>JACERP010000008.1:0-600000 GCA_014080715.1 Scenedesmus sp. NREL 46B-D3 | reverse complement strand
CAGGCCAGCATGTGGCGGCTGTGCGGCTGACACTCCACCATCGCCTTCAGGCCTGCAGCATGCAATGCCATGATGCCAGCCAGAAGTTGCATGTACATACTTGATGTTAAAAGTTTGACGCAGCGGCTGTGGTTCGGCACTGTGTAGCTGCAATCTGGCCGGCTGCACATGGAATTGGATATGCCCCGCCTGCAGCAATAGTTGCTCAGGCCACCAGCAGTGAACATCACACGACCTTGTCCACACGCGGCTGCTACCGCAAATTTGTGCAGAGTATCAGGGCGTGTCTGATGATTGTTTGCTAGCATGGACACTGCTGCTTTGTAAGGTGTGATGTTCAAGGCGTTCACAGCGAGCAGCAGCAGCAGCAGCACCCCACCCATGGAGCCGTTGTCACTGCGCAGGTAAGGTCCCCTGCTGTTGGCCTTGACCACCAGCACAGGACAGCTGCGCAGCGACCTGACCAGCTTCATGGCAAACGAGCCAGTGGCTGGCAAGGGGTCATCACGTGTGCCTGCGCAGGCACCATGCCGCCCGCTCAGCAGCTCAGCCCGTAACAGCCGCTGCCACTGCAAACCTCAGTACAGGAGTATGCCTGCATTGCTGCTGTTGCCGTGTGGTGAGAGGAGCGCAGAGGGCCTAGCACTGCTGAAACTAGCGCCGATGCACTTGTGAGCAAGTTGCGGCAAACACGCCGTCGTTCTGCAGACGCAGCCGCAGCTGCTGCTGCCTTTGCTGACTGCGTGATGGCAGCAAGCCCACCTGCCGCACACAGGTTGTGTGAGCCCATCACCAGCAAGTCAGCTGATGCTGCTGCCATGTGCTGCGCGATGGCCTCATCAAGGCGCAAGTCACCCTTCACAAGCACCTGCAGGCAAGAAAGTGCACAAGCTATGGTATCAGCGTGCTGCTGCCATCGGTGCGTACAGCCAGACGCAGGTGCTGCATTGCTGGATCCAGAACAGGCGCTCACCGCGCCGCAGTGCATCTGGTGCAGCAGCTGCCACACACCCTCTTGAGATGCAGCAGCAGGTTGGCACAGAGCCGCAGCGCTCAACAGCTCACCACTGGTGTGACAGCATTGTCGCAAGGCTCCTGCTCGTACTGCTGCAGTAGCCGCCTGCCGTATGCGACTGCCTCGTCACTCGCTACGACAGTGACAAGCTGCAGCTCATCCCGTGGGCGCAACAGCGCCCGTGCCATGCGGTACGCCAGCTTAGTGGCATGATTGTCAGCTACCAGCGTCACAACTATGGAGCCTGTGGGTTACAATGTTCGTTGGTCAACACTGTGCCAAGCTTTGGAGTCGTGTCAGGTGTGTGAGTGTGTACTGCTGCGGTGCAGTACATGTACTGTGCTATCAGGGTGCTGGTCAGGCTGTAGCATACCACGCCTGGAAACGCTCTGGCGAACGCTAGTGGTCCTCCTAAAGCTTGCCGTCTGCTTGAAGCTGGTTTCGCTGTGCCGCAGTTGACGGTCCATCGCGATTGCTCATGTGCTGCTGTCAGGTGGTGTGCTGGTTTCTTAGCTGACTTTTGACAACAAAAAAAGCGAAATAGCGATACAATTTCAAGACTATTGTAGGGAGAGATGGACAATTAAAGTACAATGGGGTTCTTTTGTGCCACACCACAGCTCAGCTCCCAGGGAGCCTTGAAATTTGTCCAGGACAATCACGGCTTGTACACCCGATCGCGCGACGATGCCTAGTCATACTTGCCCGTATTATTATTTATTTCGGTCCATATCACATCGTTGTTCTGTTGATTCCCGCCGTTGATTCCCGGAATGCAGTCTCTGGTCCAGAAGCACGCAGTGTGCTTCGGCACTGTTCAGCCACGCTTGACCACACACAAGCGCACACTAACATGCCAATGTAGCGCAGCAGCAGGCAGGGGCACGCAGACAACCCGCAGGGAGGCACTGCTATTGGGCATCACAGCAGCAGCTGCTGCTCCAGCATTGGTGCCTCTGCCAGCCCAAGCAGGGTGAGCTGATCAGCCCTTTGTTGATACGACAGGTGTAAACACATCATGTGTGCCGTGTGTACACACCTTTGCCACACAGCATCCATGTGAAGGTGGCACCATGCCTTGCACACCCTTCAGCACAACACCACCACACGTGTTGCCACACACCACGCAACTTACTTTGCAACTGTGACACAGGTTCAAAAAGGAGCTGAAGAAGAAGAAAGTTCCACTAGAAGATTACACAATATCAGGTGCGCCAGCGTTGCTCTGCATTTGTTCCTGTGCAACCTGGCACACTGTGCTGGGTGGCAAGTGAAAGTGCAGCACTTGCTCATCACAATAACCTGTGGTAGGTGCGACAGTAAAGGGCTGCTGGTATATACAGCAGGGTTTGGTTAATATGGGGCCTGGTCTTTGGGAGAGGTGCTGGCAGAGAAACAGCCTGTCCACAGCTGCCAGGAGTATGCAAATGCCTTCACCAACTTATGGTGTGACAAGCACACTCCTGCTGTTGCCGGTTCATTTCCTTGCAATTCATGCTGTGGCCTAACAACTACCAGAGATTGATGGACTAAGATATTACGACAAGGAGGAGGGCAGGGGCAAGCAGATCCAAGCAGGAGATAAAGTAGTGGTGAGTCAGCACTGCGTGAGTTCCTCTTGCCAGCCCCCCAGCCGCAGCATTGCCATGCGGCGGTGGCTGGCTGCCCTGCACATGCCCACAGCTTCCTTGCAGGAAGCACTAACTGTGCTGCCATCAGTTGCAAGGTCAACTGATGCAGGGAGTTAAAGCAGCAGCCATTTAACACAGCTGGGGTTGTGTAGCTTGTAGGAAAGCAGCTCAGCCAAAACACCGGACTGCGTAGGCTTGCAGTCTCCTTGCAGCATGTCTTGCAGCTTCTGGTCGATGGGCAAATGGGCTGTGCTGCGTTGCAAGCCATTGCTCTGTGCTTGCTGCTGCTGGTGCTTCTGCTAAGGTACACTTTGACTGCAAGTTCAAGGGCATAGATGCGGTGTCCAGCAGATATGCACGGACGCTAGGGGGCAACCGCACCGTTGCAGAGGTGCGGGACTGAGCTGCAGCAGCATGTGTTCTTACCTGAGGGGCCCTGCACACAGCAACGGCAGGAGGAGAGTGGAAAGGACAGCAGAGCCTGCTAGCTGTGCAGCTGTAAGTAACTTTGTTGCCTGATGGAGGACATCTCTGGTGTGTTCAGCTGCTACTGAACACAAAGCTGCGCACTACTTTGCACCGGCCTGCAGCAGGCTGACTAACTTTGCAGTGGGATTACTTTCATCAGCGAGACAGTGTTCCAGCCTTGCAGACACATTCAACCTCATCGCGTTCTGCTGCTGCCCTGCTGGTGCCGCCACTGCTATTGCTGTCGCCGCTGCTGCCGCTGCAGCCGTTTGAGTTCACTGTTGGCGAGTCCATCAACATCACCACAAAGATGGCGGGTGACACAGCAGGGGGGTTGTTTGCTGGTGGCTCAGGGCCCAAGCCGCCACCAGCGCTGTCCACAGCAGTCATAGGGATGAAGCAAGGCGGGAAGGTGCGGGAGCGCACCGACTGCCAAGCAGCAGCAAAAGCAGCACATTGATGCGAGGCCTGCTTTGCATGCAGGCACAGCAGTGAGATGCAAGTAGTTGTAATGCGTGTGGGTGTGAGCGCATGGGTGAGGGCGCATGCACGTGAACTGCAAGCTGGAGACGCTGCCTCGCCGGTTGCTATTCTATGCTATTGTATGCAGCCACAAGCACCACATGTGTAAATTCTGCTGCTGCAACTGCATTTATACATGTAGAGGATTGATTCTGCGATGTTCAATTTAGGCTGAAGCTTATAACAGAGTGACTCATCTGGCTTCTTTCTGCTGCTGCTGCTGCTGCTGCTGCTGCTGCTGCTGCTGCTGCAGCGCACTGTGTACATTGACAAGCCTGAGCTAGGGTATGTGAAGGGCAACCAAGAGATTCCAGCTGGTGCTGCCTTTGACCTGGAGGTGGAGGTGCTGTCACTGCTGTGAGCGCAGCAGCAATGCAACCCAGCGAGGCAGCCAAGCATGGTGCGCCAGTGCCGCCCAACCCTCCAGTGCAGTGGGGTGCTGTTCGCTGCTGCAGCCTGGCCAGGCCGTCGCACTTGCTGCATATGCATGGCAGAACATGCTCCTAAACCTTGAGGGCCATGGTGCAGCGGGGTGCTGTGGGCTGCTGCAGTGGGGTGCCGCAGGCTGCTGCAGCCTGGTGCAAGTCTGGCGTTGACTACTGCACCAAGCCTAGACGCTGTTAGGAGGTGCTGTCAGTGCAATATTGAAGAATACGGTCTTGCTATTCGCAGCATCCCTATTTGCCAGCTTATGTGACAGAGGACTGACCATTGAAAGATGACACGATGCCAGGCTGTTGCTGGTTTTGCTGGTGTAGCCTACACCAGATGGAGGCTTGGCTTGATGATTTCTGACAGGCAGCGAATGAAGTATTCTGCAGCATTTCCTTTCTTGGCGAAGTCTGCATCTGTTCCATCTGCTGCGATATCAGGTGCTGCAATTCTCCGAGCAACAATGAACTAAGGCCTACAGTGCACTGTTGACATCGCAAAGCTGGGGCCCCTTTCCCCTTCGGCGGATACTCTGTGAACAGAGCAATGCATGCCTCGTTGCAGTTGTTGGGTACCTGAGCAGCACCACTGTTTTGCTGGCATGGGGTGTGTGCTGACTTTACATTTCATTATCCACATTCAAGCACTGCGTGTTTGTAGGCGCACTAAGCGTGTCTCACCTGAATGAGGTGATTTCGTTTTCAACTTGGGCGTGTCAGAGCAGCAGACCTCAGACTGAATGTGTCGTGTAATCAGCGGGCTAGGAGGCTTCGAGGCTAGGGTTTGGCATGCCGCATTGTGGCTGGAGGCTTCCCTGCAAACATTTCAGTGCCGCGTTACTTGTTAAAGTTGAAGTTGTACATACATACATGTACAGCAGTATACGCGTACTCGTGCCTGCTTAACAAGCACTACCCCTCTGAGAGTCTAGTTGTACGTCGCACTATGTGCTTGTCCTGTGATAAAGCGTCCGTAAAGTAGTATGAAGCGATAATACTTGACGCAAAAGCACAGTGTTATTTATAGGCGAGCAAAGTCGGCGGGCTTAGTACGAGAAGACAGCAGATAAGGTGGGTGGGGGCTTCCTGCTCTGCTCTGTTCATAGCTTCAATCAAACCTCTCGTGTTGACAAATGGAAGGGAAGATGCCAGAACAGGCATCAGCAACGCCTCGCGTTTTCGTCAGCAGGTCATGTTGGAGCCAACCCAGCGGTGCCACTGCTGCTGCTGTGCAGGCTGGTGTGTGTATATGTGCTCTGGCAAGAGGCAGAAGCACAAACAACGTCTAATTTGTAGCAGGGCTAGCTGCCAACCATGCAGTCAGCCCTGCAGCGCGTGCTGTGGGGGCTGCTCGCTTTAGCTGCTGTGCCCAGCGGCATGGCAAACCGGGTGTTTGTGGGTGAGTGAGCAGCCATTGGTGTTGCAGCTAGGCAGCAACAGCCGCTCCTCATACCAATAAGTCATGCATCGCTGCTGTACTTGCAAATCTGTGGCGCATGGGCTGAGCAGCATGGCACATAGCCCTCGACAACTGCTGAGTCCTGGCCCCTGTCACAGCCCTGGGGCGCCTGGCATGTTGCACAACAAACTTTGCAACTGTTTGTTTGCTGATCACAGGCGAGCTGCAGCAGACAGCGGTGCACGGCAAGGAGAGCAGCATCAGCCCAGAATATGGCAGGCATAATTCGTCACACGTGCACAGGCAGCAGGTTCATCTGCGGCTGAGAACAGGGGAGATGCGCAGGCTGCTGTTTCCTAAGGCACCATCCAAGGTACGCAGCAGCAGCCAGCTCACGAAACTGCACCTGCAGCACAGCAGCTACAGCAACGCACGCACGAGCAGCTGCTCATGCTGCTGCAACTTTGCAGTCTTACACCTGAAATAGCAGACTGCTGAGCATTCAACTTGTGCTTTCAGCAAGCATGCCTAGCATCATGCAATCATGCGATGGTGTGCTATGCATATCCCATGCATGCCTGGCTGCACTGATTAGGCCAGCCTGTTTGAGCTGTAGCTGCGCCAGGCGCGCAGCATTTTTGTGTTCTCCTGCGCCAAATGCGGCTGTCAGGAAGCATGATCCTCTGCACCATGTTCAGCAATCGCATTATGTGTAATGCATGTCAGATGCCAGCTTTGCCTTAGCCCTAACAATCGGTAGGGCTCAGCCGTGCAGCTGCTGCTATTTGACACATGCTGCTGGTGCGCTGCAGCTGCCGCGGTCCGGCAGTTGGGTGATGGTGCGGACGTTGCCGCTGCAGCAATGTGTCGGCGGGGAAGGCATTGCCAATGCAATGTGTGTTGGCAGCATCCTGGCACAGGAAGGTGAGAGTAAGCGATAGCTGCAGCTGAGCGGCAGTGCTGCAGCTGGCTTGCAGTGCTTCACAGAAGTGGTGCCCGAGTTCTGGACATGAGCGTGCGGCTTCAGTGATGCATGCCTTGCTGTTGCATAAGCAGCAACAGCAGCACACCCCGGAACTCAGCACCAGCGACAGCAAGCTTGATAGCATGTGCAGCAGCGTCCGCATCTTGCCGTAACAATGCATGGTCTGCTGCAACGCCTGGTCGTACTGCTGACTGTAGCTTGCTGCTTTGCATGCTGCTGCTGCTGCTGCATGGCCGTGTGCTGATGAGCCTCTTCAGGGGCTGCGCGTGACTCGTTTGCTGCTGGGCAGCCACGCGGCCCTATCAAGCTGAAGTCACTAATCATGCAGTTGCAGGTGGGCCAGCAGCGTCAGCACCAGCACCTGCAGCAGCAGCAAGTGCCATGTGACGCATTATTCATCTGCAGATGGTGTGTGCGTCAGCGGCCGGTGTAAGGGGGGCTTGGCTGGCAATGCACTGCATGTATGTGGCCGATAGTCATTCTGTCTGCTGTTCACACCTGCACAAGAGGCTTTGCAGGCAGACGTTCCAGGATTCATATACAATCTGGCAGCCAGTAATCATTGACGGCCTCTAATCTCTCACGTGCGCTGCTGCTGCTACTGTCAATTGTTGTGCAGGTGTGCGGGCAGGGACCGGCCACCACTCCTGAAAACTTGGCAGCTGCTCTGTTTGAGGGCGAACCAGGCAGCCAAGCTGAAACTGTGCAGGGCATGTTCACTGCCTGCTCCCATGGCAATGCAGACTTCAGCAGGGCCTCTGGCAGTGAGGTGGTGTCAGTAACTGTGCCGATTGCCTGCACTGGCAACACCCCCTGGGGGGCTCCGTACGACAGCATGCTGTGTCCCTTTACAGGTGAACGCTTGCTGGGCGTGTTTCCTGCTGAAGCGCAAGGCGTGGCTAGCACATCACCTCAGCTGGCCAGTCATAAGTGATAGTCTGTCATGCAGTGTGTGCAGGGTGCTGCCGTACACAGCACAGTGTGCTTGCGTAGCCGACAAGCATGTGTGCAACTCGGGTAGAGTTGAAGCAGGTGCATAACTTTCTGGCAGTGCTGGCCACCCGCCCACATTGGATGCACGTCTGCATCATGTGTGAGTATGTGAAGGCAGCTGCCCCGAGCAAAGTCTCCACGGCTGCATGGTTGAGGTGCTGCATGGCCCAAGCCACCCCAGGGACTGGCGCATGCCAGCTGGCAGCAACACGCTTGCACCCGCCGTCCGCCTGCACCCCGCCCCTGTTGCAGAGTGGTCCGATGTCGCCAACGATTACGTGAAGCACGTGCTGGGCATAAACTGGGAGGAGTTCAAGTACAAGATCTACGTGGTCCCGCCCGGTGACCTGTGCTCCTGGGGTGGCTTGGGCTGGGTGGGCTGCAAGTCAGACTGCAGGGCCTGGATCTCGGGCGACCTGTGGATGGTGCGCTTAGGGTTTGGGTTTTACAACTTGAGTGTCTGCTGGGGTGGGCTGCAAGTCAGACTGCAGGGCCTGCATCTCGGGCGACCTCTGAATGGTGCGCTTTAGGGTTTCAGGAAATTGGTACTTAGGGATGGGGTTGGGGGCGGTCACGGGTACAGGTGTAAGTGTCTGCGGGGTGTGGGCTTGATCGGCGCTGCAAGCACAAGCAGGGATGGACCACAGACTGTTGGCACGTCAAGAATGGTGACGCTTGGGGTGTTGAGACCAGGGTGCTGTTTGCGATAGCAGCAGGGCGAGCGTCAGTGATGCTGTGCAGCGCGAGCATGGTGCTCGCGGTGCACAGCATGGTGTGCCTGTTGTTTTGGCAGCAAAGTTTACTTCAGTGCATAGCAGCCAGTGGCGCCCAACATGCGGCAGCATGATGCGTCAACTCGTTCCTCGTTCAGTCCATCACTCACTGCAAAGCACAGTGTGTAGTTGGAGGTGCGCCAGCCACAGCCTTCAGCACACTTACACAGCTGCACCCTGCCATCTGTGGCTCCCAACCTCAGGTTTGTACTGTATTGATGGGCGACCCTTTTGCGGCCTGCAACTGAGGTACATGCCGCCCATGTAGCAGTTACAGCACCAGCACAGCATGCCCACAATGTTCCTGCTGCATGCCTTGCCATGTGCCGTGCTGCCGCTGCTGCCTGTCCCGCAGTATCCCACGACTTGGATGCACGAACTGGGTCACAACCTGTACCTGAACCACGCGGGGAGCTTCCAGCAGGTGGCGGGGGGCGGCACCCAGTTTGTCGCGTACAAGGACGACAGCGGTGCAATGGGACACTGCTGCTCCACGCGCTGCTTCAACGCGCCGCATTCCCACCAGCTGGGTTGGTCGAAGGCTGTCGACACGCTCAACAAGGACAACTTCGGTGCAGGTGCGGCCATGGTGTGCCGCACATGCTGTTTGCTGGCATCGTTGCGTGTACAGCTTTGCAGCAGAGTGAAGCGGGGGTTCACAGGTGTCAACGTCACACGCATTTGCGCCGTGCTGCAGCAACCAGTGCCTCCGTTGCGCAGCATTCTGTACGCTATCGTGTGCCTCAAGTGCATGCTTCCATGACATCAGGTGATGCTGCACATTATCATTACGACTGGCTTACGGGTGTCCCCGGCACACCATTGTCAGCTGTGCCCTGATGCATGCAGGACCCAAGGCTCTTTGGCCTGCGGCGGCTGCAGAGTTGCACATCGCCTGGATGCTCCTCTGCCAAGAATTTTACTGCTGCTGCTGCTGCTGCTGTCTGCTGTCTGCTGTCTTTGCTGCTACAGGAGAATGGCGCAGCTACACGCTGCCACCACGGGCTGGACAGGGCAGCAGAGATGCCAACCTCATTCGTGTGCAGCCAGACTGGGATGGTCCTGCTGCCGCCTTCAACCTCTTCCTGGAGTACAGGTGAGAACACAGGTTCTGGTGCATATTGTGTGAGCGGGTTTGGTTGGTTGGTGGAACTGCTGTGATTGCTAGGCTTTGAGGGGCCTGGTGCTGGCCGTGCCGCTGGTGGGCTCAGCTGTGCTGGTCGCAGCAGCCGCTCATGCACGGGGGTGTGCTGACTGCCACGTGGGGTCTGTACACACGTCACGGCAGCGCTGCGGGCATGTCAGGCTGTGTTGCCAAATGCACTCAAGGCCCTTGCCATGGTGACAAGTTTTTTAGCGCTTCCACAGTGTACGTGTTGCGTGACAGTCACTAACAGAACATACCGTGTCTGACGCACCACGCCATGGCTGTCCTTGAACTACTGCGCAGGAAGGGTGCGTCTTATGACGCAGGCCTGCTGCCGTCTGTACGGGACAAGGTCATGCTCTACAGCACGCCTGGCAGTGATGCAATGCCCTTCACAACATTTGAGGTTGCGATCGGCCCCAACCAGATATCTCATGAGAGCCGCATCGGCTCTCATTTGGCAATCTGGGTCGGCAGCGAGTCAGCCGAAGGCATCCAGGTCAACCTGTGCCGGCCGCTGAACGAGCACGAGGTCAACTGCTCAGATGGCAGGGACGATGACTGTGATGGCTTGGTCGACGAGGAAGACAACGACTGCCAGGCACACACAATGACCAGGAGATTGCTGGTAGATAGTTGGCCAAGCTAGTAATGGCAGTGGCCTAAGCCCGCGCCACTATGCTGCTGGGCAGGGGTTACCCATGCAAGCCTGCCACGTCTGGCGTAGACTGTCCCGCGGCAGCTGCAGCAACCCCTGAGTGTGCTGACATGGGTTGGCTCGAGACAGAGTGTGCAGGCATGGCTGCAGCTGATCAGTGTGTTGCTGGTGCACCACGTGTAGCGTCTAGCGTTAATCATCTGTCGTGCCCTGCGAACTGAATTTATGTTTTGCGGCTGTGGCCTGGTAATTTTGTTACTGTGCTGGTGACACGAGCATCCCGCCGCGAGGTGAGCTGCTGCAGCTTTTTGCACGAGACGTGAGCAGCTTGCTAGCCAATGCATCATCAGAGTGTGCCAGTGGCGTGGTCGTTATGACGCCAGGCTAGCAGGGTTGCCGAGGGCTTACTTAGCTGCTGCCATTTGTCAAAGCCGGCCGCCAGTGCGGCACAGTATGTAAAGAGCGCAGGTGTAATGGCTGGTAGGGCTGCAAGGCTTGACAGCAAGCGGCATGCTGGTGGATGTGAGCTGAGTTGATTGCCGGACCTTGCGGCACATGCACTATGTCAACTTTTGTTTGGCAGCCTTTTTGTTGATTGGCAGTGGCGTCACCACAGCTATTTGCAGCTGCAAGGTATGGAAAACAGCCAGCACATGGTGCCGGGATTAGTTTGGTGTCTTCACGCTGATCAGCGTCATGACCAATGATGTGGTTGGGGCAGAGGCTTGCTGCATTGCAGCAGTGGTGCCACATGCCAAGCCACCTCATGGGGATCCGACGGCCATCCATTGTGCCGTGCGTAGGTTGACCTGGAGTGTGACGGAAGCCTCGAGACCACAAGGTTGTGGTCAGAGGCCTCCTACCACGGTTACAACTTGATCAGATCAGGTTAGGTTCAGTTTCTTATTGTCGAGACAAGGTATGTGCCGCACCGCAGCGCATCATGTGAGAGGATACGGCACTAGCATGCAGTACACTGGCAGCCCACCCAACCCCGCATCATGTGACACGGAGACAACGCTGTACAACCATGGTTGCGGAGGCTTAGCTGCAAGTGCTTCTGATAGCAGTCAGACGTTCACGGCCTCAGCATGGCGCCAATCTGTTGCAACATATATATAGTGGGTCACCCCTGCACAGGCGAGCCTGCCCCACTGATGATTGCAATATCACTTGAGCGGAGTATGTTGCCTGGTGTTGTCGTCCAGATACTCAGGATCAAGTTGCTCTAGCTGTAGCTTATGTGTTTGCCGCCTGTTTGTGTTTCTGATGGCTGCAATGTGTGGAAGCATGCTGATATGTGCTCAAGGCGAATGCATGGTGCTATCATGTCTGAAAGTTTGGCTCACTTGAGCTCAATGGTTCATTTAATTTTCTCTGCGCAACTATGTGTTCAACGCGTGTGTGGTGCATGCCATCTTAGATGGCAAACGGCATGTAACTTCACCGGTACCTCTTTCTCTTTTGAGCGTCATACGCAAAGTGAAAGGGTCAGCACAGCTGAGCCAGCCTGCAGCCAGCCTGCCCGGGGGGGGGGGCGTGCTAACAGCACCAATGTTAGTGTATGAACTTGCCCTTCTGCTTATATGCATAAAAGTACGCGGTGCCCCAGTCCCTGCTGTAGATTTATGTCCAGCCGCTGCTGCCAGCTGCTTGTTGGAGATGCCTTGTTGCATGCGCCTTTGTATACAAGCAACACCAGCACATGAAGGTGTACGTACACCTTCATGTGCTGGTGTGCTGCGATGCCATGCTCCGTGTTGTAGCGTGTAAGACAGAGCAGCATGCAGGCTGCAGGTTTAACAGCTGTATGGTCCTCCTCGAGGTTTCTCGCCTGATCATTGTATGTTTGACATGATCAGTGTATGTTTGACAGCAACTCGTGAGAGTTACATAGCTTATGGCGTTGCCGCATCCTGAAACGGCTGTCACTGGCATCGCTGCTTCATGCAATAGGACACAGCACAAAATGCACGCAAAGGAGTGGTGTGGTGATGTGAATATAGAAATCCATGCGAATCTATCATGTGCGCACTTGCAGTGTTGGCGGATGAGATTTGGGTCTCAGAATGTCGAGGCGACGCATTGTGCTGCACCTACCTCCTTCCAGCAAGCGCGTCAGGCCAGTATTGCCATCAGTGTGGCGTGCATCATGATGCTTGGGCTTCGCCTGCACGTGTCCTCTGAGGACGGATTCCGTCCATCTGATTCCTTGGCTGTTGTGGGACCCCATGAGCCTTGTTTGGCTCCTTTGTGGGTGGGCCTGTGGCCCTACTTTGGTATTTGGTATCAACACCAGAAGTGTATCTGCTAATGATTGAACTCCTGATGCCAGGTCGGCTTGCTCTATGTCTGCTTTGTTTGCTATGGTAAAAAGGGTTCTGTTGCATGTGCATGTCGTGATTTATAACAAAAAACCGATTTAACGGCTCTTGGGCTCCAGGTAAATGCAAAACGTCATACCTTCAAAGCAATGCTTGACCAGGAGCGGCCCGCTCAAGCTCTCCTGGTACTCCGAGAGTGCTGCCATGCAGGCAAGCTGGCCAGCATCAAAGCATCATCTTCATACGCACCTGTACCGCAGAAACCAAATTTCAAAAACAGCGGCAGTGTCAACGAGAGTGGTCCGAGCGGACCAACTCTCGGACGCCTTCCTCCGGGCACTTGTAGCGTCCTGCCCATCCAGCTGCAGAACCCCGCATTTGTGTATGCGCACGTATGCAAAACTCACTCATCTACACAGTGACACTCACGGTTTGTACAAGCAAAGGTGCACGCGTCCATGTGCGCTGTAGTTGTCACTACTGAGGAGACTGCGACAGTGACATTACCATTCAAGATGGTACGACGGGACCCACGTGTAACTACTCTCTTTCATTAGGAGTTACATTGAAAAGGGTTGCAGGAATCTTGAGTACATGTATAGCAAAACGCAATGCAGCAGAAAGCTGCACTCACATGCTGCAAACGAGGCCCTAGTCACCACGGCTGTCTTGAACCACAGATTTCTGCCTCTTCTTCTTCTTCTTCTTCTGTGAGTGACATGCGCTGCTGATGCATGTGCGCCTCATGCTTATAAAACAATAGCCGTTAAATCCGTTCTTTTACAATAGCTGAACGGTTAGCTCATCACCTGTGTGAATGTCTCAAACACTGTGTCATATTCTATGTCCAGCTGCTGTGAGTGTACAGGCTCCACCGGCGGAACGGGTATCCATTACGACGTTACTGGCGCCCCGCGCAACACCAACACGCCAGCTCTATAGAGGGTGATGCCCCACAGACTCATCTCTGACCAGACCCACAGACTTGCTGCATATGAAGCTGAGCCTGCACACGTTTGCGCGCACAGGGCAGTGCCAGTATCCGCAGCGGGGCCCAGTTTCGCTGATCACAGGCTCTAGCTGATCACCTGTTACATCTGTGACGCATCGGCGAGGTCTGGCAGTCTCGCTGAACCGTTGCAACTGGCTTTCCTCTGCAAGACGGCAGGCGCAGCAACAGCAGACAACGCTTAAGTTGGTGGTACACATCCACATATATATGTGTGCAGTTTGCAGCAAATAAATGTACATATATAGGTGGCTGTGATCAACTGCAGCACGGTCCCGTCAGGTCCTTTAAACATGCATCCTGCTGGTCCATGGGCGCATCACACAATGCCTTGATTCATGAACAGCCAGGCAGTGCAGTGTCATGCCACCTGCTGCCTCTGAAAGCCCCTGCTGCTGCATCCAAGTCGTCAGAACACCACCACATCAACATCCATCACGTTAGTTGTTCACCCGTAGACATGTGAGCAGCTTGAGTCTCACTTTGTCGGGTGGTGCTTGGCATCTGCCTGCCACAAGCATGCTGCTGAGGCTCTGCTGGCAACATGCGGCCTGTTCACAGCGCAGCTGCTGCTGCAGCAGCCATGGTGGTTTGGGTGACAGCCGTATGTGCAGCTGGTAGTTCTCAGGCAAGCTGTGGTGGTTCTGCAGCACTGCTGCCACCTGCTGAGGTGCCTTGGAGCTCAAGCCACGCCAGTGTTCTGCTGCTGACTCAGCTGACTGAACGACAGCTCATCTAGTTGCTGCCGAAGCTCTTGCATAATACCTTTGCTGCCCAGCTGTACAGTCGGCTGCTGCTGCTGCCGACCTGCTGCTGTTGAGCTGCCCGACTGTAGAGCGCTGCTGTCCCTGCTTCCGCCGCTGCTGCTACCTGCTGCTGCTGATGTCTGCGGCGCTGTTGGATGGCTGCTGCTGTCCAATAGAGACGTGAAGGGGTCCCACGCAGACTCCCCTGGCGAGTGCCCTGCTGCTGCTGCTGCTGCTGCTGCTGCTGCTGCTGTCCCTGCTGCTACTGGTGTAGTGCTACCCGAGGTCGACCGTGGTGACGACAAGTCTATCATGTCGCAGTTTCCCCAAATAAGCGCCTTTGCAGCAGCAGCAGCAGCAGCTGTACTGCTGTGTGCATTGGCACCTGCTGCTAAACCAGGCTGGCTGTGGATGGACTCGCGGTCAGAACCAGCATCCGAAACAGCAACAGACGGAGGTGTTGACAGCGGTCGCTTTGGTGATGGCGGCGGTCCCATCAGGGGGACACCGCCTGTCCTGCTGTTCCTGCTGCCGCCACCGCTGCTGCCGCCACCGCCAGGCAATGCACCGCTGCTCAGGCTGGCGCGGATGCCTGCAGGTGCTGCGATAATCTGTATTCCATCGTCCTCTCCCCGCGTGCCCCGTCTACTGCTGCTGCCTGCAGCTGCTGTTGGAAATGTGTTGCCGCTGGATGTCGCAGCTGCGGCAGCTGCTGCTGCTGCTGCACGGTTTGTCTGGTGTACTCTGTCCATGGCTTCTGCCACTGACTCGGCTCCCTCGACTGAGCTCAGCAGCAGCTGCTGCTGCGCTGTCCAGGGTTCTGCAAAGGCGTCTGTCAGCACGTCATGCAGCACTGCGTCCTGCCATGCTGCAGCAGCATCAGCAGCAGCAGCAGCAGCAAGACGTGTCAGCAATGTGCATCTGCCCCTGCTTAATCAGTACAGCACATGTGCTCGTCACACTCGAACAAGCAACAAGACTGTTCTGAACACGAGCAAAGTTTCGCATCATCAGCTCCACATTCGTTCTATGGTTTCAAGGGACCAAACGGACGAGCGGAAGACAATGATGTTTGCTCATGACTCAGGCATGGATCAGGGCATTTCCTGCTGCCAATCCCAAAGCTGCAGTGGCACAGCGTCAACCGTTGGCCCTCTCTGTGATCTGCATCATGTTCATCGGGGTGCTGTGCTTGCATAGGCCTGTACTTTCAGCAGCAACCAGTGAACATGAATGCCATGTGGAGTCACCAGCCGACAACCGCTGTGGTTTGGCGAAAGCCCAAATGCAAAACACAGTACTAACCATGGTGCTGAACTATTGCCGCTGCACCCACAGTACAATGAAAAAGAATTCCCTCCATGCTTCACCAGCCAACAGTGGCTACACAATTAGCGTGCAGATGCAAACTCGCGAGGTGTGGCTGCTGCGCTCACTTGGTGCCTCTGCCTTGAGCAGTGCCAGGCAGTCCTCCATGTCGTTCAGCTGCAGCAGCCGCTGCTCGCAGCGCACAAGCACTGCCACTGCAGCCTTGAGCAGTGCTTGGTCCATCATCCAGCCGTGAAGGATGACGTCCATCACACTGCAGCAGCCAGAGAAGAACGGCGCAAGCACGCATAAAGACACAGCGAGTTTCAATCATGTTGCTTCCACTCTGATCAGCAATAAAGCACAGGTAGGCAAGCACAGAGCAGCGGCTGGTCCATCGAAATACCATGTCAAGCACGCTGCGAACATTCACAGCAACAGCTGCAGCGACACGGACTGCTGCCAGTCGGGCGGGGACCGGGGCAGGGAGCAGCCAGCAATGGCCAGCCACTGGTCGCTCCCATTGCAAGCAAGACACATTGCTGCAGACGCCAACGTACTGTGTGCTGCAGCTGGTGGCCATCAGCTGACTAGCACCACGCGTCAAGCAAGTCGCTTCCTGTCTGTCTGCTTAACCAAATCCTATACAACCTCCAGACCGGCAGCAGCACATGAATGTTGCAGGAGCGCTGCTCACCGGGCACTGAAGCTTGCAGGGAAGTCAGCGCTGAAGCATGTCATCAGCCAGCTGGCTCCATACAGCAGCGGCAGCACACCAAGGCTCTCTAGGTGCGCATTCAGCCGTGGAGGGATCAGCCGGCCCAGCTGCCACAGGTGCGCCTGCAGCCGCATCAGCAGCAGCAGCGGCAGCTCCACTGTCAAGCATGCCAAGCCGCAACAACACGCACCAGCCGGTTGGTGTTCCTGGGACTGTGCAACAACGCAGCGCCGGACATGCCATGCCCGCAAGCGCCTGTAAGTGCAGAGGCATGCGTGAAACGCTCCAACCAAGAAGCATCCACGCTGGCCACGACAGTATCAGCCCGCTGCTTCAGAGCTCCTGCGGCTCTGATTGAGAACAAGGGTGATGGACAGCAAGCGACAGGCAAGGCACGCACCTGCAGCAGCGACATGTCCGTGCTGTAGTATCGCCGCAGCCCCCTGTCCTGCATCAGCACCACCAGTCCACCAAACGCGTGCCGCTCCGGCAAGTACATCAGCAGCAGCCCCGCAACAACTGCAGCAGCAGCAGCAGCAGGCACAACAGGTGGGCTCACCGCAGCGGCAAAAATGGCACAGCAGCAACACACGCAAGGGGCCGGTAGGAACAGGAAAGCAACAGCGTTTCCCTTGTAGCTGTGCAACTGACATGCAGCTACCAGCCAGCAGCAGGTGAGTACCCTGCTACCGACTGCTGCTGCCATGGTGCTGTCAGACGGAGCACGTGGCTGCCTGCAAGCCACGTCTCTGTGAGCTGAGGTCATGTGGTAGAGGGCAGCTTGGCCAGGGCGTGCTGCGAGCACTGCTGGCAGCCTTTGGCCTGTGTCTGTTGCAGCTGCCCCTGGCATGTTTGCTGCTGCAGCCGCAACTAAGGATAGCTGCGGATGCTGTGCACTCACAGTTCATGCCCTGACAGTACCCAACCTGCAGACAGTTGGCAAGGCGAAGGCAGGGGGAATGAGGAGACACGTGCCAGGGTGACGCTTGCCAGACATAAAACGGTATGGCAGCGCCCACTTTCATGTTCTCGGCTCATGGCGGCACGATTGCAGAGAGTGTGCAAGTCAGAACACCAGATGACCAGCCCCCACCTGCCATAACACCAGTGCCACCTCTGGCTCACATGCTGCTGCAGGCATGCACACACGCTTGTACTTTGCAAAGCCACCATTGCAGAGTGTGGGCTCTTGTTCGTCAGGGAGTTCAGGGCAAACTTGCTTTCAGGGTTTGCCGCATCCATCCCGGTGGTTGCACGCTGACGGCTGGGTCACCCCCAGCGTGGTTTGCGTGCTCTTGCTGCGTAAGCCACGCCGGGTGTAACCTGCTCGCCGGCGCCCAGCCACTGGGATGGATGCAGCGTACCCTGATAAGCGTCTGCGCTGCATGCACCACCACCAATGCCCAACAACAAAGACCAAATGCAGCAGCGGCAGCAGCAGCAGTCTCACCTCTGGGTCGTATGCTGCGTAAGCATGCAGCACGCGCCGCAGCGCCTCCTGGCCCTCCGGTGCTGCAAAGCGGCGCGTGTTGGGAAAGGAGCGCGCAACGTCCTTGTCTATGTCGCTCACTGCTTCATCGTTCACAGGCTTCGCACAGAATAGCAGCATGACAGGGAGCAAAGGTGTTGAAGTCAGATGCAGGCGTCACTGCACATAGCAGTGCAATGCACTTCCCTCCTTTGCCGACCCACTGGCCGCCGCAGCGTGCAAAATCTGTGCAGAAACGGGTCATAAACAAGCACACGGAGTAGTTGGTCACAGAAGCATTGCTGCAAGCTGCATGCCCTGACGCCCTCTTGATGGCCACAGTGAACAGAGGGATGTGGCGCAAGCAAACGCATGCGCGCGCACCGTGAGCAGCATGTCTTCGTACTTCGCTGCTGCAGACACCCCGACTCCACGACGCTGCAACGAGCTCATCCACAGCTCGACTCGCATCTGCCGCGGTGCCTGGTCCCAGACTGTCTTCCCAACCTGCAGTGTAACGATCTCATCGTCTTCCTGCAAGCAGCGCACAGCAGCGCAGCACCCAAGCAGTGACATCTCCGCGACATGCCGTGCAGCGACGCTGAAGTGCACTCATGTGGTGGGCAGTACATGGCTGGCAGTACAGGTGGACCATAGATGTCCTCCTGCAAGCCAGACAACAGCAGTACACCAGCAGCACCAGAGCATAACAGCGCTGGGCAGTACAGCACAAAGGGTGTTGTAAAGTAGTGCTGTTGCCTCGAGGCCAGCAAGACAAGAACCTGAGCCCTGGCGCACTAGCATGGTGCTTGCAGGTGTAACGGCTACGAGACAAACAACCTGAAACCTAACGTTGGTGACTGAGTCATAGTGCCCAGGAGTTGCCAAGCCAGGGTGCATGCACGTTCCCCATGACAGGCTGACATCAAACTCAAAAGGCACTGGGCTGCTGTCTGCTGTATCACACAGCCTGTTAATGCTTTGCCTGCATGCCTTAGTCAACAACAATATTTCGCGCATGCTCTGAACCTACGCAATTGTTTCAGCTTCTGCCATTGAAGCGTTGCTGCCAGCTGCTACTACTGCTGCAATTGCTGCTGCCAGGCAAACGCTGTGTGCAACTGTGCATCAGCTGCTCCCGCTGTAACCTGTGATACGCGCACCAGCAGCTTGATAGCCTTCTTTTCGTTGTTGAACAGGCCTTTGAGGCCTCCAAACCTCCGCATCCCCGATCCCTTGCTGGCTCCTTGCAATAAGCAGGTGCCAGCTGATGCGGATGAAGCCTGATCAAGCTCGTGAGCTAACTATTGATGCACGGAAGCAGACAACTGCAAACAACTTATCGCTCGCACCACGAAGCTGTGCTGCACGCTGCTGCTTGTATGTCCTAAGGTTAGCCAGAGCCCACGTGTGGTAGGCCTAGAGGGGATTTGCCAGCGTCCTTGGAAAACTCAGAACAACCAGTAGCTTGCAGATCGTGGAACCGGTGGATGCATAGCAGTCTGCGTCACCCGGTGCTGCTTGCCCACCGGCTCAGCCAGGCTGTTGCTGTGTTGTCACTGCCTCTCTAGCTGCCAGCTAGTTGGCATCCCTTTGACGCTGCATTGCAATTCAAGTACAAGGACGTGTAACATGACGGAGGACAGTGACAAGTTAATCACCAGACATGCCAATAAGTTGATTGATGGGTCTGCTGATGTGCAGGGTGGCTGTGCACACAACATGCTGGGGCATCTGCTTCGAAGCCTGGCCATGGCATGCACTCAAGTAAACAACCTTGCATGCATGTGTGCAGGTTGTGCTGTATGCATCATCTGTCTGCTCCATCCGAGAGTATCTGTTCCACCAAGGTTTTCTCAACACTTTTGTTACGAAACCCTAGGCAAAGGCCTTTGCACAGCCTTTCATGTTCCCGACCGCCTCACTTGTGATGCTTCTATAGCTTGAACTCCGAGAACAGTCAACGATTTGGATCAAAGTGAGCGTGAGGATACATCCAAACACACAGTGCATGTGCTTGTCTGCTGAAACTTCAGCTTGACTTTAGGTAAGATACGAGGGATGATGAGTGCATTGGTGAGCAGCCATCACCCTTGTGTGCCACATAAGAGGTTCCTCAAACGTGGAGGAGCTGGTGTCCCTGAAGCTCGTTGCTGATTTGGTGCTAACTGCAGCTGTCTGCTGTACGTTCAGCGGCGAGCGTCACGTACAGTAAGTGAACCCAGCAGAGCTTGCATGCAAAGGGGGTAGGCTGTGGGGCACTCATTGACACGCATGCATCACTGCGCAGTGCTGTGCTGTTACTTTATACAAATCAACAGCCTCGTTGACACATTTTAGTGAGCGTCATTGGCGTCCACACAGCAAATTGCAGTTTTTGCTTTTATATACATTTTTAGGCACTGCAAAAACACCATTTAAAATGGCACAATATGCACTGGCTGCCAGGACGTTGCCTTCGTGCTTGGCATGCAACTGCAGTGGAAGGTGGCAGCACCCTGCAGTGGAAGGTGGCGAGCACTGCTGCTCACTGAGCAGTGCGCGCTAGCTCCACATGCAACACTTCACGTTGCCACTGTGGCTGATGTTCATGTCCTAGGTGCAAGCCTTCAAGAGTTGCATCTGCGCTGGCGGGTGTGACTGTCGCTGGTAGAACATATGCCAGAACATACCTGGTGGCACAAATGCTGGCTGGAGCATCTGCATCATGCATGATGCTATGTGAGAGGACACGGCACTAGCATGCAGTACACTGGCAGCCCACCCAACCCCCCGCATGAAAGCCAACGACTGCTGCTGCTCAAGCATGCAACGCGGACTACTCGCTGTAAACTATGCTGGCGCCCACTGATGACATGTAGAAAGCAGCTGTCCAGATCCAGGAGCTTCAGGGGCACCAACCCTTCTATGTTGCAGCATAAACTACGACTGCATGGCAGTCTGCTTGCCCCTGCGGCATAGTAGGCCACCGTGCAATGAGACGACATGAGCTGAGCAATGTTGGAGGGGAGACTGTATCAGCTTCCTGCCCCGAGGTGCCAAACTAGCATGCAACATCACGATTACGTTTTTTTTTGGGTTACAAGGGGGGGCAAAAAACCTTACTGGCTGGCCATACGATTCTCTGTTACCTTGCAGACAACAACAGCCCAACAATCCCCACTGACTCGGCTCTGGTGAGAGACAAGGAGGCGGCAGCATCAGCCTGACAACATGCTGCAGCAGTCTGGGGCAGCTGCCCCAGACTATCAGCAGCGCCTGATCCTCTTGGCAATGTACATGTACAGGTCACCCCTGCTGCGGTTTGGGCCTGCTGTACACGCCATTCCGTGCCTCGATCTTGCCCTGCCCAGCCATGACGGACAAGAACGCCCCCAGCTGCTCCTGGCTGCGCCCTTCGTACTTGGGCTCGCCCACCACAAACACGCGCAGCATGTTGTGCAGCCGGTCCAGCGGCAGGCTGCCGCAGTTGGTGAGCAGCCCGATGATGTAGTTCTCAAAGGGACCCATCTCTGCCACAATGCGGTCCTCTGCGGTGGAGGCGGTGTGGGCGTCCTCGGCCCAGCTGGCGTCCGTCACCTCTCGGCTCACTGCGTGAGAAGTGGACAAGGCAGGACGAATGAGTGAACAAAGGCGACCTTTGAATTGCAATGTCAAGCACCCAGCTGGCATCTGTCACCTCACGGCTCACTGCGAAAGAAGTGACAAGGCAGGACAAACAAGTGAACAAGAGTGACCTTTGACTGGCAATGTCAAGCCCCCAGCTGCCATCTGTCACCTTACGGCTCACTGCGTGAGAAGTGGACAGGGCAGGACAAATGAGTGAACAACAGTGGCCTTTGATTTGCGATGTTAAGCCGCTAGCTGGCGTCTGTCACCTCACAGCTCACTGCGTGAAGTGGACAGGGCAGGAAAAATGAGTGAACAAAAGTGACTTTTGACTTGCAATGTGAAGCCCCCAGATGGCGTCTATCGCCTCACAGCTCACTGCGTAACAAGTGACAAGGCAGCACAAATGAGTGAACAAAGGTGACCTCTGACTTGCAATGTTAAGCCCCCAGCTGGCGTATATCGCCTCACGGCTCACTGCGGTAAGAAGTGGGCAGGCAGAGCAAGTCATCACAAAAAGTGACTTGATGGGTCGATGCAAAAAGACCGTGAGGAGCCCGGAGGTTGGAGCAGGTGCAATAGCAGCCGACAACGCCAGCTAACTGCTAATAACGTGAGGAGCATGCAGCCCGACAGGGCAGGACAATCAGTTGACCAGTGTGAACTGTTCACTCATTTGCGATCGTCAGCCTCCTTCACTGTACAACTCATGGCCGCACAGCCGCTATTGATCATACGCCTGTGCAGACCCAACTGCAGACTGCATGCCAACTTGCCCGCGCAACTGCTGGCCTATGCCGTAGACCAGAACACACCTCCACCCCCCGCTTCAACCATGCTGCTGCCACTCCTGCTGCCACCCTTTCAAAACATCCATTTCAGATGATTTCCCCTGCACAGCTGCTGCCCGTGCCCTGTGTTCAGTCTGCTGTGAGCAGCGAGAGCATGCTCTGTACACGCCTCACCTATCCTGCTGGGGTCGATGCTCGTGGCTCTGCTGTAGGCAATCTCCCCGCGCTTGCCCCGCAGCTCCAGCAGCACACCGGCAGCCACCCAGAACATGGCCTTTCGCCGCACCACAGGCACCGGCACGCCCAGCGCCGCCGCCAGCTGCCCCGCACTCAGCACAACCCCACCTGCTCCGTCGCCACCTGCTGCTGCTGCTCCGCTCGCACTCGCTGTTACAGCAGCAGCAGCCGCGGCTGGGCTGTCGTCGGAGAACTGCAGCAGCAGCGCTGCGTGCACTGGCGTGACCCGGAAGTCCAGGGGCTCTGCTTCGCGGATGGTGAGGCTGAGCTCAACCAGGCCCAGGCTGCGGCGCCACTTGAGCTTTCGGGGCGCCTTCAGGTGCCTGAAGCGCTCAGCATACACCTGCGCAGTGCACGCGCAAGGCACCGTGCCCATTTAGAAGTGGCTCATAGTTCCAAGGTGATGATTGGACCCACGTGTAACTACTCTTCCCTAAAAAAATGTCACACAGAGCACCTCCTGGCGCCAGCAGGTGCACACACATACACACACCATGCCACCCTGCCCCTCCCTAGGCAGCTGCAGCACATCGGATGAACCTTTCGTTGCCGACTGTGATGACTGCGGTGGACGTGATGACATTGTTCGTAGCTTCCTGTGCAGTGACAGCTGTGCATATACCCGCGCCCTTGATGCCCAGGCAGCCAGGCATTCTCCCAACAGCAGTGACACGCGCTGCGGTGTCAGGGGGCCAGCTTCATCCCAGACACAGGCAGCTGGCAGCCAGCAATGCAAGACAAGGTTGCAAGTCCACACACTGTCCAGCAGCGCAGCCCCCCAGCACCCCACATGCGCCTGCGCTCGCGCGTGCCTTCTAATGATAGTGTGTGTTCAAGCCGGCAGCTTCAGCTCATGCTTTAACTGCTGTATTCAAACGGAGTCATACCCTGAACAAGATCGTGCACCCCTTTGCAGCAGCATGTATGCTGCCACAGCCGTCAAGGCACTCACGTCTAGAGCTGTTTGCAGCTCCTCTGGCAGCTTGAGCTCATGCTCAGGCAGTTCCGGCCAGAACAGGTACGAGCAGATTGTGGCACGCAGTCGAGACAGCGCAGCAGCCACGCCACCTGGCAGCGCCTGCTGCTGCTGCTGCTGCTGCTGCTGCTGGGGCAGTGCTCGCACGTTGGCGTCGAGCCGCTTTGAGTCTGCCAGGTCCTTCAGCATGACCTCGCAGGGAAGCAGCCCCGACTCACCAAACCTGCACGCGTTTCAGATTCGTAAAGAACATGACAAGTAATGTAACACTTGTGCGGCAACATGACATGCTATGGTGGAAACAACAGCGCGCCTCTGAACACATGCAGGCATGCACACACGGACGCAGACTCAGGCGCAGACGCAGACGTGCCCGAGCGCCCGCCCGCCCACCCGCCCGCCCGCCGCACGCACGCAAATGCATACGCAGGTACAAGCACAACTGCCGCATGCACCTGCTGCACCCCGACTAGCCACAGCCGCTACCAGCTGGCTGGCTACACATGCGACAGGGCACAGCTGTACACGCAACACAGCAGCATTCCCAGCAACCCAACTAGATATCACATGCCTGCAAACACACAACTCACACCCACATTCAGAACATTGGGCGTCGCCCGCATACAGCCACCATGCAGCCATATGCAGGCCGTAGGTAGCCCGCCTGGTGCACGCACGCCAGTGTGTAGCCCGTGCACTCGGCTCACCTGATCTTGAGCAACTCAAGCGTCATGATCTCGCCTGATCTCATGGTCTCATGATCTCACCTGATCTTGAGCAGCTCAAGCGTCATGATCTCCCGCTGGCAGTCGTACTCGTCCTTTGCGAGCAGCCTGTCAGCCAGCATGAGCCGGTACTCCTCCATGAACAGCAGCGGCCCGCCGTAGATCCCAATCAGCATCGACACCACGTCGGCAGCGACGCGGCCGCCAGACAGCAGCGCAGACGAAGCAGCCGCCGCAGCCGCCGAGCGCGCATGAGGCAGCCCCAGCAGGGCCGTTGCTTGCTCGGCGTCTGAGCCAGCTGCAGCTCGGCCTTCGCCGCCGAGGCCGGGGCCGTCTCCCGCTGCTGCTGTTGCATCGGCTGGCGCAGCTTGCAGCGCCTCAAGCAGCCGCAGCGCCGCGTCATCACCTTCCGCCTCACTCACACACCAATTGAACATCACGCGTGCACCTGCCTTCCCGCTACCTGCATTTGACAGCGCTGCGACTGCACTCGGCGGGCCCACAGCTGCCGACAAACCCCCGGGACCCAGCCCGCTCCCGGTCGCTGGCCCAAACCCTGCACCGCTGCCCCCGCCAGCAGCGCTGGACCCTGTGCCGCCTGGCTGCTGCTGCTGCTGCGCCTGCAGCTCCTGCAGGAGGCTGCTGCCAGAGCCGCCGACTTGGTCGTGGTTGTCTTCCGTGAGCATCGACACAATGCAGCGGATGGTGTCGGGCCTGCTGCGGAGGTATGCGCGGATCGGTTCACTGACGGTGTCCAGCAGCAGACCTAGAACCAGAGCAGCATGCAGCGTTGCACTTGTTTGGCTGTACACAGTTTGGCAGGCGGCAGCACCTGGTAGCATGTTGGATGTGCTTGCAGCCTTTTAGGTAGCAGCGGCAGCAGCAGCATCGCAGACGGTGGCCACTGACACTGTGCTGATCAGCGCTGCGGAAACGAGCAAGGTAGGGTAAACCGCCAGGATTGACCTGGCAAGAGCCTGGGCGCTTGCACTGCATCGGTGTGTACTGCCTTGTGGCAAGCCCCCTGTGCTCGCTGACAACGTGCGCACGCGAGGCAGTGTGCTGCAGGCACCACAGCCTGTCAATGATGCGAGAGCACGATGCGGCACAGCAGCAGCACTCACCGCTCCTGCCCAGCTGGCGCATGGCGCGGATGGTGGACACATAGGTGTGGATGATGTCCGAGGTGGCGGCACCAGCGTGCAGCAGCCGCTGCTGCAGAGAGGACTTGAACGTGGCAGCAAACTGCGTGCAGCAGGCGACATGACGTAAAACTGCCGGAGGCAAGTGAGCTGGGTGATGACGCTGTTGCGCCAAAGCTGCCAGTTACGCAGCCCATTCTGGACGACGTTCGCCACCTCGTCCGCGCACCTGCTCATATCTACCCCCTGCGCGCTGCGCAAAGCTGCAGTCGCAGCGCCACCGCCAGCTGCACCTTCAGACACAAGCCTCCGCCGCACCCCCGCGCAGCCGCTGCTCACCTGTGCCGCCATGTTGGTGTGGGCCAGGCACAGCGCCAGGTCCGACAGCGCGGGCGCGCTGTCTGGGTAGTCGATGACGATGTCAAACATGTCGGAGGCGCGCAGCGCGCCCAGGGTCTCCAGCATGAGGTACGTCAGCCGCAGCTGCCACTCCTGCGACCGCAAATCATACCATCTAAGATGGTGACTGGACCCACGTGAACTACACTCTCTCTCTCTCTCTCTCTCTCTCTCAGATCGCAGGCATGTGCATGAGCCAGATGTTTGCAGGAGCTGGCTCCGGCTTGGCGGGACGCGGAGAAGGTCGCGAGAGGTGGGTTGCCAGCAGAGGGCGACGCCGTTGCGAGTCACGACGATTGCTCACAGCAGATGCTGAGAAGCATGATGCAGCAACCATGCTGGTGCTCAGCGCTGCTATAGTACACCCAGTTGCAGGGTCGGTCAACATAACACACCTGTAGTTTGACTATCGTGCTGTGGCCCGGCCCAAGCAGCACTTGCAGGAACGCCAGTGGCCCAGCACACACCAGCTGCTGTGCGCGCGGCAGCACCGAGCTGGTGAGCTCCCCGGTCGCCAGTGTGCGCAGCTGCCGCAGCACATAACTGCGCGCGACAGCAGACAGGCAGGTGCAGCCGCAGCAGGCAGGCACGGCAGACAGCGCTGGTGGCACTGGCGAGCAGCATGGTGCAACACAAATGGTCCCAGCAAAGCGCAGGCTGCTCAACGCAGCAGCAAACCACTGGCAGCTGCTTCAGCTGTACTCGTGCTGACATCATAGATGTTAGCTGCAGCACATAGCTGCACGCAGGCAGCCAGTAGGTTAAGCAGACGTCTATGCAGGCTGGCAGGCAGCAGGCAGGCAGGCTAGTATGCGGGGCCTAATCTCGAGCCCAAGCACCAGCACGGCGACACAAAGCAGCACCCGTATCCCTCCAGACACCGCCGCACGCACTCGAGCAAAGCACGCTGAGAGCTGGCAGCTGTGCCTACCTGTTGATGACGGCTGTGTACGCCTCCTCCGATGCTGCTGCCAGGCCGAGGTCCTCCATGCATGCTGAGGTGGCAGCCACAGCAGCACACCAGTCAGGCCCCAGCAGCGCCTGCGGGTCTGGCAGCTGCGCTGCTGCTGCTGCTGCTGCTGCCGCGCCAACTCCCTGCCTGCATATGACAGCATGCAGCAGCACGACACCACCACCAGCAGCAGCAAGGGACACAACCGTTGATTCTTTGGCATCAAAAAGGCAGGGTCTCAGCATTGCCAATTTCAATGCATGCGCATGGGCAGGATGATTATCATTGTGTTATACCAGCCGCACACGGTGCATACCACCCACGCACCTGGCGCCATGTGCTGCATCCCGCACCCTGTCTGGGCTGCTGCCGGCAGCCGAGTTGGGCGAATGCAGATCGGCGCTGCCAGGGCCCTCACTCATGGCGTCATCGCCACCCTCGCTGCTGCTGTTGCCTGCCGCCGCCTGCTGCTGCTGTATGGCGTCGCACAACTGCAGCAGCTGGCGGCGGTAGTACTGCTGCAGCACGCCTGGACAGGCGAAACAGCAGGCCATGTGCACAGCTGTCAGGGGAGGGAGAATTTCATGCAGGCAACGCAGCACTGCATGCGTACATCTGTGTACCTACAAACCACACACTTTTGAGGAGACTGCATGTAATGCGAGCTCATCAGGTTGTCAGCCTGCAATGGCTGCAACAGCAGGGTCCCCCGCACATTGCATCAACCAGCACGCAGCACATAATGCGCAGTCCCGCCGAATGCTTGTGAACGGCTGCCAGGTGTCGGCCCTGCATTGCTTTGTTTCCAACCTTAAAACCTCTTCTGAGCAGCCTGCACATAGTGCTGCACCTTATCACGTGACAGGATCTAGTATAGCATTTCTCACTGGGTAGCCTGAGTGGCGCTGTCGCCATGAGGATGGATGCCACTGCCGTGCGGTGCTTCAGGCAGAGTCCTGCAAGCAGCGCCACGGTGCTTGCAGGAACTGCCTCCTGCCAGCTGGCCTTGGCGCTGCTCATCACTGCTGCTGCTGCTGCTGCTGCATTTGGGTCTGGCTGCTGCTGCTGATGCTGCTGCTGGGCTTGCTGTACAACGCCTAGAAGCAGCTGCTGTGCAAATGAGGACAGCTGCTGGGACTGCTGCCGCACAGCTGCTGCCAGGGCCTGCGTAGGCACAACAACAACACATGCTTTGGCAAAGCGACCAAGGGCAAAACAGAATGCCTGCCTCTGCTGCAGCAAGAAACGCATGCAACAGGACATGTGCTGTGTGCGGGGAAAACCTGCGACTTGCCGGAAATTCCAACAAGCGGTCATTGCGCAGTGACCCGCAGCTGAGCAAAGTGCTTGGCAGCAAAGTAAGTGGGGACATGCTTCTGCTTCTGGCAGCGTCAGTGCTGCAGTGGCTGGGCTACACGTACTTGCATGCCGTTGCTGCAGCGCCCCCAGCAGGGTGAGCATCATACCTGCAGTGCTGGCAGTAGGATAGCCGGCGGCCCCGCCGGCTGCAACTGAGAAGCCACCAGCTGCTCCCAGAATGCTTTCACGTGCGTCAACTGCAGCTGGCCCTGCAGCATCATCCATCACGAGACAGGGGTCATGCTAAACCACGATCAGCAGTAGACAATCGCAACTTTTGTTGCTGAGCAGATCACGCATGTAGATACAAGACAGCACGTACTGGCCAGTGAACATTGCTGCTGCCAGTAGTGCCATGTGTGCTGCTGCTGCTGCAGGCAAGTGAAGTGCCACTGGCACAAGCGACTGTACCTCGAGTTGCTCATACATCAGCGTTGCAAGGACCTCCACAAGTCCGCTGCTGCAAACGGCAGCTGTCTCTGCTTGTGTGGGCGCCTCCTGCAGGCGGAACAGCAGACAGCAGCAGCAGCAGCAGCAGCAGCACCTGAGTCACGCGGACAAGCATGCAGGGGCTACCAGACATGAAGCATACCATATCTGCAGCTGCAGCCTCACACGCACCCCGCAGTGTATCTTGCTGATGCAGGCGGCCCATGCTGCCTCCATACAGGCCTCTGTTTTGAGCTGCTACACTTGCAGCACCTGCTATTGCTGTGCCTGCAGTTCTGCAGTCGTAGAAGTGATCATGTCTAAGCGTGCGTCAGCCTGGAATACACATTGTAACATTCAGCATCGCAGCTTGCCGAAATCAAAAGCAAAGCAGACTGAACTCGTGGCTGTCGCGTTCAAACGAATGCAGAGCTATGGTGGACATCTTTTCAACAGGTGCGCTCGGCTTACGGAGACACCCAATGAGCGTTGTCTGGGGATTTTGAGTTGGAAGCTGTAACATATTAGCATTCGGAGCAGTCTGACCTCCCTCGCTGCCCAGTGTGGGCCCACCTTGAATGACAGTACTGATCAAAACCCCAATCGTACTGGGGACTGCGTAAAGTGCCACAGCTGCTTTGACACGTTGCTAGTAATCCCAGAATTCAGAGCGAGGTACTAAATGGGGGTAGCATCAGGCTTGCCAACAGTCGACAATCATCAGTGATCCAGAAACAGCGGGCAAGGGCCCTTCTTGCAAGCGGGTGGCTGCGCGAGGCATGCGTCAGAAGTGCTGCAGGTCAGACGAACTGCGCATGCTGGTAGCCACTGCAGCCATGCCCACCAGTGTTGTACGAACCGTCAACATGGGCTGCTAATGCTTGAGCCCAGCTTGATATTTACACCCATACCAGCTTAGGCCTTCCCGCACCTCCATGCCATTGAAATAAACTGAAAGGAAATCAGGGTGTGATGCAGACCGCAAACTTGCAAGCAAATTATGTACAAAAATTAAAGTCACAAGCATATAATAAAAAGGGTGTAAGTATCAAAGAAAGCAGACTGCTGACTACGGCAAGGGGGCTTGTTTTGTTGCAGGTGGAAATCTGCAGCTGCTGTACACAAATTCTTCCCAACAAAGTTGCCTCTCTGGTCGACCGTTCAATCCATCACTCCCACCTCTGTTACTGTCATGACAGGCTCTGATGTTGCAGCAATTAGACAGCAACTTCCAGTCCAGTAAAACACAAAATGCTAGTCACGGGCGCCTCCCTGCCGAGGGGTGCACATGTTACAACCCTTCCCTGCACAACTTCTCTGTGCTACTAGCTTGTGCATATTGTTGCCTTGCTTATTTAATGTGTGCCTGCTTGGCAGCCGACACTGACCCAATAGTGACACCAGGAGGACTTGGGCGGGTCTCCTGGTTAAGCAGTGCCTGAAGGTGCACAGCTGTGCAGAGAGTCAGAGCCCAAAAAACTCTAAATTTGCAAGTAATTGGGGTTGCACTCCGCCTCTCGTCCTGTAACATATGTTATCATGACTCACATTTTAACTGGCAGTGAGTCACTGCACCGCACAACAAACTTTATAGCACATCAAAGACTGTTTGCATTGACTGCTTTTTGGTACTAGTTTCACGTCATGCAAATGCAGATTTTGATCTTCCCTAACAGGCGCTACATGCAGTGTTTGCAACAGGGGCGTCAACAACAAGTGGAAAACAGCGGCAGGTATGCTTGCACCATGTGGAACCGTGTAAATAGCCTCATTGGCATCCTCTGCCATATAAATATACTGATACTCTGCTAATAAGCGTGAAAAGCTTCACAAGAGCACCCAGACATGCCGGGTCAGGTGGTAACAATGAATTGACTCGTTCAACACTGCAGAGCCCTGCTTCGCGCCATAACAGCTTCGTTTGGATGTGCGCCGCAACCCTTCAAGTAGCCAAGCCGTGTTCCCTGGTCGTGCCAGAGATAAAAGTGTGTTGTGCGTCTAAAGGGCCCAGCTTGAGGGTGTTTCTCTCTCTTGCAGCCTTGACCTTGCCAGTGCAGATCAGCTGCGCAGCACCGTGTGCTGCCCCGATCATTCCCGCTGATGCTCTAAAGGCCAGTGGTTGCTTAATCTTGCCTGATCCGGCCAGTAGCGCGCTCAGGAGGCAGCTATGACTTGTGCAGTGCTCCCGACCCACCCTGTGGCGCCTACCGGGCTGTTCATCCAGCAGGAGATGCAGCTAAAGCGCAAGGAGGTTTCAACCTTCAATGATGTGAGCGTGCTGGATCGCTAGAGGCTGTGATCAGGAGGAACACGCCTCCAAACGAACACCACCGCTGACCGGGCCCTTCCTGCTTTGCAGATCGGCAACCTGCCCTTTCAAATGCAGCAGGCCATGCAGAAGCGCATTAGGCTGGAGCCTATCCCTCGGCTGGGCCAGCAGGTGAGCTCTTGTTCAAGCAGGCTCAAACTGCAGTGGCGCGCATCGCCCCTAGCTGTGCTCGTGAGCCTGCAGCGTCAGCAACTGCCTGTTTATTACTTGATGAGTTCACACACTCTACTTTGATGCTGCAATACCTTGCTGGCAGTCGCAGCTCGCGGGTAACCTGTTGCCATCCCCTTCTTTCACCGCTCGAAACCAGCGACCGTACGTGTCGAACACCAGCGTGTTACCGTGACTGCACGTGGGTATGATCTGCAGATCCACGGCGCTGGCCCCACCGTGGGGGCTCCAGGTGGCTACCCGCAGCTTAGTCAGCAGTCGGCAGGTGAGGGGCGGTGGCAAGCGCAAGCTGGGCCAGGCAGCGTTGCTCGTGGCACTTACTAAAACGCATGTTTTGCTTTCACAGGTCCAAACTTTGGGCAGGCTTTCTACCTGCTGTCAGACTGCGAACGGGACTACCTCAAAGAACAGCTTGACAAAGAGGTGAGCAGCAGCAGACAGCAGTGCACCCATTGTGACCTACTGCCTAAGGCCTTGACACACATGTCAACCCTTTATGCACAAGATGTAGCAGCGATCGGCAGCAGCAGCAGCCTTGCCTCAGCAAGTAGCTGGAAGCAGCAGTAGCACGCACACACCATCACATATGGCCGCCAGCATGATCTACTTGCACACACACACAAGCATGCCTGCCGCCCTTGACTGCCGTATAAAACAAATCCCACCCCAACCTTGATCCTTGCGCCTTCGTACTCGTCCCTTGCACCCTGCTTTGTACCACTTTTCCCCGCTGCTTCCTCGCCGCCTCCCCACAGACCAAGTCGCAACCCAACCACCTGTACCTGCACCACACACAGCAGGAGGTTGACGCACACAAGCGCCTCGTGCTTGTTGACTGGCTCATTGAGGTGTTGATGAGTTTGTGCTCAGCCAGGAGACGCTCTACCTGACTGTCAGCCTGCTGGATCGCTTCCTGAGCTTGCATGCAGTGCCGCGCTGCCAGCTGCAGCTGCTGGGGGTCACCTGCCTCTGGGTCGCCTCCAAGTACGAGGAGGTGCTGCCGCCTGCACTGCAGGTGTGTGCAAAGGGACAGGAACAGCAGCAGCAGCAGCCGTTCTAGGGTGTTTCAAGTGTAGGCAATTGGCAGCAGCGCCAACAGCAGCAGAAGAGGTGCCAACAGCAGCAGAAGAGCAGCGCATCTTTTATGGCAGCAGCAGCAGCAGCAATGTGCAGCAACTCTGACGGTTTCAAAGTAACGCACACGACCAAACCATTAGTGAGCTTCTTGCTGTACCCGCTGCTGCTCCTGCCGCTGCCTGCAGGACTTTGTGGAGATAACAGACAACAGCTACACAGCAGCAGACCTCGTCCGTATGGAGACGCTGCTGCTGGGTCAGCTGCAGTATCAGCTCGCAGTGCCCACGCCGCTGCACTTCCTGCATCAACTACTCAGCCATGCGCAAGCAGAGGAGGCCGGCGGCGCCGGCCCCAGGGGGCCCTGCCAGCCCTCAGGCCCTGAGCAGGCACGCCTGCAGCACATGGCCGAGTACCTGCTGGAGCTGGCGCTGCTGACACCGGAGACCCTGCGGTATCGGCCCTCTGTGGTCGCGGCTTCGGCGCTGCAGCTGGCGTGCAACTTACTGGCGCACTGCTGCAGCTCATGCAGCAGGGCGGCCTGCGTGAAGCTCTGCCGTGCATTGAGCGCAGAGGCAGCAGTGGGGCTTGACGGGTGCATGGAGGAGCTGAAGAGGATGCTCCGCTGGTCTGGCAGCGCACAGCAGGCGCCGTGCGTGCGGGAAAAGTACAGCGATGCGCGCCGCAGCAGCGTGGCACGACTCAGCACTTTTGCGCCAGCATGGTGAATGGCGTGCCTACACGCAGCAGATGCCGGTTGCTGGGCAGCAGCTGCTCAGCTACGCGGAAACGAATGCACGGCTAGATGGTAGCAGTGCAGCCGGGGTGGCCATGGCAGCCGCAGCGGCAGCGCAGTCACGTGTGATGCAGTAGTGAGCACCAGCGCGGGCGAATGATGTGGCCTCGAGTTAGAACTGCAGCACGGCAACAGCCCAGCAGGCATAGTAGCCAGTGCTTAGGCGTCCATCCGGGCAATCAATTCTCAAGGGTGGATGATACACACATCTGTAGCACTCTGGCAATAGCAGAATGCAGTGCAAGCAGACAGGAGAGTGGTAGGGAGTGATGTGCAGCAGCAGCTGCCAGGCAGCCCCCGCATGGCGGCTGTATGTGCATCGCGTCAATTTGCTGCAGCAGCACCAGCACCAGCAGCGCCGTGCGGCCTGGGCGGGCGCTGTGTATGCGCATGCGCATTTGTCACTGCCCCGCCGGAACTTTCACAGGCGTTACGCAGGGCGCGTGCATGTGTGCGTGTGGCTGTGTGCAGCCCACGTGTGCACCACCCCACAGCAGACCAGCCTCACGTGCTCACACGTGATCCTGTGTCCGTTTTGTGTGCTTCTGCCCCCGGCCGATGTCAGCAGGGCATGCGTCATGCAGCAATGCGCGCCTGAGAGCACCAGTCAGCGGCAGCGGGCAGTATGTGCAATGCTTCACAAAAGGTGTTGCTTGGTGCGCAGCTGCTGGGTTCCTGCATGTTGTTGGTGTGCCAGAGTAGCAGCCCATGCTGTAAGGGCAGTTTGTGTGTGGAAGTCGGTTAGTGGATCGCATTGCCGGGCGTGTGTGCAAAGTGCGTGTGCACCGGTGTGCTCTACCTTGCACAGTGACGTGACCTGCGCCGGCTATTACTCGTGATCCTATTTGCATCTGGTTTGTTGTTCGGTTGGGTTGCACATTTGTGCAAGGTTGCACATGGAGTAGTCCTTATGCTGCTGCCACCTTACCGCGCTGTTGCTGGGGTTAGGTCACCACATGGCGAGTCAGCAGTACAGTTCAGAAGCTTCGTGATCACGCCCGTATATCTATACATCCACATCTGGTTGTTCGCTGTGCATATATGCTGCCAGGCCATGTGCAGTTCTTACGTTTGAAGTTGCTCACATTGGTGTCAGCACGTTTTGCGCCAGCAGTGGACAGTCAACACAGCGGTGTTGGCAGGTCTGGCACCTCCCTGCCCATGTCGACAACAACAGTTTATGCTCCAGGTCAAGGAAGATGTACCGGGATTCTGTCCCATGTGCATCATCATGCATTCTAAGCGCTGTGCTGGCGGCAGTGCTATCTTTTCGCGTGTTCCACTGCACATTCCGCTATGTACAGCCCACTTAGTGGCACTACACTTTCACAGCTCAGGACCTTGCAGTACAGGCAAGAACGTCTTGGGTGGCTGCAGCATGTTTGCTGCACTCAGGTTGATCAGCTAAGAATTTGGGGTTGTAGCACAGGTTTGTAGCCAGAAGTGCAGCGTTATGCATGCCTTGAGACCACTGCAACAGTTGACGAATGCCGCATGTGTGCCGGCTGTGTGATCCCTTTGGTATTGCTCTTGCTGGATATTACAGTCAACCGTACGAGCTGGACAGGAGCACTGAGTTGGTGGCATGCTGTCCGCGCAATGTGTGGCATATGAGGTACACTTTAGCCTGGTAGCCAGCGGGGATCCAGGCAGCGTAGCTGCTGTACAATGCGGCGTTGTGCGCTGCAGCTGGCGCGGCGCTCCATGCAGCTGCAGGGTGCGTCGGGGTTATTGTTCATGTTAGTCGGGGTGCAGCTGGCGGTTGCATGCGTGGGCTGGGGTTGGGCGGGTGGGTGAGCAGGCGGACATTTGTGTGGGCCTTTGCAGCAGCTTTCGTGCCTGCGTCACGGGACTCATCTGTGGTTGCGTCCCTTTGTGTGTTGTTGTGCCATGCTGTTGTGATGCGTTGGTATCTGGCCTGCGCAGCAGCCCCAGGCAGGTGGTTGAGGTGCAGCCTGCCCTCCTGCAGATGTTGCCCAGTTCTGCTGCATCCATTTCTGCACAGCACACCAGCGCACACCCCAACCTTGCAGGGGCGTGGCTGGTGCGGCTGCCGCAAACCAGCCACCTGGTGCTGTTGCCTGTGTTGCATGGCTGCAGTGTACCAGCTGTGCGCTGCAACGCAGCTGCGTGAGATGGGGTGCTGGCTGCAATAATGCTGCGTGAGGTGGGTTGCCTCCTGCCACACTTTCAGCCATGCAGCCCGCTACCGTTCCTGTCAGGTCTGCAGCAGACGATGTGATTATAAGCACCCTGGCAGGCTGCATACGATGCTGTACGTGCACATGGAACATTGACCTAGCTGCAGGGGTGCGTGAGGTTGCTCTGCTTGTTCATGTGGCAGAGAATAGGTAGTTGTTTGCCTTTGTTGCAATCCGGCTGCTGCTGCGGGAGGGCAGCTGGGTATCAGTTGAGGTTGTGTTGTCCTGTGGCTGCACCGATGTACTTCACACTCCATGAGTTGTGCTGTGACATCACCGCTCCACGCTGTGTGGCATTTGTGGTTTTGCTCTGTTTTGTTTGATTCGTGTGGTTGGCTGGCACCTGGGCTTGGGGAGTTGGGTTGCATTGATTCGCTTGAATTGTCAAACACTGGTACCAGTCATGTGCGTACTACATCTGCTGGTTCCAAGGTGTGCACAACTGCGCACGGTCGTGATGCTCCAGCCACACCTTGCGGTTGTTGTGTTGACACATGAGCAGCTAGCTGTGCCTGCAGCTTACTCTGCTGGGAAGCCCCCCGCAGGGGCATCTGTGCAGGTTTGTGTCCCTGTCAGGTAGAAGAAAGCGAACGGGCCGCACACGCCTGGCATGGCATGCCCAGCTGTGCTTCTTGTGATCCGCCACCAGCTTGCATGAACTTTACAGATTCGGCATGTGTGTTGTGCAGTTCTGGTGTCCTAGAATGCAGAATCTGAGCTCTCTTGGTGCGTGTATAGTGTCACTGCGGGTGTGCAGGCAGGCCGTCACGCTGCTTCTGATCCGGCATGTGTCGTGTATGGGTTGCGGTTTTGCTGAATGCCGGCACTGCTGTTGGTTCCACGGCAGTGCGGCAGACACCCCTGCTGCTGGCGGCCAGGGTGTGCTTGTGAGGCTTGTTTCAGAGCCTGTCATACTCGGGGAGTCCTGTTGCATGGCCAGTATGGTTTACGTGTGGATGTTGCTCGCTTCTACAGCCACCTAGGTTGGCACTGGTGTGCAGCCGGCAGACGTGTGAGTACTGGTGTACTGCTACGGTTCCCTATCCGTTCGCTTCTGCACTACCTGCTGCGGTGTGCTCAGTTTCACGGTGTGATCATGACATCATCAGTGCTCCATGCCGTTGCTTGTTGTTGCCTGCTCAGGGCAGCATAATGCAAGGTTGAAGTTGATCGTCAGTTGTCTGAACGCCAGGCTTAGACCTAGAGATGCACCTCAGGCACTAGGTTATTCAATTTCTTTGGTTGGTCTATTGCATGTCAACCGAAACACTTCTTAGCACAGCCTGGAACCAGGCCTGTTTGCTTGTAGCATGTGCTGCAGTATCTCTTGTGCTGCATCAAAGTTTCTTGCCAGCGTTGCTCAGTGTCAGGCATCCCAGGCAGTCTAGTAGTGGCAATGTGTAGGTCTTAGATTTCAGCATGCTTTGCGTATGAAAAAGCAAAAAAGGCTAGGGTTGATAGCTGCAGCAGCGTTTACTTGCCAGGGGTGTACACTGTGGAAAGCCGTTGGGTTGTTACATGCTGTTGGTTTTCTTTGAGCCTGCAGCCTCCGGCGTCTACCCTTACCATTGCCTTTTCAACAACTGGACTGACATACAACAACTTTGGACATGATACAACTTAAACATGTGGCTGGCAGTGACCCAGTGTACGATTTCTTCCCCTGTGTTTACCACGTCTTTGACTGTCACCGACCTGTCCCGCTTTACTGGCAATGGTCTGCCACCATATGCGGGCAGCAAGGCGCATGCAACATGCATGATGTGCTGTCACACAACTCAACATGCCATGTCCGTATGTTGTGCAGCGGCCTGCTCTGCTGCATGCTGTGTGTGGTACGGCGTGAAGTGCAGCTGCTGCTCAGTTTGTGTGAACTGAGGTGATGCATGCAATTGCAATGCGCTGCACTGACAGTCCGTTGTATGGAGCCATGAGCATGTCCTTGTTTGCAGCCCCTGTGGGTGATTTGGGGTCTGACAAGCACGGCTGCTGTTGGACCTCTGGCTACAGTTTTGACCCTGCGCAGCACGTGCGCTCTATTGCGGATGCATCACCCGTGTTTGAAACCAACGGGATGTGTTATGGCAGATATGCTCTGCCGCGCACGGCTGTGGAAATTATTACATAGCAGCTGAGTTGTACCTGCACGGCACTTGAATCTGACTGCAGGAACTGCAGAAGTTTTGAGCTGCAGTTGGGGGCTATTTCTTTTCATAAAGGGACCCTTGCTCAGCTTAAGTTGCGCACCCCTGTAGTGCGAGCTGCTGCTAGCTGCCTTGAGCAGAGTTGTCACGTGAGTTTGACAGACAATTAACAATTGCGCAGGTGTTGCACATCACTGTGATGATGCTTAGTAAGGGTTCATGGGGGTGTGCTTGTGTAAAAATCTTACAGCAGGTTGACAGTATGTTGAGATGCTTACGCTATGATGGCGCCATCAGGCCGGCCTGCACCATCATATCACTTCGTTCGGCAGGATCAACTGGACACCAGGTGCAGTCAAGCAAGATGTGCAGCACTTAATTGGCCACCCCCAAGGTCTACTTCATGAGCCTTGGCATAGCTGATGCAGCCACAGTTTCACATTATGCATTTTGGAAATTACATGGACAGCTGCTTTTTACATGTCATCAATGGCGCCAGCATCGTTTACAGTGGGTGGTCCGCGTTGCATGCATGCATGAGCAGCAGCAGGCATTTGCTTTCATGCGGGAGGTTGAGTGGGCTGCCAGTGTGCTGCATGCTAGTGCTGTGTCCTCTCACATGGGTAACTTCGCCCGTTTGGGGAGTCAATGACAGGCTCATTGGGCAAAGAGCAAAACAAAAGCAAGCCAGAAAAGAAAAAGGACACAGCCGTCCCTACCATAATTCATACTGCAAACCATCCCACATCAGATCGCAAACTGATTCCTGATGTCTTGCGTCCATCAAATGTACCAGTTCAGCCACAGATGTTTGGTCTTTATGATTAATCAGTCGCAGCAAATAGCCAGTCATTAGTGCATAGACGGAGCAAGGTCAGAGAGGAGCACCTCAGTGGCAGGCCATGGCACTGTGTACAACTGCATGTAGAGCAAAGGAGCTGCCAGTGTAATTCTTTCCAAGCCACGAACAGTGCAGTGAGTTGGCCAGCCAAGCATACTTGCTTAGGCATGAAGAGAGTGATGCATTCAAAGCACATCATGTGCTCATGTGACTTGAGTCACTGGCTCACATGGCATGAGAATGGACACAGCACTGCATGCACGCAAAGCAGTGCAGGTGCACAAGTGCGCACCAAGTGGGCCAGACGACTCAGCCGGCTGCCAACACTGCTACATGCAGCCTAGCAGCGTGCTGCCAACTTGGGCGACATGTGTCACTGAACACACCACACAGCACAGCTGCTGAGGTATGCCCCTAGTCCAAACAACGCAACGCCACCATGACCTGTGAACCAGCTGGTGTGCCAGCGTTGCTGATGAGCAGTAATAACACTCCCAGGCCGTGCAATTGCAACCGTGCAGCACGGCTCCTGCCGGCAACTTCTGCACCCTTCTTGCCACGTGGCGGTGGTGCATGCCTTAGTCACCTGGCAGAGGCTGCTTGCTGCTGCGCTGCTCGCCGTGCCTGCTGCCGCACAGCTCATCCTGCAAGCAGCCTCCTAGCCCCACTCCACAGCTCACAGGCCTCTTGCCTGCGCACCTGCTGCAGGCACGCGGTGCAGCTGCCAGCGCCCGCCAACTCGGCAGCTGCACACCAACGGGGTCAGTCTGAAGGGGGGTACCTCGCTGCCTGCTTGCGTATCAGCTGCGTGTATGCTGCGCGCTGCTTGGTGTAGGAGTGGTGTGCGGGCATTTGAGCGGGGCTGCCGCAGTTGGGAGTGTCCAGAAGCTCCTGCAAGCACTGCATGACAGTCAGCAGCCGCGGCAGCTTGCCAGGTGCAGTGCAGCTCCACTCTGTGTGCATCCGTGCTCGAGGTGGCTGGTACATCCACCGGCATGCGCTACTGCATACCGCTGGTGCACATGCTGTGCACCCACAACATGCATAACATCCCACTTTGCGCTCCACAGGACACCTTCTCAAATGCATTGGCCAGTCCCAGCGAATGGTGCCAGCTTGACAGCACCCGCTGTCTGCGTATTCCCACCTGGATGCCGACCAGTATCTGCGAAATTGTGATGGACGGCTTCCAGCTGCCATGCTGCACAAGGGCCAGCGGCAAGTGAACTAGTCAGCAAGTCGGTCAACATCAGCCCTCGGCAGACTCAGCTGCATGCAGAGCAGCATACTGCAATCCTGCAACTTTATCGCGCGCTTTGCTGTCGGCAGCATGGCAATACTGGTATCCGTACTTCACTGTAGGTGCTAGCCACAACGCTTGCAGGTGATGCAGCAGCTGCGTGAGCTCCATGGAGTACCTGCTGCCCTCTGCTGCTGCTGGCAGCAACAATTGCCCTTACCGGCTGCGGGCTGATTATGCTGAGGCATACGTGGCCTGTTGTGTATACGTTGGGGTGGAAGAAGCCTGCAGGAAAGCAACACTGCGGGGCAGGCACAGTAGAGCCAGGGTTTGATGTGAAAGCACAACACTTTGGCAGGTTAGCATGTGATTCGTGTGCCTTGGTGTCGAGGTAAGCCAGTTGTGTTCAGCAGTGTATGTTGCTGAGCTCACCCGCATGCAACATCCTGCAAGTTATCCCGCCTCAACACCTCCAGTTGCCCTGAAGCTGAGGGATGCACCTCCAGCAATTGTGAGTCATTGCTGCTATCAACAGTTACAAGCTTAACAGCTGCTGCATGCTTCTGCCAATTGACGTGTGGTGCGGAAGCTCCTGCAGGCTGCTATGTGCTGCACCTACCTGTGGCGGCGTGTCTGGGTATGAGTCAGCAAAGTGCAGCTGTAGCGGGTACAAACCATCTGCCCATGGAGTATCTGCCTTGCCAGGTATGTAGCAGTTCCATTTCTTGATGTTCACAGACCTGCAGCATGCGTCCACGCATGCTCAGGTACTGCTGCAACATACAGCTGGTGTGTGATGCGGCAGCACCAATTCTGCAGGTCGCCTGCAACTGCTCACCCATCAGGCGCCTGCTTCGGCTTGGCGATGAAGCCAAACGGCTTGTCCTTTCGCCAAGCTTTCCTTTCTTGTGCCAATCTGGCCGTGGCTAGCGACATGCTCTACTGTTCACCCCCTGCTGATGTGGCGTCCTGTTCTCAGCTGCTGCACTGCACTGCACTTGCTGTAATCTTGCTGTTGAACGTGAGCAAGGGAGTTTTGCCGCTTGGAGAGAGACAGATGGGGCAGGGTCCATAAGATTTAGGGCATAGGAACACATGCTGTGTGCGTTGTTGATGTCGAAGTTGTTGCTTTGAGTTCAAACGACGCGTTTGAACAGCAAAGCAACGTGTAACAAAGCCCTGTGTTGCCCATTGGCCAATCTGCCGGCAAAGAAAGCAACCAAGCGGTCTTAAGGTGTTGTGTGACGTTGAATTCCCATGGTGTAAAGCCTACAGGGAGGAACGGCGCGTGCTCTGCATTGCAATAGTGATTGGAAGGGTTTGCTCTGCCGTTGGATAAATCAAAAGTGTCTGATATCTTTAGTCCGTGATGCATTTTGGGTGAGCACGCCGGGCCAGCCACGAAGGGTCACCAGTCCACAACAAAGCTCTGCCGGTGACCGCATGCCTGCCAGCCCCTGTTCAGCTATGCTGGTACTTGAACGCGCCCGTGATACTATATTCCAGGTCATCCATTCAGCACGCCTTCGGCTGTCCTGCACCTGCAATGCGCCTGTGCTGTTGCTCCTCCTGCTGACAGGCCCCTGTCCTGAGCTGCCTGCAGCAAACTTAGCTGCTATGGCGCAGACTCAGGCTCCCTTTCTTGCTGTTGGTGGGCCCACCGCAATGGCTGCAGGACCAGCAGCAGTAGCAGCACACCAGCAGGTAGTTGAATCGGCAGCAGCTGCGGCAGCAGCTGCAGCAGGAGCTGACGTCAGGCACACGCTGCAGCTGTTGGCCTGCGGGCCTCACCAGCTGGTGATGCAGCAAATGCCACGCTTGCAGGACACCAAGCGGTGCTCAGCAGAAGAGCAGTACGATAGCAGCAGCAGCAGCAGCAGCAGCAGGCGACTGCGAGGCCTTGCAGGACAGAAGCTGTCAGCCGCCTCTGCTCCTGCAAGCCCCGCCAGCACCCGTCATTCACCTGCCACCACCGGCAGACCCACAGCACATAATGGCCGTAGGCCAGGTGTGGTGAACATGTCAGGCGCTGGTTGCGGGGTGCTCAATGGCAGCAACAGTGCTTTGCTTGCACCACAGCCACGCCAGCAGTTCGACCAGTGCGCCACGATCGCCAGCAGCGGCAACAGCAGCCACTTCGTTGCGTGGCACAACAAGTGGAGCGACTTGCAAGATGCAAAGCAGCAGCTGCAGCTGCGTAGGCAGCAGCTGCTGCGGGAGCAGGAGCGCATCATGCAGCAGGAGCAACTGCTGCAGCAGCAGGAGCAGGAGCTCATGCAGCAGATGCTGCCAGGAGTAAGCAAACCGTTTGCAGGACAGCAGCAGCAGCAGCAGCAACCTCCGCTCCCTGTGCTGGACCCAATGCAGATGCAGACAACTACGTTTCAGCAGCAGGGTACGCAGCCGGCACTCGTTGCGCAGCCCCCTGTGGAGCTGTTAGCAGCTCCTGCTGCTGCCACTGCTGCTGCTACTGGGCCGGGCCAGCTGCCTCACCAGGCGCCTAGTGGCTTGCTGCTTGCACCATATGGGGCTAGTAGCGGCACAGCAGCAACAGCAGGGATCGGAGCAGATGCAAGCGCAGATGCACTGCAGCAAGAGCAGCAGCAACTGGATGATGACGACGACGATGAGGCGACAATCGCTCAGCTTGTTGACAGCCTGCACAATGACCCCCTGTGGCCCAGGCTGGCAGCAGCACTGCTGCAGCAAAATCTGCTGGCACAGCCAGACTTGGCTCCTGCTGCTGCTGAGGCACAGCAGCAGCAACTGCTTCAGCTGCAGCAGGAGCAGCAGTCAGGGGATACTCGGGATGGAAGCAGACAACAACCAGAGGCTGCAGGTGTGCTGTTGGGCAGCCAGCCACTGCAGCAGCAGCAAGGACAGCTGCTGCCACAGGTACAGCCACCGCTGCAGCAGCAGCAGCCACAGCAGCAGCCACAGCAGCAGCAGGCAGGAGTAATTAGCATTGAGGTTGGGCAGCAACATGACGCTGCAGGACTGCCACCAGGCGGACAGCAGCAGCAGCAAGAAGCATCGCTGCAACGGGAGCAGCAGCCGCTGCAGCTTCAGCCTGAGCAAGGGGGGTGTCATGGAGCCGAAGGCCGGCAGCAAGGCGATGCTGCAGGAGTGCTGTTAGGCAGCCAACCACTGCAGCAGCTGCAGGGGGGGTTGCTGCCACCAGAGCAGTTACAGCAGCAGCAGGAAGCAGGCACGACAGCGCTCTTGTCGGGGGCAGATCAACGTGATGGAGTCAGCAGGAACAGTACTGGTCCAACTGCAGCAGCAGCAGCAGCAACCAGTGACCTGGCAGCCATGCAGAACACAGAGCAGCAGGCGGTGCAGGATCATGCACGACCACAGCAGCATTCCACGCACCAAGCTGTTGGGCATGCATCTCTGCTGCTGAATGAGATGGATGAGGGCCCAACACCAGCAGCAGCAGCAGTGGCCACACCAGGGGCTTCTGCTGGAGCGTGTGTGCCGCTGCCAGCAGCCGGCGCGCCAGCAGCAGCAGCAGCAGAAGCAGAAGCAGCAGAAGCAGAAACAGAAGCTGCACTGCAATCTACTCAGCCTGCTGCCGCAGACAGCAGTGGTGGTGCTGCTGCTGCTGCTGGTGCTGGCGGGAAGAGATCTCCTGCTGGCACTCTGCAGCACAAACTGCACCAGCAGCTGGATGAGCAGCAGGCAGAGGAGGAGCCCGACGAGCAGCAAGAGCAGCGGCAGCAGCAAGTAAAGCAGCAAAAGCCCAATGGCCAGCAGCAGCAGCAGCAGCAGCAAAACTTGGCACACGAGCAACGAACGCCCCTGAGCCAGCGCCATCGGGGCAAGGCAGCAGCGGCAGCAGCAGCAGCAGCACCCACCACCTGCGAGCTGCCATCCTGCCCCAGCTGCTACAGGCAGCACAGCAGCCGCCGTGGCTGGCGGGGCAGCGCGTCCACAGCTGCAGCAGGACTTGAGGTGCCTGAGCCAGGCGTTGCAGCGCCTGGCAGCTCTGAGCAGCCTGAGCAGAGTGGAGCGCTGCAGGGAGCTGTACTGCTGAGGGGCAGCAGGGGGCTGAGGGGCAGCAGGATGCTGAGCTGCAGCAGGGCGCTGAGGAGGCTGAGCTGCATCAGGGGGCTGAGGAGGCTGCGGGACAGCAGGGGCTTAAGCTGCAGCAGGGGCTTGGCAGGCATGAGCTGGATGAGCAGGCTGTGGCTGCAGGGATGGGGCCAGAAGCTGCTGCAGCTGTTGCTGAAGCTGGATCAGCTGCTGAAGCAGTCGCGGCTGAAGGCGTAACAGCAACAGCAGCCAGTGACGCACTGACCAAGCCAGCGAAGCAGGCCAGGCAGCGTCGCGCCCAGCAGCAGGCCACAGGGACGCTACAACAGCGACCTGACGGCGCAACAGCAGAAGCAGCAGCAGCAGCAGCAGCAGCAGCAGCAGAGCAGGGCAGTGGGGAACAGGAGGACGGGAAAGCGGCTGCTGGCGAGCAGTTGGAAGCTGGCAAGCGGCAGCGACGAGGGCTCAAGAGGCTGCTGGAGCAGCAGGGCACAGCGGCGGCTGCGGCCGCGGCAGCAGCAGCTGCACCTGTTGCTGACGTGGCTGCAGCAAGAAATGTGCGCAAGCGGTCGGTTTGGGCGACAGAACAGCAGCGAGAGCAGCAGCAGGAGTCTGTGGCAGTGGCAGCAGCTGGGCGCGGCAGGTTGGGACGTGCTGCAGGCAGACCCACTGACGCTGCTGCTGCTGCTGCTGCTGGCTGCGATACAGAAATTGCCCACAGCCAGGAGGCGTAGCCGGCAGCTGCAGCAGCATGAACAAGAACAGTCCGGCCATGGTGAACCCCCAACAGAGCCACAAGAGCAGCAGCAGCAGCAGCAGCAGCAGCAGCAGCATGACACGTCAGTGCCACCAGCGGCACCACCTGCAGCACCACCTGCGGCACCACCTGCAGCTGCAGTGGGAGCAGCAGCAGCAGCAGCAGTGCCGGCAGCCGCTGATCCTCATGCTGATGCATATGCCTTCCCCTCAGACTCTGAGGACTTTGAGTTTGATCCTGTGGGCGTTGCACACAGCATCGAAGCTGCAGCAGCAGCAGCAGCAGCAGCAGCAGCAGCAGTAGGGGTCGCTGGTTCCCCTGTCAGTGCTGCTGCCAGCCCTGAGGGTGCAGCGGTGCTGCCAAGAAGCAGGTGGGAGGGGAAGATGAAATTCATAGGTGATGGTGCTGCTGTTGGTGCTGCTGGTGGTGACAGGACACTGGGGAAGCTGCTGGTGGTGATGGGGCTGGGGCTGCTGCTTCAGACAAAGCAGCAGCAGAGCTAGCTGCAGCTGGCAGCGGGAAGCACAGCAGTGCACCAGACGAGCAAGGCAGGCAGCAGCAAGTGCCACAGGCACACCACCACAGCAGCAGCAGCAGCAGCAGCAGCAGCAGCTGCAACAGCAGAGGGAGCTGCACAAAGAGGCTGACATGGCAGCAGCAGCAAGGAAGCAGCAGGCGCAGGGGCAGCTGTGATGGGTGCAGCACGATGTGCACCTGAGGATGGATCACGGCGGCAAGATCTGCCGGAGCTCCTGCAGCAGAAGGAGCAGCAGCGGCAGCTTGACAGCCAGCAGCAGGACCAGCAGCAGCAGCAGGAGCAGCAACAACGAAGGCAACTTGGCACACAAGTTTATCAAGAGCCCGCGGCACCAACGGGCACACTTTCCAGCCCCTTGCAAGTGGCTGAGCAGCGGCAGCAGCAGCAGCAGCAGCAGGCACCCTTAGCCCAGCCTGCAGCAGCACCAGCACCAGCAACGGACACTGGTGCTGTTGAAGCTCCCTACGTGGACGTGTCTGCCGATGCTGAGTATGCTGCTCAGCTGGCAGCCATGTATGACCCTGGGCCTCCGTCAACTCGCCGAAAGGGCAAGCAACCTCTGCTGCTGCAGCTGCCGCAGCGGCAACAAGCTTGCGGCAGGAAGGTCGGGCTTGCAGGGCAGGCCAAGCCAGCAGCAGCAGTAGCGGGTGCTCGTGTAGCAGCAGCAGCAAAGGCGGCAGCAGGGCGCAAAAGCGCCACCCGCAGCCAACCTGGTGCTGCTGCTGCTGCTGCGGCTGCGGCTGCTGCTGAGGCTGGTAGGCCAGTACCTGAGAAGGCCGCAGCAGGTGCAGGAGAGGAGGAGGAGCATGAAGTAGCACAGCTACTGCTGGGCATGAGTAACTCATTGCTGGGTGGTGCTGGCGACAAAGCAGCAGCAGCAGCAGCAGCAGCAGCAGCAGCATGGAAGCAACTTACTGCGGAAGCAGCCCCTGATGCAGGCTCTGGCACTGCTGCTGCTGCTGCTGCTGCTGCTGCTGCTGTTGCTGCCTCTTTTGGTAAGGTTGCCGCTGCTGGGAGCAGCATGCCTTCAGCAGCAGCAGCAGCAGCAGCAACAGCTAGTGCTCATGAGGAAGCTGCTGCCGCAGCCCCAGGGCACCCCACAGACGTGGCTGAGCACGAGCCTTGTGTGGCTGCTGCTGCTCCTGCTGCTGGCGGTGTCGATGCAGGTGTAAGCACAGGTATGGGCAAGGCACTAGCAGGGCCAGCTGCCGCTGATGCAGACGGACAGCAGCAGCAGCAGCAGCAGCAGCAGCGACCAGGCGGCAAAGGGCACAGGAAGCGGCCCCGTCACAGTAACCTGAATGAGCTGTCCGGTAGCCAGCCTCCTGAGAAGCAGCGGCGACAGCAGAGCGGGGTGCAGCAGCAGCAGCGCGCAGGGCGCTTGCGGCAGCAGGCGAAGGAAGACAAGGACGATGGCAGCGACAGTGAGCAGCAACGGCAGCAGCAGCAGCAGCAGCAGCAGCAGCAGGCACCGCAACGTGAGGAAGCGGTGCAGGGAGTAGAGCAGCAGCAGCAACAGCAGCATGCCACAGGTAGGTCGTAGTTGTTGGAGACCAGCCAGCATACAGAGGCGGCATGCCTCGCTGTTGCCGACACTGTCAGTCCTGCAGCGTCGCTGTGCTGGCTCTCGTACATCACATTCATGCCCGCATACTGCACGTGCTTCAACAGCCACATGTGCTTTTGCACTGTGTGGCACCTTGTATGCAGGCAACGCAGGTGCATTGACAGTGCCTGTGACCGCTTTGTCGCCATGTGCTGCAGGTGTGGCCTCTCCCGCTACAGCAGCAGCATACATCCAGCAGCCGCCAACGGTTGGCCAGCGCATCGAGTTCTGGTGGGCCGTGAAAACCAACCCAAGCAGGAACAACACCCAGGCCATCCGCTGGCAGGGCACGGTGGCGGCGCTGCTGCCGTCAGGCGCGCAGGTGCTGCCGGCAAGGGCGCTGCCGGCTGCCGCGTCGTCGCGCGCGTCCAGCTGACGGGCATCACAGCAGAGATGCACCTCAAGTACCCGATGGTGAAGGAGGCGGCCGAGGTGCTGCTGCCGGCTCGCGTGCTGGAGCTCAAGGCGGTGGCGTCTGCCGAGCACACGGTGAACGGCGCCTGGGGGCCCCCGCGCAGGGAGGGGACAGAGCAGCTGCCGTGGCTGTTCACAATCAGGCCGGGCCAGGGCGATTGAAAATGCTGGGGTGGTGGTGCTGGTGATGGTTGCAGCAGCAGCCGCTGCCGGACAGCGGCACCAGGCGAAATCGCAGACAGCCATGCCACGTCGGCGTTGCAGCTGGTGCGCAGTGGTGTGACACATGATGCGTGCAGCCAGCTGACCTGCCTGCTGTGTAGATTTGCACAGTTGGAACAGCACATGAACTTCAGCGGGCTGTGCTTCTGCTAGCTAGGGTGGTACAGCAGTAGCTGCTAGTGTGGTAGATGACTGTCTTCAACTAAGTGCCATGTATGTGATCTGCCAGCAAAGTTGCGTACACTTTTGACGGGTGCCGTTGCCAGTGCCGTCCGCATTGTACAAACTGTCATTGAGAGACATATCACTGTCTCAAGCCGCGGCGTTGGTGTCATTGCACACATGCATTGCACACATCCACTGGCAGGCATCATGTGCGTGGAACAGCAGCTGCAGTAGCGCCATGCAGGTGTTGGTGGCGTCTTTTGGTGCTGCCGCAGCGCCTGCTTCTCACTGGGTGTGAGCATGGAACAAGCATGCACAGTGCTTGCCCACCCATTTCAGCTGCGCGACCAACCCCAAGCGCATTGCGCCCCTCTGGAGCGCAGCAAAGAGGTCTGCCTACCTTTTGGGGTTTGCTGTTTATAGCTTTCATGCATGGTTGCATACGCACCGATGCCTTGCTGCCAGAATGTATGCCTGCATGCGCATGCGCATGGCAGCCCACTCGGAGCAGCAGCTGCAGGAGATTTCCTGCAGGAGAATTTGGCGATGGTCTCCTGCATTGCTGGAGGCTATCAAGTGAACCAACACTGCTTTCAAACAGAGGTGTGGGTCAAGGTGCTGCGGGTGGCAGCCCTGGTCACTCAGAGCTAGTCGGACTGGAAGCCTGACAGGACCGGCGACCTGTGAGCAAGAGGGCAGATGTGACGGTGCCAGACTGTTGGGCTGAACGTGCAGGACCTGCGGCTGTATTTTCTTAATATGTAACTGGAATTGAAGGAGTTGTGCAGTGGTTTCCGCCCAAACAATGAAGAAGAAACTGGGTACAATTACAAGAAACCCTCATGAGCGGAACAACGGCTCGCTGGGCTAGTGCCTGCGGCAGGTTCAGTCCTGTACTACTGTACTGTATTGTATTGTATTATCGCAAGTGAAATCCATCGGCCCCATCTTAGCATGTGAGTGCCGCATTTGCTGCACTGTGCTCTGCAATATATGTATTCCTGCAACCCTTGACATCGAAATCCATCGAAGCCTTGGTGTTGCGGCCTAGAGACGCAGAACTGCCCTGATGCTGCATCATTGCCGCAGAATGGCCATGAAGAGTCTTGCAGTGCGGGACAGCTGGCCATGGTGGCAGAGCCATATGTTGCAGCAATACAGGTGCTTTATTTGCTGTGTTGTGCTTGGTACTGTGAATTTGTTGGCAACACTCTACACGCAGAGTGGCCTGGAACATCATGGCACCTGTCATACAGGTTTAAATTTTTGTGCTAGTCTAAAAACCCCAGCCCCACTTTACACTTCTCGCACTGCGGCGCACGCTCGCTACTTCGCAGACGCCCGGGTACGAATGGGGTAAAATTCGGTTGTTGGTGGCTGCCACATACTTGTGGATAGAATCAGCAGAGGCTGTACAACAGATCATAGCCATGGCTGCACTTCCAGGTCGAGTGTGCGCAGTTCCGGTGCCCGATGTCAATGACATTACGCTGTGCGAAGTCAGCTGCCGTTTAGGTAACATCCTCAGAGCTTTGGGGGCTTTGGGGGCTGGGGTAGGGCAGAAGACCTACCAGCAGAAGACAGCAGCACCAACTGACGTGTACATCTGTTGGCAATGCAGTGGGCAGCCAAGATGCCAGAAAGACCGGTTGCACGGTAAGGCTGCTTAAGCGACCTTGACTCGCAGGCAGGTTGCACTGTGAACGCTGGGCCACTGAGGATGCTGTGGTCGCTGCTGTTGCCTGTGTTGACACTTCCTGTGTGTGCAGAAAGGACTGACACTGCCAAGCGTTCAGGTTGATCTGGCTGCTGTAGACAAGGCTTTGGCACCGCATGTGCCGGTGGCAGAGATCAGCAAGCCAGCAGCTGATGGTAAGCAGTGCAGGGGAGCCTGCGGGCCCAGCATGTGCAAAACACATATCTAGATAGCAGTGGGTGCTGTGGCAGCTGCTGATATGGTGCCCCTTTGCTGCTGCAGGCACAGCAGGAGGCAGACAAAGGCAGCAGCAGAGCAGGTGCGGGTCTTGCAGGCAGCAGCTGCTTGGAGGCCTGGGATGCAGATGGTGGCAACCGCAGAAACACAGTGAATTGCCAGAGGAGTGACGACCGGTGTCTAAGGCCTGATTAATGAGCGTTAGTTGACGGCTGTGCTGAATGCGCAGCGACTGCATTGGCCTTGCAGCAGTGCAAGCAAGGTTGAGACGCCGCCTCGCTGATCTACAGACACCAGTGCTGGCCGTGCTGCCTCTGCCTGCTGTGTGGTGCCTGCAGGAGCAGCAATGGACCTGTGCAGCTGCTGAAAGCAGGCGCACGATGTGTGCTGAAAACGTATGCAGCGAGCTCTCTAGCAGCAGTGTCAGCCGCGCGCAGGGCTGAGCAAAGTGGATCCACACATGCTCACCACAAGTTTGCCGTTAATCACGTGTGGCTGCACACCTGCCAAGCAGTGCTTGTGTTATTGTGGCTTGCGGTTTACCCACGCCTTCCCCCTGCACTCGACCCTGCAATGCAACCGCACCACACTCTCCACAGCACTCTGGCTAGCAGTGCAGTGCATGTACAAAGCAGCCACACCAAGCAGCACCCACGTCCTGCATCCCTGTTTGTCACTTCATGCCTGCAGGCTGGGTTTGTCAAGCTTCCTGCAGCCAGCAGCTGGCCCCTGCTCACCCAAGCTACTGTCCTGGCACTGCAACCAGCAGCAGCTAGCGGTCGGTCACGCAAACAGCGGTGCTGTTCTGCTCTACGACCTGTCCACAGGAGCAGCCGCAGCAGCAGTGAACGATGCAGGCAGTGGTGTGCAGGGTCAAGCACAGCAAGTGCTGACACACCAGCTGCAGCAGCAGGTGAGACGGCCAAAAGGTCTGCGTGCCATGCCAGGCGCTGTGCAGCCAGCCACGTGCTGCAGCCAGGCGTTGGCAACATGTGGTGCCTAGATGGGCAAGTTGAGTGCTCGCTTGTTGGGACGCAAACTCGTGCGCATCAGAGACCTGCAGCTGCACTCTGTCACCCGTATCACCCTTCCAGCTGAGTCTGGCACGTAATCAGAAGCTATTCGCATCATTGCTGTGTCCTGCAGTGGCAATTCATCAGGCCAGCAACGGTACAGCATCCCAACCCCCTGAACCTGCCGGCTTTCGCCGCATGCTGCTGTCACTGTTCAACGGGAGGCAGCTGCTTAGACGCGACTTACGAGCACACACTGTCATGCTGCCGTCGTGTGCGCTGCTGGGTGCAGGTGGGCTGCCTGGCCTGGCGCCCGGTGCACTGCAGCATGCTGGCTGTCGGCTGCCTTGGCGGCGTGGCGCTGTGGAGCCTGGGCAAGGCCCCGCTGGCAGCAGGCAGCATGCACAGGGGCGGGGAGAACGGCGGCGCCGGCGGCACTGCTTCAAGCGCAGCGCAGAGCGGCTGGGTGACGTTCCTGCAGCACAAGCACGGCTGCAGGTGCGGCGGGCGGCAGCTGGCCAGTGCGTGTGAATTGTGCATGCATGCCGCTTCAGCACCGGCCAGCAAAACATTGGCAGCCGCTGGCAGGTGCCTTGCAGGAGCGTGCTGCGATGTGATGATGTCTCAGTGACACTGCGTGGTGAATGCTCCAGTGTGGTATGCCAGTGCTGCTGCCATTGCACATGGTCCAAGGATTTTGCATCGGCAGCTGGCAGCCTTTCACGCTGTAGCCCCAGCCGTGGCTTCTCGTTCAGTTTGAGGCACAGCCCCGCCCTGCTCACCTGCATCACAATGCATCTGCGTGTCTAATCCCACGCATGCATCTGCCAGGGTTTCTTCGTTGTCTTGGAGTCCCGATGGTCGCCTGCTGGCTGGCAGCAGCAGTGACTGCAGCCGGGTGGTGGTCTGGGATGTTGCGCTGGGGGTGGGAGCGTCACTGCGGCTTGGCCTGCAGCCCATCACCTGCTTGGAGTGGAGCCCAGATGGCGCCTACCTCTTTGCAGGTGAGGCTCTGCTGTTGTCGAAGATTGCCCGGTAGTCTATGTGAGCTTGGCAAGCTGCGGAAGTCTGTCTGCGGGAGATGCCGGCCAGACGTCCTTCACTGCGTATGCTGCTGCACTGCACTGCAATGCGCACTGCTACCTCTACGACAGTGATCAACTCATTAATTATCCGTTGCCGCTCCTGCCACCTTCATTGCTGCTGCTGTCCGCAAGTGCAGCTGCGTTGTCAGGGCGATTCTTCCTGTATGAGACCACCACCTGGTCGCTGCGCTCATGGGACACTCCACCAGGTGAGCTGCTGCTGCTGCTGCTGCTGCTGCTGCTGCTGCTGCTGCTGCTGCTGCTGCTGCTGCTGCATGTGGTCAACAACTTCTGCGTCTGGATCATGCGCCATGTGCAGCATGTTGTAATCAGCCGCTGTGAATTACTGCTCTTGCTTTACTCCCGCAAACTGTTGTCTGATTGTGCTGCTGCTCTGCTGGCGTTCACGCACATGCTGTTGAACTGCCTGCAGGCAGTGCAGTGACTGCAGCAGCGTGGGCACCGGATGCGAGTGCAGTGCTGCTGGCGCTGCGTGGCAGCAGCCAGCTTGTGGCGCTGTACCTGGTTGGTCAGCCGCCAAACCTGACGGAGCAGCTGCTGCCTGTGAGCCTGCCAGGAGTGTCAGACGCGCAGCAGTAAGTGGCTGGCTGTGCAACACACCAACAGTAGCAGCAGCATGTGATGATTGCACTGGCAGTGCTTTTTCTGGTTGTGAAAGCAACAGAGCAGCTGCTGCCTGGAGGTGCTTCTGGGATGTGCAGGCATGCAACAGGGAGCAGCTGATGTTGCTGCTGCACAGAGTGACAAAAGCATGCAATGTAGGAAATGTGCCATGGCTAGCTGGCAGCGATGTGCCTGGTGACGCAAGCGCAGTTGTGGTGCAGCAGCTCCTGCTTGTGAAACTGCCAGTTTGCTTGAAGCGTGCAGCGGCGAGTGTGCCACTGGGGCAGGTATGCACCTGCCGGCATAGCATGCAGTGGGCGCACCTGGCCATGCTGCGGCAAGCACAACGATGTGACAACAAGCGCAGATGTGCCAATTACACCATGACTCATTGCATCAGCTTGTTGAGGGCGCTAAATCAGGTGTGCTGCTGCTGCTGCTGCCGCTGCTGCAGGGACCAGCCTGGTTCGTCCTGCATTGCTGACCTGGCATGGGATCCCCAGGGAAGCCGCCTCGCGGTTGTTGTGACGCAGCCACACGCAGCAGCAGGCACAGTGGCACTGTACAGCACCACACACAAGCCAGTGGTGGAGTGCAGCTTGATTGGCTTCGTGCAGCCAGGAGCAGCAGGCGCAGATGAGAAGGAAGGTGGCGCTGCTGCACAAGGCAGTGGAGCTGCTGCTGTAGCAGCAGCAGCAAGTCAAAACAGCAGCAGCAGTGTGTGCCTGCATGCTGTGTTTGCGCCTGTTGCTGGCAAGGCCAAGGCTGTGCTGAGTGTGGGGCTGACGCAGGCAGGGTGCTGGGGGCTGGTGCGCAACATCGCCATGCACTTCTGAGCAAGGGTTTTGAGGCTGAACAGTAGGCGGATGGCGTCGTGACCTTTATTATGCTGAAGCTCCGGGTCAATGGCTGCCCATGGTTTGGTGATCATGCAGATGATGAAGTGATGCATGTTGCTGTGTCTGTCCTACTCAAACAGCTTTGTATTTCCGCTCGTTGCGACACAGAGAGAGAGAGAGAGAGAGAGAGAGAGAGAGAGAGAGAGACATGGTTGCAACTCCTTCACAACACCTGCGACTCTTGACAAATACCGTAGGCAAGGCCGAGTGTGCTGCACCCGTTCAGTGCACCTCCAGGGTGTTGACCGTCGGCTTCATCGATGGCCCGGCTGTGCCGGCGTTAACTGCGGCCTTCAAGGTCACCCAGCCTGGGGCGATTACTCTGTGGTGAAGTGACTGTCATGACATGGTGTCACCCGCCCACCACGAAAGTCCTGGGGATGGTTAATCCGTCGAATCGCTGCCGTGGGCTCGAGAATGTTGTATCAGCTTAGTTACCAAGACGTCAGACACTACATACAGCCGACTGATTGTTGCAGTCTGCCGTAGGCGAGCTGAACAGTAGCTTCGGCCGCTTCCTCACCCGTTATAGACGGGTAGTGATCAGGTGATTGCTTCGAGAACTCTTCTGTAGCATAGGCAGCGACAGCACCAGTGGCTGCAGCAGCAGCAGCAGCAGTGAGCCCTGTGGCAGCCGTGCTCGCCAGGGATTGCAGAGGAAACATCTGCACTGTAGCGTCGCGAACCGAGTCTAACAAACAGCAAGTAATAAACAGCAGCGTGCAACAGTATCTGCCGACCAACCCATCATGCTGTGCCGTCAGCAGCAGTGCCAGGCAGCAGCTTGCTGCGCAGTACTGTCAGCAAGCAAGCAGCCTTCAGCAGAGCAGCTGGAAGTTCATGCGCTGGATGTGATGCAATGCAGCAGCAGCAGCAGCAGCAGCAGCATGCACAGGCCTCATGCTCTCCTGCTCCTCGCCCAAAAGCATGATTGCCACACTTGCACCTCGGATGTTGACGCTCTTCCTGCTGCTGCTGCTGCTGCTGCTGCTGCTGCTGCTGCTGCTGCTGCTGCTGCCACCACCCAAACTCCACCACCTGCTGCATGCAGCCAGTGAGCCCTCTCGCTGCTGCTCCAGCCAGCACCATGGGCGAGGTTGTGAACCCAAAGGCCTACCCCCTGGCCGATGCGCAGCTCACCAACACGATCATGGACATCGTGCAGCAGGCTGCCAACTACAAGCAGCTCAAGAAGGGAGCCAACGAGGCCACCAAGACCTTGAACCGCGGCATCAGCGAGTTTGTGGTCATGGCGGCTGACACCGAGCCGATCGAGATCCTGCTGCACTTGCCACTGCTGGCAGAGGACAAGAACGTGCCCTATGTGTTTGTGAGTACCCTGTTTCGCCTAGTTGCCACCTTGCTACAACAGCCGCATGACAGCAGCTTTTTCTCTCTGCTCGCCTGTCGCTAGTTTCTCCCAGTTGCCTGCGGCTTGTTGCCCACCAGTTGCAGCTGGCTTGCGCAGCATGCTCTAGATCGCTGCTGCTCGCTGCAGCAGACATGCGGCAGTTCATTGGTGCCGTGCCCTGTGCATGACTCGCTGCATGTCTAGTCCTAAGTGGCTGCCGGGTTGGTTGTAGGCTGTTGGCACTCCATTGCTTTGCATGCAGTGCTGAGCCTTGTGCGGACATGTCCAGTGCTCTGCCTGACGTGCGTCTGTATGTCTTTGTCGTCGTCGTCTGCTGCTGCTGCCTCAGGTGCCCTCCAAGGCTGCCCTGGGCCGTGCCTGTGGTGTGTCACGGCCCGTGATTGCCGCGTCAGTGACCACCAACGAGGGCAGTCAGCTGAAGAGTCAGATCCAGAGCCTCAAGGACGCTATTGAAAAGCTGTTGATCTAACGGTTGCTGGTGCTATCACACACCCTACATATGGCATATGCATGCATGTCTGAAGCACTGCAGCCAGTGGGTAGTGGCAGCATCACGTTCCATCTGTCGCCTGACGTTGTATGGAATTAGTTTTGTACATATGGCATCGTGTTCAGGTGCATGGGCGATGGCAAGATGGATGTGGCCATGTTTGTATGACCATGCATGAGCTGTACCAGGGCAGTGCTGCCGCAGCAGTTGTTGTTGCTGCAGCTTGTCAACGTGATACCCAAAGTACTGACAATGAGGCTGCTGTTTCATTGTCAAATTGCACCAGCAGCCCTAGGGTGTTGCTGTTGCATACGTAACCTGTTACTCTTGGATGTCACCACAGTTTAACAGGCCTGCATCATGCTGGCTGCAAGCAGGGTGCCTGCTTCGGCAGGATGCATCGAGGGGTGCTGATCACATATTTAAGGGACACTGTCACACGATCAGTCAGTTGCGCGGACAACTGTCTTACCGGCCATCTGCAGCACTCGCCAATCTGTTTACTTTGTGTTAGAACGCTGCAGTCCAGTTCATTAGCGCACAAAAATAGAAATAAACTTTGATCACACAGCCATTGATGGCCTTTGCGAGCTCGCCAGGTGACACCCCGTTACTTTAATTGCCGTGTCGTACTTTCATGCTTTGAAGTGCACTGCGCCAGAGGTTCCAGGTCGCGTTCGTAAGTTTCATTGCGCTTAAATGTTTTATTGTAGATATCTGAGTGTCACTCGCCATGGTGAAGGGCCATCCGCCCCCGTCTAAAATGCGCAGGGACATCTTAATCACGACCGTGCTTGTTTCAGCGGGTTTTTGTGCTATTCTTTATGTTCAGGCTCTGCTATATGGGCAGTGTGCGGAGCCACACGGTATCGCCACAGTAGAGCAGCTTCAAGAATACCTCTTGCGCTATGCCTCTGTGCTGGACGGCTCTTCGCCTGAAGCAGAGGCCGCACGTGGCGTACATCTAGCATTAGGTCACACCATACGGAATGCTACGCTGCTACCTGCCAAGGAAGCAGAGATTGTCAGGCTAAATGGAAAGCTTACTGATGTCCACCAGGAGGCACTGACTGCTCAAAACAAGCTGCAGAAAGCTCAGGAACAGCAAGTTCAGCTAGAGTCGTGCACCAATCAAGTCAAGGCGCTGGAGACAGAGAAGACAGAGCTGCAGAAATTGAAGCAGCAGAATGAGCAGCTAGAGAAGGATAAGGCAGACTTGCAGCAGAAGCAGCAGCAGGTAGAGAAGGAAAAGCACGAGCTCGAGCAGAAGCTGCAGCAAGCGGGCAGCAGCAGCAGCAGCAGTGGTAGCAACAATGGAACAGCCAGTGAAGCTGAGCTGAATGCGGCCAAGATGCGAGCGCTTGCTGTGGCTGGGGACATGTGCTACACAACACAGGACTATGAGTTCTGGTGGGTGCCGCCAGACCTGCTGCATCCCATGATTTTAAGTATGGAAAGCGCCATGCATGCTGTTGTTGAACAGTGCTGGTCCAATCCTCAGCACGTGGAGCAACAGAGCACGCTCAGACCTGTGTCTTTTAAACGCAGGGTACCGTGTGTTTCAGCTGGATGCTGATTTCTCCTGCTGCTGCTGCTGCTGCTGCTGCTGCTGCTGCTGCTGCTGCTGCTGCAGGGGTGACCCCATTTTGGTGTGGGGCTATGAGCACAGGGCAGTGGACGCAGCGGAATGCTGCGCAGCCTGCCACTCGCAGAGGTAAGCATGACTCATGCTGTATGATACAGCGGGTAGCAGATAGGGCATCGCATGATACACATGTGGCCAGCACTGCACATCGCACATTCAACCAATCACTTGCACTGCATGTTGGACGGGTGTGGCAGGTAGCTCTGCAGTGCTGCACATGGCCAAGGAGCATGCTGTTCATTCTGCCGTCTACAGAGGTTTGGCAGGCATGCATACGGCAGTACGCTGCCCTGAGGCTGCATGACGCTTTTTGCATGCTATGTGTTACGTGCGGCGCACAGTTGGGTGGTTGCCGCGAGCATGCAGGATTGCACACACGGTCAGCAGGCATCAGGTGCAGCATTGCAGTGGCAGGACAGGCTGCATGCAGGGAGAGCCAGGCGCCTCAGCCTCTGCGGCGTTGCACGCATGTAGTGGTTGGTTGGCATGCTCGGCTCATGGTGTGATGCCACACGCAGCAGCTGCTGGCAGAGCATGTGCACTGCTACGCTCACGTCCACTGTCTGGGCCATTACATTGCTGCTGCTGCTGCTGTTGCTGCTGCTGCTGCTGCTGTTGCTGCTGCTGCTGCTGCTGCTGCTGCTGGTGGCTGCTGGGGACTCTGCTGCTGTTCGCATGCAGGCGCCTGTTTGAGCGTGGGGGCACCAGTGAGGGGCGCAACGGCAGCGCCTGCAACCTGTGGGCCTTCTGTGCGGTCAAGGAGAAGTGCCAGGGCCGCTTCGGCGAGTGCTGGCTGCGGCGGGACCAGCAGCTGAAGCCGCCGCCCGCGCTGCCTGACAAGGGCACACAGAACGAAGGCTGGATCTCCGGTGTTGTGTACGAGAACGACACACACGTGAGCGACAAGGAGGCGACGCGGCTCTGAGAGCTGCGGAGATGGGCAGCTGCCAGCACAGCGCTGCCTTTGGTGCCTATAACACAAGCACACACATCTGTACCGTGGATGCAGCTGGCATGGGAGGCTCCTGTCAACGTCTGAAATGTTCTGTCCCCCAGCGTACGCGCCGCTATCATTGCTGAGCATCTTCTGCTGTTACTGCATTCAAGAACGCCATCATGCAGCCGCGAGAGATGGGGCTCTGCGTACGGCCTGAAACCATTGCAGTGACCCTCCGGGCATGGCGTACGTCCCTGGAATGCATCAAGTCAGTTACCAACAGGTGCTCATAGCTGCTTCGCCTGCTCTCCCATTCGTCTGCTGCCCTGGCGTCCTCGCGTTGATGGGAGCAGAGCAGCTGCTGTGCCATGTATCTCACCTCACTCATCATACAACCCAGACCACCACACCGCTGCTTCCCTGTCGCCGCTGCTGCTGCCCCCGCAGCTGGAGCAATACAGCAGCCACGCCCTCGTCTTCCACACCAAGCACGGCGACATCAGCATGACGCTGCTGCCAGACCTGGCACCCAACTCCGTGGCCGAGCTCCGGCGGGCAGCCGCCATGCTGGCCCCGTACAACGGCTACTGCCAGAACTGCCGCATCTACCGGCCCGAGAAGAACTTCCTGGTGCAGGGCGTGATCGAGGCGCCGGGGGTGTACCCGGTGGTGCCCAGGCACCCCAGCCCCCCGCAGCGGATGGTCATGGAGAAGGGGCTCATCTGCTGGGCAGGCGGCTCTGGAGGGCCGCACTGGTGAGTGCCTGCTGCTACTTTGTTGGTGTTCTTCAACTGTTGAAGTTCCGCCAGTGCGTGAACAACACACCGGAGTGCCTTTGGTTACTCTGTCGGTGTTCTTCAACTGTTACGGTTCCACTGTATGTGAACATAGCATCTTAGTGCCGGCTAGATGTGGCGGTGCCTGCTGTACAGTTGCACTTCATCTAATTGCGGGGCCGCATCAGCAAGGAGTGCTGTAGGAGTCTGTGTGCACAGCTGTACGGTGCATGCACACCTGGTGTGAGAGAACATATCTGCCGAGTAGGGGGAGTGGCTTGCCAGTCAATCATGTTGTGCATTGACAAGCAGCATTCCACAGCTTCATGTGCGCCTTTCTTGCGTGCAGTGTACACTGGCATGCTGGAGTGACACCGCCATACATGCAGCACTCCCCATGGTACCAACTTATGGATCTGCGTGCTGTCACATTGATGAAGTGGCCAGAGTTGTGTTGCGCACTCTCATTCGAAATGCTGAGCTGAGCTGCGCTTTCTCACTGGCAACAACCTGCTGCAGGTTTGTCAACATGGTGGACCAGCGAGGGTTCAAGGACGACCATCTGTGCTTTGCCAAGGCAGCCAACGAGTCCATGGCCATATTTGATAAGATCCTGGAGCTGCCCCTGAAGAACAAAACCAAACCGAACGACATGAATGGTGAGGGATGCTACCAACCACATGTGACAGATTTCGTGATGTCTCCTGATGCAATGCTGGCGTGTTAAGCAGGCTGATATGGCCACTGCAAATGTGTTGAATGGGTAGGCTTGAGTGCAGCAGCATAAACGGTGAAAGCTTACAAATGAGCCAGGAACTGCATCATGTGCAAGCTGCAGCTGTAGCGCAGCTGTAGTGCTCAACAAACGTGGTGTATTCCTTGACAGTTATTTGTTGGTGCTGTGTTCAGACACTCGAGGGAAACACAGCCACGGCTGCGCCTAACAAATGCCTCAACATGACATTATGCGCTTTGATTTTGCTGCTTTGTGCTGCAGGTTTAGTCGAACCCTTGTACTTCAACATGTCTTTGAAGAAGCTGGAGCAGTAGCACAGCAGCATAGCATACACAGCACACACGCAACCAGCGCAGGCGACCGTACTGCAGGCGTGATTGGCAATGTGTGCTTTGCGCAGCAGAACCTGGTCTGGCGAGGGTCACGTATACACACCCATGGGTTCTGATCTGAACGACCTAAAAGCATATGGATGGAGTCGCGGGCTTCTGTTCAGCTTAATGCAGGTTATATATTGTCACAGTATGCACAGTGTGCACAGCGCTGGGCTCAGCTGTGGCCCCCGGGGCTGCTTTTGACTTAGCACGAAGTGACCGATGACATTTTCCACTGCCCTCCACCTAGTAGGTACCGTGCGCAGCGGTGTATGCATGCGCCAGCCTTGCAAGTCATTGCCAAAACGGGTGGGCGTGGGCCCCAACACGGTGTTGCCAGGGTTCTGCATGCTCACCCCGTGTCCTCGTACATGCCGCCCTTACACCGCCTGGGGGTTGGCCACGTGGCAGCACCCCTCCAAGCCCACTGGGATCCGACAGCCTGGACTGCACTGAACAAATGTTGCCTGTCTTTCAGAGCTCCTGAGAGCTGCTCCTGGAGAGCCAATGTTTCACTGTTTACTGGACTGCCGGAACAGCGGCTGGTCCTGCGCACTGTTGACTTTGTAACCTGCCAATCGACCATGGCATGGTCGTCAGCATGTCTAAGCATGGAACCAAATGCATGACGGGCATGCTGCTTGGCAACACACTGCTGAAGCATAACATGCTACGATGTATACATCAGACGGGAACCCTTTTACACCTGCGGCGTGTGTGCTTTCTTGCCAGGATGTGTCGCATGCAGGACACACAATGAACATCACACAAAGGACGTGGTGTGTGTTTGCAGCTCATCAGTCATACAAGGAGTGGCGGGAAGTGAGTGACGAACTCATGGGAAACTTATATAGCTGTATTGGTTTCCGTCCACAGCTAGGCAACTGCAGCTGATTGACAAAGTGCAGACAGACATCATCAAATGCGCAATGCGCTGTGGCAAGGAGCGCCCATGCTCTTCAGCTCTCTTGGCAGAATGGGGTGTGAAACCGTTGCATATGTGGCTTCATCAGAGGGCTTTGGAGTACTACTACAGGATTCAGCGTAGGCAGGGTGTTCGGCTGCCAAATCAAGTGTTTACAGCTGAATGGAGGCGTCCTAGTGGTGCTGTGGCGGTGACACCGTGGCACAAGCATGTGCAGAGCCTGCTGTGCAAGTATGGTGTGAATGTTGTGACCGCGGAAGGCAGAGCCAGTACGTGCAAGAGCCATGTCAACAAGCAGGTCAGGACACTACATGCTGAAAGGATTGCATGTGAAACGTTGGAACACTCCACTCTGAGTCGTTATGTGACTCATGTGCACCCCACTCATGTTGATGCTATGGGTTTCAGGAGGCCTAGGCCGTACTTGCGTTCAGTGGCAATTCCACGTGGTATTGAATTGCTTTTGCGTGTTCGTATGGGTTGTCTGTGTGTACATGAGCGCACTAGTCAGTTTGGCGGGCGCAGAGCTAACTCCACTTCAGGATGTCCTTGTTGTGGTGCAGAAGTTGAGTCTTTGTCACACTTCATGTTTGATTGCCCTGCTACTTCTGCTCAGAGGGATAGTATGTTTGCTGAGATCAGATCCCTGCCTGGTTGCGCTGAAAAGTTGCGCAGCGTTTTGTCCATGGCTGATTCGTCAATCAAGGTGTTGCGTTTTGTATCTGATGATATTTGGGGCAGTTCTGGAAGATGTCGGATGGTGTCACCGTGTATTGCTGCTTTTCTTGTCAAGTCTTGGGATGTGCGCAATGCATGCAAACATTCTGGATCAGTGCTTCCTCCTGTTTCCGCCCCGGTGGGGCGCGGGGCCGATGGCGCTGTTGCTATGGCTTGAATGGGTAATATGATGATGATGATGATGATGATGATGATGATGATGATGATGATGATGATGATGATGATGATGATGATGATGATGATGATAGCTGTATTGGACTTGTGAATGAGCTGAATGGAACCGCCGATACCACACAAAAAGAGGACCAAACTTGGCTGAATGGAACAGCCGATACCACAAGCGGTGTCATCAGCTGATCAAAATGTTGTTGCGCCTCAATGGGTAACCAGCTGCGCAACCGTCCTAGGACAGGCCCTTCAACGAGATGAGAAGCCATGCACGCAACAACACCCTCATGGTCAGTCAACATGTTGCTGACTTTCTACGTGCAGTCACACGTGCAACGACAAAGCACTGTGACATTCATGCCGACGTCGCGACAGATGTTAAAGTAGGTGCACCTGCACAATGCACAATGTGATGCAGAGCTGAGCAGCCAACCCATGGCACATCATGTGCGGCAGCAGAACTCGATCCATCCTCAAGCATCAATGTGGATGAAGCGGCAGTTCACTTGTGATGCATCTGCAGCAGCATCGGCACCAGGCCCGGCCCCCTGCTGCTGTACCTGCTGCTCCTCTGATTGTGGCTCTTGCGGCGCCTCAGCCTGCTGTGCCTCCCAAGGCTGCGGCTGCTGCTGCTGCTGCTGCTGCTGCTGCTGGGCATCACCGCCTTCCTCATCAGCCGCTGGCAGCGCAGACGCTGCTTCGACCGCTTCGGCAGCTGCTGCTGGCAGCAGGTGGCTGCTCAGCACTCTCTCTAGATCCGTGGCCACCACCAGGTGGGTTGGCGTGGTCAGCATCACCGCCAGCCTGCCCTCTGTGTCTTCCACCAGCTGCTGCCAAGCATCCCGCTCGTGATCCGACACGGCAAGCATCACCGTGTTGCTGGATGACACCCCTGCCTGCCCAGAACCGCCGGCCACAGCAACAGCAGCACGGCCCAGTGCCATGGCCCCTTCACCAAACGCATCAGGACCTCTGCTGCTGCTGCTGCTGCTGCTGGCCCCTGCAGCTGCTGCCAGGCCCATGCTGCTGTTCTTGTTTGGACTCACCGACAGCTTGCACACCCCGTCACTGCCAGGGGCAGGGCCACGGCTGCTGTCAGCCCCTCCACCGCCGGCTGCATCACCCGCAGCGCAGCCGTCCAGCTGCTGCTGGTGCGGCCGCCGCTGCAGCAGCAGGCTGCGAGGCAGCTGCCACGCGTGGATGCAGCAGCTGGGGGTGGGGCGGGTGATGCCGGAGCGCAGCGTGGCGCACAGCAGCACGCCCTGCGTGAGCGAGATGATGGGCATGCCCTGCATGGTGTAGATCGGGTAGTCGGTCCACAGCCTGCCGGCAGGCAGGCGGCACCAGCAAGCAAAACTGTTATTTCAAACAGTGACAGGGACACGCAGGAAGCCGCCGCAACCTGCGCACGAGGCAACCAGGCAGACAGGCGGGCCGGCAGCAGGAGGCCGGCATGACAATGGACCTGCTCCAAGCTGTGGGTTGTGGCAGCAGGGCAAACCAGCCTGTCGGTTGATGAGACAGGCAGCAGCACACGCTGACCGCCGGCACATGCCAGGCCATGATCAGCCGGGCACTTGCGCGTGCGCATGCCAGGCACACGCATGCACATGCCATGATCAGCCATGCACATGCACATGCCATGCACGTACACATGCCCATGCCAGGCACATGCCAGGCCATGATCAGCAGCCTGCAGCCGCAATGGTGGCATGCACCGCCCACCCCGGCGACGCAAGCCCGGTGATCATGAGACTGCACAGGCGCGTTGCAGTGCTTCAACCACCGCTAAAAGTGTCAAAGGTGACCATTGCGTCCAGGAACTCGCAGCTTGGCCACATCAGGTCAGCAAGCTGCAGAGTCTGCATCGAAGCGCCCACAGAACAAAGCATCCAGTTGCCATTTCTGCTGCAAAGAGTAAAAAGCCACGCAGCATACTGTGCCATGACCCGACAGCGCAAGCAACGGCCTCTGAATATCAGCATAAACTTTTTAAAATGCCCACACCTAGGTGACACGAGCCGGGTGAGTTGCCAGGTATGCGTGTCCCAAATGTGCACCACCACGGTGAAGGGCCGCTCCGACTTGTAGGGTGTGTTGCTGCTGATGGCACGGCCATGGAAGCAGCTCGCAACCAGCAGCAGTCCCGGCAGCAGCAGCATGTCAGCAGCAGCATTCACAGGCAGCTCCCGTAACAGCACAGCGCCCATGGCATCTGGCGCGCTGCTGCTGCCAACAGTGACGCTGCCAGCTGGCGGTTGCTGCTGCTGCTGCTGCTGCTGGTCGCCAGGTGTCGCTAGGACGGGTCGTGCAGTGCTGCTGTTGGTGCGGCAGGCCGGCCGTGTCGAGTAGATCTTGACGACTGAGCTGGGCATGGGTGCTGCGCAGTTGGCAAGCGCCAGCAGCTGCTGGCTGTCACACACTGCAACATGGGGCTCCAGCACTGCAGCAGCAGCAGCAGCAGCAGCAGCAGCAGCAGCGCGCCAGCTTGAAACGTTAATTTAGCTGCAGCACGTAGCTTACAGCGGAGGTGACACACGAGTGCCACACGAATGCAGTACATCCGCACGATGAGTTTAGCTGCAGCGCACAGTGGTCAATGGGAGGTGTGCGGAAGGTGAAACACGACTGCAGACAACAAGGAACCAGTACATCCGCACCACCAGTTGCAGTATGCAGCGCACAGTGTACGAAGGGAGGTGACGCACGAGTGCATGTGGAAACCAACCTGAACATGCTGTACCAGCAGAACAAGCGGCAGTAGGCCTGGCTGGCCCCATCATACCGCTAGCACAGCAGGACAGCACACTCATCATGCGCACGGCATGCGCGGTGAGGGGCTGTGCCCGTCACACAAGCCCAGTTCTTCATTCTGCTGCAACAGGCAAGGCTGGACTCCACTCACAAACCGCAGCACAGTGAAAAGGACCACGAGGCCGCTGCACAGACACGCAGTGTTTGCAATGACACATGTGCTAGCAAAGCGACCACCCTTCCACGCCAGCTCGCCAGACAGGACTGCAAACCGCTTTGTTAGCTGAACCTCCCTACTCCGGTGCACGCAGCAGGACTCGAACCTTAGCCGCAACAGCACAGTCGCTCCCCGTCTCGTCAGATGTCTCGCCAGACAGGGACTGCACACCACCAGCTGCGGCAGGCGAGGCCAGCCGCCAGGCCGCCCCAACACCAAATGCAGCGACGCCAACACACGCACGCACGCCGCACCACCGCAGCCACAGCTGCAACCGCGCTCACCCGGCGAGGGCATCGGCAGCCCGATGGGCACCTGGAACAGGCACTGCCGCCCGTGCAGCTGCCAGAGGCGCAGCTCGGCGCTGCAGGTCGAGGCGACGAGGCTGCCGCTGGCGTCCAGGCTGGTGACGAACGAGGGGTGTGCGCCCAGGATGCCACACGGCTGGCAGGTGGCCGCATCCCACAGCTGCAGGGCAGCACAGGGACCGGGCACAGCTCAGCAGGTGCAGCCTGCCTGCTGCTGGTGGGTGTGTGTCAAGGTTGGCAGGTGGCGGCATCCCACAGCTGCAGCCGCCATTTTTGCAGCACAAAGATGTGGAAAATAAAAGGCACAGCACGTGGCAGGGTGCTTTGAGCGGGGGCCACAACATCGTGATAGATGCAATACACTTCGGGAGGTGTCGCCCAGCCCCAAGGTGCTTGCACCCTGGGCCGCAGGGGCCTTGGATGCGCACGCTCCACCTGCAGGGTGCTGTTGATCACCGTGATGATGGCCATGACTGGCTTGTCCCTGCCAACAAACCCCCGCAACAGTTGTGCTGCCCTGTGTGCAGAGGGCGGCGTGCTGTGCCATGTTCCGCAAGACCTTCTCAACGTATCTGCCCTAGGCTCCCTGCTATGTCCAAGAGTTTGTGCAATAAATCTAAGAACCATGATGAATTCCTCATTTCCTCACCAACAGGGGGGTGCAGTACGCTACAAGCATTATCAACCCCACTGCTCTCTTGTCGAAGCAAGCAACCCTGTATGCTCTGCACGAGGTCCCTTGCTCACTTCACCCCCCCCCCAAAAAGCAAGAGTGACCCTGCTAAGATGATGTCAAAAGTTGTTGTTTTCCTAACTGCGATGGGCTGCCGTCACCCTGCTGTTGTTCAAGTGCCCTATGCTTGTCTGAGACACACGTCTGCGCCACCCCACCTGCAGCGGCCCATCAAACGCTGCAAGCACAACCAGCTCACTACTGGTCGACGCCAGCAGTGGCTTGTGTGCTGTGGCAGCGCCCTGCACATCTGTAATCTCAGAGCGGATGCTGCCGTCCCGCTGCTGCACGGACACCATGCGCTGCCTGCTGTTGAAGCTGACCAGGCTTCGAGTGGCAGCGTTGTAGCAGAGCGCGCTGCCTTTCAGGGCTGTCTGCTGCGGTGGCGGCACCCGCTGCAGGCCATGCAGGCGCTGGAACTGCTGCCGGTAGCTGCAGCAGGAGAAGACAGGTGGCAGTAGGGGGAGGACGGGTCAGCAAAGGGTGATAAGGCAAGGGCAGCAACCACAAAGTTGGTGCGAGCTCTAGAACAGCACCAGACGACGCATGCATATGGATCAAAAACTTGAGCAGCTACAAATATGTTGGGTTTATAAGATGACAACGCTGCCCAATTGTGCACAGTGTATGCATGCTGCCGGGAGTCACTTAAGCATGCTCCTACATTGCTGCAGGACGCGCCGGCACGTATCCATGCAGGTGTTCCTGAGTGATGCAGGCCACCTGCACATAACAGGGCACGGCCATATGTGCACCTGGCATTAACTGTGCATGTGCTGCACAGGTTCAGGTGGGGATACTTACTTTGATACACGTTCAAACTCCAGGGGCTCTGGCAGCAGCGTGAGGTACACTGCCCTCCATATGTCATCAGAATCCAGCACAGACCGCCACAGCTTGCACACTGACGAAGAGTGCAGCAAGGTGTCCAAGTCATCGGCATGGCAGAAGATGCGCGCGAGCAGTGCATCGTTGTGCAGCACTTCTGCTGCAGATTCAGCAGCATTGCCCAGGGACAGACACTCCAGGGCAAAATCAGCATCCATTACAAGCGTTTGCTGGTGGTTGGAAGAAAACAAGATCTTGTAAAGCAACGCTGCGGTCTCGTTGGTGAACGTGTTGTGTACAAGAATCAGGCAGGAACAACAAGTGAGACAAACAGAAGTTACAATAAGTTGTAAGCGTGCAGAATTTTGATGCAAACAACGCAAGAAACGCGGGACGCCGATTGGCAGCTTGCACTAATCTCTAATGTTGCATACCAATGGACAACTGCCAGGGCACCGAACACCCGCTGTGTAGGTGATCATGGTTGAATTGAACACAAATCTTGATCGCGTCCATGCTGATTGTTTCGGCACTCCGAATTGCTGCAAGTTTCGGACCGGGAACAGCAGACATGGAAGCTGCGTGATCAGGCAACAGACCGCGTGGATCACCAGACATGAGTTCCAGCAGTTGCAGCAAAACTCTTCTGCTGCTCGGACTGCTGCTGCTCACGCTGCTGTGCACTGGAGCCGTAGATGACAGAGTGCTTAAACGCAGCAATGCTAAAAAATGGAAGCGGGTAGCGGAGGTTTCCCGCATAACAGCACGTTCAGGAGCTAGGCAATACCTAGAGGACTCCAGCTCGGTGAGTTCAGCTGTCCTGAATACACAGCAGCGCTGTCACTGCTGCTGCGTGCTGCTGCTGACCAAGCATCATCATCTTCAGCCAACTTTTTTTTTGTCCTGGTGGCTGCGAACACACTAAACTGTAAGTACTGCATGCAGGAGCTGGTAGTTCCAATTGAGGTGGACATCATCCTTGTGGGCTTTGCTGGTGACGGCGGTTATGGTTACAAGCTTGCACCTGACAGGCTGCTCAACCTGCTCAGCACCCACCTTCAGTGGTACTGCCCCTACTCCTGGGAGACCGAGGAGGAGCTGGGCGTGTGCATGCACGTCAACTTCCAGGTCGTCGGTAACGACGAGGACCCCGAGGTGGGTGCCAAGTACCACAGCACATGCAGCAGCAGCAGCAGCAGCAGCAGCAGCGGTGTCTGCGGCGATGGCGCAGATGCTGAGGTGTGCAGCATGTTCTGAGTCAGTCTGCAGAATGGCCCAACAACAACGTCGCTCAGCTTGTGGCGGCAACAGCTCAGCATAGTGTGCAGCAATGACCAGGTTTTCGGCGTGGGCAGCATGAGTGTTGCGTGGCCACAGCAGGCAGGGGGTGGGTCGGTGTTGTAGCAGCGGCTTTGTAGAGTAAACGCATCGCACAGCAGTGACGAGGGCGTCATGGGCTGGGGGCTGACATGTCATGCGGCAGGGTGAATTGGGGAGTTGCCGGGCCTCAGAGGCAGGGCAGCAGCGGCATCGCGCAGGACAGATGTGTGTGCAGCTGCCCGGTGGGACCCCCCTTGAGGATGCTTGGGTGGCGCCTAGGTGACGCCAGACAAGTACGGCAGCACACAGCTTGCAGCAGCAGCAGCAGCAGCAGCAGGCCCTGTGGCAGGGCTGCAACTGAGCAGGGCTGCTCAGGTGTTGCAGGGCTGCTGAGGATGTGGGGCTGACTGTGGCAGTGGCAGCAAGGATGTGAGTGCGATGCACATGCGCGTGCTTTCACCTGCCAGCAGCACCAGCAGCAGTGCCGGCAAGCAAGCATGCGCAGATGCCAACGTGCTGCTGCTGCGGCTGCTGTTGGATGCGCCAGGTCGCCATGCTGCTGCACAAGCTGGAGGCGCACCTGAAGGCGCACATGAAGCAGTCGCATGCAGCCTATGATGAGACCATTGGTGAGCAGCAGCAGCAACCGCAGTGGGGGCAGCTACAGGAGGCAGCTGCAGCAGATGTAGGAAGCAGCAAGGTGCTGCCATGTCACCGCACTGCAGCAGTTTGCCGATCCATGGGGGTGCTTTGAAGTCATCAGCTTGGACCCTGGCTGCAGCAGTGCTGTGGTGGCACCAGCAGCAGTGGCAGCAGCAGCAGCAGCAATTACTACTGGCTGGAATTGAAGCTAGCGGCCCTTGCCACAGCGTGGACGTTGTGACCGCACTGCAAAGTGGTCATAAGACAGGGTGCTGCTAGGGCTGCATGCTGCATCTGCCCATCTAACATGCAGCGTCGCATGGCTCCTGTCAGATCTAGACAACAACCTGACACTTGACACTCTACATAATCTGTGATACAGTGAGCTGCCTTGCATTGCAATGGCACTGCGCTCAATGGCGTGTTGCTGCTGCTGCTGCTGCTGCTGCTGCTGCTGCTGCAGCCACTGGGCAGCGCAAGTACTTCACTGTGGAGGCCTCGGAGATGGAGCCTGTGTTCAACGAGTTCATGGAGCACCTGTATGAGGTGGGCTGTCACCTTGTCATTATAGATGTACGTTCACCACTATGCTTTTTAATGTCGTGTTCAACGCCCGTGCTGCCACATTGGGCGCCTGATGGAAAGGCAGCAGCTGCTGTGGAGAAAGAACACCTGCCGGCGCCAGCCCTCACTACGACACATGATGAGCTCCTTTCTCTCATGTTATGCTGTTGCGGAACATATGACCTGAACGTTTGGGATGCGGTGACACCACTGGCTGCATGGGGGTCAGGCTGCATGAAGCCCCCTGGGGAAAGCAACCTGTGCTACTTGCTCGTCTGTGTATCAGACATGCCAGAAGGAGTTGCGACATCTTCTCACAGCTGCTCCAGTGGTGCTGGTGCTGCTCAGTACCAGGGCCAGCGCATCCACCAGGCACTGCGTGCTGTTTGATCAGGTCGCAGTTGTTCATTGTTGTTGCTTCCAGGCGTAGGGCGGCGATCAACAAGGTGTGGGCCTAACATGCTAGAACATCGACGGCATGCTCGAATATGGGCTGCCGACTGTTACTGACTGTTCTTCCATGTCACTTTGGTGTGCAGGCACAGGGCGGTGATGTCAGCAGTGATGGAGCCGCACAAGATGCTGGGCTAGGGGGCCCGTCGAGTTCCGGCAGCGTCATCGTGGGAAGCACCAGGAAGGGCCGTGCCGGCAGGCCAGACGTGTGGCACAGACACAACGCCATCTTTGTGCTGAACCCCAGCAAGGTGCGCATGTACTATGTTACAACATGTTTTATAACATGCAGGACGTTGTCACTCCCGGCATGATGTTATAGGCATCACAGCAGGATGACCGCTGTTTACGACGCTGTGCTGCCTGAGTGCATCATTACCCTATTTTTACCGGCATTTTCACCACTTTTTGTCTGCATACCATCCAGCATGTTCTGGCATGCGGCTGTCGTTTGCTTATCATGCAGCTATGAGCCTATACATCTTCGTCCTGCGCCATGTTGCGTTTAGCTGCCGCTGCTGCTGCTGCCGCTGCTGCTGCTGCCGCTGCTGCTGCTGCCGCTGCTGCTGCTGTGCAGGTGCGCATCAACCCTGAGGCTACAGCCGAGGTGGCAGCCGCTCACCACCCGCCTGACTTCATCCGCATGTGGCATGAGTGAGTGGGATGGTGCTGCTGCTTGCAGGACAGCTGTACGTCTGACAATCTGTGTTGAATGCCAGACGACTGTTGCACGCCACTCACATTAGTCCTGTGTTATGTGAGTGAGCCATGCGACATTCTCCTCTGCAAAATAGCTGCAGCTTGGATAGTGTGCATGGTTCTGAGGGTACAATATGGATGCAGGGACTGCACAAAATGCTGATTGCTGCATGCGCCTGGCAGCCGATACTGGCAGGCTAACATAAGAAGACATGCATGAGTTGGTTTACCACGTGTTGTTGGCGGTCTGGCATGCAGAAGTTGAGCACATTGGAGCTGGTTCAGCTGCAGCAATGCGGCTGCCCACCTCTGTGGCAGCATACTTCTCTAGTGTATTGTGACGCGCCCGCTTGCACAGCCGCCTCCCTAAGCTAGCTGTGCCTCACTTGCTGCTGCTGGCTGTGGGGTTGCTGTCGGGCATGCGTTGCAGGGGCAAGTACGAGGACGCCAAGCTGTCTGATGAAGATGCGGGGTACATCTACAGGTGTGGCGCTGCTGCTGCTGCTGCTGCTGCTGCTGCTGCTGCTGCCTGCTGCAAGCGCCGCAGCTTCAGAAACATCACAATCATTGTCAGCTTTGCAATCCCAGCTGCGGCATGACCGACATACATACAAGTAGACAGCTAAAGGATAAGCCCATGCGTGCATTGTGGTGCACCTGCGGAGCGTGCAGCTGTCTTAATTGCTGATGTTTTGCTGCATACCCTGCACAGCAGGTCCCACCATGCAGTCCTGCAGCAGCAGGCATGGAGCGGCGCCGCATGATGCACTGCATCGCTTGCATCTGCGCTCACTCTGTTGTTGCGCAGGTACAAGTACAACGGCGTGGGTGAGACGGCCACCTGGCACAGCAGCAGGAACTACCTGGTGGTGGACCTCGCGGCTGGCCCCTCCACCTACGGCCCCCTGGCCAGTCAAGGAGGCGCCGTCACACCGCAGGCGCTGCCTTCCATCAAGGTACGCTGCTGGCAACATGCGGACGACCACCCTTCCAACCTGCATGCCTGGACTGCTGTGACTGGTCTTGAATGGGGCATAACTTGACCGAGGACGCAAGCCGTGGCAGCAGTCCCTCCACAGATGCTGCCAGCGGTCATTTCAAGCTTCACATGCTCCTGCTTGCTGCCGACCTTGCTGCGAAGAACAAACGTGTAATCATTATCGTGCTGGTGCTGAGCTAGCACAGGAAGGGACGAGTGTAGCTCTGCGCAACACTCCATGCAGCAGCGCGGCAGCCGGCTCAGGCATCAGGTGACCAGCCAGCGCATTGTCCCTGTGCGATGGTCCTGAGCTTGACCCCGTGCATTGCCGCTGCTGCTGCTGCTGCTGCTGCCATCCACAGGACACGTACCAGCAGCTGCTGGACCAGCTCGGGAGCGTGCCCAGCCAGCAGACGGCGCGCGAGTTTGCGCGGCAGACAGCCGAGCATGGCGCGGTGACGCTGCTGGCTGGGCGGCTGGCTGCCATGCTGGCTGCGGGCACAAAGGCGGCCTTTGTGCCCGACATGGCCTCGCAACACATCGAGCAGGCAAAGACGGTGCTGGTGAGTGTGCTTGGCTGAGACAACTTTGTGTGGTGGTTCTGGCTGCCGGCGCTCGGCGCGCAGTATGGCCTCGCAACACATTGAGCAGGCAAAGGCAATGCTGGTGAGCCCGCACTCCATGTGATTGAATTGTTCTGTTGTGGTTTTGTCAACTCAAACAGGTGAAACCAATTTTTTGGCCCCAGGAATGCATGCTATGTATTGTCCTCATGCTGGTGCTGCTGGTGCTGCTGCAGCTGTTTACTGCTGCCCCTGCAGGTTTCGCGGGTGATGCTGCCTGCTTGTCTTGTTGTTGCAGCAGATATCTCATTCAGCCAACGCGCATGACCAATGCTCGCCGTGTCCCACTGATTGCGCACCTGTTGCTGCTGTGGCTGCCCGCAGGTGCCGCTGGTGGTGCTGTCAGACCACCCTATCTCAGCGGACGAGGCCATCGCCCAGACGCAGGAAAACTACTGGGGCATCAACGTGACGCACGTCGAGGCAGCGCTCGCGCACCTGCTCGGCGAGGGCCAGGAAGGCGTCGTCATAACAACGTGGCACGAGCTGCACAAGCACAGGCAGCTGGCGGCGGCGCTGCACAAAGCGACGCGCAGCCACAGCGAGAGCGTCGTGGATGTGGCCGCCGCGAGGGACTACAAGGGCAGCGACATGGGAATCCACACGCAGAGCCACACGTTCATCGATCCAGATGTGCTGATGAAGGAGGTCGAACTGAGCGCCGACATGCTCACACACGGCCTCGTCAGTGAGTATTGTTTTGGACAAACTTTTGCTGCCTGGGTCGCTGGCAATTACCTGTTTGTCTACAAGTAGACTGCAAGCAGAACTGGGGCATTGTGCATGTCTTGCGAAGGAGGCGTTGTTTCAGAGTTCATGCGTGGCGTGTGTCTGCACACCTGGAGTGGACCAGCTGAATGAATGAATAAATGAATGAATGAATGAATGAATGAATGAATGAATGAATGAATGAATGGATGATCTGCGCGTGGTGTGTTCATATTGAACACCCACGTAAGTTGAGGAAGGGGGCGTGTGCGACGACAAGGGGACCGTACGCGCCTTCACGTACCCTACAATAGGACCAGCTTCAGGGTCCGGCCAGGCACTGTGAAACAGATGGCAGCTGTCCGTGGTGGCACGCCATGCACAGCTGTTGGCTGTTCAACTGCAGGAGGGCGCCACCTGGGCAACTAACCAGGGCTTGCCATATTGGCAGCAACTCATGAGCAGGATCGGCTGTTGAACCTGAAGTATGCTGGGTCACTGCTGAGTCCTTGTGTGCTGCTGCGTTGTGATGCTGTCGCTGCTGCTGCTGCTGCTGCTGCGCTGCGGCAGCTGTTGCGCACACCATGGGCAAGGAGGCAGAGCACCACATCGCACAGCTGCGGCACGAGGGCACACGTGTCATCCCCGTGTTCGTGCTCGCACTGCAGAATCATCCTGAAGACGTGGTGCTGTCCAACAGGTGGGGTGCCAAGTGGCAGCAGCTCTTAGAAGAATCAGTGCCTTGAACAGCATAGAATTTGTGGAGCAGATATCAAACTGAATATCAGATGTTTGCCATCAAAGGGCCAACTCGCATTGCTTGGCAGCCTCGTATGCTACTCTCTGAGCTTGTGTTCACCTGCTGCTGCTGCTGCTGCTGCTGCTGCTGCTGCCGCCGCTGCAGGGAGTTGATGGCTGCCGACCACGACAATGTCGTGGTGCTGCAGCTGCGGCATGGCAGCAAGTAAGCGCACAGCAACAACTGAAAACTTGCAGTGTTCGTACACCGGCAGAAGTATGCGTGCACAACAAGCTTGCAACCACGCAGCCGCAAAGTTGCTGGCATGTTTGCATTACTAGGGCATCATCCTCTGGGGTGTTCCCAATGTATGTGGCTGGCATGCTTTTGTGACCAGTGTGGTTGGCATCCGCCCGTCTCCACATGACCCAGCTGCATTCTGCTGCACCTTAGGCAACCAAACCTTCTACAAATCTGTGCTGTAGTGTGCATGTACGTGGCTGTGTGTGTCTGTGTGTGTGTTTGCAGGTGGGGAGGCCCCGACGACTTCTTCACGGGCCACATGGCTAATGGCAGGCGGGTGGTGGTGGAGGGTGACAAGAGCACACGCCACATCATCGCGGGACTGGCACAGGCCCTCACAGGTGCGCAAGCAGCTCAGCGGCTGGACTGCTGTCGGCAGGCCCGCAACGTGTCTGTGCTGCGTGCAAGCGCTACGTGCGCAGCTCGGTCTGGGCTGAGCACATCAGCCAATCACCCTGTGCAGTACGCCAGGGGGCGTGGGTTGGTGTTCTGGTTCGTGCATGCGCGTGGCTGCGAACCTCAACCCGTGTGTACATGTGTGTGTGTGTGTGCTTGTGTGCAGGCGTGACACCGGCCAATCATGCTGTGCAGTGCGCCAGGTGGCGTGTGTTGATGCTGCTGATTGCGCATGCCTGTCAACTTCGACCCGTGTGTGTGTGTGTGTGCGTGTGTGCAGGCGTGACGCCGCCGCACCAGCACTTTGAGCCGTCGCTCAGCAAGCTGGAGTACGACTGGCGCTGGGCTGCCGGCGCGACGCCGTTCGGGCCCTACAGCAACTTTGAGGGCGTCAGCGAGATCATGCAGGTGACCGGGGGCGGCTGCGTGGTCAGGCTGCGTGGCATGGGCTCACACTTCATTGAGTGCGGGGCGGCGGGGTGGTGGTGGGGCGCCGCGTGCCTCCACGCCTCGCTCGATAAGATCACGCGGGAGAATGCGCAGGATGCCAGCCAGTGTGAAGCAGTCTCAACAGGCCCAGAGTGCGTCACCTGGAACCTTGGGACAGCCTACCATGTCACCAATCGGTGCTTGCAGGCTGCCAGCTTGTTGATGGTCTGTTTCTGGTGCTGGGCAGGGGACTGCCTGCAAGCCTTGTGCTGCTGGGTGTTGCATACGTACACTTGGCAGCTGTGGATGGCCCGCAGAGCCGCTGCGACATGTCCTCGGCCTGCCGTCTGCACCTGCCTGCAGAACGCTGCACGCCGCAACGTGCTGCTGGCGCACGTCAGCGCTGCGCTGCGGCAGCTGCAGCAGCAGCTCGACGCAGTGGACGCGTTTGTGGCTCACCACTTCAAGGGGCCGTGGGCGCCTGCCGGGCTGCATGACTCGGGCAGGCACTGGCTGGACACCGTGGCGAGGTGAGGCGCGGGCACGCCCGTTGCTTCGGAATGTGTGCTGATGGTGCGCGAATGGATGGTGATTGGTACTCTGTGTGAGCTCCATGTGCACCAGCTGGCAGTCATCACAGGCCAACATTGGCTGGCAGGGGCGTAAGGTGCGCAGCCTTGCAGGTACACGTCGGGCACTGCTGTTGCCCTGCAACGTATCATTTGCTTCTGCGACAAGCTGGCACTGTAGCTGAGGCTAGTGCCCGCCTGCGCCGTGGCGTCGCCCGCTTCTTTGCGCCGCTTTGCAGCACGCGCCACGGCTACAACAGCACGCTGAACAAGGAGGTGGTGCAGCAGCTGGAGTCTGCGCTGTCCAACATCAGCACCATGGTGGAGCAGCTGGCCATGGACATGTTCACGGTGAGCTTCACAGTGTCATGGCTCGAGATGATGATGAGGTTATGTTGTTTATGTAGCATGGTGGTGCAAGAGCTGGCCATGGACATGTTCACGGTGAGCTTCACGGTGGCATGGCTCAACTTTGTATTGTGTTTTTTTGTTCGTGTGGCACCATGGTGGAGGAGCTGACACTAAACATGTTTACCGTTCGGCGTGCTGAAACTGTTTTGTCAAAATGCATGGTTTGGTCTAGCGGCCCTGAATTGCAGTCTGCAGTACAGGTTTGCATGTGGGCAATTTAAGGACATGTGCATCATGAGCGTTGAAGACGTGGTTTGCACACGTGGGATGCATATCAAGGGGTGCTGAGCAATAGCAGCACCACCGCAGCTGATCTGTTCAGTCATTCGTGTCTGTTCATGTCTGTCTTGCATCCTGCTGTTCTGCTGCTGCCACCGCTTTGCTGTCTGCAGCATGACTTTAGAGCTGCAGATGACACAGTAGGCAACCACCTACTGCCAGCAGTGGCATCGCTGTGTACAGAGCTCGACCAGCAGCTAGATGCAGCAGAAGAAGTTATGCAGTGTTGTCACATGGGACGCGCCAACATTGTCAGCCAGGCACTGCTGACCCTGTTGGCGTGTGCTGGCGGTGCTGGCGTGTTCTCACGCTGGTGGGCATTGCAGTGTTTGCGCGCATGGCAAAAAGAAGGCAGTGAAGCAGACTGGACTTCCTACTTACGGGCTGCCCATGTATTCAGGCAAGCTGGGTACATGGTCGTTGTGACCTGCGCTTTGGCATGCCCATACAGTCATAGCACGTCAACTATGATGGCATGATAAACATGTGTACAGGACGGTACGAGAACAATGCCGTCAGTGCAGGTGGCTGTTGTCGACAGCAGCAGCAGCAGCAGCAGCAGCAGCAGCAGCAGAGCACAACAGCTGTTCTGTTGCAGCTGCATCGTTGTCATGTCTTGGGCAACATGCAGCATGCTGGCGTCTCACCTAAGGCACATCATCATCATGTGTTCTGGTGTACAGGTGGTGTATGTATGTGCACAGAGTTGTCACCTATGTATGCGTGCAGTTGCTGCGATGCTGTGCAGGCATAAACTGTGACATTCAGCATGTCCCATTTGACAGCGGCTGTATTGTATCAAGCAGCAACTGTGCTGGGAATGACTAATGAAAGGGGCGATGAACTTCGGATACTGGTGTTCACCAGATCACCCAGTTCATAATGCATCCCTGGTTGGCAAGAGTCGCCGTAGAAATCATGCAATTGCGCAAACGGTCCAACTGCGCAGTAGGAGCTCAAGTTCTGAGTGCCATGCAGCAGCACAGCGCGGGAAGTATATGTGGCGTGGCGTGGCGTGTCTGTCCACGACCAATGGTCACAAAAAAACGTCATATGGGCTAATATGGTTTTGAACTGCAAATAGCTGCGCTCACCTGTTAACGGGGCCAAATACGAATCGCCTCTAATGCGATCTGGTCGCCGTGCTGCTACAGCCCACCTACCAACGCTGTGACTGAAATGCTTAAAGAATTTGGTATAATGCAGTAAGGCTAGGAAGTGGGTCGAATTTCAGCACGAAGCTTGCGAGCTCGCACTCGAGTGCAGCCTGCATGTCACAGTGCTCTGAATCTCCAATGCTGTGCTATTGAGCTCAAACGGTTCGCTTTGGCTAGACAACTTAACTTTATTGATTAAAGCTGCCACTATTGCCGTGACAGTGCGCTCCAAGCTACTGGAACAAGGGCCCTGTTGGCATCAGCTCAGCACTAGTGCAGTACTGTAGTGCCGGAAAGCCCTAAGATGCAGTGTACTGCTGGCCTCAGCCTGCACAGGACTGCTGTACATGTGCAAAGAACTGTGCAAAGAAGCAGCGCCGAAACTGCTGCAGCTGCACGACAAGTTGTGCATAGGTGTACGTGGCAAGTCAGCTGTACGCAGCTCAGCCTCCTGCATGAAGCACCTGCAGCATTCCGCTCAAACCAGCAGCAGCGCCGGCCCTTGGTGACAACAGCTGCCAGCACTACAACATACCCGACACCTCCCACAGCATGGAACCAGATTATCTCACAGGATTTTTGGCCGACACATGAAGCCTTGCCCAGGAAACAGAATGAGCTGCCAGCAGTGCCTAGCAGAGAAGAAACAGGCCGCACACAAGCAGAAGACATGGGCAAAATAAAGATGCAGGCCACCATTCAGGTAACCTGTTGTAAAGTGCCTGACAGAATATGTTCGCATCATGCACACCTAAGCGTGGCCTGGGCTTTGTGCATTTGCTACCCTTACATTGGCATCAGGTAGCACGCTGCACGGTTATGCAGGCACACCTGTTTGCTGCATTGCTTCGTCCTTTGTGACGGACTGAGCAGGTCAGAAACCTAAGGAGGTAAGGGGCACGAGTCAATGACATCAGCTGAAGGCAACAGCAGCAGCGGCGCATTGGTTGACAGCTAGCTAGGCAGGCTGCTGACAAGTAGTACTGTCCTCTGCTGCTGCTGCTACTGCTACTGCTGCTGCTGCTGCTGCTCGCTGGCTCAGCCGCACTTGCTCGCTGGGTCAGCCGCACACACCTTCAGGCTGGTAGGGCCTCATGACGGCAGTACCGCCCTTGCAGGCAGCGCTGGCCAGCTGCATTCCGCTGAAAACTGTGACTTCACGATGTTCAAGGAGTTCCTCAGCACGTACTTCTCAAAGCAGCCTGGTGTATACGTGGTGTCCGCAAAGCTTTTTGGCGGTGGCTCGGTGCCACTGTACTGCGGCCAGACCCGCGACCTGCAGCGGCGCATGCTGGACTACGCGCACCGGCTTGACGACATGTGTTACTTTGCACCTGACAAAGTCATCGCATCCGACAAGTTCATGTGGTTCGTTGAGTTGCTGTGTAAGGGGGCAGGAGTGCAAATCAGGTGAGAGGTGTTGTGGGTGGCGCTTGCGTGTTGGCTTGCCGCCCCGCACAACTAGCATGGTGGCTGCAATGCTAGGCCACAGAGGCACCATAGGGCGTGTCACTTGCCGTGCCACCGCCAAGTGCATACCAGTGTTGCTGCTGGATGGATGAATGTAGCAAAATTGGCAAGGTCGCGCCACACTGTACGGCAGTGCAACCCCTGATGAGCCTATGATTGGTCGCTGAAGACATGTTCCTGCTCCCCGTTCATCACACATACAAGCACACTCTAACATATCAAGCAGGCGCTTTGCATCAAAGTAGTGTTCAAGTTGGGCAAGCTCACACACCAATGTCACTTTGATGCAGTGTTTGAGATGACTGTGCTGTGCACTGTGCTACTGTTGCTCCTGCTGCCTCTTCCTTGTCAGCCTGTTTCCAACAAAAGACAAGCAGACAGCAGAGCAGGCAGAGAGGGCAATCCTGGCCCGTTATGACTTCCCTTTGAACGCATTAGGCAATGGTGGGGTGCGTGCGCCAAGAATGACAGCTGGCGAACTGCAGATCTGGCAGTTGCCTGATACAGACAGATATCATCACAGGGGGCTGAGGCAGTTGCTGACTGAGCTTCAGGAGCAGTCACGTGCAGCCTTTGCTGCACGGCAGATGGCTAAAGAAGCAGCAGCTATGTTGAGGCTTTCTCTGATGGAAACAAGGGCTGCAGAACGGGCATCACACCAGCTGCAGCCTGTTGCCGCCGCAGCATAGCAGCCTGGACATCTGGCGAACTACCATACGAGGCAGAGCTTGGTGAGTGCTGTGGACTGAGTGCCTCAGACAGGCTTCTGCCATGCACAGTGATTCATCCGTGTGCTCTGCCTGCATGTGAAAGCGCTGCAGCCAGGTCGAAGCTGGCAACCCATGTGTACTGTTCATGTGCTTGATGGGTGTTAGGGCGTGCCGTGGCAGCATGCAGTAGATTGGCATGCCGTCTATTGCAGCAGTAGCTGCGCATCAGCAGGTTGGAAACTAGGGTTCACCTTGTAGTATCTGTATCCAAAAACGCAGCAGAAAGCTTTGTAGCAGTCATGCCACATCCAGCAGCTGAATGAGCATAACGGTGCATTGCACCAGCAGGGTCAGTGCTGTCCAACCTAGTGCTGGCGTGCCGGCCTGGCTCATGCTGTTGACGCGCCTTGCCTGCAGGAGCAACACATGGATGCCTGACAGCAGTTCTAGGAGGCCTGCTAAATTGCACAAGACAGCTGCTGGTTGCAGAGTATGTGTGTTCATGCCAGCGGCCCTTGGCTTAAGAAGGCAGTTTCAACAGACTACGACTCAACAAAATCCAACAAATGTCAAGCAGGCCAATGAAGGGCTCTGCCACTGTAGGCGCTCAGCACTTATGCATGGTGGGGAGCTTCCTGCTGAGCCTGTCGCAGCTCAAAGCTGAGCTGAGCTTCTTTCGTGCTGTTACTGCTCTGTTTGTGCAGCAGGAACAGGTGAGCATTCCTGAGGTCAGCGCAGGGTGGCAACCACCGGCTTTGGTTGCTGTTAGATAAAGTGGGGGTGTGATGTGAACTATGTCCATTATATGCTCTGATAGCCAGGCACATTGATCCTTCCTTAGTGGCCTTTCAGAATGTGTTATTTTCTCAAATTATGTTTCCGAAAATGAGGTCAGGGTAAGCTTGTTCTGTGCCCTTATAGCCTACTGTTGATCACTGCGCTGAGCTTTATGCAAGCCTAAAATTCAGCTGCATGCAGCTGAGGTCAGTCTTATTGTTAGTCCGACGACCAATGTATTGCTGCAGCCTCTGATGGATCTTGGCGCCATACTGCCGCTGCTGCTGACAGCAGAGCTGAAGCTTGCCCCCAAGCCGTAATAGATATTCACAGCACTTTTACGGCGGTGCAGCCGGCGGCGGCCAAATGGTAATTTCAGTTGCTGATTGGATACGCGATTGACTAAGTGACAGGTGCATGTGCAAGACATGTTAGGCCAGAACGTCTGTCCACATTTAAATGTGATATCTTGTTGGTCATTTTGTGGGCGCATACCCACGCGAAGAATAGACCGAAGCCTGTTGGCTGCTTGTCACTGAATGGTGGAACACAGCCTGTCTGTGCTGCTGCCCAGTTGGCCACCCTGTCTACTATGAAGCAATGAAGCAACACCCTGCACTGGCAGTGCGTAGTCATAGCATCACGGCAGTTTACACCATATCCATATGGATGGTTCCATTAGATGTATTAATTCATTATGTTGTTAAGAATTGTCACAGCCAGACGCATTCCGGTCACAACGGTCATCAGACCCGGGCTGCAGCAGGCACTACAGCACAGCGGAGCAGCAACATGTAGTGTGGCTGCGCATGCACCTGGAAATGCACGTGCTGCAGCAGACACAGCGTTCAGCATACTTGTGCTGACACCCTACCAGGGCAAGGGCAAGCTGACACATGTAACACATTGTGTGAACGACCACAGTATGCACACACCAGTAGACACAACTTGTCAGCTGCTGCTGACCAGTGCAGCAGATGTGGGCCTGCATCGCCGTGTGCTTAAATATGCTAAGCCAGACTGCTGCGAAAATGTACTGACCAACTTGGCGCTCCACATCCACGCCTGGTACCAGTTGGTTTCAGGCTCATCACAATTCACATTTTCACATTTTGGAACTTACATGGGTAACTTCGCCCGTTTGGGGAGCCAATGACAGGCTCATCAACAGCTGCTGGCCTGCAGGCCTGCTTCTTGTTTGCCCTACCAAGGTATTAGGCACCACAGCTGATCAGCTATCTACTCAGCCACTACTCTGGCTGGTCAAGGCAGCACTTGACGTACTGCACCACGCACCAGCTGCACAGCACATCACCTGGGGCCACATCAGCCGCCGCTGCTGCTGCTGCTCGCCTGTGGGCTCCCTTCCTCGTTGCCCCACTCACTCGGCCACCACTCTGGCCGCTGCGGCACAACTTGCTGCACCGCCCCACCCTCCAGCTGCAGCTGCAGCCCGGGGCCCTGCCCAGCCGCCGCTGCCAGCGCAGGAGCCAGCTTAATGTAAGCCATGCCCGCGTCGCCTGTGTGGTTTGTGAGCATGCCGATCTGGCTGCTCCGGCTGCTGCTTGCTGTGCGGCTGGCGGGTGCAGCAGATGACACGATGGGCAGCGGGCAGGGTAGGCCTGCAAAACACGGGCAGACGGCGCAAAGCAGCATCACACAAAGTCACCCAGCACAGACCTACTACTGCACACAGACTACCACTGGCAAATATACAAAAAGCATGCAGAACATCAGACAGCAAGTAGGCGGGCGCACTGCGGCGCGGCATGTGTGGGCTCCGCCGCATTCGCTGCTGAAGTTTTCCATCGCAGCATGCAGCATGCTGCAATGCCAGAGCCGGTGCTTCAGGATGGTATAGCAGCACTCACTCCCCTGCAGGCTCATCCTGCATGTGTCGACTCACTGCTAGCAGCACAGTACAGGTCCGAACACCTGCTGTCACTGTCGCTGCTGCTGCCACCACAGCTGCAGTGCGCCTGCGCCTATGTTCCCCGAGGCTGTAACCAAATGCAACAGCTGCCACTCACGTGCTGACGCGTCCAGTCCAGGCAGCAGCACCGGCATCATGCGCTTGCGGATGATGCCCCTGTAGTGTGTGTAACTGTTGCGCTCTTGTCCGATGTAGCAGCCCTTGCTGTAGCTGATGCCCGCCAGTGCGTCCAGGTTGCACTCCAGCGGCGCCACCTCACCTGGTGCATCACACGCAGACATGGACAGGCCAAGATGCAGGTACAGCGCAGGACCATGCTCTTGTCGGCTGTTGAAGCAGCCCTTGCTTAGCTGCATGCCTGCTCGTGCATTGTGATGTGCACTCCACAGGAGCAGCCTTGCCGAGCAAAAGATGACAATGCAGATGACAACGCAAAGCAGGTTCAAGCAGCAGGGCTGAACTGCATGCTTGGTGTACCAGACAAGGCAGTATCCAGGTCAATGCTGCAAGGTCCTAGCTGCAGAGCACAGCAAGCCATCTTGAGTTGCGGTTGTCCAGAGCCAGCAAAAATAGTAGACTGATACAATGCATACCTGTAGGCATGTCTGTGTCTCCTTCTGCTATGCCCAGCATGTATCGCCAGCGCTGGAAGTGCTCTTCGCTGACTATGGACATGCCCGCTGCCTGCTGCTTCCGGCTGCTGCCCCCGCCTGCTGCTGCAGGTGGAGGAGGCAGCTGCTGTGCGTCAAAGAGGCCTCGCAAGCCTGATTGCGGCAGGCGCGGGTCCTGCCGCCACTGGCCTGCAGGCAATCAGCACACAGAGCATCTGTTGTTGAAGCAATTCTACACTGCCGATGCTGGTGGGTTTGGTGCCGCAACCACGATGGCCGTTGAGGCAGGCTCGGGTCTTGCCGTCCTTGATCTGCAAGACAGCAACATGATGTGTGTTTCATAAACACCACATGTGGCGCCGCAGGCCAGTCACAGCGCTCAAGGGTCTACCTATACTGAAGAGCAGCAAGCCTCGCAGAGAAACAACAGCACACGTTCATGCAGCACACCTGAAAGATCTGTGCACGTGCTGATGCTTGACGGTTGATGTGACAGCACAGGCAGCTGCATGCAATATCGCAGATAAACGAATACGCCTGTGGCACGTGCTTGTAGCGCGCTCATCAGCAAAAAGCACGAGCAAGGCTGGTGCAGCAGTAACTACCAACTTGCCGTGCACCGCCATGTGCACCAGCAAGCCAGCAAGCAGGCAGGAAGGCAAGCAGCAGCAGCAGCAGCAGCAGCAGCAGCAGCAGCAGCAGCAGTGCCTCGCCTGCCCGGCCTTGCTCAGCACCACCATGTGCGCCAGCAGGCAAGCAAGCAAGCATTCGACAAGCAACTAGGCAAGGAATCAAGCTGCTTCATTCGGCCGAGCAGCAGCAGCAGCAGCAGCAGGCTTGGGCTAATGTGAAGTGGACGCAGCATGATAGGCAGGAGCAGCATTGCCGCCCGAGTAGGCATCTCTGCCGAAGAGCAATCAAGCAGGCAAGCAAGCAGGCAAGGGATCAGCCAGCATCAGCAGCAGCAGGGGCTCACCTCCGCCGCCCGCCTGCAGCTGCCCGTCAAACGCCGTCCACACGCTGTAGTGCTGGCTGACGTCACTCAGTTGCAGCTTGCGCCTCAGCTTGTACTTGCCAAGCCACTGCAGCGCACTGGTCAGGCCCGCAGCATCCACATCAAGCAGCAGCTCTGGGGAGTCACCTGCGGCGGCAGCAGCAGCAGCAGCAGTAGGGGCGTTGCACGGCAGCTCTGGCACTGCCATGGTCCATCACAACAAGCTGAGTTGGCACGGGCTTGGTATGTGTGACAACAGCTCGCACACTTGGCGTATGGTGAGGCGCTGCACTGCTGTTTGTACACCCTGCTAGCCATGCAAGCGAGCTGCACACCCAGCAGCTGCCAGCATACGTGGTACACTTTTTGACGCACTGCTGCAGATATATGTTGAATGCCACTGCAACACTGCTGCTGCTGTTGTTCACCCAGTCTTGCACACTGCGCACCTGGTGATCTGTAAGCAAACATGTCGTGCAGGTACTTGCCCTTTGCTGTCAGCAGCATCGTGTAGACAGGCCCAGCACCTGCAGGAGTACACAGCATGAACCATGTGTGCTGCCTTTGCATTGGCGCTGCATTCAAGCTGTAGTAAACCACACGACCATGTATCAACAACCGGACCTGCTGCACACTTCACACCACATGCGATCCTGAGACACAGCTGCAGCTGCATGCCAGCTGCACGGCGCACCAGGCTGCTCCAGTGGTCGCACATCGTTGGTGGTCATGCCCTGCAGCAGTGCGGGGGTGGGACGCAAGACAGGGATGAGGGCGGGTGCGGCTGAGCCCAACAAGGCTTTCACACAGGACTACCACACATCACTTCTGTAGGCGCATGACTGTGATGTACTTGCGCGGGCACACCACAGTTCACGGCTGGCGCATGGTGCCAACACACACTTGATCAACGCACGCTTAGGTCAAGCACAGCACCACCAATCTATCTCATTACCATGTTCTGCTGTTGCTGTTGCGGACGTTGCTGTTGCTCACCTGCAGGAACTGCACGCACTCTGCTCCCGCCAAGCTGATCACGCCACGAGAGGCAAGTCGTGCTACATGGTATGTTCGCCTGCCAGCTGCTTGCTCTGAAGTCGCTAGGGCTGCAGATGTGACAGCAGCACCTGCTGCTGTCCCCAGCAGTGAGGAACAGCTACTACAGCATGCTGGTGCGAGCAAACTACGGAACGCCCCACAGAGCATGCCAGCGGTTTTGAATTATACCTGTTGAAAGCAAAAATGATGCAATCACGCACACATCAGGCGGTGCCAAGATGAACGGGACTGGGTGATGCCTGAGTGCCACAGTGTAGGCGTTTGGCGTCGCCACTGCTTTGATTTAAGAATGCAGAGATGCTTGTGGGTATCTATTTCGTGCTCATGCTGGCACAGCTTGGCTAGGGCTTTGATGCGGAGCATGACACTGGGTGTTACACTGAAGTACAGGTTACCCAGCCGAGTCTGTTTTGAATGTACACTTGAAGCTTTCTCACTAGTTCCGGAAAGTTGACCGCACTAAGCCTTCGGCGCCACAAACTCTGTACCTGTAGGACCCGCAATGTCCTTCCAAGGTCGCTGTAGCAGCGATCGGGAGCACTCGGCCGTTGGTACAAGCTAAGAAGTGACAGGTTTGCACAGTCTGTTGCCCTTTATCACCTCCGCTTTGGGCCTGCAGGGCCTGGCTTGCCTGGCAGCCAGCGGCAGGGAGCTCAGCAATGCCTGCCTTGCCATCATCAAAAACGATGCGGCGCGACTGTTGGTGCTTGAGCTGGACGCTGCAACGGTCTTAGGTGCACACGCGCAGCCACAAACACTGCAGGCAGCAGCTTAGCTGCTGCAGCTGGTTCCTTCAGCACTAGCAGCTGCTGGCGCAGCGCATCATTCGCCTGCCAGCAGTGCCCCTGCCCTGGGCATGCCAGTTGGTGTCAGCTGGCGTGCGCATAAAATACCAGCAGCTGCTGGCGGCAGCCAAATACATGGTACTTGGAGTGGAGGTGTGGGTGCAGGCGCAGCAGCAGCTTGGTATTGTCACAGACATCCCTGCAGCTGCCAAAATTGCCGTTGGTGCATGCCGTTTTTACCAAGTACCGCATCCTTGGGTAAGTGGCAATTGTGGGCACCGTGGTCACTGTCTGGCTAGCAGTGTAGTTGTCATGTAGCCAGTTGTCCACGGCAGGCGTCTCTTGAACTTCTGTCAGGCTTCTTGGTGTGCAGAGGTGGGACTGGTGTGCAGTATGGCCCGCTGTGCTGGTTGCAGTACACAAACAGGCAGCTAGTTGCCTGTTTTCTTTGCGTGCCCTTGCAATCACAGTTGATACCCTGAACAACCAGGCATCCACCACGCACAATCGCAATGCTGCTAAATGCTAGACACAAGCCCTGCTACTGCCCAGTGCGTACAACAGCTCTGGGTTGTGTCGCACACATGTGTACAGCCTGACAATGGCCAGCCTGTTTGCAAGCCATGGAATGCGAAGCATCAGGAGCTTGCTCCTTAGGTGCAAACCTCAGTCTTGCGTTCCGTCGCCATCATCTTCGCTGCTGTTGCTGCAGGTTGATGCACCAGAGGGTGAGATGATCAACCTCCTGCAGTTGGCATTGAACACCACTGTGAGCCGTTACTACAGATGATATGGCTCACCGGCGGCAGACGCAGCAGCTGAGTGGCTGCCGAGGCGGCTTGAGCCTGATGCAGCGCGCAGGCTGCTGGTAACAGCAGCAGTGCGGCTGCATGCGACAGCAGTGAGAGGCCTGCTGCTGCATGCGCGTGTGAAGCCACATGTGGATGCAGGTACACTGCAGCTGGTGCTCAGGCATGTGCTGACGGTGCCCCCGTCAGGCGTGCTAGACCCCTCTGTGCACAGAGCATGTGTTGTGGCGTGTGCAATGCCAGCTGCTGCAGAGTTTGACAGCGCAGCAATGGAGGAGCTGCCACGAGCAGCGATAACAAGGGGCAGCCGGAGCTCTGATAACCGGTGCACAAATATTCTGTGCAGGCTTCCAGCTGCTGAGCAGCTGAGCAGCGCCGCCATTGCGCGGCTGCTGCATGTGGTTGTAGCGCGGTGTCATAACGACAACATTGTCAAAGCGCAGCTTCGTGCGGTGTGCAAGCTGCCAGCAGCAGCAGATTTGAGCAGCAGTATGGTGGTGGAGCTGCTGCAGGCAGCTTCTTAGCTGCGTGTGCATGGTGCGTGGACATGCAGGCGGCGGCTGTGTATCCTGCCTGCAGCAGCACAGCTAGATAACAACACAGTGGCTCAGCTGCTACAGACGGCTGTCATGCAGCAGGATTACAATACAATACAATACAATACAGTAGTACAGGACTGAACCTGCCTCAGGCACTAGCCCAGCGAGCTGTTGTTCCGCTCATGAGGGTTTCTTGTAATTGTACCCAGTTTCTTCTTCATTGTTTGGGCGATTGAAACCACCCGCACAAATCCGTCAATTCCAGTTGCTTTTTTAGCCCAGCCACGGGCGGTTTGACCGGGATTCGAACCCGGGTCTCCAGCATACCATGCTGGTGTTCTACCACTAAACTACCCAACCATTACCAAACCGTGTGTCCTCTGTGTCAGCTGCCGGCAGCTGCACAGCTCACCAGCAGCATGATGGTAGAGCTGCTGCAGGCAGGTGTGAAGTGCAGCAGGTTACGGTGCATGGCCCTGTTGTGCATCCTGCACGCAGCTTCCTTTTATTCCAGGTGTCCGTTGTGGCGTAGCCGCTTGAGCACACCGTGTAACCCCTCAAACATGAAAAAAACATCCTGCACGCCGGCTGCAAAAAACTTGGCCGGCCCTCCTCTGTCGCCCTCCCCAGATCCCCGGATCGATTCTCGGTTGCGGCATAGTTGGGTGGTAAGGGGATTTCGGAGGTTTGCCCCTTACCCCGACAGAAGAACCAGCGGTGGGCTGCCGGATTGCCGGCAGAAGAGTCCCGTTAAACACAGGGGGAATGGATTCGTTGCCTCCGGCCGACGTAGTCGGTTGACTCCATGAATTAACATGGAAAGCGGGATACCCAACCAGGGGTTGACAACCCTGGGGGTTCTTCTTCTTCATCCTGCACGCAGCTTCCTTTTATTCCAGGTGTCCGTTGTGGCGTAGCCGCTTGAGCACACCGTGTAACCCCTCAAACAGCATCCTGCACAACAGGCTGGAAGTGTCTGGCCGCCTCAGCATTAGTGACGTGGAACAGCTGCGGCTGGCCACCGCAGCTATGCAAGTGGGTCACAGTGCGTGGGTTGGGCAGCTGCGGAGCGGCTAGCGACCTTTTGGCTGCTCCTTGAGCTCAGCTGTGTCATCATCATCATCATCATATTACCCATTCAAGCCATAGCATCAGCGCCATCGGCCCCGCGCCCCACCGGGGCGGAAAGAGGAGGGAGCACTGCTCCAGAATGTTTGCATGCATTGCGCACATCCCAAGACTTGACAAGAAAAGCAGCAATACACGGTGACACCATCAGACATCTTCCAAAACTGCCCCAAATATCATCAGATACAAAGCTCAGCTGTGTATATGTTTTGTGCCTCAGCCTTGTTGAGAGGCCTAAGCTGTTGTTACTGGCAAAGCTAGGAACTTTGTCACACAATGATCTGGTCAGCAGTCCTTTGTTGGGTGCAGCATTGTCATGGGGCGTTGTGACCAGCTGGATGTTTATTGAGCAGCCTCTTCCTGACCTAGCCGGAAGCGAAGCAGATGTAAGCCAATACAAAAGCAATGGTCGATGGTTGACCCGTCATGACAACTTGAACACTAGCCCCAGTGCCTGTGTGACATGTCAAGCCTCAGTGACAGAAGCTCCAACTGATAGCAGGGGCAGCAGCAATGCAAGAAGCTTAAATCTCGCTGTCTCTATTTCAACAAGCCATAGTGACGAGAGGCCACGGTCATTCATGCAGCTATCACATAAGCCCTGTACCCACAGGGCTGTAGTGAAAGCGTGGTTATCGCTCGGCTGCGTGTTACATTTTACAAATCCTGCAGGATTTGATGCTTGTGTTATGTGACATTGTCACATAACGCATTGGTTGCACCTATACAGGCTGCTGGCCTGTGCATGCAAGTCATCGCTTCTCTCGTTGTCAGCATCTTTGTAGGCCTTGCGCTTAAATCCGAGGAAAGACAATACAGAAAGTTGCTGTGTAGCTGGGAGGAAGTAGAGGGGTCATAGGAGTCAGGCTGAAGCGGACTAGTAGTAATAACGCAGTGGCAATTAACATGCTGTAACAAACATGGAGTATTCCCCGAGCGACAACAGTTGAAATGACCCCATGAGCCTTGTTTGGCTCCTTAGTGGGTGGGCCTGTGGCCCTACTTTGGTATTTGGTATTTGGTATTTGGAAATGAGGGCCGCAGGTCACTTAAGGGGTGAAACGCTGCACTGTGCTTCGCAACAGGTGCTGTCATGTGGACCTACTCTCAGAGTTTCACACAACAAGCATGTACGCGGAAGGGTTGGTGCCCCCGAAGCAACTGCTCTGGACTTGGGTGCTTGCTACATGTTCATCAGTACAACCAGCGGCGCAATACAGTGGGTGGAGCCAGCTTTGCTTACATGCGCAGCCTCGCATGCAGGGGTAGGGTGACACTTGCTTGCCTTTTGCTGCTGCGTTAGAGTGCTTCTTCTTCTTGACAAGCATACCTAGCCTAGCTGTGCCTACGGTCAGTGGCACTTCTACACACTGTCACTGCCAGCAGCGTACACCAGTGGCACTTCTACACACTCTCTCTGCCGGCGGGAGTGGCTACAAGCGCATCATGTAATACCATGCCTGCAGTTTGCGGACGCAAACTATATATATAGAGTTTTCATAGTAATTGAGATAACGAAGTTCTCGTCACGAATAGTAAGTAAGAGGTTTATTAGAATAGTAGTAATCAAACTAATAGTGGAATAAACTAATTAATTAATACAGATTTTGCGAAGCTAAAGAGCTAAAGAGCTAAGAGCTAAAGAAAAAAGCTTCGCACAAACACAAATAAGAGGAGAAAAAAGCTCTTTGGCTTTGCCAAGAGACTTTGCCTTTGGCAATAATATATATATATATATATATATATATATATATCTATACTAAGCAAAGTTACTGCTAAGTATCTGAATTAACTCTGGACAGGCGCCATGTTGTCGTCATCATCATCATCATCATCATCATCATCATATTACCCATTCACGCCATAGCATCAGCGCCATGTTGTCATCATAACAGACGATGGTGATGAAAACATCTAGCAGCTGATTAGCATCATGAAGCAGCATGAAGTACTGCAATCTTGGGTAAAGACAGGGATAAATAATGGAACAAGCCATTGGTTGGGCACTCTTTCGTGCTGTAGGCCTCAACCTGGGAGCTCTGCTACGAAAGCAGGCACTGACAGGGGCTCCTCTTCTACCACAGCTGGCACGTCCAGCAGCAGAGCATTGCCAGACACGTCACCAACATCAATCATCGACGCCGGCAAGTTTGCATGTGTGTCGAACACTTGCCCAGGTGCAGCTGCCTGCACTCCCTGGCTGGGATGTGTGGTGCTGCTGGCAGTGGTTGCTGCTGGCTTGCTGCTGGCAGCAGCACCTGCCCCAGCTGCCGCAATGGCTGGCGGTGGCTGCATTTTGAAGTGCACATATGACGCATCTCCTGCATCACCTTGTTGCGGCAGCATAGCCGCTGCCGCTGGCGCACTCTGTCTTGCCACCGCGCTGCTGGCTTGCTTACTTGTTTGCAGGATTTCGGCCATCTGTGCCTTGCCTCCTGCTGCTGGCGTGCTGCTACTAGCTGAGAAAGCTCCTGCCTTACTGCTTGATGTACTACTGCTGCTTCTGCTGCTGTCAGCATCTTTTGTTGCTTTCACAGGCACCACCGTCTCTGTTATTGTCGTCAGGTTGAGTGTCGGATTGGTTGCCGCAGCAGCTGCCGCTGCGGCTGCCTCCTCAACTGCTGCTGCATCTGCTGCAGTTCTGGCCTTCACTGCATCCTGCTGCTGCGCTGCCACACTCAACAGGAAAGCACCTGTGTCCCTGTACCAGGGTTGCAGCCCAAGGCTCTTCTCCAGGTAGCGAATCTTTTGCCACGCAAACTCCTGCCAATCGTCAGTCACAAGACCTCCAGTGGCTGCACAAACAGCAGCAGCACCAACACAGCACACACTTTTCAGTTAGTCATCAACTGTGCACATGCATGTTGGTGATAGTGATTGCGCTGACAGGAGCCTTGTAAGCTTTTGGAAACTGCCACAATGTGCAGAGCTGCACATATCTTGAGCTTGCCAACCGCTGAGGGGCAGCAGAGCCGAGTTGTGTTGCCCAGGCATCTGCAGCCCTTAGAGATCAGGCCATGCAACATCCCCCTACATCATGCCGTACCTGCGCTGTTGGCGTTATAAGCCCACCAGATCCAGCCAGCAAGTGGTGAATCGGCCTGTTGTGCAATGCTGGCGACTGTGCTGTAGTATTCAAGCTCCTCTTTGCTGTCTAGACGGCTGCCCATTTCTCCTGCACCACAGCAGCAGCAGCAGCAGCAGCAGCAGCATTGTGGTCACCAGCAGCCATAATCCTGACTCAGCACCTTGCAATGCTTGTAGAGTCAGAATATGCACCAGGTGCGCTGTCAGCAGTTGCCATCCGTGCAAGCCGCAGTGTACTGTGTGCATGTTGCATGCTGCCACTATAACATAGGGTACCCAAGCGCATTGGAAGCATGCAGTGCGGCTGAAGTACAAACTCTGTCTGTGAAAAAAACGGTTCCCATCATCTTTCAAGTCCCTCACCCACCTACTACCACAGGCAGACGCATGCAATCCCTGCCATTGCAGTATCCATCCTGCGCCAGCCGCCCCCAGCTGCTGTTCAGCCGTGCCGCCACCTCACTCGCTGCTGCAGCCGGCACGCCGCTGGTGTCTGGCCCGTACAGGTGTGGCGCCAGCATCACGCGGCCTCTGTAGGGCCGCTGCAGCAGCTCATTGAGGAAGGGCTTGGGGTCGCTCAGGCTGTACTGCTGGATGATGGCAGGGTCCGTCACAAAGCCATCACCTGCAGAGACGGCGAATGGCCAGGTGCAATGCAGCGCACTAGTTGCCACTCTTGCTGGAAGCCGAGATTCACTTGCCTGCAACTGCAACGATGCGTTACACCCGTCCCGCTTGCATGCATGCAGGCAAGTGCCAAGCAAGGCAGTGACCGGCGTCTCACCTGATGATAGGCCGTAACGGTGTCTTGTAGCAGACAGCGCTGAGCCCTGCAGCAGGTACAGGGCGTCTGCGTGCGTGATGTTCTCAATGGAGTCCATGGTGGTCAGGTACAGCTCATCGAGGCCTGGAAGGCCGCCCTGCCTGCGCGCCAACGAAACGATTACACAGACATGCACAGCAGGCATCATCTTGATGCTGAGTGTGCCAGCAGGAGTGACACAACAAACGGACGCTTGGTGGGGACCCAAAAAGGGAACACCTGAGCGTTGCCAGAGCTGGTGTATCAATCTGACAGCAGCCGGCGTGTTCAGCTGCACGCACTCTACAGCAACATGCAAATCCAGCTGCATGGCAGGTTGGTCTGCACGTTGCGAGCCGCAGCGCCGCCAGCTCTGCCAGCAGCAGCTCACCCCACCCAGCCCAGCCCGACGCTGCCTGCGCTGTCGGGCTCATTCAGCAGGTCCAGCAGGATGCGGCCGCGTATGTCGCTGGCAAAGTTGGGCAGACAGGTGATGGTGGCCCAGGTGTACATCCAAGCACGTGCAAAGTCCTGGGCATGCAAGGGTGTGGTGTCGCCGGCTTCAGGGTGGTAGTCCAGCTGCACGGAAGATGAGCCAGGTGTGTGTGACTGAATATGACAATGACGGTGGCAAGTTGCCAGCTGTTACGCTGACAGCTGGCCACGCCATGGGCGCAGGACCGTGCTCAGACTTGCGGGATGAATGATTCCATACACTCTGACCACATGATTGCCAGTGCCAGATATGGGCAAAGCAGCTGCATAGCAGGCCCAAGGGTCCCCTCCTCCACCTTCAGTCTTTCGCAAATAATGTTGCTGCAGCCTGCAGTTTCCTTTCTGGCTCCATCTCATCAAGCGCTGCAAGCCTGCCGCTCACCACAACATAGAACCCATTAGCAATAAGGTACTGGATGGTCCACAGAAGCCGTTGAATGACATGGTCCTTGTTGGGCGGCATGTAGGTGTTGCACAGCCCCTTGTGGTGGCTCGCCACAGGCAGCTGGATGGGCGCATCGGTACCTGGGAGAAGTCCGGCTGGGGGCTGAACATGGGGTCCGTTGCGTGCTGAGCCAAGCCGATGGTGTCAGTGTGGTTGCACTTGTACACCAAATTGCTGCCGTGCTTCTGCAGTCCAATGAACAGACCACAGAGCAGCATGCATTGGCAGCAGTACACTGCAGCGCGCCAACTGGCACAGGTTGCGTAACGACCGTCATGCAGCATGCTGGGGTTAAGGACACGCTAAGTGGCAGCTGGCGGTTCAAGCTGTGAACGCTAAGTTGCTTACTTGAAGTCCAACAAAGGTGAAGGGAAGCCTGACCGTGTTGAAGCCTGCAGCAGCGCAGCAGCAGTATTTGACACATGCAACATCAGTGCGCAACAGGCATTGCGCAAACAGCAGTTACTCTAACAAGCGAGCATCCGGCTGCGCGCACAAAACAACTGCCAGTTTTGCATCCTTGGCCACATACAGGCTGTTGTGACTGCTGCAGGAGCGCAGCAGGACTGTGCCTCGGGCATGCCACAATTGACCGCAAGACAAAGCACTAGCAGCTCACCCAGCAGCTTCAGCTGGTATACGATGGCCGCAAAGTCCGTTGCTGCCTCACTGCCGCCTGCCCACAGCCCGTCTGGGCCGCCCTGTGCGTTGTTGAAACCGAACCAGCTCACGCCACGCAGCGTGACTGGCTTGTGGAACCAAGCATCATACAGCTTGCCTTCCTTAGGGGCTAGCGGCGCGGCTGGGTAGCCACGTGCCAGGGGCTCTTACATGGTGAAGTAGGGACATGTGTGTAAGCAAGCGCTTGTCAGTTCTCCCACAGGTGATAGCCAAAGGCTGGGGCGGCCCTCCAACTGCTTGATGGCAATGCTGTGCTAGCATGCAGGGTTTGGTCGGCAGTTTGTGCTGGACAGCAGCATGATGCAAGACAGCACGAGGGCAAGCAAGCTTGCAGGCATTACTCCCGACCCCTGCTGCTCACCATAGCTGAATACACGCGCAGTCTTGGGGCAGAAGGCATATGTGTTGTTGTTGTCGTAGCTGTAGCCCTGATCCTGGAACATCCTGACAGGCTATGGTTGTCACCAATGCGCCAGCCAAAGAACAGCTCCAGCAGCCAAGGCATCAGACCCCCGGCTGCCTGCATGCGTGCATGTGCAGCCATGGCATAGCATGCTTACATGTGCGCAGGCACGCGTGTAGCTTACGGTAACCTGCTTAACTGTCAGCGTTCAGCGACTGTGCAAACAAGGCATGGTGCTGGCTGCTGCCTGGTATGGTTGCAGCTGGGTCGGATCTGTAGTTCTCCAGCTTGCTGCTGCATTTATCCAAGTTGTTATCTGCTGGCAATGCTCTCTGGCTCTACCAGGGTGCTACAGGCTTGCAGGAACTCTGCTCACCATGCTCATGGTAATCATCAGCATGTACAGGGTAACCTGCACTGTCAGCCGTGGGGTCCACTTGGTTGAGGCACCCTATAAAGAGGTGCACAGCCTGCAGTTGACACGCAGCCAGGGAACGCTGTGAGGTGTGTGGCTGCCAGAATGTGGAAGCCGAGCCAGCTGTAATCACTCCAGCAGCACCACAGCAGCTGCAGACAACTAGCTGCAGACAACTACATAACTGCTGCAGGTGGACATGCCACCCCATTATGTGTTCTCAACTGTGACTTTGTAAAGATATTGAGATGCAGCACGCACTCCAATCACAGTGCTGTGAGATCCTCCAAGTGTTCAACTTGCAGCATGATGCTGCTGATGGTGATGGTGATGCCGCTGCTGCTTCAGCCCATTGCGAGCTACCGGCACGCACCAATCAGTCGTACGGGACCGTCATCATCGTGAATGGCAACCATATCTGGAAATACTTGTTGAAGCTAGCGAGCAGCAAAAGGCGCCAATTGGCGGGCAAATGTCAGGACATGTCACCGCAGCTATAGCATGCTGCGGGCAGTTCAACTATCCATAACATACACCTATGAATACACACCGGTTCAGCAACGCTTCCTATGACACCTGCCCACCTGCTCAGCTGCTGCTCAGCTGCTGTTAGTTTTCTCACAATCCTTCTTGTACCATGCACAAGCAAAGAGTCATTTTCGTCTAAGCATTGAGTTCCTGAGCAAACGCTTGCAGGCAAATCGGTGCAAAATCACATTCTCGACTAGGTGCCCCATCACCGCCACTGCATCTGGTCGTCGTGGTGTTCATCGGTTAGCTGGAGCCTGAATGAAGTAACTTTTAATGAATTGGGAGCAGGCGGTGAGGCCTGTAGCTGCGTTGCGTGGAGAGGTTGGCCAGCAAGCACTACAGCACTGCTGCAGGAGCAGGAGTCGATCTTAACAGCAGAACCATGCTTTGCAGTTCACCTAAAGTAAATATATGGCAGTGGATGCACTTTCACCAAGCTCTCGTGCCAATCATGCCTGCTGCTGCTGACTTTGTTGGCCAGTGGTGCAGACTGACTGGTGCGGCTGTGGATGGTGATGCAGGTTATGATGCGCATCATGCTCGTGTTGCAAAGCTGCAGCAGATCAATCTGCCTGGTGTAGGTGTCTGGCAGCTGCTTGCTCTACAGGAGGGACAGCAGCTGCAGTAGGAACAAAGCAGCAAGCGCTGCACAGCACCAGCACCAGCACCAGCTCGCAGCACCAAAACCACGCCCACATATCCTTCAGGCCCAGCAGCATCAACGGCAGCAGCAGAAGTGGCCAGGCACAATGATCTGGTATCTGACTTTCATGGGCATGTTCGTGCTGTACCAGTTAGATGTGCTGATGTATTCAGCAATTGCGCTGTATGCAAAGTTCCAGGAGGTTTGGAACCCCGAGCCCGGGCACCCCTGGCATTGGTGGTGGCACAAGGATGAGCTTGTGCCAGCACCTGAGTGTGATGAGCAGGGTTACAGGATATGTACAGCAGTAGAACCAGGGCCATGTGCAGCATCAAATGCGGCAGATGCAGCTGCTGCTCAGAAGAACAGTGCCAAAGAGACAGCGTTGGCACAAGCAAAAGCAGCAACAGCAGCAACAGCAGCAATGGGAGCAACACAGGGCATCCAAATCGGCTGGCACATTGCCACAACGACTCGAGTCAGTATCAGCAGCCTAACCAGCAGTTACCTTGCTGGCAGCAGCGCACCCTGCAGCAACGGCAGCGGCAGTGTCCCTTCGGACTGCAGTGCAAGTGCTGCAGGAAGCTCGCAGCCCAGCACACCGCAAACCGGGCAGGCGGGCACGCCCAAAGCCACGCTGCAGCGGCTGCTGGACCAGCAACATCAGCAGAACACGTCGCAGCTGGAGACGGTGTACAGCATGCCAGAACAGGTGCCTGCGGATGCACCAACATCGCCGCACATGTCGGCCAAGGGGCTGCGCTGCAGGCATGCAGAGGCAGAAGATGCTGCTGAGATGCAGCAGCAGGAGCAGCAGGGCTGTGCAGCGTCTCCCTCCAGCAGAGGAGACCAACAGCAGACGCAGCAGCAGCAGGTGTTGCAGTGGCCCGCAGGCGGGAAGGGTGGTTACAGCATCAACATACCAGCTGGAGGCGGTCAGCCGCCCAGCAGCTGCGTGGTGCTGGGGCCCGACAAGGCGTGCAGCCTGCCGGCCAGCCTGGTGTCGCTGTATGACTACTTCCCGATAGTGCTGGTGCAGGTAAGAATGCGTTGTTAGCCAGCATTTGCGTTGATCGTAGACCCGCGGACTGGTTCTGTGGCAGCTTCTGCTTGCAGGACAGCATCAAGTGGCACCTGTCTGCTTGCTGCTGTCGCTCCTGCGTGCTTTCTGCAGCCACATTGCTGTATTGACGCACATCATATACACAACCTGCAGCCTTCTGCAGCATCACTGATTTGGATGCCTTCAGCTTTCTTCAAGTATTGGTTCAAATTAGAGAGAGAGTAGTTACACGTGGGCCCAGTCACCATCTTAGATGGTGTGAGCCACCCCAAACTGTTGCTGCAGCTGCCCATGTACAACGAGGAGGCGCACTGCGAGGTGGTCATTGAGAGAGCCTGCAACATCATCTGGCCCCAGGACAGGATTATCATCCAGGTGAGGCGGCTGACAGGACCCAGCGACCGTTGGCAGCATGTAAGCAGCTGTTCAGCAGGAAAGAAAGCTGCTGTTGCTCTTTGGCTTTGCAGAGCAGCAAAACATGACGCCAAGCACTTGCACACTGTGGGCTAAACAGCACACACTTGGGAGGCATCAGGCTAGCAAAACATGTGGCTTGTCAGTGTGCATGTAGCCAGACTGCACCACAAGCGTGCCTGCTGCTGCTGCTGCTGCTGGCTGCTGCTGCTGCTGTGCAGGCGTGCGATGACTCAACACGGGAGGATGTGAAGCAGCGCATAGACGCCAAGGTCACCGAGATGCAGCAGCGAGGGCACCACTGCCTGGTGACGCGGCGCAGCGTGAACACGGGCTTCAAGGCGGGCAACATGATCAACGGCATGGCCTTCCTCAACGAGGTGGGCTCCACAACAGCAGCTGAGGTGGGGCTCTGCAGCACCAACGTGGTTGTGCCGCTGCTGGCATGGGTTGCAGCACAGTACAAGCTGAGCAACAGCTAGGCCGTTCATCAAGCATGGTCTCGCCAGTGGACATGCAAATTTGATGGCTATGGCTGTTGCTGTTGCTGCGGTGCAGGTCCCATGGGAGTTTGTGGCTGTGTTTGACGCGGACTTTGAGATGCCGCCAGACTTCCTGTTCCAGACCATCTGGCACATGCAGCAGGACAGCCGCCTGGGCTTTGTGCAGGGCCGCTGGAGCTTCACCAATGGTTACGACAACATGCTGTGCTGGTGAGTGGTTGGCAGAATCAGTGCAGCCGGCAGCTTGCGAGGATGCTCGTGCTGCAGGTCCTGCAACATGCACTGCGCCTTTCCTGCGCAGCCTTATATGCGGAGGGAGCTTCGGCTTATACTGAGCTTCACCACCCTGTTTCTGCTGCCTGGGGACAAGCTGCATGCACCACACTTCTTAGATGTATGCTGGGGCTGGGGCTGGGGCTGGGGCTGCGGCTGCGTGTGCATGTGCCGCAGGATGCAGCAGGTGTGCCTGAACTACCACTTTGCCGTGGAGCAGCGCGCACGCTCCTTCCTGCGCACGTTCTTCGGCTTCAACGGCACTGCTGGCGTGTGGCGGCGTATGGCCATGGAGCAGGCTGGCGGCTGGAACATGGAGAGCACGGTGGAGGACATGGACCTCAGCTTGCGCGCCTACCTCAACGGCTGGAAGTTCAAGTGAGTGCTGGTGTCGACCTAGATGCACAGCCACTCATACAGTCGACTGGCAAGCTGCTACATCTGCGCCATGTACTTCTGACGAGGCATCTGCTAAAGTACATGTGTGTGGTGTGCCGATCAACCGGTTCATGCAGGCCTGCAAGTAAAGCAGAGAGGAGTTGGCTGTCAATTTGTGTGTTGTGTTGGGTCGGGTGCTTGCTGTTTAGGTACCTGCACTGGGTTGGCTGCCCCAATGAGCTGCCGCCCACGATGAGCGCGTACAAGACGCAGCAGTACCGGTGGAACAGCGGGCCCATGGTGGTCGTCAAGCAGCTGGTGAGCACTGCTGTAGTGTGCATGTGTGTGCATGCATCCCTTCTAGTGCCGTTGAAAAGAACGTGCAAGTGACTGGGGTTGCATGTGACAAGTGGGTGAACTCCAGCGCATCCCTTTCACCACATGTTGCCTGCTGCACTCGAGCGGGACGCACCACATGTGCATTGTTGTAAACTCAGTTGATTGTCCTGTACCTCCTGTGTGGTGTGCTGTCCTGCAGGTGACGCGCATCTGGACTACTGACCAGGTCACGTTTTGGGACAGGGTCAGCTGCAGCTACTTCTTCTTCAGGTGAGGCTTGCACCAACTGCATGCCTGGCAATCCTGTTTCTTGGATGCCGCCAGGGCAGCTGTGAAGCTGTGAGCATGGTCAAACGTCTGGGCACCTTGCCAATTGAAGCACACAGAACAAGCCATAGCACTGGTGGTTTGCCCTGCTGCTGTCGCTGCTGCTGCTGCTGCTGCTGCTGCTCTGCCGCTGGTATGGTTGCAGGTTCGTCTACAGCGCCTTCCTGACGGTGGTCTGCCTGGTGTGCCCAGCCATCGTCATCTGGCTGGACCCCTGGTCCTGGTCCTGGGCGCCCATGGCGTTCCTGGTGAGGCAGCCGTACGCGCCCCCGCACCTTGCAAACACAGCTGCAGGCGTAGCAGTACCCCTGGAGTTTCAAGGGCAAGCTGCCAGCAAGAGCAACGCATGCACTGCTGGTCGTCGCCTGTGGCTGGCAGGCACTGCTGAGCTCCAGCTGTGCAGGCATCGTGTCGCTTCCTGCCGCGGCGCGAGCTGCCAGGCCTGTTGCCCCCACACGGGAGGTCACCTGACTCATGACGGTGCTGTGCTGCTGCTTTGTGGGTGTTGTGCTGTGCAGATTGCAGGCAACACCAGTGCAGCCTGCTTCATCTGGTTCGCTGGGCTGCTGTTCTGGCCGTACTTTTTGATGCAGACTGGCGTGGGCTACTTCCGGTGTATGCCATGGTCAACGGCCTGGTGGGCAGCAAGAAGAGCGGCACATGGAAGGTAGGCGCTGCCAGGCGTGTGCTGTTGGCACCCCTGTGGCAGTAACCTCAGCTGACTATGCTAGCGCCTGCTATGCATGTTCATGGACTGCTTGGTGCTGAGAGGGCAGGCAGGAGGAACAGCGCAAGGTTGGGCGATGCCAGCCTGATGCAGGGACTGCAGAGCCGTCTTGCAAGCCAAAGCACCTGTTGTACCTTTTGCTGGCATGCTTCAAACTGCAGTAGTAGGGCAACTGCTTCTGCTGCAGCTGCGCTTGCTGCTGCTTCTGCAGCTGACACACGCCCGGCTATGTTGTTTGGCGTGCTGTGCCTTGCTCATTGCTCGCAGGTCACCAAGAAGTTTGGCAAGGACGGCCTGAGCAACCGCGTGTACCACAAGCCCTACGCGCTGGAGCTGCTGATGGCGCTGGTGTTCTTCGGCTACGCGTTCGCTGCTGTGTGGTATGGCGTGTACCTGCTGGGCAGCTTCTGCTGGGTGATGGCCTGGACCTTTGTCATGATCAGCTTGGGCGAGTACCTCTTCTGAGCAGGCTCTCAGGCAGTGTGCGTTGGCGTTGGTGTCAGAGTCCGTGTTGGGTGTTGTCCGCGGGTGTTTTGCGGCTGTGATGTGCAGTTGCGTGGGTGCGGCTGTGGCATGTACAGCTTGGGCAAGCGCTGAGTGCGCGCCCAGCGCAGCAGAAGGCAGCTGCTGCCGGGCTGGCAGGTGTGACGCCTGCAGTGTACAGCGCCACGCCTTGTCATGCCGCATAGCATGCAGCATGACCGATGCCCCACTTTTGTTGTTACATCTGTCACAATGCAGTCATCAACAGGTGTATGTGGAGTGTGGGCGTTCTTGGGCGGTCTGGTGGGTGTTGTGAGTGCATAAACTTAGTGAGGACAAGTTTTGGCGCTGTGTGATTGCAAATTGTATTCTGAGTGCCGCTGCAATAGCACCAAGGGGTGCAACTTATCCACTGGATGGGCACACACCATGCCATTGTGATTGTTCCACGTACCAACTTTTGGCCAAACAATGTGCACTGTGAATACACAATGACAGCGCTGAACTTTATCCCGTGCAACCAACTGTTGGTGCCTGTCACGGCAAGCAGGGGTGGCTGATGCTGCATGCAGGAAACACTGGCAAATCCACTGTGCGGTGGCTGGTGTAGTTGGCAGGCTATGAATAGCAGTGCAGAGAATGCTTTCAAAGGCCAGGGCAGCTTGCTTGTGGTTGACCTGCCGCTGGATTGCTTGGCGCTGCGTAGGGCCGTCAAGAAGGGCGAGCGGTGCCTGGAGAGCAGCATGGTGCATCTGACACATGCATTAATGAGCTGCTGACAGTGCTGAGTAGCCGTAGCCGAGCTGGCACGTTCACAATTTAATTTAGGTGCCGTGCCACTGGTTTTGTGCACAGGACAAATCTTCCCTGCAGGAAGTGCAAGGCTTAGCAGGTCTTGGCTGGTCCAGCCAGGCTGAGACTGTCAGCTGCTCATGGTGTTGCTGTGTTAAGCGCCATGTTTGTGTTTACTTGGCAACAGGCTGAAGGCATTGTGTGGATAGAGGATCAACAGGCAGTTCTCACACATGTCCAATGAATGAGGTGCAAGTTCTGCGAGCGCAGCACATGACAGCCTGTCAGCTCTGGCGGAGCATCTGTACACGTCATTGTCTCTTCAGGTTGACCATTTCAGCCATCCAGCTGTGGCAGAGCAGACACGCAGCGTGAGCTGCGCAGCCTTGACATGATTATGTTGAAATGTACAATGATGACTCACTCGGACTGCCAGTGTGCTTGTCAGTCGTGCAACAAGACTGTGCATTGGTGCTGCAAGTGAGCTGACACTGCAGGCAGCTGGTGGCCCATGCATATGCGCCAGCTTGGCAGCTGTAGTTCACATGTGGTTCTGAATGCCATGCCTAGTACCCTTGAACAGTGAAGCAGTTCCTCTTTGGGCCATCTGCTGATGGCAGCCAATGGTCACACGGTGTGTGCGGAGGTCTCTATCTCTAGGTCTGCCCGTTGGCGCTGGGGACTGCCTGGTGGGGCCCCACTCTAGCAATGCCAGTGCTGAGTTTGGTGCATTGTGCCTTGCAACGTGTTCTTCCTGCAATGCCTTCACAGTGCTTGGCGCATGCACTGATGGTCATGTGGCACTGCCACACGTGCTACAAGTATGGCACGCCGGCGCCATGCAGCACTGCTGAAACTGTCCTGGCCACTGCTGCTCACCATTCAGAGTAAGCTTGTAAAGCTGCTTCCCAAACTACAGGAAATTGTTATCACAACAACTGATGGCTGAGCCTGGAGCAGGCGCCACTCAGTGACTGACTGAGTGTCAGTGACTGACAGGGTGCCTGTCACAGCTGTTCAGCTGCAGGCCAAGGTTCCCGGTTGCAGGTGCGCGTTGCACCGGGCCACAACTCCACCGCCTCACACCGTCGCTCCACCGTCGCTCACCAAGGGAACAGTGCGTTGCGAGTGCACTGCTCCCGTCAACACAACTGCGACGCGCTCACCCTCCCGCTCCACCAGCATCCACAGCAGCACCATTGCCATGCCGGGTGCGCTCACACATAATTTTGTGCTTGTAGTATGTATATCCGTACTATACGTGACACAGGGTGCGTTTCCGTGCAGTGTCCACCAGATGGAGCACGACATCATCGCTCAGTTGCGTCCTGGGCACAGTGGTCCTCGCAACGCTTTTGGTAGATAAGGGTGAGTGATTATGTTGTTATGGAGCCTGTATGTATGACGGAGCAGGCCTGCGATACTTTGCACCAAGGTTCGGTGCACTGCAACAGAAAGAGCTGTGCACTGCCACCCTCCTGCTCATACAATTCAGGCGTGATCAAGCTGCCCATGCCCCACCCAGCACATGAGTCTTACATCCATCAATGGCCGAAAGAGGCACCTTTCCCATCAACACCACCAGATGTAAGCACACCATCACAGCAGCAGCAGCAGCAGCAGCAGCAGAGCACACATGAATTGGGCTCTCAGCATATTCCACTATGTACTTACTGAGGCTTCCACTACTGCTGGTCCAGCATGGAAGCATCAACATACCTGCCTGTTGCAGCAGCACGCTCTCAGCAACGCTCCCATTAACGTGCCGAGTGTGCACGCGCCCATCCTGATTTCTCAAGTCTCAGCAGCAGGTATTGCTGTTGATATCAGTCAGCAAATCACCTTAATAAATATAACAAACTTAGTACAAGTGCCAGCAGTACTACAGGTACTGAACGGACCTGGCACTACGGCACCCTGCAGCAGACTGCTGCTGTGGCCAACAATGCTGACACATGCTACCTGTCCTGCAGGTCTCCATGCGAAACAGCTTGCTGCAGCAATACGCGGTCAGGCTGTTTGAGGGGCAGCTGCATAATGTAGGTGAGCACTTACGCAAAGGAATGCCACAGCCAACGTGACAATCCTGCAAGTGCTGGCTGCTTCAGGAGCCAGCTGGCATGGCCTGGTGTGCAACGCACCTTGGGCTGCAGGTGTATGTGGTGGCTGGCTTCACTTGCGATGCAACAGGCGATGCAACTCCTTGCAGTCAACCGCCGCTTTGAGTAGCACAAATGCGCTGTTGCACACCCTGTTACTCTGCTGGCTGTCACTCAGTTGGAGCTGCCAAGCAGTCTGCTGCGTTGCTGCAGTATGGCACTTGCATTTTGGGCACCTGCACCTGCACCTAGACCTACACTAGCGGCCCACTCCTTGCACACTCGACATACAACACCACAGGTACAGAGCACTGCACGCGCGCCGCACACGTAACACACAACGCTGCATGCCGCAGAGACGGTGGCGGTGGAGGCCTCCACGGGCCGCCTGCTGCTGCCAGACAAGTGGGGTGACGTGCACGAGGCGCTGCCACTGGCCGATGGGTCCTACCAGCTGAACCTAAACCGCTGGCGCAGCTGGGCCCTGGCAGGGTTTTGGGCAGCAAGTTGGACGCTGACGGCAACCTTGTCATGTGTGACGTGCTCAAGGTGCGCAGCGGCAGCGGCAGGCAGCAGCAGCAGCAGCAGCAGTCACGTGCACCTGTGAATAGTGTCGTACACGCCGCAATGAATTTCTGGGACGCGTGGGCATCAGCGACAGCATTGACAGTACGCCTGCGGTGTGCCTGGCTGTTTTGCTCTCCCTGCAGCAAGCAACTCGGCCCGCTCCCTTGCCGCTGCTGTGCCGGCAGCTGCGCCTCCTTGCGACTGTGCGAGGCCCAGCAGCGGTCGCCACCAGCAGCGGCGGGTAAAAGCAGCCACCTGCCTCACAGCACATATAGCACATGGAGTGTGTGTACCAGCCTTGGGGCGAAGTTCTGCTGCCTGTGTGTCGGCGCTGTCAACATGCAGGGCCTGCTGCGCCTCAACACCAGCAGCGGCGCAGTGGAGCAGCTGGCGTCGCGCGTCAGCAGCAGCGCGTCAGGCGCACCAGGCGCACCCATCTTCTACGCAAACAGCCTCGACATTGCGCCAAACGGGTCCATCTACTTCAGCTCGTCCACGGACATCCTGCCCGCGAGGGCGCGCAGCGGGTGCTACGACACCGGGTTCGCCTGGGCGCTGAACAACATGAGAGGCCTGCCTGCGTGAGTGTACGCTGATGTGTGAGAGCAGCAGCAGCAGCGGCAGCAGCAGCAGCAGCAGCGGTGGCCGCTGGGGCAAGGCTCTATGATTGAGCCATCGTGCGGACGCTAAGCACTGCTGGGGTGGACCTTGGGCGTCAGCGCGAGTCGCAGGGTGTCGGGGGTGCGCCATCGGGGAGATGAGCCCAAACAACCGTCTGCAGGAGCAGCAGGAGAAAGGGCCAGCAGCCAGCACAGCACTATGTATGCCTTGGCCCTGGGTTGCTGTGCATTGGCCATGACTCGTGGTCAGCTGCCACTAGGAGTCTTCGCAGAGTGCTAGCAGCAGGTGAGTCACGTGGACTTGCTTACTAAGCACCTGCATGCACGCGCTGCTGCACGTCGGCGCTGACGCGCACCCCGCTGCAATCTTCGGCGCGCCTGTTTCCCTGCTTGTGGTCATGCATGCAGGGGCCGTGTGCTGGCGTACCACCCTGCCACGCGGCAGACGCACGTGGTCGCGTCGGGCTTCTACTACGCTGACGGAGTGGCCCTGTCGGAGGACGGCTCGTTCCTGCTGGTGGTGGAGACGGACGCGCTGCGGGTGGTGAAGGTGTGGCTGGCAGGGGACAAGGTGAGCGGGCATGACCTGCTGCAGCAGCAGCAGCAGCAGCACAGCAGCAGCAGCAGCAGCAGCAGCAGCAGCAGATGAAACAGCAGCAGTGGCAGGGGGTGGTGAAGGTGTGGCTGGCAGGGGACAAGGTGGGCGGCAGTGTGGCTGCAGCAGCAGCGGCAGCGGCAGGGGGTGACGAAGGCGCGGCTGGCAGGGGATAAGGTGGGCGGGCAGTGTGGCTGCAGCAGCAGTAAGGGGGCGCCTTTGGACGCTGTTGACTGCTCAGGAATGTACTTAAGCAGTGGCAGATGCCCCTTGGGGCGCACGCAAGCAAGGCTGGCAGAACAAGCGGGGTTACCCGGCATGTCGTATCACAGCTGGGTGTACAAAGGTGCTGGCAACGAGCGTCGCCAGCTGTGCCCTGCTTCCAACAGAGTGCAACGCTGTCTGAAATCTGTCTGAAGCCAGCCTGTGTGCACTGCTGTGCTGCCGCTGCAGGCTGGGCAGCGTGAGGTGCTGGTTGCTGCTCTTCCTGGGCTGCCGGCAGGGCTGTCGAAAGCCTCAGACGGCAACTTCTGGGTCAGCATGACCGTCCCCGTGCCCCCTTACAGCAGGTGAGTGCACGCAGCCCTCTGGCAGTCTCAGCCGCTTCACGGCAAGCCCACAGGCGGCGAACGCCGCTGCTGTCTCGCTGCAAGCAGCGCGAGCCATCCTTGGTTATAAGGCGGGCAGCTGCCGGACCGTCCGCTGTGCCCGGTGACGCGAGCGGCGAGCGGCCTGCACGCCCGCACCATGTGCCAGCGCTGCCCCTCCTCGGCATATGCATATCGTGTGTTTGACATTGTATCGTTGTGCTTGCCCTGCTGTGCTGCTGCGCCGGCCGCGCCGCTGCGCGCGCTGCCAATGGGGGTGCAATGCATTCAGGTACCTGGGGTCCGTGCTGCTGCGCGCGCTCATCGCCTGGTCTCCACGCACATGGCGGCCGCCGGTCAAGGTGTGGGGCGCAGTGCTCAAGGTGAGGCGGCATCACGGCATAAACAACTCACAGCCACCTCTGCCGCTCACGCCAGACGCCACACGGTCAGCATTACTCACTTAAAAAAAGGCGCAACCAACTCCGCTTCTCACACCAGACGCCACGCGGTCAGCTCACTCACTGTTGAAAAATACAGCACAACCAACTCCGCTTCTCACACTAGACGCTACACGGTCAGCGTCACTCTTTGAAAACATGCACCATCATGGTACTGGCAGGCCCAATGGCCGGTACAGTAACGCGCACCGGATCTCTCTGCCTGGGTCCTGCCTCAACGGCTGATGCAGACGCCTCCACACAGAGCTGCCTCACCTGCCGGCTTGTGCCATTTTGACAATGCTGCACTCATGTCAGCTGCTACCCGCCCAGTAGCAACCCGGTGCGCTGCTCTTGTCCTAGGTGCATTGCAGCGCGCGTGCAGCAGCTGCGGCGGCCTGAGCTGGGCCCTTCTGCGGCTGCTTGAGCCAGCCTGCTGCTGCTGCGACTGTGCTTTGGGTAGATTGGTAGTTCATCGCCTGATCCAATGCGTGTGCACTGTTTGCTGCTGATGTTCATGGCAGGTGTCTCCAGAGGGCCGCATCCTGCAGCTGCTGCTGGACCCCACCGGGGCGCGCGTGGCCACAGCGAGTGCTGCGACAGAGCACAACGGACGCCTGTTCCTGGGCAGCATCATGGGAGGTGTGGACGAGCTGGCAGCAGGATTTATTTATTTACTCGTAAATTTAATAGTAACGCGCATGCTTGCCGCGCACACACGGCCCTGCTTCCACGCCGCAGTACACCTGTTCCAATGCATGCTGCCTGTACGCTCCACTGACAGCGCAGTCTTCCGTGCTTGCATCGTCGCTTGGCTGTCGGTTGCTTCTGTGGTGGCGCACTCGGCGCATACCCTGGTACAATGTTGCCGCCGTTGCCGTCGTTGCCGCCTTAGCCGCTGCCTGCTTACTCCCTCGAGGTTTTGCTGCAATCATTGTGCGACACTGCCTTGCGTAGCTGTGCACCTGGCGCACCTGCCAACATCACCCTTGCTGACGTGGACGATGACACTGTTCAGCCGCCTACAAACTCGCCCGGTGCATCGCCTGCACCACCCTGTGCGCGTGCCGCAGGTCCTTTCATCAGCTACGTCGACCTGCAGGTGGTTGAGCAGCACGTTGCAGGGAGCGGCTCGCAGCATGCTGCTGCTGGAAATGCCACCGACTGGCATGCAGTCGGTGGCTGGAGTCTGCACGAGCAGCGGGAGCTGTGGGACCAAAACGCAGCTGGCAGGGTGAAACAGCGGTAAAGGTGTTACACATGTGTCAATAACACAGATAGTATGACGGTCCCTGTTTCATGATGCACTTGTGGCGTCAGTTGAGGTAGTTGGGGGTGGGCTGCAGCTGACACATCCCAAGCACTGAGGTGGACATGCGCATGGACAACAATCGGTATTGTACATACATATATGACTGCTGATTACCTGCAAGCCAGGGGGCGTAACATGCACGCTGACCGTTATGAGATTTGTGTGGCGCATATGGGCTCATCTGTGCTGTGGGCAATAGAAGCAGATCCAGCAATGGCTGCTGAATGGGCATACCACCGGGGATGTGGGCCTGTGTATACCTTTGTACATACTGAAACGCTATTTGTTGCAGCAGCATAGTGTACGCATGCCCTGGAGATATGTACATACCTGAGCGCAAGGCTGTACAGTGCAGGGCGGTACTTGGGCCTGGCTCCAGCCTTACCACTTCAAACTTCAGATTGCACGTGAGAGGTACCATCGGCAATTCATTATGTGAGGTGGTGTCACACAATGACAGTGGGTGTGTTGCAGTTGGCAGATGGCTGTGGTGGCTTGAATGGGTAATATGATGATGATGATCCTCATGCACTGACATTTGAGGGGTGACACGGTGTGCTCAAGCGGCTGCGCCACAACGGACACCTGGAAGATCCTCATGCAGAAGAAGGGGTTACAAGGTGCGTTCAAGCAGCTACGCCGCAACGGGCACCAGAGTTGAAAAGATTGCTAAAAGCTCAGCGCGGGCCGTCACTCGAAAGGAGGCCCACCCCTAGAAAAAGCCTTAGTGTGTAAGTTTCGGCATTTGGCCATGCATGCACAGCCGTCTCATTACTCCACGCAGTATTGCCCCCACAAGAATACCTCCAGAGGAGAATTGGTGTCAATGGAAATCAAGTGCTGCCAACAGTGTCAGTGACACAGGGCCGCCATGCACTTCTGGCACTGCGAGCAGGCTGGGCTCTCAAGTCACTACATCACCTCGGGCGTCACCTCGTTAAGGGTGATGAGGACTAGAGGCAACAAGAGGGTAACTGAGCAGCAAAAGACTGCAGGGCTGAGAATCAGACACTGCAACCACATATGGCAGTGGCATGCTAGTGGCAATCAACAAAGCCGGACAACCTTGAACTGACCAGGGGCAAGGATCAAAGCAACAGCAGCAATGCACGCTCAGAAGAAGGGTGGCAGTGGCAGCGGCACACCATATAGCACCAACCCCGGCTGCACCCCATGACATGGCAGGGCCCTGGGGCAATGACAGGACATGAAGCAGCTGCACCATCACAACCAACCACAGGATGCAAAGCACTGAGTAAGTGAGACCCGGCAAAAGGCTAGAACAACACCAAAGTAGGACAATGTAGGGGCGTAAACAGAGTGCTGCCCAGACATACCTACGCCCCGGCATAGCGTCCAATATGTGATGCCATCAGCCCGCTCCAAACAGAGACTGCCCGGAGAGAAAAAAAGGGGTGAAAGATGGCTACTGATCATTAGACCAGGCCAACACCCTGCCAACAGCAGTATAACAGAGCTGCCAGTACCAACACCTGCCTCATGCACTTTGAACCGGATTTTTTTGCATTTGAGGGGTTACACGGTGTGCTCAAGCGGCTACGCCACAACGGACACCTGGAAGAAAAGGAAGCTGCATGCAGCTCAACGCAGGCTGTCACTCAAGGAGGCTCAACCCCCAGGAAAGCCTCTGTGTGTGGGGCCAGACATCAGCCGTGCTAAGCACGACCCGTCGTCCCCGTCACACGCAAATGTTGTTTGCTTGGAAGTATATGAGCATGCAAGCAGTAGTCTAAGCAGTGTCAGTGACAGCAATCTATACATGTTGCAGTACAGGAAGCGGGCTGAGCTGATGAGCATGATGCTGACTCAAGGGCAGATCAGACTCAAGGCAGCAGTGAGGAAAGAAAACGGCTGAAAGCTGGCCAGCTGCTGAGGGTCTGTCATGGCTGCATATCTCAACAGGCATGCAGTGACCCCACATACACCCACTTTAGAGTGGGGCTGGTGGCTTCCAGGGTATAGGCAGGGAGAACGCAGCAGGAACACACATATGCATGCCCGTGCAAATCGCCTGCGGACTACACGTAAGCCATTGCGGCGGCGCAGCACAGTGTGCCACGCAAGGAACGGCTGCCGCGTAAGCAGCTGAACTCTGTGACGACCAGGCACCCTAGCTGTAGCAGCAAAGTCAGCAAGCGCATCCCAAAAGCCGCCAACTGCCGCTCGTATTGCCACTTGCTCAACAAGCACAGGTACACCAAGCCAACAAGAGACCGCCCAGGCTACCCTGCGGCCATGTTCACATGCATGTATCGCTGCCAAACACACCATGTCCCAAACAAGGCGGTGCACATCACGGTGAGGGGCACATGCCAACCACAAAGCCCTGCAGGGCAGGTTTTCACCCGCCGTGAGCAGGTTTAAAGCTCTTAAGTTGACGTTCCACCTCTTCTCGCACGGCAACTGGAATTGACGGATTTGTGCGGGTGGTTTCGATCGCCCAAACAATGAAGAAGAAACTGGGTACAATTACAAGAAACCCTCATGAGCGGAACAACGGCTCGCTGGGCTAGTGCCTGAGGCAGGTTCAGTCCTGTAAAACTGTATTGTATTGTATTGCAACAGCCACCGGACATAGCCAGAAATGATGCTCCACACCTGGCCCAGCAACTGAGCAAGCTGCACACCCCGTAGTCAGCTGCATACGCTGCATAGTGGGAAAGGCATTTAAAGTCAGGCGCCAGGCTGCTTCTTTGTAGGTGTTAGCCACTCTAACGCCCCACCAGTGGGATAACACCAGTTGCACAACAGGCAGCTGGGCCCCGGCAGGAGTGCCATCCAACATTCTAACACTGTTCAGAAAAGCAGCATGACGGGGAGCAATAGCATCAAGCGCAGAGAGACGTTGAAGCTTAGTGGCAGTGGCAACGGTGAGGTCGGCCAATCGAATGACATTTTCTGCACTGCCGCCCGGTCACTGCCAGCCTAAATCAGCACACAACGTTTCACGCGCCAAAAGGAGGTCATCAGGGGTGACATTAGAAAGTTGTGCTGCGCTGTCACCAGCAGCACGAGCTGCTGCTAGGTGAGCACGCGCAGCTGCAACCCACACTTGGGGAACCAGAGCTAGCAAGGCTTGCAGATGCTGACGGGCTAGCTGCCTGTCAGCATATTGCGGCTTGTTGCACAACCAAGGGCCCCAGGTGTCACGCTGGTATGCTGCGCGCTGAGCTAACAGCCCAGGCAAGGCACATACTCTGTCTAGCTCAGAAGAGAGCACCACAGCCTGGCCGAGAGACTGCAGCTTGGGCAGCTGCAGTAGCCCGGATGCAACCACTTGTTCCAGGCCAACAGCAACCCTGCGTTGCTGACCAAACCACTCCCAGTCCTGTGGTGCAGTTAACATGGGGTTGGCCCACAGCAGCGCGTGCCAACACAGCTCTTCAGCATCCAATGCTTCTGTGCCAACGTGGTTCTGTGTTGATTGAGGAGATTTACATGGGTGTGCACGTCGGAAACGGAACACTTCAAGGACTGCAGCGCGCAGGACACGAGAATAAACCACAAAAAGCCTTAAAGAAGCAATTTGCAGCTTCCTCACCCAAAACAGCACAAACTCTGCGCAGAGAAAGAGCATCAGGACGGAACAAAAGGTGTCAACGTCAGCGAAATAGGAATGGAACATGCAGACATGGCAACAACTAGCAGGTACTGGGCACCTCGGTGCTCCTGCTTCAGGTGTTGAACACATTGTACAACATGATGATCAACATGATCAAAACTCTCTGCTACCAGGACGCGCACAAAGCAACAGCATAACCCGCAGCGCCGTGGCACCACAGGCACCTGCCACCCTACTGATGTGTCTGGCAATGCCACACCCCAGGCAATGGCACCGGTCCAACACACCTACTGGCTGACACAGGCTGCATGAGGGTACTAACAGCACAAGACATGCAACCACATTCAGCAGAATGGATAAAGGAGTAGAGGATGCAAGAAATATCCCCAATTCACGCTATGGCGCAGAGTCCCTTCTTGGTGCTAGCTGCAGCTGGCCGTCAACCACGCGTAAAAAGGGGTGATCAGCTGGCACAATATCCAGCCAGGTCAAGGGTGCCGCCTTGATGACTATGAAGTCAACCAGCAGCTCCCAAAACCTAGCCACCGCCGCCTTCTTCTTCATCTGCACCAGCTCATCAAGCTCCTGCTGTTGCTGCTGCTGAAGCTGTAGCTGCCGCTGCTCTCTGTGCTGCCTCACTGCCTCATTATGAGCCAGTCGCGCAGCTGAGGGAGTAGCAGGCTGCAACAACTGAGTGATAAGCTGCTGGTCAGCAGGTGGCGCCCGGGCAGGGCCACCTGCTGGACTGGCAACCAGGTCATGCTGCCTGTTTAGCACATGCAGGAGGTTGGCTGCCCTCCTGCCAACATCCATAGCATTGAAGGCCGTCAAACACACGACACGCCACACGCATGTGAGTACACTCCGCCCACCACGCGGCGGTTGCATGAGCCAAATACGCTGCATACTTAAAGCTGAGGATCCAGGCGTGCGAGTGCACCATGCTGTGAGCAAATTATCCACTATGGACTGCACCACCGCTTGCGCAACAGGGCAGTGCCAATAATGGTGGTCATACCCAGGCATACATGCACCACACAAGCAAGCACGCTGCACGCTCGGCATGCGAGCAGCAGTAGGCACACCATCCAACACCACACGCCAGAACACCTCTTTGATTCGGTTATCCCAGCGCAACTTCCAAAGTTTATGCTGCGCAGCGGTCACACTACCAACACCATCCCTAGTTGCTGCTGATTTTGAGTTATTGAGTGCAAGGACCACAAACTGCTGCTCAACACGCAAATTACGCAGCTGCAAGGCGGTAGCTGTCTTCACGGACAGCCGCCTGATGGAGCAAGGCTTGCCTGCAGGCAACAAATACCAGCCAAGCCGTGAGACCAGCATGCATTCAATAATTTGTTCTGCCTCAGATGGTACTGCAGGAGCGGAAGGCAGAACAGCTGGCCATCTTGCTCTTGCTGCCTCGCTTGCAGCAGCTTGTGTCCATGCAAGAGGCATATTATACAGTAACAGGTTGAGGTCATCAAACTCGCCCTCAGCATTGCTGCTGTTGCATGGGATCAGAGGGTGGGGCAGTTTGGCTTGTACCACATGTTCAATCACACGATGAGACCTAATCACATCCCCAAGTGTACGAATGGTAGGCCTGACCTTCCCGCCTGTGTAGTAGAATGCACCTCTAGCCGGCGGAACAGGCAACACATGCAAACCACCCGGCCTAGCACCAGGGATAACCCCAAGCAGGAAACAATTGGCAAAGACAGGGGCCAAAGCACACCAAGGCCCAGGCTGTAGAACCGGGGCACTGGAAAGGACAGCCATCTGCTGGCGCGATTGATCCAAACCTGGGGACTGCTGCCCTGGAGGCAGGGGCGGCCGCGTCTGTAATGGCGGCTGCTGCTGCTGCTGCTGCTGCTGCTGCTGCTGTTGTGGCAGCGATTACCAATGCTGTAGCGGCAGCGCTTGCTGCTGCTGTATCGGCAGCGGTTGCTGCTGCTGTAGCGGCAGCGGTTGCTGCTGTTGTAGCGGCAGCGCTGGCTGCTGCTGCTGTTGCTGTTGTTGCTGTTGTTGTTGCGGTTGCTGCTGCTGCTGCTGCTGCTGCTGCTGCACATCACACACATCCCCCAGTGCTTGCAGCCCAGAGATCATGCGGCGCAAAGGTGGCGGTGGCACCCCAGCCCACTCAGCTGGTGACTGGGTGTCAGCTGCGCAGTCAAAAAGAGCCAGAGGGCCCACCAACAACACTTGGAGCGCAGGCAAGCTCTGCCAATGTTGACCCATGGTTTTGAAGAAGAAGAGGGGTTACATGGTGTGCACAGGCGACTGCGTCTCAACGAACACCCGAAAACAAAGAGAGCTGCTAAGAGGTTCAGCGGAAAAACAGACTGTCACCCATGGTTCTGTGAATTTGCATTTTGAGGGGTTACATGGTGTGCTCAAGCGGCTACGCCACAACGGACACCTGGAAGAAAAGGAAGCTGCGTGCAGCTCAACGCAGGCTGTCACTCAAGGAGGCTCAACCCCCAGGAAAACCTCTGTGTGTGGGGCCAGACATCAGCCGTGCTGAGCACGACCCGTCGTCCCCGTCACACACAAATGGTTCTGTTTGATTGAGGAGAGTTACATGGGTGTGCACGTCGGAAACGGAACACTTCGAGGACTGCAGCGCGCAGGACACGAGAATAAACCACAAAAAGCCTCAGAGAAGCAATTTGCAGCTTCCTCACCCATAATAACACAAACTCTGCGCAGAGAAAAAGCACCAGGACGGAATAGTTGGTGTCAACGTCAGCGAAAAAGGAATGGAACATGCAGACATGGCAACAACTAGCAGGTACTGGGCACCTCGGTGCTCCTGCTTCAGGTGTTGAAGACATTGTAAAACATGATGATCAACATGATCAAAACTCTCTGCTACTAGGACGCGCACAAAGCAACAGCATAACCCGCAGCGCCGTGGCACCACAGGCACCTGCCACCCTACTGATGTGTCTGGCAAGGCCACACCCCAGGCAATGGCACCGGCCCAACACACCTACTGGCTGACACAGGCTGCATGAGAGTACTAACAACACAAGACATGCAACCACATGTAGCAGAAGGGATAAAGGAGCAGAGGATGCAAGAAATATCCCCAATTCACGCTATGGCGCAGAGGCCAAGTCCCTTTTTGGTGCTAGCTGCAGCCGGTCGTCAACCGTTCTGAAGAAGAAGAAGGGGTTACAAGGTGCAACCGTTTTGAAGACCGGAGGTTGCGGCTGCCGTGAATGGGTTTACCATTACGTAATAGATTTGGCCCGGGAAGCCTTTATCCTCGTCCACCTGGTGTAGTGGTGAAGACGCTGGAGTAGGAGGAGGAAGGTCGTGAGTTTGAACCCTGCCAGGACACCGTGCACGGTGCAGAAGGATGCCGTGCAGTGGCTATGTGGAGGAGGGTTGCTGTGCGTGCAGTCAGGAATAGGAGTGCTTGCAATAGAGCAGCATGCCAGTGCGCTAGAGCGAAGGCAACTGGCCGATTCCCGGCTAAGAAATTGAAGATTGATGGATTAGGTGGTTGCCCAATGAGCCTGTCATTGGCTAAAAAACGGGCGATGTTCCCGTCGTGTAACATCCAAACTTTGAAAACTGTGGGCTGGTTGGGTGATAGGCCGCAAATGGGTAATAGATTTGTACCAATGCAGGTGGTGACTGTGCCGGTCTCATGATCAACATGGGGCTATCCCCAGAGCCTCTGCTTGCTGAATTGACTGCAGTTTCTGTGCACTCTACATTCGTGGTGGCAGCGCATCGCACGTGGCTGCGGCGCTGGGGCAAAACTTGCATGGTCTGCTAGTAGAGGTGCACAACTGTTGGTGGCCGCCTGTGGCAAGTAGGCCATCCTCAAATATGTAATGGTTTACTTCACACCTGCAGTGCCACTGCGTGCATTCACAAATCCAACTGGATGGTTGCCAGACAAACCCTAAACGCCAGGTGTCACTTAACAGCAGGTCGGCGGTGTTAACCGGCCTGATGCTTGAACTAAAGATAAAGATAAAGTGCAGGGATTAGGGCTGCATGTCAGCGTGCTTTGGTACGCACAACCGATTTGCTCTGAACCGAGTCGGTTGCATCGCCGCACCATCGCGCAAGCTACATGTCACTTACAGCCATGAAACAAGCTTATTTCGAAGCATGTTCTTCTGCTGGTCAAGCGCAAAACCAGCGAAGCAGGATTGGGAATCAGGGAACGCCAGCTTGTGGAGACGCTGCAGCGCCAGCTGGCCGGCAGAAGCAAGGGCAGATATGCGTGCAAACGTCAACATCCGCAACAAACAAGCGTGATTAAAAAAGCTCAAGCATCAAAGATTGTCTGATGAGGGTCTTGCACCGCACGAGCAGCACGCTGACTGCGGGTGGCACTGCAACAACTGACAATGATCCACGGGTGGCGGACGCTTTTTTTGCTCTGCAGAGCAGCCAGCAGCACAAGTTGACCAGCCCAACGATAGCTGCGATGAGGCAGAAGCCAAATTCCTCATGTGGCGGCCACCAGGCCAGGAGCACAGCAGCAACCTTCTGTGTAAAGGAAAGCTGAGTGCACGAGGGTGGCTAGTGCTGAGACAATCGCCAACCAATACAGCATATGCATCACTTGGCAACAGCAATCTGCAGCAGACAGCATTGCAGCTGCAGGAATTGGGGCGGCATGATTGCTCAGCCGTTTGTTGGCTGTTAATGCGGATGTGTTCGGTGTATGCTGCAACTGCGACAGTCAGTAACACCATGCTGCTGCTCTCGCTGTTGCTGAACAAGTTGCTGCTACTACCACGGGAAGACGCAGGTGGCAGTGACGCTAGCAGTGGCGGCAGCAGCACATCAGAGCGCAAACACGGAGATATAAATGAGGGAAGGACGCATGGTTTCACAAGCAGTTGAAGAAGATGTGGATCCTGGAAACGAGGGTGGAGATGAGGAGGAAGACTGTGTAGTGGTTGGTGTCGTCGAAGATGAGGATGAAGAGGGCATGTATGGCGGTGGTGAGCGACCAGATAGTGTCAGGCTGATGGCAGGCTGGTGGCACTGTTGCGGCACTGTTGGAGCCTTGACACTGCTGATTGCTGAGCGTCAGTGTGCCATCACTGCTACCTGCAGCCAACCCTAAGTACCCATGTTGGTAATGCGGGACAAGCTGATACATACACCGCGCTCTTGCCTGCAATCGCTGCTGCATGCAAGCAGGACATGCCCAACAAACGTGCTCCCCCTTCTTGCCATGCGAAGCTGCACGTGTGCAGGCATGCTGGGTGGTGATGACTATGATGTCTTTGCCATCTATAACCCAGAAGAGCTTGAAAGCAGCATGCGGAGCAGCACCCCAGCCGCATCCCAGCGATAGTGCACTTGCAAAGGGCATCTTTGCAAGCGAGTAGGCGGACGGCAGGCACTGCCTGTTTGGGGCAGCCGCTGCAATACGCGCCCAAATTGCTGCCGAGGATCTGTACAGATCATTCTGGGTAACCAGGAGTGCGATGTTCTGCATGGGGCAGCCACCGCAGCAGCAGGTGCTGTGGGTCAATGAGCAGCTGCTGGAGGCTGGTGGGTGGCAGTGCATGCAGGATGTGTGTGGCGCGCAAAAGGGGCAGCGCTGCTGGTGCGGAGACAGCGGGTGCTGCAGCCACTGCCAGGTGGAGGCGGGTTGCCATCTGGTCTAAGTGGTTGAAGTTAGCATGTGCGTGTTGGCCGGTGGCCAGCAAATGCTGTACTAATTGTGACTGGCAACATTCGTCGTGTGCTGTACTGCCTTCACTTCTGCTGTATCTTGTGCAGAAGTCAGATGTTTGCCCTGCCTGAGGGCATATGATGGTGCCAAGGCGGATGCATATGGTGGTACTGCTGCCCGTGTTCCTTTGCGCTGTCGGCTGTGGGTGTGCCACGCTGTTTGTGCCTACAGTGGCTCCAGACACTATACATGTCTCTCAGATGTTGACGTACAAAGCGCAGCCAACAACAGTAAGTTGCAGGCCGCATGCCAGATTGCCGATGCAGTGCACACTCCAACTGGCTGCCTGCACTGCTGCTGCCTGGCGCTTGGACTGTGCTGGATATACTTAGGGCGCCTTCCCCAGCTGTACAATGAATTATCCTCACAGGCTGTGAAATGTCCGGCTTAAGCCCCAAACCCTGGATTGTGGGCTGGCAGTACTTTTCATTGGTGGCTGGCTGGGCATGAGTATGGTAGAACACCAGCATGGTATGCTGGAGACCCGGGTTCGAATCCCGGTCCAACCGCCCGTGGCTGGGCTAAAAAAGCAACTGGAATTGACGGATTTGTGCGGGTGGTTTCGATCGCCGAAACAATGAAGAAGAAACTGGGTACAATTACAAGAAACCCTCATGAGCGGAACAACGGCTCGCTGGGCTAGTGCCTGAGGCAGGTTCAGTCCTGTACTACTGTATGGGCATGTGATGGTGCTGGCACATATCAACATGGCAGGGCTGTGTGTCTGCAATAACATTTGTTGTATATGTCAGACGTAGGCGGCAGGCTGTTGACTGTGCTTTGAATAGTTTGACTTGCTCTAGTCCAGTACGGTGCGAGCGTGGTGCACTGCATGTCTTGCATAAAGGTGCTGGATCTTTACACATGCTTGTGAAACGTTTGCAGGAAGGCTAGACTGTGCAGTGGGCAGCTGCTGCCTAGCATAGCACCAAGTTACTAACTAGCAGTACTAGCAGTGCAGGGCGGCAACAGGGCGCCATGGCTTACGTTGGTTGATGTGCAAGTGCTGGTTCGGCAGTCACCCGGTTGGGTGCGATTGGCACCGCTGCTGCAGTGACTGACTGTGCGTGGCCCGGACGGTTGATTGGAGTCGAGTGCACATGGTCTGGTGGTGCCTGTGTCGCCGCTCTCGCGGCATTTGCGTTGCAACCAGCTGTGCCCTGCAGCTGTGCAGCGGCTGCGTCCATGCTGTCACAGCAACCTCAGTCACCTGCGCTCGTTTCTGCATGATTGACTATGCCACTTTGTTACAGGTTGCCACGCAATGGCTGCCGCAGCTACCGTAGTACATGTTCAGTGACATGTGACACTGTGTGTAAATTGTCAAAGGTTGCAGAAAAGCATACATTGCACGTCACAACGCAGCAAACGCAACGCTCACATGGCTGAGATGTTTTAGCATCATAATCTAGTACGATGATTGTCTTTTTGCCACATGCACAACAGTCTTCACAATTTGTGCATGCAATGGCACTGTACTGCAAGCAGCGGCATTGTAATTGACACACTATGCCTGTGACAGGGCCTAACTGGATAGAGGGTCATTGGGGTTAGGCCTGACAGGTGAAGACCGGGAAGTCATGACCCCCCTAACCACTTGCGTGACCCTGACAGTGCCATGACCATGCTGATGGGTCAACCCCCAGCAGCCTTGACCCAACAGTGCTGCTGGTCAAGGCCTTGACCAGGGCTTCACCCACCCCTTAACCCCCTTCACAGCACAGGTCAGGCCCTTCACCCCAGGGGGGAGGACATAGTCGGGATACCCCCCCTATCCGCCCCCTATCCAATTAGGCCTTGTGTGGCACAGTGACATTCAGAGTCATCAATGATGACAGCTGCACAGGGATTGCCTTGGCCAAAATCGGCCAACGCCATTGGCCCTACTGCTTCGTTGAAGAACATTCGGTTGTGATGCCGTTGCTTTCTCAAGAGTTTGTAACCTTTTCTGCTCACTCCGGTGGCCCAAGGCCTCATATGTTCTTGGAAAGAGTGTTCATATGTGTACACCTAGATTATGAGCATTTCATGCTACCTTTGGGTCTCTAAACCTAGGTTTAATCTTCAGGCCTGAAGACTCCTCAAGTATTATTTTGCGTTGCAATGCTTATTTGTGTCGTCACTACAGTGCTGCACTTCTGCAGCAGCCGTGCACCATGGTCATGGGTGCGTGTGGATTGCATAATGATGCGTTGTGTGTAGTGCCCGGTGGGCGATAATCATCATTGGTGGTGTGTCCAACACACGTAGTGCATGTTGTTTGTGCACTTTACTAGCTGCGTCGCTACATGCCTACAGCTGCAGGTTGGTTACTGCTAGCTGACACTTCAAGTGACCTGGTGTCTGTCCTGGCACTGGCACCTCACCGGCACTTCGAGGGGTGCTGCTGTCTTGCCTACGCCAGGATCACCACATTTTTACCACGGCTTTACCACAGTTGCCCCACAGGCGCGGGGTGGCTGCCCAGGTGCTGGCGAGTGAACAGTTCCTGGCTCACTGCTGACTGCCTGTCATTTTTCTTCGTCTTCCCCCTGTTTGTAACGAACTACACACAAATGCTAATTGCAACCTAGTGCGATTGGGTTGCATTACGGCTTTTCAATCTTGGTGCAATCCTTTCATAGTTTGGATCATCAGCTGACACATGACGTGATTAGTGTTTACAGCTGAATGGAGGCGTCCTAGTGGTGCTGTGGCGGTGACACCGTGGCACAAGTATGTGCAGAGCCTGCTGTGCAAGTATGGTGTGAATGTTGTGACCGTGGGAGGCAGAGCCAGTGCGTGCAAGAGCCATGTCAACAAGCAGGTCAGGACACTACATGCTGAAAGGATTGCATGTGAAACGTTGGAACACTCCACTCTGACTCGGTATGTGGCTCATGTGCATCCCACTCATGTTGATGCTATGGGTTTCAGGAGGCCTAGGCCGTACTTGCGTTCAGTGGCAATTCCACGTGGTATTGAATTGCTGTTGCGTGTTCGTATGGGTTGTCTGTGTGTACATGAGCGTACTAGTCAGTTTGGCGGTCGCAGAGCTAACTCCACTTCAGGATGTCCTTGTTGTGGTGCAGAAGTTGAGTCTTTGTCACACTTCATGTTTGATTGCCCTGCTACTTCTGCTCAGAGGGATGATATGTTTGCTGAGATCAGATCCCTGCCTGGTTGCGCTGAAAAGTTGCGCAGCGTTTTGTCCATGGCTGATTCGTCAATTAAGGTGTTGCGTTTTGTATCTGATGATATTTGGGGCAGTTCTGGAAGATGTCTGATGGTGTCATCGTGTATTGCTGCTTTTCTTGTCAAGTCTTGGGATGTGCGCAATGCATGCAAACATTCTGGAGCAGTGCTCCCTCCTCTTTCCGCCCCGGTGGGGCGCGGGGCCGATGGCGCTGATGCTATGGCTTGAATGGGTAATATGATGATGATGATGACGTGATTAGTTACTGTTGAGTTGAATGGCAAGCGCTGTCAAGGTACGCTGCCTGATGGCGCTGATGCTATGGCTTGAATGGGTAATATGATGATGATGATGATGATGATGATGATGATGATGATGATGATGATGATGATGATGATGATGATGATGATGATGATGTGATTAGTTACTGTTGAATGGCAAGCGCTGTCAAGGTACGCTGCCTGCTAAGCACATGCTAAGCACATGCGTCCATCGTTAGTAGTTAGTGGTACGCTGTACTTGATTGGCACTTGGCGGCAACAGCTGCACATGGTAACAGTCGAACACCTGTTGATGCCTGAGCAGCAGGGGGCCGGTCCCTGCAGGCACTTGCAGTGCTTTGCTTGCGATCACTATTCTGCAAGCTGCTGATCCGCTTGCTCAGGAGCGCGGAGCACAATGCGACACAACATGTCTGAGTTAGGTGACTGGTTCGTAACCTTTATCACAAAGCTGGCACGCACAGCAAAATCTGTCACCAGCATCATCTGGACTGCATGAGTCAGGTTGCTGCCTCAGCCGTCCGTTTGTAAGTCTTTCTTACAATACTTGACATATGTTTGATTGGCGTGTTCAAACGTTCAGCGGCTATTGAACAGTCAAACATGTTTGAAACGCACTGCTCGAGCAAACCGCTGTGGCGCTTGGACTGCCTGGGACTGCCGTCGACATGAATCAAGTGCGGCAGTCAGCCTGACAAGGAACTTCAATGGTATCATAGTAACACTAAATAAGCACATATAAGTTGGACACTGGTGGCTCAGTTCATTTGAACCTCTTGGACTCGACGGCAGCCATCTGCCCGCTGCATTGCAGAAGAGTTTTAACTTTGCAGTGCGCATGTTTGAGTGCAGCTAGCTGACGGAGAGCAGTTGCCATCAGACCTCTGGGCCTGCTCAAATACCAACCTCCAGCCACTCGGCACCTGGAGCAGTTCTCGGCCGCGCAAATGCAGGAGCATGTAGCGACTTGCTTTAAGGTACGTTTGAAGACCGTGCAGCCGGCAGCAATATGTTGGAAGCCCTCTGGCAGCCCCATTGGTCCTGCTGCACCTGTTTATCCTAGTAGGACAACACCAACGCTACAGCAACCCCGGAAAAGTTGAACTAGCCGTTTGGTTATAATTCAATGGCTCACGACATCTGCTGGCGCACGGCTTGATTATCAGATCAAACTATGCTTCACTCTCTCTACCTGCTTGTTCATGGTGCTTCGTCTGCCTGCCGGTTCATTGATCTGTCACTTTAATCCGTAGGAGCATGGTAAAGGGCGTATGAACAGCTCAGTTGAGCAGGGTGATGCCTGCGCTTTGTCGTGCACCCAGCACAAAGGCTGCCATGGAGGTTCCGCGGCAGCGCAGCACCAGACACCATCAGATGTTCTTACCAGCAAAACTGCGCCAGCACAGGTGGGTGAAGTGCCGGGATTCAGTTTGCAGCGACATCACCTGGGTATCTAGTAATCTTACACTGTACTGCGCTGTGCGGTGCTTGATCCGACATCTGTAGGATGTCAGCGATTCTCAATAGCCCGCAATGTGGTTGTTGCCGTCAAACATTGCAGGTCGAGCAGCAACGCAAAGTTGCCAGCGTGCTCAGCCGGGTCAGCAGCTGCCCTCTGCCAGACACACCACAGCAGGAGGCCCCCCAGCTTGTGCTTCCCAAGCTGAGGATCAGCAAGGGCAGCAGCGAGCAAAGCACAGGCACGCCAGGCGCTGCAGCAGCAGGAGACGCAGCAGCAGCAGGGTCTGGGCATTGTGCTGGCTGGTTCTTCAACTGCAGGTACGGAAGCTGTCGCTGCGTTCTGTCACTGCAACTGCAGTGGCCTGTGTTGTGCTCAAGGCTGTCGTAGCTGCATGCACGCACTGCCTTATGCGTACTCGCTGCTACCGAATCCAGCAACCTGGTAGGGCACCCTGTGCAGTCGCTTTCTCTGTAACACTTGATTCCATACAACCCTGCCTGCCTCTCTCTGCTGCTACCTGGTAGGGGCTGTGGCTGCATGACAGCATACGAGCGACGCATTGCAACAGCAGATGTGCCGTTCTGCAGGAGGTGCGACAGAGCTGGCAGTTGATTTGTGCCAAGCAAGCACAAACTCGGGCCGCAGCGGTGGCGCCTGGCCAGACATGCAGCTGCAGCAGTTGATTTGTATGCATCCCTGCATGAGCAGTTGCTGTGGCAGGACAGAGAGGAGTACCGTAGAGCTGCGCGGTGTCCAATGCAGCAAGCATTATATAATGGTTTAGCGATGCTGTGCACATAGTCCTGCTGCTGCTGTTAGCTTGTAGGTGAGCTGCTGCTGCTGCTGTGACCGGGCGTGCAGGTGTCAAGCGATGCTGGACGACGCAACACCAGAAATGCAGAGCAAGATGGTCGACACGCTGCTGTATGTGCACGGCGCATGGGCACAGGCTGGCCTGTGAGCCCAGCAATAGGCGGGCAGCATTGCCGGGTGCCGGCAGCACTTGCTGTCGCAGCAACTTGCGGCAGCGCTTACTCACAGTTTGTGCAGCTCCGCAGCAGCTGGTCCTATCAGCGGTGCACGTGCTGTTACCCCTGGTGCGCCTGTCCTCTGAAGGCGTGCGCGTGGCGCGTTTTGGAGCGCTGGCAATGCTTTGGCAAGCGTGGTTACATTGCAGCCTCCTCACAGCAGTCCTGCAGTTTGGTGGTGCACTTTCAAGGATAGAGGTGATGGCAGCAATGGCCAGTATACCAAGCATTAAGAGGTTACTGTCAGGGACAGCTTTGGTGGCCGCCCCAGGGGATCCTAGCTATGATGATGTCTGCAAGTAGACGCAGGGCGTCACATAGCCACACCACGCTGATCGTCGAGTAAGTTGACGGTGGACAGGCTGGCTGTTGGGCAACCACTACTGTTGTTGCGACATCCGGTTGTGCTGTTCGTCCGCTTGCTTTTGCTGGGTGTCACGCTGGGTGTCACTGGACGGGGTTGCTGGTTACACCTGCAGCCATCAAGCAACTTCCCTACAAGCTGGGCTCTGCAAGACTGGCACAGCTTGAAGCATGCCTATTCACTTGGTTGAGTGCGCTCCTGATTGCAACTCACGACTGTTGTCAGGCAGTCATGACTTGCAGTGCTCTGTCGCCTTAGTTGAGGTGCAGCAGCGCATGTGGCGCGCTGCAGTGCAGAGAAAAGGATGATGTCTGATCTAGGATGAGGTGTGTTGCGCCGTCGTGTGCCGTTTGTGATCCCCCTGCGCTATCAAGTTGGTTTGAGTTGTAGGGTGCACACAACCGTGATTTAGCTGCTTCAGTGGCCGGAAAGCACTTGAAAGGGTGTGTGCGTGGTGTGCGTCGTCACTGCTGCTATGGCCCAGCGCTGCGTGGTGTGTGTGGCAGGCACATGGCTGAGGGTGTGGCGCCAGCCGTGTCTTCCTGTGTGACAAATGGTTGCGGCCGATCCGTTTGTAGCTCTTGTTGGCGCTAGCGTAGCTACATATGACTGCCTCAGGACCTTCAAAAATTGCTGGCTACGTGTTGTTTATGACCAGCCCTCATATGCATGGTTGTTGTGATAGGCTGCTTGCGTTTAGACTTGCCTCAGGATTGTAAGGTAGGCATGCATTGCCGCTGCAGAATGCGAGCACATCAACATAGTAGCACAGCCGTATGATACTTTATGTAGGTCGTGTGGTGTGTGTGTGTGCGCAGAGACTGCACGCGCATGTACGTGTGTGCGTGCGTGTGCGTGCTCATGTGTATGTGCGCTTGTTGTATGTTCAGTATCAAGATGCAAAAAGTAGTGTGGTGTTTCAGTGGTTCACCCCATATGCTGCAGGCGTTGGCCAGAAGGGAGGTGTATTAGTATACTCACTCTGTGTTGTCCAGGTCAGGTTCAGGGTTTTTTGAGTCAGGGCATAGCTCGTTGCATTGACTCCTTTGGTGCCAGTACTCCTTTGGTGGCGACATGCCATGGTGGAGATGAGCTCTGCATCACATAGGTGTTGCTAGGTCCTGCATGACGTTGCTGTAGGTTTTTACCACGTAGTTTTTGCGTGCATTGGTCGGCTCCGTCGTGCCATGTTGGCCGGTTGTGCCGTGTGGCAGAAACAGTGCTCATTTTGGAGTTTTACAGTGCCAAACACAGCTAGCCAGGTGTGTGGCGGCGCAAATGTGACCCAAACATGTGGTGTCGAGTGCGGCAGCCCTTGGAAAATCCGAGAGGCAACCCTTGGGCATCAGCTGTGACTTGCTGTTGCCGACGGTTCTGCAACAGGGGCACCCACCTTTGCTGCTCATGGCGCAGGCAGGGGCCCCAGTTGCGCTTGGTGTTCTGCAAGCTCCACCTTGGCTGAGCCAACCTGTATGGTGCTTGTTGGTTAGACTAGTATGGGGGTGGGCTTGGGTGCTGGAGTGTTGTAGGGAAGGTTTAGGTTTTAGACCAGTGTTGCGGTTCATGCAGTCATCAAACGCATGCAGCAAGGGCTTAGGCAGGCCGGCTCAGAGGTGTCGTGATACGTTTGCTTTTGCCGGCAGCAACGGGGGTGTGCTTCTACTCACAGGGCAATTCTTTTGCATCTGACTGGTTGTGTGGTGGTTTGTTGGCGCTGTCAGCAGTTTCTGTGCTTTGGCAGTGTGCTGGTGTGTTCAGGTGTCGGCGGTTCCCAGCGCTTATACTCTAGTAGGGTTTTCCCACAGCTGTCTTCTGCACACAGCATACATGCAGCCGTCACCTGTATGGCTGGCTGTGCGCTTGCTTGCATTGTACAACTCTCACTGTTTCAGGGCTGCACCGCAGTACTCCGCCTTCAACCGGAGTAGCTGCCTCAGTAAACAAAAGTGTCTTGTTCCACCAGCAGGCAGATGTGCAGCAATAGCCAGCTGTTGCACAGCAAGGAGGGGTGTGGTCGTTTCACACTTGTTGTCAGAGTTTTGTTCACCCCCATATCCTACGCAGGTACCAGCGTGTTGTTCAATCCCACAGTTTGTCGGCTTTTGGCCTCCTGTTGCCACTACAGTCCGCTGCTTTTCTTCAGCAGTCGTGCTGCTGTGTGCAACCAGTGGAATGCATCACTGGCAGTGTTGCACACCGTCCGCCTTGGTTGACAGACTTTAGGGCCCTCTGTTGCGACTTGTGTGCTGCTGTCTGGGTTGCATTGGCATTTCACGCACTTCATCCAGAGGGACGTATCCCCGGCTAGTTCCCCCACTCACATCTGTTGTGAGTGAACCATTTGTGCTTTGTCTGCTGCAGCGCCGTGCAATGGACGCTGTGTGCTGCTGTTGCATCACCAGCATGCGTTGCACAGCCGTGTGGTGCTTCCAGCTGCAGTGGCGGCTGCGTACGTACACGCATGCGCTGCAGCAGCGTCGACAGTCCTGGTGTCAAATGCCAGCAATGAGAGCTCCTTGCGCTTCCTGTTTGTCTGTCTGCTGTCTAGATGTGCTGCGCTTTGAGTTCTGCTGAGGTTGCCGCTCAGTTGTTACACGGCTGGACATGACTCACGTGCATGGCTTGCATCGCTTGCAGGTCAAGGCTGTTCTGCGCTGCATGGCTCGCCTTGCTGGGTGGGCAAAAACGCCTGTGGCAGCAGAGCGGCTGCAGTTATAATAGGCTTGACTAAGCTTGGCCTGGCCAGGTTTGACCCATTTTTTCCCCAGCTTGATCCACAGTGCGCTCGGTTGGTGAGTGGTAGGCCCCTTGGTGGGCTTAGGGATGGACCAAACAACGCCTTGGCCAGGCAGAGGACAAAGCACAGGCCGGAGCTAGCTCCTGTTTAGTAGACCGGTACTTGCGGTGCACACGTTTGGCTGCAAACCTGTGTTGTGTTTTGCTACTACTGCCTCATGGAATTGGGTGTCGCTGCTGTCGCGTTTTAGGCTGAGGTCGCCTTTTTGCCTCACCGCCAAGAAGCGGCCTGAGCAGCGATGGTCAGCACACTCAGCATGGGCGGCTGTTGTGTTTTGGGTCAGGGTCTAGCCATGGCTGGCGGGCTGAGGTTGTCCGACACACACCGACGCACACGGAGGTCTGCTGCTTGTCAAGTGTGACTCATCATTGTAGTATCAGAATGGGCAGTGTCTCTTAGGTGGCAGATCTGGGTATCATGTGGCAGATTAGGCGAGTGTCCATTTGTGGTGCAGGGTGTGGTTGGCTACTGTATGCCGAACTTTTGCAGTAATGCGAGGGTGGCTGGGATGCGCAGCAGCTGATTGCAGCTGCTGTTGCAATGCCCAAGGTCAGCTACTTGTTTCTATAACTGGAGGCTGGACAGCGCAGGCTCATACGGAAGGCACGCACTGGCTGCCGAAAGGCAGCTGCTGTCCTGCTGCTGTTGCAACACATGCATTGCCAACTGTTTTGCAAGGGATGTGCCTTGGTTCGGCCAATGCATCCTCTCCTTGCTGGCTCTGGTGCACGAGGCTACACACTTGCCCATCGCATTGGTGTGACTTGCTGTGCGTGCCATTGCCGTTGCCTGGTGCTTCACAATGCATGTGCACAGCACAGCACAGTGTGCGGGCTTGCCGAGCGCGGGCCAGTCGTATGATTCACAGGGCCTTTGTCAGTGGTGCGTGGCGTCTTCATTGCCTTGCAAGGTCTTGTCTGGCTGCTGACTGTTTGCACGTGTACTTGCATACTTGCTGGTTGCTGGTGTGTGGTGCTTGGCGGCACTGCAGCACTGCTGCTTCATATGAGTGCCGCCGCCGTGTGCTTTGCAGTGCTAGCCGCCCATGTGCTTTTTTTGTGCGTATGGAAGGTGCCTCTGGACTGCCTGTTGGAGAGTGCTGACCCCGCTGGGTCACCACACGTGCCTCAGGCAGCTTCTCTTTCGGTCAGGGGCATTTGTGTTGTGGGGTTGGCGGCTTACATCCCTGACATGACTACGTTTGGCGTGCACTGGCCAATGGGTTGAGTGGGCTGTGTTCACCTGCTTACCATCCGTCTCCAACAGCAAAGCAGCCACGCAGCTGCTGCCACAACAGCGAGTCATCAGGTCTGTGAGTGCATGGGAGCATCTGGTTTAGTTGGTGGGCTGAATGGGAGTGGGCTTGCTGAGGTGGCTCAAATGTTTTGCCCTGGTGGTGGGGGCGCGGCACCGCATGGCAGCCCTTCTTTTGGGTGCGTTACGGTCTTGCACTGCATGAATCTGTAGCGTCAGCAGCCTGTTCAATGGGCTGTGTGGGTACGCGTCTTTTTGGTTCAAGACACAGGTGGTGGCCGGCAGACGGGGACCACCCCTTGTCTTTGTCACAGGGTGGAACTTGTCACAATACAGGATTTGAAATGATATGTCTGCTTAGCCTGGCGCTGCAATGTCACTTGCTGTTGTTGCCCCAGGCAGTGCGCCAGCACCGCTGTCGTACCGCAGCAGCAGACCAGTGCGCATGCTGTGGCGCCGTGTGCCTGCCTGATGCATTGCTGAGATTGGCATGTTGATGATCAGACACAGCTACAGGAGTTCTGTCGCTCGAAATGTATATGATTTGAGCTGCTCTATGATTGCAGTCTGGCGTGCGGTCTTCCTTCTTGTATCTCTCGCACTTGTGAGAGGGGCTTTTGGGTGACGTGACTCTCCTGTGGCGAGCCTTGTAGCTTCGCCGTTGTGCTTGCTTGTATGTGAGGCCTAGAGCATTGTAGTACAGGAGGCGCGTGTACTGCCTCAGGCCTCTGTGAGGGGCTATGAGGTCCTGTCCCACTACTATGATCTGCTGTGGGGCATTCCTGAGAACCTATGAGGCGCTGGGTCGATGCTCACTCTTTCGGCAGCTTATTTGAAACTACAATCTTCATATGTTCGGCTGCCCTCACGACTGGCAGCAGACTCTGGTGTGGCTGGCCTTGGCTAGCCAGGATGCTGCCTTTGTGGCTTGCGTGCACTGTTGCACGCTGGTGCTGCCATAGGATTCTTTTGTACCCACACAGCCAGTGCAGCTGCTGTACAGTGTTGGCGCGGCTGTGGCATAGCAAACGCATATTGCTGGCTTGAGCGTGGGGCCGGTCTGCTTGTGGCCTTTTAACGCGGCAGCCCCCAAGTGTACAGTTTGCCAGCAATGCGCTGCTGTGGTGCAGGTATTGCAACCCGGGGTGGGAGATCATCAGCCACCAGAAGAAGAGTTGAGAAGAAGGTGGCGTTGCTTGCTAGCCTGCCTGATATGCACACCAGCTGCTTTGTATTGCGGCTGTAAGCAGCAGGGTGTGCAGAACCCTGGATCCTGTCAAACTTGATTTCAGTTGAGGTTTGGACAGCAGGGTTTGGAGATCCCTGAATCCTGTTCCATTTGCATCTCGTTGAGGGCTGGACAGCAGGGTTCAAATCCCTGGATTTTGTTCCTCTTGCAAGGCAAGAATAGCATGTGGTTGTGGCATTTGGTGTGGATGAAAAGGGCAGCCGCATGACTGTATGGATGCCGGGATGTCAATGCACAGTATCTTTGTGCGCGCTGCGCGCTTTGCCAGGGGACAGAAATGTTATCTACATGCTTGTTGTCTGTCGGCCACTGGGCCGAGGCAGGCTTGTTCAGGGCAACAGGGATTCAGTGGGCCTTGTAGATGCACATCTATGTTGGGGCCAAAGTCATGTTTGCCTCCTCTCTTTCTGCCACAGTCAGCAGCCAACGCAGAGGTCATGCATGGTGTTTGTACCCTACAGATCTTTGCTGAAGTGGCAGGTGCATTTCGACACTGCTTACGCTGAAGGAGGTTGCTGAGATGGTGCACGATCTCAGCCACCTTCGTCTGTGGTTGATGCTGTGTGCTTTTTGTGCCCTGCTGTTTGGCGTCGATTGGAACGGTGTGCTATACCATTGTTTTCGCGGCGTTTCAGTGTGTTTGTTTGGATGTGATTGGTGCGTTACTGTTAGTTGCAGTGGGTGCAAAGTTGCAGAGTTGCAACTGTTGCATTGCAGCTTTCCAGGGCTTCTACTGCTTGGTTGTTGCAGCACCCGACATCACTCAGGTGCTGATCGTTGTTGCAGTGTACTCTTTGTGTTGTTGTGGTTGGTGTTTGTAGTCCAAGGTGTTGTGATTTGGTACTGCAATCTTCAGCAGTACTGCTGTTCAGCAACAGCTTGTCTGCAGCTTATGCGCTGGGTGGAGGCGTCTGCATTTTGCCTGCTAATTACATGCCCCTTCGTGTCAGGATATGTGTCTATGTTTGGATGTGGTATGCGTGCGTCTTTTCGAAGACTGCACCTAGTTTCCATGTGAAATGCAAGGTTACATTGTGTTTGTTTGCGGTGTATGTCGGGGCTGGGGGGCGGAGGGGGGCAACATGTTATTTCATATAATTTCATTCACATCCCCGTGTGCAGTGCTGTGTGTGTGCATCAATCGGCCACCTCACAAGGCAAGGCCAACCTCTGGATTGCCAGCTCTGCTGTGCAGCCGGCTCGGCCTTATGCAGGGATGCGCATGCATAACGCAGCTACACGTTCTTTAATACCTGCTGTTGATTATGTACTTGTTCTTCCATTAGCAGCAGAGCTCGCGCTGCTCGCACCATAGTCACTTGCTTGCCATGCTTCCTGTTTGCATGCATCAGAGGTCATTAATCAAAGCAGTCTGTTGCGCACAGCTGCAGGGAGAAGAGTGGGCCTGGCCTTTGGTGGTGTCACTAATTTTTGCATAAGCATGAGCATGTTCCCTGTAACTGCCACCACACACCAGACCAGTGTTGCGCTGCTGCTATGCTGTACCTGCTGCTTCTCCTGTCCCCGTTGAAACTCCCACCTGTTGTGAGCTGTGAGGAGCGCCTGTGGCTCCTTCGCTTTTATAGCACATGCAGTGCTCTGACCCACATCCCGCTGCTGTGCAACTGAAGTAGAACCACACGTTGATGGCATCAAGGACGTTACAACTGCATAGGATTGCTGCACAAGCCTGCAGCTGCCTGTCTCGTGTACTTGGCTCAGTCAAACCAGCAGCTCGGCTCCTCAACGGTTGCACAACAAGCAGCCAGCCTGCAGCTCAGCCGGATGATCATTTAGCGTGTCACGCTCACATCCAATGAGTCTCCAACAGCACTCTCGTGGTGTCTAACCACCTTGGCGCCGCCGGTAGTACCGCTACCAGCCGGTTTGCAAAGCGCAGTCATGGCAAGACGTTCCATATCACATCCATAATCTGGGAATCTGCTGTGTATAAAACGAGTTTTAAACGGCTCCCGGGCTCCAGGTAATTGCATGTGTATTTTGGGACGCCTCTGAGACGGGTGCTGCCAGGGCTCGCAACCACCACTTGGCGATTTCGACCATTGATATTCACTCGACATGACTTGGCTATTATCGACCGAGTGGCCTTCATTGAGTCTGTTCTGGGCCGGCAGGTGCATTTTGGCGGGAGATCTGGTCGAAGCAACCCCTGTTTATCGCCCGATATTTCAACCACACGGTTGACGCCCATATCCACATTTCGTTAATCCGGCGCCGTCAGCTCCTGATTTTAGACCCGTCGATGTGGTTGCGAGCAATCTGCCGCCAAACCGCGGATTAATTGAAGATTCTTTAAGATCTTGTGGCTGAGCCGCCCAACGCATCCTGGGGGTCAGAGACCATGCATGCAGCTGCATGGCACTGCTGTCACATGTATTATTGCAGCGCTGAGGCCGCACAGTGTGATGCAAGCAGCACAGAGCACATGCCCTGACCCTCATTATCGATTTGTCACCCATTCAGGTCACAGCATAACGACCAACGCCATCGGCCCGCTGCCCCACTGGAGCGGAAGGAAGAGGGAACTGCTCCGACGTGTTTCCACCTCCCCAGCCTGCACAAGATGCTCTTACCCTGCTGTGTCATCGAGACTCTGCTTACAGTGGGCCACAGGATGAAGGTCTGCAGGCACGCTTTGCAGCGTACAGTAGGACGTCCTACTGTGGACCCCCCCCCCCCCCACCCACAATCACCAATCAAGCAAATCAGCTTGGCTGAAGGCTGTCTTGTAAACCCTACAGCATGTGGTGAGTGCCGCCATTGTCCTATAATCGCATGCACAAAGGTTTTGTACATCCACGGGCATTCTGCTGCACATGCTGTATGTGGTTTGCGATCCCTAGAGCAGCTACCAGTTTCCAGGTTGCAACATGAACTGGCCCACACCTCTTTGCTGCTCATAAAGCCCCGCATTGTTGTCAGCTCTCATCCCTCTTGATAGCCGGTGGCTGCATCAGACGCACGCTCTGCAGGCCAGGTTTGATGCTTCTCGAAGAATGCAGCGCAGCACTCACGACAGACTTTCTCCAGGCGGCAGGAGGTACCAGTTCATCTTGTTGATATAACCCTGCACATTGAAAGACAACAGGGCGAGGAGCATCCACCACATGTCAACTCGTGCATTTACATGAGAAGCTTGTGGGGTCTGGAGGGTGCAACAAGCTGTCATGCAGTTGCCCAAATGTTCTGGTTGCAGTTGCGCAGCTGCAATGCAGCTGCAACAACCTTATGTACAGGAGCAGCGTACAGAAGCAGCGTACAAGACATCTGCCGCAGGATGGCAAATGAGTGCCAGGCTGTACTGGAAGAAGTTGGGGCCGCAGTCCCACAACAGCTGAGGAACAGCTCCAACTTGCAAGACAGCAGTCTGCCCCCAGAAGTGCCTGCTTGGCCTGACCAAAACAGCCTTGTCGGCCAAACCAAAACATGCAGCAGTGCTGCTGGGCCCACCTTGCAGGCGTAGATGTCCTGTTCGTAGATCTCAGCAGAGCTGCCCTGGCCTTCATCTTGATGTTGCTGCCGTCACCACCCTGCAGCACAAGGCACACCAGGCAAGGCCTGGCTTTGGTACGCTGCAATACTCACGCAAGTGCCCGATGCATGCCTGGCAGGGTGGAACGCTGCTGTACTTGTCATGCTGCGCAGAGCGTGCTGCGCATCATGGGCATCGGCGTCGCATTCTGCAGCCGCGCTGTGCCGCAGCAGGACTTCGCCACGGCATGCGTGTCAGGGAGCTGTGCAGCGCACGGCTAGGGCCGCATCACAGCACGAGGTGGTACAGCCCTTGAGCACAGGAGCCGCTCACAACAAGGGCATGCCCAAAACAAAATGCTAGCCTGCTGACGCTGCGCATCGTCAGGTGCGACGCCAAGCAACGCGGCACGCGCCTGCAGCAGTGCCTACCTCGGCCACCGTCAGTGCTGCGCCATCCTTGAAGGTCTGCAGCTGCGTGCCTGGGACCAGGAAGGGTGACGTCCACGCCTCGTAGCCGGGCAGCGGCCTGGCGGTGGCAGCAGCAGCAGCAGCAGCAGCAGCAGCGGCAGCAGCGGCAGGGGTGCAGCCGTTGTGTGTGGTTTGTTACATCCCAGCACATGCTGTCTGTGCATATGATAACGATACTTCACAGCTCTGGGCCGCGCAGCCTTGACGGCGCGTGACTGGAAACTGCTAGGTGCTGCTTGCACAGCCGCAGCTGGCCCAGGGCCGCCTGTGGGCCCCTGCACAGCGCTGCATCAATGCTTGGCTTTCTGCGGGCGCGGCATTGAATGCGCACCCATTTTTGGCAACGACAGGCTTGCCTGAGGCTGCTCCGTTACTCATGTATGGCAGGGGTGTGAGCTGCAGCCACGGCGTGACGCGGCTGTTGATGCTGCACAATCGTCGGTTGCCAGTGACGAGGGCCTGCTGTTGTTGAGTCGTGCCTGCTGTCTTGAGTCGGGGCCTCACCTCGCTGTGTGGCACGCCATGCCTTGCTGCGACTGCTGCACTGCACACGCAGCAATGACTAGTGCCTGTGTCCTTGATCACGGCCTCGGTTCATGCCGTGCTGCGGGTGTTGCTGCTGCGCAGGCCCCTGAACGCTGGTGATTGGAGCCTACTGCCGAGGCTCACCTCACCACATGGTAGGCCATGATGTTGGCTAGCTTGCCCTGCACGCCAGCGTCATGGCAATGCGCGCCTTGCCACCTGCAGCAGCACAATCCCATGCAGCCAGTGTGTGGTTGTGGCGACGCCACAATGCAGCAGCGGTGTGGCTGCATGCCGCCTCGAGCAGTGCACGCGGGTCGCACATGACATGCTGTAGGTGCAAAGGCAGCAGCTACCATCTGCGAGGCCACAGCATGCTGCTCACTGCCTGGACGTCACACGCACGAACACCACGGCCGGCCAACACAACATGCTGCACATTGGCAGCTGCTTGAATTTGCCGCATCTGCCTTTGCCTGCCCGTGCCGCCTGATGCTTGCCGTTGGAGGATCCAGTAAAGGGCAGGCACGCAGACGGGGCAGCAACCATGGCTGCAGAGTTCGCTGCTGGACAGCAGATGCACTCTCCCTCATGATGCACGGACACGCAGCAGACAGGTGCGTTGCAGCTGGTCTCATGCGACTCACCCAGCTTGTCAAACAGACTGTTCATTGCGTTGTTGTCAGGTGCCATCAACGTCGCCGCAAACCCGGGCGCAGTGATGGGCCCCAGCCGGTCCCCGGTCGTCTTGTTGATGGCCCACGCAAACTCGGTCAAGCCAGCAGCTTCTGCTGCCGCAGCCAGGCTCCCGCAGCAGGGGCAGCGCCCGCATGAAATCTGGCAGTAGCCTGACGTTATGGCAGCGACGCAGGCAGGCGCATGCAGGGCACAGGGCTGTGAGGTGGCGGCCGTGCTGGTATGCTACAACAGGGGCATGCAGTGGGTATGGCAGCAGGGGCCAGCAAAAGCAGGCTGATGCAGCAGGCGCAGCACCTGCAGGGCGCTTGGCAGTAGGCTGCTGCAGCAGCAACAAAGGCAGGTACAGCACGGCGGGCGGGACTGACACAACTGCTGTTGGAGAGTTGCAGCATAAAAGCAACAGCAAGCTCCAGCCACCACTGCCTGATCCAGCAGGGATGGTGACGGGGGCTGGCTGCAGCCTTGTCCTGTGGCAGCAGCAGCAATGAAGGCAAATGCAGCACAGGACATGTGGACTAACAGCATGCTGGTGAAGAATGCAGCATGCTTGCAGCAAGCACTTAGCGCCAGCCAACGGCTCGGCCTACAACCTGCAGCAGAGGCAGTGCTAGCATCAAATCTGGCAGCAGCTTGAGGAAGCAGCATGTCAATGGGAATGCTGCCAAGCCTGGTGTGTTGCTGGTGGTGGTGGTGGTGGTGGTGGATAACACAACAAGGAACGGAAGAAATGCATGTCGGCGCACCTTCTGGCACCTCCTTGATGCTGTCCAGCATGAACTTCTGGGCACAGTTGCCGAATGTGAATTGCTGCCTGCATGGACAGCCACAGCAGTGCGTTGAGCGGTGCACTACTGTGCCAGAGTTGGCGGCAAGGCAACATCGCAGAAGCACAACGCGTACACAGTGGCGGGAGACACAATGAGCACTACTGCTGTACAGCCCATAAGCCACCGCTACTACATGCTGACATTCCAAACCATACTGAGCTGGCAATGCTGGTGCGCTTGAGCTGTGCATGCGCAAGCGCTTGCTGCTACAATAACAAAGCATGCCAATGCATGAAGGTTGTTGGCAGTTGTGCAGTTTGAACTTCCACATGACAGCTATGCCAGTTCCACAGCCTCCCTGCAAATCAGGTGTACACATGCATGCCTCATACGCAGGGAGTGCTGCAAAGTCTGGCGCAGGCAGATGATGATGCCTGCAGCAGACATGCTGCTCTCTGCGTTATTGTTGCTGCTGCTGCTACCCCGCAGCGGCGCCAATTTCGTGATGCGACACCACTCACCAGCATGTGTAGTCGACCACACTGATGAAGCTCACACGCACATCAACGTCCGTGCAGGTGCAGGGCAGGGGGTTGGGCGTGCCAGAAATCATGCCCACCTGCGTCTCTGCCATCGCTGGGCAGCACAGCAGTAAAGCTGCAGGCATACACACGCAGCCAACACACATTGCCGGCAGCTTTGCAGAACACGGCAACACAAATGAAGCGCATGCAGCAGGGTGGACACAGCGATTCAAGCAAGCAGCCACCATGTGGCGTGCAAAGCAGGCCATAGCAAGCAAGAAGAGCATTGGCGGCCAGCAGCGGTCGCTGCCTGTTGAGCAATCACCTGCTGCCAGCAACATCAGGCCACCCCAAGATGCTGTCATACTGCGTAGCTGCGGCGCCATTTTCTCGTAGATGTGAACCGCTCGGTACTACGATCGACCGCAATGCTGCTGCGTTGGACTGCACGTGCTCTGATCCACCTGCACGAGCAGCTGTTACTTGTGACAGCTGTTCTTGCTGAATCGGCTTGGCGTACACGTTGTATGCGCACTTAGACAGCTGGACTGTCTTGCGGATGAATCAGACCGAAAAGCAGGCCAGGAAGCAGAGTGGTGTGGCGAGCTCGTGTATAGCGACTGTTCAGATCCCGCAGTGCACAATAATTATCGGACTATGTAGAATTAACTGCTTCAAAAACCAATGCTGTGTTCAAGCAAGCGACGCCAGCGACTTCCAGGCGCTGCATGTTACATTGGACAGGTCCATCGGCAGCAGGTGGCCGACTGCCAGACGGACACAACGTGACACGTCCTTGTCGAGCAGGTTTGGACCACCACCGTCGATCAAAATAACATGCATGGCACAACAAAGCAAGTATTTCTGCCAGGGCTCGGTCGCCACAGTCACTGGGTGCACGCCTGTTTGACTGCTGCTTGCGGTTGGCCGTTGCAGTACATTATCGTCGATTCTACTGCTAGTTGAAAATGCCACAACCAGACTGCTTCCACGCAATGGCAAGCGTGGTATACACCAACACTGTAGCATGTATGTACATATATGGCACCAGCATCAGCACCCTTGCGGCTGTGCATGCTGAGCAGCAGTCATTGCTGCTGCCCCTTGCCCTTCTTGTTCACATCGTACCCTGCATGTGTCTGCGCATACATTGCCAGCAGGTGCTCTCCTGCTGTGGTTGGCGGGTACGCTGCTGGCCGTGCCTCACTCACACAGCAAGGCAGGCACTCCACCTTGGCGGTGAAGTTTGGTTCAAAGAAAAATGGTATGGAGTAGCGCTCCTGGCCTGTTGTGTTGATCACACGGTGCAGCGTTGACTTGAAGAGCCCGTTTGTCCACCTGCAGCAGCATGCAGCAGCAATGCAGGGTTGAACTGGAAACAGCAGCTGGTGCTGTCAAGCCTGCAGGTGGTACACGGCAATGTGCTTTTGCTTCACTAAAGGCAGCATGGATGCAGTACTTAAGGGGGTCTGCGCCTCCATGGAAAGATAAGGTGTGCCCAAAATCAACCACCCACCCGCACACACGCTCAGCTTTGCCTCTGCACATGATGCTGAACGCAAACTACACGAATATAGCACCAGAGGTCCATTACAATATAATGACTCCAAAGGCACCAGCCCTTCCACGTTAAGTATGCCATGTGAAGGGAAACGGCACTAGCATTCAGTGCATGCCAAACGCCCACCACCCACCCACATGCATGGAGCAACTGCTGCTGTCGCTGCTGTTGCTGTAGTACGCACGCACTGCTGATCACCCACTGTATGCCATGTGTGCGGCTGAACCCTTACCGTTCCAGCATGTCACCAAGGTTGACAATGAAAGCTCCTGGCAGCGGTGCCACCTCCTGCCAGCTGCCATTCAGGTGCACCTGCAGGCAAACAAAAAACGCCACCTTCAGCAGCACCAAGTCTGGCTGCCAGCTCAGCATAGGTGACACTTACTAACTTGATACGGGCATACTGCATTGACAGCGCAGAGCAGCCATGTCTTCCCATAGGCAGCCTCACCTGCAGTCCTGGCACTTCGTCCGTGGCCAGCAAAGTCAGCATGCCGTAGTCGCTGTGGGCGCCAGCGCCAAACACGCCCTGGCCAGGCGCAGACACCTGGAGCAGCAGCAGCAGCAGCAGCAGCAGCAGCAGCAGCAGCAGCAGCAGCAGCAGCGAAGCCGAGCAAACTGGAGGCACAGTTGCAGGCACCACCGTCATCATCATGTGAACAGGAACCCCTCTTCCCCACAACTTTGGATGCTGTCAGACAACGCGCAGCTTGCGCACACACAGGAGCACAACCACTCTGAGTGTGCGACAACCATGACAGCTGCAAATACGCACCCAACAGTGGCAGGGGACGCCTTTGCTCTGACAGCCTGCCATGTGCCAACAGCGCTGCTGCTTCTGTGCAGGCGTTTACAGGCGAAGCACGGTATGCACCATTTTACCTCTGCTGTGTAGTGCAGCGGCCTCAGCGCCACCATGGGGTGTGTGAAGTGCGGGGCAAAGTAGTCAGGCGGCAGGCCCAGCGACAGTGCCAGCAGCCGCAGCAGGCGCATGCCTAGTGCTGCCAGCGCGTCAAAGTAGGCGGTGACTGTCAGGCGGAAGCCCGGCACCAACTGCTCTGGTGGCCTGCAAGTTAGGATTAGGGTTAGGCGTAGGGGTTTGAGGTCTGGACGAAGAAGGCAGGGTGCGATGCTGCTGTTCGTGGCAGTGATGTCATCACAGAGGGTCGCTCTTGCTATGCAGCAGGCACGATGTGCTGGCAAGGCTTGCAGGCATTGTGTAAGCAGGTGCAGCAAAATGTTTGCTCTCAGGGTGCGATGTGTGTCACGGCTGCCAGCACAAGACAGCAGCCAGCACAGGACAGCATCAACCTGACCAAATCACTGTGAAAGCGCAGCTGGCAGCTTGCACAGCCTGCAAGCGGCGCTGTCGCCTCCATGCTCCTGGTGCCCCAAGAGCTCTGTCACTGGAGCATGTTGATACCTGTCTACTGCGCGTTTGGCATTGCATGCGCAGCAGGGCTTGCATGCGATCGGGTGGTGGGCTGTGGACACTCCTTCGCTGTGCATGCCGTGCTGTGTCTTTCCACATCTCACGCGTAGGCCTGTCAGCAATGCAAAGCCGTAGGCCCAAGTGTAATTGATATCTATCCATGCAGATGCAAACGCAGGTGCAGTTCTTTCAGGGTGCGCACGCCTGTACACGGCAACATACAAAGCCCTCTCCACCGCAACCTTGGTGGAGGCGCCTGTGCAGTGGCTGCACGTCGTGACCCTCACCACTGGTTGGGCCCATGCAGTGGCAGCTTGCCTTCCTCACTGTCGGCGGAGACCTCCCTGCGCCAGCACAAAACATACAGGCACCGAATTGTGACATCACAGGTGACACTGTTGGTGACACTGTTATAACACACTGGCGCACACGAGCATGTGACATGTCCGCTTGTACTTGTCTGGCTGGTTCGATCACTGCTGAGTTGCTGTTGTACTTGGCAGCCCGTTGTTGGTGGTTGTACTGCTGCAGCCTAGGGACAGGCGCGTCAGGTTTGAAGCATGCGGATCATTGTTTTTATCAGCAGCCATGTTCAGCCACACCATGCCACCGTTGGATAACATCCCGTTGGGCATGAACCATCGTGTACAAAGTCAACCGGGACGGCTGGTCGAGCTGCCGCGGACGGTTGCAAGTGGCTGTCTGTGGGTAGCACCAGCAGACAACAACTGCAGACGCAATGCGCACCTGCCAAAGTAGAAGCCCTCCTTGGTGTCTCCCCGCGCCTGCTGTGCTGGGTCTAGCGTCTCCTCGGCATAAGGTGTGTCTGCAGTGCACCAGCAGTCTTGCAGATAAGGCCAGGGCAATAGCAAGTGTGCAGGACACGTGCGCAACGCGCCATGCTGCCGCCACTGCTGCCGTTGCAACATAGACTGGATTTCTTTGGCAGTGGCATGGCCTTCAGCCTGCAAGTTACATGATGCTGCTGCTGCTGCTGCTGCTGCCGGTGTTCAGTCGTCAGGTAACTGTCAGTGTTGCTGCTGCTGGTGGTGGTGGTGGTGGTCAACCATCCAGCTGGTTAAGCAGCAGCTTATATCCCTAGCACAAGCATGGCATGCAAGGCGCGCCTCCTAGCCACAACTGTAAGCCATGTCACATGGCTGCTCACATCCTCTGTTGTTTTCATCTGCCAGCATTGCCATCTTAGCCTCATCTGGCATTGCAAATGCTGCGCGCATCTGCCTGAACACCTCTGACAAGAGCTCCTGAGGAATGCCATGGTTGGCTGCATAGAAAAAACCTGGGCCGCTGCAGGCAGCATACACCTGCTGTGCTGCTGCTGCCTCGTCCTGGCTAAGGTCTACAAGGGGTATAGAGCTCTGCAGCGGCAGACACGCAGAGGGGTCAGCAAGGCCTATCAGCAGCCAGCAGCAGCAGCAGCAGCAGCAATGCCGCTACTGCGGTACTCGGCTGGTGAGAACAACCCTAGCAGCAAGTAGTGAGCTATCTCACCTCAGCAAGCAATCCCATTTGTAACTTTACTTCCCTAATTCAGTAAAGGCACCAACGTCGACGCAATCAGGTCAGCGACACAGCAAGGGCACGGGACCATCAGAGGCAAAGGTTGTGTGGTCTGCACACAATTGCCTTATTTTCCATTGAAGCAGGATCTACGAAAGCTAGATACACAATCATGCAAGTGCGTGAGTCCAAGAGCCAGGCCTCGATAGGAAAATCGCTACGCAGTGAACTGCGATGGTATCATAACACAAGAAAGATGTTATTCGAACACATATCGGCACCCGCAAGCTGCCATGTGTTACTTCAAAAGGGCGCCACTGTCCTAGTTTAAATCCTTGCCGCTACCACGTTGCACCGCACACAGTACAGTCAATCGTGTTCGCGTTGCGTATGATGTGTTTGTCTGTTAGTTGAGATCACCGCTAGTGCGACCAAACTCGGCCCAAACCTTTTACTGCTCACTCTGACAGCAAGCCTTACAGCACTTCCGCTTAACAAACAGCGAAACAGAACGATCGCCACTGACAGTGCCTAGTACGCCGGCAGGCCCACACAGCATCACTCAGCAGGCCGTGTCTTGTTTTGCCCGTTGCATCAGCTGCGGAGGGCGGGCATCGACTGCTGTTGACGCAGGTCTAAAAGTGCTATTGCTGAAAGGTGACTTGTGCCCACAGCAGCAGCGATGCCTAAGCGAGCACCAGTGAGCCAGAGCAGCACAAAAGCAGAGCAGCAGCAAACACTGCCTGGGCATAGCGCAGCAACGGCAGGAGCGAATCAGTCAACTGGAGCTTGCTGCGTCCAGTTGACGGGAGGACATCTCTTTGCAAATACGCTGGGTGTAGCATGTGCACCTGTTGTGCAGAGCTCAGTGATGACACAAGGTTTGTCAGGAGTCAGTGCACAACAGCGCCATCAGCAACAGCAGGCCGGTCACACCAGCAGCAGACTTCCATGCCAGTTGTGCGTCTCCAGCAAAGCTCTTGGCGCCTGCAGCGACACGTGCGAAAACTCATGCACACCTGTCATGGCGTGTGCTGGCATGCCCACCTTCGCAGGCAGCAGCAGCAGCAGCAGCCATGGATGACACGATTGAGACCCGCCTTGCGCACAAGCGCCTGTTTGCTGACTTCCTCAGCTGGGAGGACACGGATGGCTGGAAGCTGAGCGACCAGATGAAGGACGAGCTGGCAGACAGGGATCACAAAACAAACAACATCATCAAAGTGCTGGGCAACAGGTGACAAAGTGAACACACGCAACATGCTGGGCCACAGCAGGCTTGCCCGCATCCTATCTCAGCGTAAGACAGCTGCTATTCGCACTGTGGGCCAGTTTATGTCCATTTATGTCCCATTCTGCAAGGTCAGGCTGGCTGGTTGTGGCAGGGACGCACATTGGGCATAGTAGCACTGGCTGGTGTCTCTGCTGTCCCCCAGGTGCATGGATCAGCAGCGATGCAGCTTTTCCTGCCCAGGCACCCCACCCTTGCCCTCCCCTGCCATCCCTGCCACGTGCGGCCTGCAGGGTCGACATCCAGAACTACCGCCTGCGCAACTGGAACGCCGCCGTGCAGCGCCAGCTGCTGGAGCGGCCCACGGAGTACCTGCCGGGCTTGCAGGACGCCATCTGCGAGTACGTGAAGTCGTCCGAGGACTTTGCGGGGGAGTTCAGCAGGGAGGACGCTGAGATCCTGGTGGGGCTCAGGGGCGAGTTTGGGGAGCTGGAGGTGTCCCCGCGCAACCTCAACAGCAGCCACTTGGGCAAGCTGGTCAAGGTGGGTGCGATGCTGCTGCTGCTGCTGCTGAGTGGTGCGTGAGGTTATCTGTGTGATTATCTACGCCTGGGTTGAACAAATGCGGCAGCCGGCTGTCCAAGCCACAGTGGGTGTCCTGAGGCTGCCGTGCAGTCTGTGCTGCATGTGGCTGTCTGAGGGGTGCCTCTTACAGCACTCCACATTTGCAGAACAGCAGCCACCTGGGCAATCTGATGACAGCACGCCTCCTGTTATGTTGCTGTTTGAGGCCGATTGCAGAAGTGTGTGCTGCAGGATGCGGGCATCATGACAGACAGACAGCTGCAGCCACCAGCTGTGCGCACATGCCGTTTCTGCAGCAGTGCACTGGCTGCTGCAGCAACACACCCGTGTGCGCACGCCTGACGATGCAGTTGCTTGGCATGATGTCCCTGCAGGTGTACGGCATCGTCACGCGCTGCTCGCTGGTGCGCCCCAAGCTGGTGAAGAGCGTGCACTACTGCACCAACACGGGCGTGACCACCTCGCGCGAGTACAGAGACATCACGGCACTCACCGGCCTGCCCACGGGTGCGTCACAGGCCCTGGCCTTGCTGCCACTTCTTTGGCAGCGAAAGGGGCAGCAGCCGGCCAAACAGCAGCACTTGGGGTCCATCAGCTGTTGCCAGGTCTGACATCCCTGCCTGTCCGTCACGCCAATCTAGGCAGCAGCAGCTGTGCACATGCAGCTGGTTCAACCTGTCATAACCTGATCAGTGCACCCGCCCACCAGCTTTGCTGGAGAATGCCCTGCTTTGCCTGGCACGTCCAGCAGCTGTGTTTAGGCTCTCACCTATCGACCCATTTGTGCAGGCTCCTCATACCCCACCAGGGATGAGGCGGGCAACCTGCTGACCACCGAGTACGGCAAGTGTCGCTACAAGGACAACCAGATCATCGGCCTGCAGGAGCTGCCAGAGACGGCACCACCCGGACAGCTGCCGCACTCAGGTACCCCGCCGCTTGCTCGTTGCAGCGGTGCATGCAGCAGCGCTGGTGTGTAAACCCCAGCCGTGCTCTGCCCGTGCTGCTGCCAGTGGTAGCACTGTGGTCTGCTGCACGTCAAGGTGTGGGGTTGGTGGTAGAGTGCAACATAGCTGAGGGTGTGCTGTGGCCGGCTGTGCTGCTGCAGTCGAGATTGTGCTGGAGTCTGACCTGGTCGACTCCTGCAAGCCCGGAGACCGCGTGGCGATCGTGGGCATCTTCAGGCCCCTCGCCTCGTCAGGCAGCGGCGGCAGCACCAGCGGTGCCTACAGGTGCGCAGCAGCGAGCCGCCACCTGCCACCTGCAGCACACAGTTGCACGCGGGACGCCGGCTGGCACACCAACGCGAGTGTTTGTTGACGGCAGTACAGCGGGAGGGCTGGCAGATGCTGGCATCACATGTGAATTCACACGTTGTCTGTGTGTCAGTGTGCGTGTGTGTCAGTCTGCTGACTTGTTGCTCCTGCTTCTTCTGCTGCCTGCCAACCCCTCACCTGTTGTGCCTGCAGGAGCGTGGTGGTGGGCGTGAGCGTGGAGAAGCTGACGCATGACCGCTACAAGTGGCGTGGCGAGGACATTGCCAACATCAACAAGATCGCACAGAGGTGGGTGCAGCGAGTTGTCATGTGCGGCAGTGCACTGCCCGGTTGCTGCAGGTGCTGCGCACGTGTGTGTGCTGGCATGCAGCTGCCTGCACGTGCAGTGCCAGCCGCACAGCTCCCTGCAGTGTTGCTCTCAGCCTTGCTCATGTATCATGTTAATTCAGCAGTCAAAACATGCAGCTGTATGGTTACCTGCCAAGCACTGGGTGCTGAATGCCCCGGCACACACATACTGCTACCTGAACCATCTCATTCTTCCCGGCTGACACAGCATTGCTCATGCTTGCGTGCTTTGTCCGCTGCTGCTGTTGCTGGTGCAGGCCGTGGGCGCTGAAGCTGCTGGCCAACAGCCTGGCTCCCTCCATCTACGGCCACGACACCATCAAGGAGGGCCTGGTGCTGATGCTCATGGGCGGCGTGGAGCGGGTGGTCAACAACACACACATCAGGTGTGCAGGAGCGCATGCTCTGCAGGCATCCGCATATGCACAAACAAGCTGCAGAGCCGGGCATGAAACAGGTGTTGGTGCTGCACAGAGCTTGGTCCTTGAGCAGTCATCAAGAGCAGTGCACATAGCACGCGCGTGAGAAGAGCCTGGTTCTATGTGTGTTTGGTTGCTGTTTCCTGTCCTCAGCTGTGTTGGAGAGCTGCTGTGTCTTTTTACACAGTGTTGCTGCTTGCGCCCCTGGTGCGCCCTACAGGAGTGTCAAAAAGATGCTGGTGGTCGGGGACCGTCTGCCGGCAGGTCACTGATAACATTGACCAGCGGGCCTTTCTGACGTGTCATGCGTGTCTGTCCTTGTGTTGCAGGGGTGACGTGAACATGCTGCTGGTGGGAGACCCTGGCGTGGCCAAGTCCCAGCTGCTGAGGGCAGTCATGAGCGTGGCGCCGCATGCCGTGTCAACCACGGGTCGTGGCAGCAGCGGCGTCGGCCTGACGGCTGCAGTCACCAGTGAGTGCTGGCTAGGATTGAACACTGTTGAATAGTGTCAACATATAGCAAGCACTGCACGACGCAGTGCTCGCCCATAGGCAGGCAGCCTGTGCCCGCCTCTACTTCACTGTGCATTATGCTCGCTCTACCACACTTTTTGCAACGACGCTGCACACGCACATGCTGCGTTGCAGACAAACAGCGGCAATGCAACACTGCTCCCTGCCTGCAAAGCCAGCCGTTGCAGTGGCCTGCAGGTTGGGTGCAATGAATGTTACTGGTATGCTGCACGCCCAGGCGTGGTGATGGTTAATAGGCAGCCAACAGCGTGACTGCGCTCACGGCTTGCACCTACATCTTCAGGTGACCGCGAGACTGGCGAGAAGCGGCTGGAGGCTGGTGCCATGGTCCTGGCCGATGGGGGCGTGGTGTGCATTGACGAGTTTGACAAGATGAACGAGGACGACCGCGTGGCCATTCACGAGGTGATGGAGCAGCAGACGGTGACCATCGCCAAGGCCGGCATCCAGGTGCGTGGCTGGCATGCACGGGGGCGTGTGTGTTTGAGGTGTGCATGGCACCAGGGCCGGCGTGAGCCTGGTGTCAAAACATACAAAGAGGCGTCTTGAGTGGTGCTGGCAATGCGGCGTTTGCTGCTCAGCACTGCAAGTTGCGCCGGCTGCTGCAAACGCTTTTCTGGCAATCACTGCAAGCTGCCTTTGCTGTAATTGTTGGCTGTCAACTACCAACCGCAGCCTCTCATGGTGTGGTGTCTTGTGCTGTGGGGTGTGCACGCAGGCGTCCCTGAATGCGCGCTGCAGCGTGCTTGCCGCAGCCAATCCGCTGTATGGCACGTACGACCGCAAGAGCAGCATCAACATGAACGTGTCGCTGCCCGACTCGCTGCTGAGTCGATTTGACATGCTCTTTGTGGTACTCGACAACACCAACACAGCCATGGACAAGGAGGTGAGGGAGGCAAAATCATGCCGCATCGCTTGCACGCGGCAACACTTCTTTTTGTTCGCCGTTCTGCAAGTTGCTGGCCTTGTAGCTGCTGGCTTGTAGCTGCAGCTGCGCCACATGCTGCTTGCTCATGCTGCTTGCTCATGCTGCATGCGCGCGCTTGCTTCACCACCGTTCCGCCTGCCTGCGTGATGTGCTGGTGCTGCGGCCAGGTTGCGGAGCATGTGCTGCGCGGCCACCTGTACCGCCAGCCTGGCGAGACCAGCGAGTCAGCTCCCACCGAGCCTGGCATCATGGACCTCATGGCAGGTGGGCGCTTGTGTGGGGTGTGTGCTGACTGGCCATCTCTGCTCAACGACTGTTCAGTGTACTTGTATCTTGCTAATACATACTGTTACACATCAAGCTACGCGTTTCAGACTCTTCGTCCATCATCAGGCCGTCGTGTGAACAGCACCAGCACAACACACGTATCTGCCGTTAGGCGTAACAATACTGGCAGGTGTAGGTTTTAGGGTGAGGCCACAGGCTTTCAAACAGCCAGTGAAGTGCATGTACATGTTTCACCGAGCCTGGCATCATGGCCCTCATGGCAGGTGGGGGCTACTCCTCGCCTTGTCTCGATTCTATTTGTTGTGTAGTTACTGGCCGGCTGCATAAACTGTCTCTGTCCAGCAGTGGTCGGGCATGCACAGACACAAAGAGGGTGACAGGCAGCACGCACACAATATGCGGCAGCGCATGCAGGATGTACTAGTGTTGAGCCATCACCAAAAGTGGCAACCCATGCGCGGGTTGTGCAGATGTCCCATGTCGGACTGTCGGGTGGCACGAGCGGATTGCATTGCCCATGGTGTTGCGGTCTGTACTGGTCTGCAAACAAAAATCTGCAGGCAGTAGCATGGCACTGTTACACACTTCATTCCACAGCAATCGGCCAGCGACTTGATACTTGCTGAGGCATTGAAGCGTCTCAGCTGCCACCACCGACAGTCCCAAACATACGCCTGCGGTCTGAGGCTGCACATATACCCAGTTGGCTGACCCTCCGGGCTGTCTCCATGCACCCATCACCACACCGCCCGCCTGCTCACCTGCAGAGATTAAGCTGGGCGGCGACTACAAGAAGGGCAGCTCGGCAACCGTGTGGCTCAAGGGCGGGAACGTGCTCAACGGGCACCATGGGGCAGGCGGCCAGGCTGCTGCTGACGAGTGGCCCCAGGACGAGCTCGGTGACAGCAACGTGGCAGACCTGGGAGACCTGGAGGTGCGATGCTGCTGCCCTGGCTGCTGACAGTGTGTGATTCGGCTTCGCATGTTGAGACCCTGCATCAGTAATCCTGTTTTGCTGGCACAGCTGTACGGCTGTCACAGCTTTGTGGTGCGAGACACTTGACATGCAGCACTCGCCCAGTACAACAATGCTCACACGGAGCTGCTGCTGCGCTGCCGGCCTGCTGCGCTGCCTTGCAGGACAACGCTGAGAACCTGTGTCGGCAGGTGGTGGACGACCAGGCGGTTGCGCCGCGCCTGCGAGCGCTGCGCAAGCGCGAGCTGACACGGGGCCTGGACCCAGAGCTGCTGAGGCGGTACATCCTGTACGTCAGGCGGTACAGGTACCCGGTGAGCAGGCAGTACAAGGCTCCGTGGACCAAGCACCGACAGCGTGTGCCTGTAGCAGGACAGCTGCACAAGTTCAACTGCTGTTTGCAATAAATTCTACTCCCATGGTCACCAGCCAGCAGGAGCAACTGCTGATGTACATACTTTGTATTTATGCTGCTGCTGCTGCTGCTGCTGCTGCTGCTGCTGCTGCTGCAGGGCACCAACCACGAGATGCCCATGAGCCGCGAGGCTGAGCAGGCCATCCAGAACAAATGGGTGGAGATGCGGCAGCACGCACAGTCAGCGTGAGTACCCAACAAACTCGCCTGCAGCACTCAAGATGCTTGCACATGCCGCTGTGCTGTGTGCTTCTGCTCGCAGGCTTGCTGCGGCAGCCTGCCCAATCATCCTGCTGTTTCGCTGCAAGGACAGTCGCCACCTAATGCTTCCAGCCGTGCACCACTGCAGCAACTGCACAGCCGTAGCTGCCTGCCTTGTCAGGGCTCACGTGGCGCTGACACGCACCTGCTCGTGCTGCTCTCCACGATGTCGTGCCGCTGCAGTGCGCTGCCTGTGACTGCGCGCAGCCTTGAGGCGCTCATCAGGCTCAGCCAGGCGCATGCCAAGCTGCACATGGCCGACAGCGTGGAGGCGGTGGACGTGGCAGTCGCCTCGCGCGTCCTGGACACCTGCTACACACAGGTGAGGGGACCGCCCAGAGCTGTTTTGTGGGCTTGCAGGTGCAGATTGCGGAGCAATTGCATGCCTAGCATGCACAAGCGTATGTACCACAGACAGGTGAAACAATGCGCCATGGTGATGGAACTGAAACCCGCTATGCTGTTCCTGATACTTGCGAGTGCTGGCGCAAATACATCCACGTACAGCGCCTACACATGCTGTCTGATGTTGGTGAAGGGTACAGGGTAGTGGCGTCAGTTGGCTGTTTTGCGATGAAACTGACTATGTTACATATTCTATGTATGGTGGGGTTGGTGTGAAGCGTGGCGCACACAAAGTGCTTGTGCGGCGCATGCAGCTCCTCATCCATTGCTGCTCTCCTCCCAACATGCAGTGTGTGGAGGAGGAGCAGTCAGCAGCGCAGCAGCGCCAGCAGCAGCAGCGCCGCGAGTGGAGCGATGATGAGGAGGAGGCGATGCAGGATGAGGAGCAAGAAGAGCAGCAGGACGAGGAAGCTGCTGACGAGGCACAGCAGCAGCAGGGCAGCAGGCAGCAGCGCCGCAAGCGGCCGCGCTCTATGGGGCTGGCTGCTGCGGCAGGCGGTGCTGCTGGCGGCAGCAGCGAGGCAGCGGCTGCGGCAGACGCGGAGGGCGCAGCTCCACCAAAAGCCAAGCGCCACGAGGCGGTGAGTTGGCTTGATCCTGCGGGGTTGCAGCACCTGAGGCTTGTTGCGCCAGGTGGCATGATCTGGCTGCATCTGTAGCTGCCACACGAGGTGCTGCGTTGGCTGGGCTGCCGATTGCTGCAACCTGCCCTGCCACCTGTGCTTGCTCTCCTCAGCTGCTGCTGCCTCGTCTGGTTTCGTTCCTGCCCGATGCATCACCACTGCAGGCGCCTGCCGGCACCCTGACCAGGGCGCAGCTGCACGTGCTCAACGAGGTCCTCACCGGCCTGTTTGGCCCCACCGAGGAAGCTGCGTTCCTGGGAGACATCATGCGCGAGCTGGGCGCGCGCGGCGTGCACGTCGGCCGCGAGGCGGTGGTGGCGGTGCTGCAGGCGGCCAGCAGCGCCGAATACGACGAGATGCCTGCTGAGCAGCGCTGGAGCCAGCGGCTGATCTGGGACCCTGCAGATGAGTCGGTGTGCACGCTGTGACGCTGCAGCCGCACGCTGCTGGCAGGACGACGCATGCCGCACTCTGACTCTGCGCCATGGTGCCTGGAAGCGAGCTGGCAGAGGCTTGTCGGCATGGCGGCATGCAAGCCGGAGTTGGGACCCCGCATTGGTGATGTGCTCGAGCGCACGCTGCGAGTGCGACGCGCTGTGCGGGTTGTGGAGCAGCTTGAGTGCGCTTGCTGAGCCTTGGCCGGGTACATCAACTGCAGCATATGCTTAGCTGCATGCTGACCTGGTTGCTGCAACGCCGTGCCTTGTTATGATTTTTGAGCATGAGGCGCAGCGCAGGGTAGGCGGTACAGCTGGTTGCTGGCATCTCAACTAGAGTAGCTACTCAATGTTGCTGTCCCGGTTGGCTTGCACCTTGCATCTGGTCACTCTCTCCTCCCGGCTTTGATTTTCTGCTTGGTCACAGTGTTGCTGCCTGTTACTTGGCACAGATGCACGGTACAGGACTGTATAGCTTGCAAATGCTGCACTGCGGCATGGCTGTGTGGCAGGTGGTAAGACACGCAACATGTAGCATCATGCTACCCTGTGTGTATGATTCCCTGTGAGTGCCAGAGGAGCATGCCCATTGCATGCGGCTGGCACAACCATGGCATGTGGCCGCCGCAGCTCAAATATCTGGCCCCAACAGTCTTCTTCCTTGCCAGCAATGCCTGGCCAGGGGGCACTTGTCTGTGCAGGCCATCATGCTGAGCCGGGATAATGGTAGCACCTCTGCAGCTATTGGCTCAGTCGTGGCCTTGTGCATCCCCTGCATGGCTGCTGTGTGCTGGAGGCTGCCTGAGCTGCCAGCAGAGGTCTGAGTGCAGACCCGGGGCCAGCCGCTGTGCAGGTCTGCCATAGTGTTCGAGTCTGTTTTCGTTTTCACCAGTTTGGTACCATCAGGCTGGACAGGTGCGTGGTGTGTGGCGCAGTTGCAGGCTGGGGCGGCAGCTGCACTGTAATTGTTTGGTTGAGTCATGCCCTCCAGAGGATCCTGAACGTAACATGGTATGTGGCATCCAAGTCTCAAAAACGCATCCAAGTCTCAAAAACGCAATATCTTGCAATCCTTTTCATCCTTTTCATTATATGTCTGGCATGGCATACCCAGGTGCTGCTTCACGGTACTGCAGCTGCATTGGCACTGCATAACATCAAAAAAGGTTACAACTTATGGACGCGTGGTGCAGGAAACACTTCAGCCGTAAGACGCTAGCAGCCCGCTGCACTCTTTCACTGTGCGAGTTCCACCGCCATTACTGCACTGCATACGGCTGCAGCCACAGCTGTGGCACAGGCTACCTGTCGAAGTACTGGCACATGGCAGTTGACACTCGTCATGCCGAGCTCGGCATACTCGAGTTCAAGGCACATTGCCGAGAAAGCGACACTGTGACAGCAGGTGGTGCACAGGACACGCAGGATATGGCTGCTGAACGGAGCAACCAGGTGGCACCGGCTGCGGGCTGCAACTAGCATGCATGTGGCGATGCTGTACGACTCATTGCTGTATACAGCAGTACGTACTGCAGTAACTTGCTGCAATCGTCATCATCATACTACCCATCCAAGCCATAGCATCAATGCCATAGGCCGCGCGCCCCACCAGAGGACGTAAGGAGGAGGGGGCACTGCTCCAGAATGTGTGCAAGCATTGCGCACATTCCAGAATGTGTGCAAGTATTGCGCACATTCCAAGCCAGAAGAAATTCAGCAATACACGGTGACACCATCCGACACCTTCCAGCACTACCCCAATTATCATCAGACACAATTGCAACACCTTGGTTGATGAATCAGACATGGGCAAAAAGCTGCGCAACTTTTCAGCGCAACCAGGCAGGGATCTGATCTCAGCAAACACACTATCCCTCAGAGCAGACGCAGCAGGACAATCAAACATCACGTGTGACAATGACTCAACTTCTGCACCACAACAAGGAGATGCTGAATTACCATCAGCTCTGCGGCCCCCATACTGACTATCACGCTCATGCACACACAGACAACCCACACGAACATGCATAAGCAATATACCATGTGCTGTTGCACTGAACGCAAGTACGGCCTAGGCCTCCTGAAACCTGTAGTCAACAACGTTTGGATGCACATGAGCAACATACCGACGAGTGAAGTGCTCCAATGTTTCACACGCATCCTTTCAGCATGCAATGTCCTGACCTGCTTTTTAAAAGTGCACCGTTTGGTCGAATGGCTACTGCTACCTCTGCATCTGAAGTTGCTGCGATGTGACATCCTTGTAATCCAGGACAAGCAGCACAACCTATGGTTGCAAGTAGCTGTTCTCAAGCTGTTAAATAAGAGGCCTGAGCCTCTGACAACATGGTGCGCGTGCATCACAAGGACAGGCTTCAGATCTGAAGGAGCACATGCTGAGCTAAATGGCTGGAGCTGTACACCAATGCAACACAGGCTGCAGCCATGACATGTGAAAGGACACAGCACTGCATGCCATGGAACAGTGGTAGGCATGCTCTCTTTTCTTCATCTCACAGTGTGGTGCAAGGCCGTGCCAACATTATATGATATCGAGACAAAGCAGCTTAGTTGGATGGCTGAACCGTGTACTTAGACCAGATACAATCAGGCATCAAGGCAGGCTTAACTAAAGCCCGGCGGGCAGCGGGAGGCCGGAAGTAACCCCATAACTCTTGGCAAGCAGGCAACGATCCATGTGATGCATCATCAACAGCCATGCGCAACCTGCCAAGCTGCGCTATGTTCAATCATGCAGCTTTAGTGCAGCTGCTGTTCAGCCAACAGCCTGGCTAGCGCCTCCATAGCGCTATTATCTCTGCCGCGCACGGCTGCCATTACCTGCTGCATTATGATACTGCTGAGCTGCTGTGCTGCTGGCAGACTGCTTAAGCCACGTAACACACATTTGTTGCCGTGCTCAGCAGCTGCTTGCAGCAGCTGTGCCATCACACCATCGCTGAGCTGGCGCGCTGCAGGCAGCTGGCACAGGCGCTCGCTGCTGCCACGACGGGGTCGGACACCACCTTCACCTCCTTGCTTGATCGCTGCTTGCAGGAGCATCGTCACCTCGCTGCAGCCAAGTCTCTGTGCTACTGGCAGCCCGCACAGATCTGAAAGCGGTTCTCCATGCACGCCATGCTCCACAGCTGCTTGCAGCAGCTGCACCATCACACTGCTTTCTATACGCTGTGCTGCTGCCAGACTGCACACCCAATGAACCAGTGCATGGCAGGACAGTTGACCGCCAGCGTCAACATGGTCAAACGCTGCCTGCAGCAGCTGTGCGACATCACTGCTGCTGAGCTGCCGTGCTGCTGGCAGGTGGCGCAAGGCGTGTGCGGCGCCACATTTTCCTTGCTTGACTGCTGCCTGCAGCAGGTGTGCAAGTGCACTGCTGCTGAGCTGCTGCGCTGCTGGCAAATCGCACAAGTAGTATATGGCGTGACTGTGGCCTTGCTCAACAGCCGCCAGCAGCTCTGCGGTTGGAGCAGTGCCGGCCTGCTGCGCAGCCGGCAGACCGCACAACTCCATCACACACTCCATCCTGCCCTGCTCCACAGCTGCTTGCACCAGCTGCAACACAAAACCTGCCGTCAACTGCTCTGCCTGTGGCAGCCTACATAGGGCAGAAACGCTCTGGGTGCTGCCCTGTTCTACAGATGCTCGCAGCAGCTGCATGGCAGTTTCACTGCTCAACTGTGCTGCGGATGGTAGCCCGCACAGCTGATATGCATGCTCTTCACTGCTTTGTCTGGTAGATATCTGCAGAAGCTCTGACAGCGCATCGACGCTCAGCTCCGCTGATGCTGGCAGCTGGCACAGCGCTTGCATACAACGGTACCCTTTGCTTCGCCCGACAGCTGCCTGCAGTAGCCGCTGCACTGCCGCGCTGCTTAGATGCTGCCCTGCTGGGAGCTCACACAACGTCTGGCTGAACTCCTCAACACAGCATGAAAATGCAGATCGGACAGCTGCCCGCAGCAGCAGCCGTTCAATGGCGTCACTCCCCAGCCCTGCAGCTGCCGGAACTCTGCATGTTCCCTTGAACACCCTTGCAACATCAAAGTCAACAGGACGTGCAAGCAAATGGCCAAGCACGGCCTCCATGGTTGCTGCATCCAGATGCTGCTGCACTGCAGGATGAGCCATCATGCATTTCACCAATGGCAGGTGCTGTCGCTTTGCTGCTGTCGCTAACAGCCGTTGCACCACATCCGGCTGGGCATCTGCTGGCAGCAAATCAGCCATTGCAGCTGCTGCCTCAGAGCACTGGCTGTTCACTGTCTCAAACTGTGTGCAGTTCGCTGCAAGCTGCAGGAGTCCGCTGATGTCGCCTGCTGGTGCATCAACCTGTCCAGCACAGCAACAGGAGCATCGGCGGCAGTGAGTCAGCGGCTTCAAAACGCGGGTTCTATTTGTTAAACTGAATAAATGATAAAGCCCGAGGCAGCGACACAGGCGACTACGTGCATGCTGAGCGCAATGCTGTATTGTGTCTTTGATATGCCTGAGCCAAGCACTGTGTGCAAGATGAGCTTGCGTGGTGAATGGTTTCTGCCATGGCATGACATGCCTCTTGCCTTTGCTTGGAAGGTCTAGGCATAGTGAGCATATATATGGTGAACATATTGCCATGGCATGGTCAGGATGGTGCAAGCAGCATGTGACACTAGCGTGAGAAGCCACAAGCCATTGACAGAGCACCGCAGCGTGCAATTGCCCCATGTATGTGGCTCCAGTACTGGCACACCAACTTTCATGTTGAGGTGATAACCTGCTGCAGCAACCCTCGTCACCACTGCAAGTGTCTGTCACAAATTAGTACGCAGGTGACGACATCATCGACACCCACCATCAGTTGGTGCATTGTTGGGCAGCCGCAGCAGATAGCGACAGCAGCTGCAGGGATGTCCGTCGACACGCCAAGGCGTTGCTGCGCGCGCACCCACGCCTCCACCCCCACAGTCATCCTGCCTGCTGCTGCCAGCAGCTGAGCATATGATACGCGCACTCCAGCTTCTACTGCAGGCAACGCCCAGTCCTCTTGCACGGCTGGGAGCTGCAGGAGGCGCTCCGCCACTCCCGCTGCTGTTGCTGCTGAAGGCACAAAGCGCAGCAGCCATGCTGCTGCCTGCATGTGCTGCTCTTTCACTGTACGTGAGTCCTAACGTGCAGCTGCAATGACTGCAGCGTCTACTTCACATGTCGAGGGATCGATATCACGGCAGGCGTCGTTCATGTCCCTGCTGCCGACTGCCAGGCAGGCCAGGCCCTGCAGGCCCAGATACGTGCTGCAGTAGGGCAGTGCGGCCAACAAAAAGTGTATGTTGTTGCCCGAGTTACAGGAGAGGGCTCATGATCGCCGTGCGAGGAACGAACTGGGGGAAACATGCTGCAAGCGTCAACACGTATAGCAACTCTAATCACACCAACGCGCACGCTCAGCACGTTTAGAGAATTATGACCCAATTAACAGCTGGTGCTGGTCAGCTACAGTGATCCTTGGGTCTGGCTCTTTGTAACCCGGTTGGCGCCCAAAACATCCAGGGGAGGACGCCTACGACGGGCCCAAGATGAGTATCAGCCAAAATTATACGATAGTTATTTGTGGTGAGCGCGTACTGTACTCCTTGGGCTCCATGTGGAGGTTAGGTTCCTGCCTGGAGATGGCAGTACAGGCACGTGCCTGTACGTGCACGTACGCGTGCACGAGGTTGAGGTTGGTCGCACCACACCGTTTCTCCTTGCAGCATGCTGTCGTTCGCATGGTCATGCAGCTAGACTTACACAAGGCTTTCAGGGGCCTGTCACCCTGTAGCACGAGCGTTGCTGTTGCATGCTGTACCCCTGCTGTACCGGTAATGGTACCGCTGCCAGGCTGGCAGCTTCAAAGCTGCTCTGGATGCAGTGCATGTAGCAGCAGGTCAACTTGACGCAGCAGCAAGTCCGTCACATTGAGCCATACGCAACATATGCTGGCTGAGCTCAATTCCCAGGCAGTAAACGTGCAGGAGCTGCCAGTGTCGACATTGCCAAGCGCCTGACCTGCTTGAAGCTCAGCACCAGTAAAATACTGCAGCACTGGCTTGCACCTGACTGCCAGTAGCACATAGACTCGTTCTATTACATAGATAAGCATCCACACACACAGACACACAGAAAATCTGCCATGCACATTGAAGCTTTGCACTTGTGACAACCTCTCCGAGCGTCACGTCCAGAAACACGACACTCACCATGATGGGGATTTGCAATCAGTGTATCTGGCCTCAAGACAAGCGGGATACAGAAACCTGCAGAAGCCACCCTGACTCCCTGCTGGCTGCCATACGGCGGTATGACAGAAACAACACCAAGGCGCACAAACCAGCCTATGCAAGACGCGTGCAATGCAACAGAAACCTCAATGCAACAAACACACACATACACACACACACACCAGGCTGCAGCAGGTGAATGCCAGCGCACCGATGCCAGGAGGGCCCAAGCCTCACCACTCCGTGCAACAAACCCCACTGCACACAGTTGGGCTCAGCCGCACGGCAGGCTTGTCTAGGGCTCCAGCAGCATCGCCTCGCCAGCATGAGTGGCACCACACTGCACCCGCCCCAGGGACTGCATCTGCGCAGCCACCACAACGAACCCCACGGATCACTGATCTTGCAGGACCACCCTGAACAATGGAACACAAACCTGTCTTGGCACGTCTACACACTTGACGTTGTTTGGCCATGCAGGTTACAGACAGTAACGCCCAGCAGGGCAGCAACAGGTCTGTCTAGAGCAACAGAGCGAATCCCCCGGTCATCTGCAGGACCGATGCCAGTCAGCTTGCGACACCTCAACAGCACCAACTGCCTGGTCGGAAGCGCAAGTCGGCAACTCGCGTCTTGGTTGCCAGCTTGGCGGAGCAGCAGCGCATGCTTGCTGCTGTGCTCCACCTGCAGCCCTGACAGGTCAAAGTAACCGTCCTCAACACAACTGGACAAGTGCAATGCAGCAGCTACTTCGAATGCAGCTTGCTGCCCCTGTCACACACAACTCAACAACACTTTACCAACAATGAGCTGCTCTCTGCTATACTCTTAATACCCACATGACACCCAAATACAAGAAACCTGCAACACAATGAAGCAGCAGCACCACGTGGTGCAGGTGCACCTGCAGCTTGCTGCCCTTCGGTTCCAGCTGCCTCACCAAGGCGGCGCTTGCTGGACAGCACCCCGCACTGCACGCTGTCGCCACCGCAGGACGCGTTGCGCAGGGAGCGGCGAGGCCGCAGCCGCACTACAGCGGCAGCACCACCTGCAGCTTGCTGCCCTGCCGCTCCAGCTGCCTCACCAGCGTCAGCGCCTCCCGCACCGCCCGGTGCTCCCACATGCCCCCCTCCACGCACAGCACCCGCAGCTGCGGCAGCAAGCCCGGCAGCTGCTGCAGACCCAGCCAGCACTCAGCAGCAGCAGCGCCAGTGCCGCTGGAAGGTTGCCCTGCTGCAGCAGCAGACAGGCCGGCACTCCCTCGTGCAAGGCTGCTGCTGCTGCCGCTTGGCGAGTAGCTGTAGGTGAAGTGGTAGCGCGCACTGGCGCCTGGGCTGCCACTGCCTGCTGCTGCTGCTGCTGCTCCGTCTAGTGCCTGCCCTGCTATTGCTGCTGCTGCTGCACTGCCGAATGACACAGCGTGCAGGCTGCCGTCGCCCAGCTCGCCCCGCGCATGGCTGCTGCCGCAGTACGCCAAGCAGTGGCACCCCAGCCGCAGCTCATGCAGCCCCGTGCAGCTGCCAACCCAGGATGGTATGCCCCGCATGCCGCCCCGGGAGCTGCCTTGACCCCCGAGATCAAGCACCCGCAGGCTGTGCCTGAACGCCGGCACAGTGTCAGGGCTCAGCTGAGGACCAAACCCTGGAGCTGACAGTGCATTGCCCTGGAGCCCCAACCGCGTGAGGCCCGTGAGGAAGGCCAGCACTGGCGGCAGCTGACCAAGGCTGCAATGCCCTAAACACAAACCCTGCAGCAGCTGCAGGTGTGCCAGCTCAGCAGGCAGGCAAGCCCCGGGGTTCAGCCCCATGTCATAATTGAGGCCGAGGTTCAGGTCCTGCAGCGCCACCAGCTGCGACACGCAGCCCGGCAGCTGGTGCAACCCCACGTCCACCAAAGACAGGCAGGTGATGCTGGTGTTGCTGAGCAGGCTGCTGGGCAGGTTGCTGCCAGCTGCTGCTGCATGGCTGGCTGCTGCTGCTCCTCGTAAACCCCGAAGCCTACTGCCCAAGCCCCGCCTGCCTCCACCAGCACTGCTGCTACTGCTTCCTGCAGCAGCATGGTGATGATGTTGGTGGCGATGGCGCCACCCACGCTGCCCTGTTGACCCTGCTGCTACTGCTGCTGCTGCTGCCTCCTGCAGCTGCGCAAGCTGCTGCTGCGGCTGGGTCATGGGCAGCAGCTGACATGCATCGCTGCTGCTAGGCGTGGGCCTGCTGGCGTTGCGTATGGTGACAGCTGCTAGCTGAGGCAGCGTCAGCAGCAGCGGCAGCGGGTTCGCCTCCAGCTGGCAGCGCTCCAAGGTTACACTGGTCAAGTCTGCACAGCAGCAACCGCAGCACACCAAACAGCACATGGTTGGGGGCTTACGCACAAGCAGCAGCAGGCAGTGTTCATTCAAGAATTTGCAATGCATGCTGAGCAGTGACACTACATGTGCTGACAAAAAGACCGCCGCAGGATAATGCTGCTTCCCACAGTGCTCTCCCTCCTCACCACCATCACAGTTCAACAGCCCCTCCAGCCAATTTCTGCTAAAGCTAACGCTGCTGCTGCTGCTGCTGGTTGTAAAGCCAGCCTCTTTGCTAACAGCCTATCCTCGACACAAAACCCGCAGCAGCACGTGCTCAGCGGCCGCACCCGTGAGCTCGCGCAGCTGCTGCGGCAGCCCCTCCAGCCACATGCTGCCCAGGCTCAGGCTGGCCAGCCCGCTGGGCAGCTCGCTCAGGCAGCAGGGGCTGGCGGGGTGGATGTCCAGCGACACGCTCAGGCTGGCCAGGCGGGGCAGGAAGCCGAGCGCCAGCAGGCCGCCCTCCAGGCAGGCCTGCGAGGCGCAGCACAGCTCCAACTGCCGCAGGCAGCGCAGCCGCCCTGCGAACGATGCACGCGGCAGCGGCGGGGAGGCGGCGCGATGGGCTGGCGCGTGGGCATGCATGTGGGAGGGGGGGGGGGGCGGGGCAGGCCCAGCGGGATGAGTGCTGGGCAGGACTGACAAGGCAGCCCCTGGCAGGGGGCTCCTAACGCCACTGCTGCTGCTGCTGCTGCTGCTGGCGGCTGACAGTCACAGACGTGGCGCCTGCAAACGTCAACAGCTGCTGCAAGGCACATGTGTGCAATCCTTGCGGCCGCTGTGGAGTGCATGGATCTGCAGGCTGTCGTGACCAGTTGCCCCTCCCGCTGCTGCTGCAGCGGCCTCCCAGGTCGTGAGCCGTTGTGCCCCTGCGGTCGTCACAGCACCACCGGCTGCTCACCCAGCGGCTCATACGCGTCCGTGCCATCCACCGACCCCACCAGGCACACGCTTGTCAGCTGCGGCAGCGCGGCCAGCAGCTGCTCGAGGTTCTGCCTGTCGAAATCGTGGTAGCTGTGGTGCCCCAAGTCCAGCAGCAGGCGGCTGGTGCCGCTGGCGACGGCTGGGTGGCGCTGCAGCCAGGTGAGCACCGCATGAGCTGAGAGGCTGCAGCGGTGGTGGTGACGGTTCAGGGAAAGGCGGTTGAGGTGCTGCCTCGCTATGCTTGCAGGAGGGCTGCCACCAGGAAGGCCAACAGACACTGCGGCAGCAGTGCAGGGTGGCAACATGTGTGATAAATCGTGTTATTAACCTTTGACCTGTTTTTTTGAGCGCTGTGTGCAGCTATAATGGCTGTGTCTGCAGTTTTGGCATGTTGAATAAAGAACACTTGTGCCTTCTTACCATGCCGCTGCTGCTGTTGCTGCTGCCAAACCCTAACGGATGCTGCAGGCATTGCAAGTGCGTGTACAAGCCCTGTTCGCTAGCACACGCTGAACTAACCTTTGTAAGGCGAATACTGGGAGGTCCAGTACCCCACATGGTCGCTGTCTGGGGAGCTGCCCAGTACAGGGGACGCCCCCCGATGCACTGGCGTGCTTGAGCCAGAGCCTGCCCGGTGAACGTCGAATGTAGCAGATACTTCATGTCTGGTCGACCTCTTAACATGCAGTGCCTCTGCTGAAGGGTCCACGATGATGGAAGTCCACAGTCCCGGTGTGCCAAGAACCAGCCGGTGCCAGCGCTGACACACTAAAGGCAACGTGTGCCTGAACCACATGAAGCGTGATGTGGCTGCCTTTTGTGCTGCATGTGGTCCCCATGCTGCGGCAAGCTGCTTGAACACACACAGAAGCACATCATCTGTCGCACTCATGGCTGGAGAAAGAGTGTCTTCATCCATGACTGTACTGTAACGTGTAAAGCATATGATGTGGTTGACTATGCTTACGCTCGCTTACAAGGTGCACAATCAGCTCCTTCAAACACATGAATCCTAGAAGCCTCAGCTGCTGCGCGGAATGTTCTAAAGTCTGATTCTTGTTCCTTAGTGCAGCATTGCTCAACTGCAGGGAGGGCACGGTGCTTGAAAACAAGTCACGGATAACTGACATATGACACCGACCTTCTTTGAGAGGAGTAAGTCCGCAGTGTAGGCTTCGTACTTGACGTAGGTGCTACAATGATCATGCTGTTATGTTGCGGTGTTATATCACTTGAGGCAGTGTTTGAGTCTCTCACTGCTCAGGGGCTGGCTGCTGAAACTCTGCAATCACACAAGCTGGGTGCTCTGACCCCTCGCAAGCCTGTTTTCCGCAGTTTCAAACCTTTTTAAACCGACATGGACACATAGCTGGCTGGTGTTGTAGGGAGGCAGTGCCGCAGTACCAGTGGCAGCAGCAGCAGCAGTCAGGTGGAAGTCAGGCTGCTGCGGCAGCAGCAGCAACTATGTCAGGTCCACTGTTCAAGCCATTCAGAGCACTTGGGTACATCACAGAAAATGTTCCGTTTGCGGTGCAACGGCGCGGGAAGGAGACATACGCTGTTGTCAGCGTTGGCAGGACATGGCAGGTGGGAGCATATGCAAGCTGTGGCAGCCCAGGCAGCAGCAGCAGCAGCAGCAGCAGCAGCAACAGCAGCAGCAGCAGCAGCTGCAGCAGCTGCAGCAGAAGCAGCAAAAGCAGAAGCAGAAGCAGCAGCATCAGCAGCATCCTACTCCTTGTCATCATTGTCATCATCAACAGCAGCAGCAGTGACAGCAGCAGCAGTTTGCATCATGCATCGTCAATGAATGCACTAGCGCCAAAGCACAACCGGCCACCCACCAGTTGCGGTCGTCTTTCTCTGCGATTCAGCAGCAGGCGGCAGCAGCATGCATGCTGCTCCTTCTGACATGGTGTGCTGCTGCAGGTGTACAACACTTCCAAGCTGACGCTGGTGATGGTGGGACCTCAGGTGTGTGCGGACAGCTGCCGCGCCCAGCACGAGTCACCATGCACAGCCTGCATTGCACACATGCTGCACACGGCACATGCAGCTGCGTGAGCTTGCCACGCTTGTTTGTTCAAGGAAGTGCACACTGCAAAGACAAGACAGGACCCATCGGCAGCTGCATGTGTCAAATTCCTGCCTCTGCAGTGCGCTGCCCTGCTGCACGTGTGTTGTTGGTGAGGCACGCCACACCTCCAGCTGACGTGGCAGGCCTGGCAGGTGTTCAAACCCGTTGTGTCACTCCGTCCTGCCGTGTGTCCATGCCCCTGCAACTGCGTGCAGCTGCCGCGCGCTGTTGTCGCGCTGGCTGCCAAGGGCGACCTCACTTTTGCAGCAACCGGCGCAGCCATACACGAGGCAAAGCGGATGCATGCGTGAGTGAATGGCAATCAGGGCTTGCAACGGCAGCACAGTCGCTACACCATGCTGCTGCAGCACAGGCAGTACAGGCAGTACAGGCGCCGCCAACATGCACAGCCCGTGCTGTGTTTTTTCAGAAGTACCAGGCCTGTGGTAGTACAGTCAGCATGTGCAGGCATGTTTCTTTTCAGCGTTGTCAGTTGACGCTGGCGCTGCAGGTAGCAGTCAGTGAGGCAAGGCTGAAAGTGATCCTGGCCTGCTGGGTGGCACGCGGCTTCTGCTGCAGCAGCTGTTCCAAAGATGCAGCAGTGAGCCAGCAGCTAGCTCGGCCAGGCAGCCGGGCAGCTAGCAGTTGTCAACCGTCGCAGCAGCTGTGGGGTCCCGAGCGCTGTTCCTGCCAGCATCAGCTGTGTGTATGTGTGCTGCAGCAGATGTGAGTAAAGCAGCCGTGCCAGTGGTGCCCGTGTGGAGCTGGCCAGCGCTGAGTGGCTGGCTGCCCAGCTGGCTGTAGTGCACTCCACCACTAGCACAGTACTTGTGTGGCAGGAGTGCATAAAATGAAGCTGACAGCTGAAAGCTGTGGCAGGGGTGACACCCCTACACACCTAACCTGTCATGCTGTTTCCTTGTTTGACCCCCTTGCTTGCCTGCTGCGCTGCTCTGCCGCCCGTTGCTGCTTGCAGGAGTGGCGTGTATGCCGGCCACCGTGCTGCCGTGCTGCAGATGCTGGTGCTGGGTGACAACCTGCTGTCACTGGGCAGGGACAGGCAGCTGCTGGTGTGGAGGATTGGGCAGTATGACGCGCCAGAGGTGCGCCGCGGCAGCAGCAGCAGCAGCAGCAGCAGCAGCAGCAAACGCATGCAAGCCAGCGCAGCAGCCTGGCCGGGATTGTCGGGCTTGTTGCGTGGAAGGCTGCCGTTAGGCAAAGGCGCAAGACATGCTGCAGGCAGCAGGTTGCGCGGTCGCACTCTCCCCTTTTCCAGCCGCAGTGCATGAGCAGCAGCTCTTGGAGCTGTTACTCCTTTGCTTACCTTGGACTACTCGACATCAACACCACTCGCGCTGGTTTATTTGCACGGTTGCAGGGTGTGATTAATCTTGGAGCCGATTTTGAGCCCAGCTGCATGGCGCACCCAGACACCTACATCAACAAGGTGGTGGTGGGCGGTGCTGATGGCAGCCTTCAGCTGTGGAACTTCAAGACGCAGCAGCTGGTGCACAGCTTCAAGGGCTGGTGAGCGCTTGGCTGCCTCCTGCAGGATGCTGCAGTGCATTCCACGTCTTACCTGTGTTGGTGGTTGTCTTTGCAGGTCAAATGATTGTTTTCATTTCTGCTTGCGCTGCCACCCGACGACTATGCTTGCATGGCTGATGTACTGCCTGCTGCCTTATCCTGCCATTGTGCCCTTGCCTTACAACTGCCGCTTCCTGCAAATATACAGGGGCTCCCCAGTGCGTTGCCTGGCAGCCTCCCCAGCATTGGATGTGGTTGGTGTTGGTCTCGCAGACGGGCGAGCAGTGCTGCACAACCTGCGCTTCGATGAGCAGGTCATGGTGCTGCACAACGCAGCAGCGGCAGGCACGAGCGCGGGGCGGTTCCTGCAAGGCACCGCAGCAGCCAACGCAGCAGCAGCCAGCAGCGCAGCCGTGACGTGCCTCTCCTTTAGAACAGGTGGGGCTGGTTGGGGGCCTGATGTGGGCGCAGCCAATGTGTTGTCGGTGGCGCTGACCACACATTGGTTGCGTGCGTGGTGCCTGGTGCATGCGGGGCGTGACGTTGCAGCAGGCATCAGCATGTTACGCGCTCCCCAGCTGCCGCTGATGCGGCTCAGCATCAGCGGCTGTAGCACATCACACCCCCCCAACCGCCGCTGCTGCTTGTTGCTCTGCCTGGACCCTTGCATGCTGCCGTTTCCGCCAAAATTCCTGCAGGCCAGGGGCTGCCGCTGCTGGCTGCGGGAGGCAGCGCAGGCATCGTGGCGCTGTGGAACTTGGAGGGCCGCTGCCTGCATCACGTCGTACGCGATGCACACGACCGGCCGCTGCTGGGGTTGCACTTCTTTGCAGGAGAGCCGCTGCTGATGAGCTCAGCGGGCGACAACAGCATCAAGCAGTGGGTGAGTTGCAAGAGTTGCGCCTGTGAGGAGACCTTTGCGCGGCCTGTGGATGCGGCAAGCTTCCTCACCTTGTCAGCATTTTTGTTTCCTGCTTTCTTACAATCCATCCAAAGATTTAGTTGCTTGTGATGTGCTGCTACGCTCAAGCTAAGCTGAGCTGATGCTGGGTCAGCAATTTTGCTTCCTGCTGCCTTATGATGTATCCAAAGACTAGTTGTGTGGGTGTGCTGCTACGCTCAAGCAAAGCTGAACCGATGCTCTGAATTCAGAGCATCCATGTTCAGGCAAGCCTGCATTGAAGCTGGACAGGCCGGCCCACGATGGCTGCTGCAAGTCAAGCTGCTGCACCTGCTGCACGCTGCTGTCCGGCTGCTTCTCTCTGTCTTGCCTCAGGTGCTGGATGGCGCCGATGCAGTGCCGCGGCTGCTCAAGTTCCGCAGCGGCCACAGCGCTCCGCCAGCAGTGGTGCGGCACTACGCAGAGGTGAGCAGAGGGTCAGGGCTACAGCTGCGGCTGCAGGCATGGTGCTTTTCGGCTGTGATTGTGCTGCATGCCTGCGTCAGCACGTCAACAGCTTAGCGAGGTGGTCGCATGCCCGGCGCTCGATGCCTCCTGAGGCCAACCGACTCCCAGGCGGACAGACAGCATGCAAGGGCCGCATCATGTTACTAGCTTGGTCTCAATCCATTGTCAAAGCTGAGCCGTCCACCAAACACTCCACAAAAAAATCTACTGCGCCGCTCTCCACACGCGCCGTTGCGCCGCAGGGCCTGCGGCTGCTGTCTGCCGGCGCCGACCGCAGCTTCCGGCTGTTCAGCACCATCCAGGACCAGCAGAGCCGCGAACTGAGCCAGAAGCACACCGCAGCGCGGGCCAAGAAGCTCAAGGTCAGCCAGGAGGAGCTCAAGCTGCCGCGCGTGACGCAGCTGGCCGCATCCGAGGTGGGGCTTTGTTACTTTTGTTACTTTTGCTGTGTTACTTTTGTTACCTTGATTGTGCAACTACCATGTGCAGGAAGGGTGCGGGGTACATGGGGGTTGTAGCTGCTGCGCAGAAGCGCGGCTTGGATGCTGTCGAGGCCAGCCTCTGCAGCTGTTCGGTGCTTGGTGACCCTCTCGCTGAGCGGCTTCTGCATACTACTTGTGAAAGCTGTCACGTGCTACTCTCTCCCGCCTGCGCATGAGGGGCGTTGCGCAGCTGTGCGTCCATTGCAGGTGTGGTGTGCAGCTGCCTGCAGGTGCGCTGCGGGTTTCGACAGCAGATGTTGACCGACTGGGGCCTCCCAGATGAGCATGCTGTGCATGGTGCCGGGTGATGTGCTGCTGGCCTCCGTTGCTGTGCTGACGCTGATCAGTTGCTACTGCATGTCTACACCTGGTTGCTGCGACCATCAAGTTGCCTTACGCCGCACCACACCGCTAATCGACCCTGGCACATGCTCACGCTGGCGTCGCTGCTCCGCCTGCACGCAACTGCCCGAATGCTGGCACAGACGCGCGAGCGTGACTGGGCCAACGTGGTGACTTGTCATGCCGGTGACCCGGCTGCCTACACCTGGCGCCTTGCCCACTTCACACTGGGGGAGCACGTGCTGACGCCCCCACCAGACGAGCAGCAGGCGCAGGGCCGGCAACAGCAGGCAGCCGCGGCAGCCACTGCCGTGGCTGTCAGCTGCTGCGGCAACTTTGCGCTGGTGGGGAGCGACGCAGGCCGCGTCGACCGCTACAACCTGCAGAGCGGCATCCACAGGGGCACATATTGGCGCAAGCAGGCAGATGGTGAGTGGCCGGTGGGCGTGTGCACTGCAGGCAACCCGCCTACTCCACAACATATCGGCTCCATTAGCATGTGGGTTGCTGCGTTATTGTGGACCAGGCATGGTTCAGGTTCTTCACTCAGCTTGTCCAGCCACGCTGCTGCCTGGCGCATCCTTTGCTGTGCAACCGCCAGCAGTGCCTTCCTCGCTTTGCTTTGCTTCGCTTGCTGCTCACAGCCCTGCGTGCTGCTGTCGGCCTGCGCCCTGCTCCTCCCCATGCGCGCCGCGCAGGGACGCCGCTCCCTGCTCACGACACAACCGTGGTCGGGCTCGGCGCGGACAGCTGCAACAAGGTGCTCGTGACCGTCGGCAGCGACGCGTCGCTGCGAACGTGGGACTTCCGCAGGCAGAAGCTCGCGGGGGAGCTGCCGCTGGGCGCCGCCGCCACGCACCTGGCGCTGCACACGGGCTCGGACCTGGCGGCGGTCGGCTGCGTCGACCGCGTGGTGCGGCTGGTCGACATCGAGGCGTGCCGCGTGGTGCGGCGCTTCAGCGGGCACAGGTGGGCGGCGGCTTTGTGTCGGCCAAGGTGGTCTTGCGTCGCTGCAGGCCTCCTGCTGGCCACGTCGTACATCCGTACACAAAGAACATGTGCACCTATGTAACTTGCGACCCTGGAGCAGTCAGTGTGCAGCGTAGCTGCACATGCGCTGTGGCAAGCATCGCAGTGTTGCGCTGCCGGCCGCGTCCACCCCGGAGGCCGAGGCTGCAGTCCCTGCTGTTTTGTCTGCCACCCTTGCCGCTGCTGTTGCGCTGCGCAGCGACCGGCTGACGGATCTGGCGATCAGCGCGGACTGCCGCTGGCTGCTGACTGCGGGCATGGACTGCACGCTGCGCGTGTGGGACATCCCAGCCTCGCAGTGCCTTCAGGTGGGCGCCTGGAGAGGGGGAGTGAACCCATGAAACACACCCTTGTATGGTGGTCCATCTCAGCGTCAACACACACGGCAGCCTGAGTCGCTTGTACACTGTTGCCGTGCATGGGTGGAGCTTCCCTGGTGTAGGGGTGCCTGCAAACGAGCCGGGTGCCTGCTGGTGCCTGTGCTGAGGCACATACATGTCTGAGCTGAGGCTGAGCCACACATGACAGACCTGGTTGCGTTGCAGTCCGCAGTGCAAAGCTGCACCACCACCCGCTGGGCACTTGATGGCCGACGACAGCTTCACCACCTCACAACACGCCAGTTGCCGACTGCTGTCTGCAGGTCATGCACATGGGGACGCCAGTCACCTCCCTCAGCCTCAGCGGCAGCCAGGACCTGCTGGCAACCGCGCATGTCAACAAGCGCGGCGTGTTCCTGTGGAGCAACCAGCTCATGTTTGGGGACCCGGCATCAGTAGCAACATACAGCGAGGACCCCGTCCCAGTGCACCTGCCCAGGATCGCTGCTGCAAGCTCCGGCAAGCAGCAGCAGCAGCAGCAGCAGCAGCATAAAGTGAGCATTGCTTCGGCGCAGGCAAGAAAGCAGCAGCGGAAGAAGCGCGCTGGGGACAGCAGCAGTGACGATGAAGAGCATCAGTCAGAGCGGGAGGAGCAGCAGGAGGCCACTCCACTCCTGCAAGGGAACGAAGTGCGGCTGCTGGTGGATGGGGGGCGTTCTTGTACGCTGAGGAGGACAGCAGCAGCGACTACTACCAGAGCGACGACAGCGGCAGCAGCGAGGGTGAGGCTGGTGCAGGTGACGACGCTGCAGGGGCCAGCAGCAGCGACGCAGGAGACAGCAGCAGCGGAGACGAGCAGCAGCAGCAGCGGAAGCAGCGCAAGAAGAAGCGCAGCAGAGCACGGCTGGCAGCAGAGGCTGCTGCCACTGCTGCGGCTGCTGTTGCGTCTGCCGCGTACCGCCAGACTGATGCCAGCGGCACACCAGCACCGCTGGGACCCAACCTGGCTACCCTGTCGCTGCTGCCTCGGTCGCAGGTGGGCCTGGAAAGTTTGACCGGCCGCGCCGCAGTACTGGGCAATGCAGTGCATGTGACACTCCAGCTCCTATTTTTGTTTACATGAAGCAGATCAGTTACCAGGGCTGACCAAGCAGCCGTGAATTTTTTTCACAATCCGATGAGCCGCTAGTGCGCACGAGTTGTGCGGCACAGCAGTGCTATGGCAACCAGCTGGCCAACGATGCCTGCCCTCTTGTCGGTCCTCAGTCTTCTGCAGCTCAGCACTTAGTCAAGTCATCTTCGTCATGCAGTACTGGGGACGCTCCACCCTGCTGACTTGCCGCTTCTGCTGTGTGCGTCCGCTGGCGCATCCTCCTGCAGTGGGAGAACCTGCTGCACCTGGACACCATCAAGGCGCGCAGCAAGCCGCTGGCGCCGCCAAAGAAGCCAGAGGCGGCCCCCTTCTTCCTGCCAACCGTGCCGGGGCTGTCGCGCAACCCCGTCTTTGCGGCGGACGGCAGCACCAAGGAGGCAGGCGGCGCGGAGGCTGGGGAGGCAGGTGGGGTCTGCAGCAGGGACAGGTCGCGCCCGGACAGCAGCTGGCTCCCGGCCAGCGAGTTGTCCAGCAGCATGTTGCAGCATCCATCTGCAGGGCAGCTGGCGCCCCAGTGCTTCAGCTGCCCGGCTCTGACCACGAGCTGCGAGCTATGTCGCAATGCATGGAAATGCCTGCTGTCACCACACTGCACAGCTGCATGTGCAGCCCCTTGTCACAAGAAGCTGATGATGGGGTCCCACTCCTGAGTCCCTGATTGTGCTTGCACCCCTCCCCCCTTCACCCATCCACCATCACATGACAGGCCCCAGCAGCCGCGTGCTGCGCAGCCGCGGCGACAGCATCTCAGCAGCAGCGGCGCCCAGCGCATTCGTCGCGCTCCTGCGCTCCAGCAAGGCTGCAGGAGACTTTGCTAGCTTCGTCTCACACCTGCGCAGCTTGAGCCCCGCAGCGCTGGACTTGGAGCTTCGTGCGATGATGGTGCTGGAGGGGTCTGAGCCGGAGGAGGCAGCAGACGAGCAGAGCGAGGAGGTGGTGGATGTCGCGCTGCTGCTGGAGGCGCTGCAGGGGGAGCTGGATGCTGCCCGCAACTTCGAGATGGTGCAGGCGCTGCTGGCGCGCGTGCTTGTGGTGAGTGCGCTTGTAGGGTTTGAGAACGATTAGTGACACGTGGGTCCAGTCACCAAACTTTTCAGATGTCGGGCTTGGTGTTTCGCATCGTGTGCACGCATCACAGGTGATCTGCTGGAGGCTCAACTTGGGCTGGTGAGCCTGCAAGCACCGCTTGGCGCAGGTTCCAGTTTGTTGTGTCTGTGAGGGAGAAGGGTTTGCCTAGTGGTGCGGCGGGTGCAGGGCTGCCGCGCGAGGGGCTGGAGAGGCAGCTGGATGCGCAAGCTTGCGGTGGTGCAGGAGCTGCCGGCGCTGGCTCCGTCTGTGACCTTGTAGTTAGAGCGCTGTGTAGGCGGCAGGTTGTGATGGGTGGAGCGCTGTGTAGGCGGCAGGTCTGTGACCTTGTAGTTGGAGCGCTGTGTAGGCGGCAGGCTGGGCGCAGGCAGCTTGGAGGTGTTGGGCGGGTCTGAGGCTGTGCAGGCGCCCCTGGCCCGGCTGTGACGGCGCGTGCACACAGGACCCACCGCAGTGGGGCGTGCATGTGTACACATCACCCTGAGCCCTGAGCCCTGAGCCCTGAACCCTGAACCCTGAGGTGCTGCTGTGCCGGCGCGACGTGCAGGTCCACGGAGACACGCTGATGCGGCATCCGTCGCTGCTGGCCGCCCTGCAGCGGCTGCAGCGGCGGCTGCGCGGCACCTGGCTGAGGCTGGACGACCTGCTGCAGAACGTGCGCTGCATGGTGGACTTTGTGAGCAACGCACAGCAGTAAGGCGCAGACTTGGCGGGAGCGCCGGGTGAGGCAGGCACAGGTGACGGGGTTCAGCGACCGCCGCCTGCTTCTGCGCCGCTAAGGCTGACAGCGTGCGCTGCATGGGGGATTTTGTTAGCAACGCACAGCAGCAGAGCGCTGACGTGATGCCAGTACCGGGTTGACATGCACAGGTAATGGTGTTGAGCAACTACCGCATTGTTCGGCATTGCTTGGTTGCTATATATCCGTGGGCTGCTTGCTGGGCCTGCCAGTGACAAGCTGAAGCACTGCAAGATGAGGACGACGGGTTTTCGGCTACTGGCCATGGCGGTTCTGGCTGCAGTTCAATATACTGTTCAATTAACTGATGTATGTTGTGTGATTGGTGTCATTGGCTGCGTCTGCAGCCTGCTTAGCCTGCAGGAATGGGAGGTTTGTCCACAGCATCCACGTCCAGAAAGCACAGGGGCGTGGCGGCTGATGCTATGGCTTGAATGGGTAATATGATGATGAGGGGCGTTGGGGCGTGTCTACTGTGCTTGTCTGCTGTGCGTTCCAGCGTCATGCGTCATTGACAATGGGTGCATGCAGCAGAGCTTGCATGCGGGAGGGTGCTGTTGGGCACAGCTTTGCGTGCATGCAGTGCTGTGTCCTATCACAGGGGGTTGGCTGCGCAAGCACGTACTCGTTTGCTGTTATACACCAACTGTGATACTTTCCAGGCTGCAGCAGGCGGTGCCTGATGATCCAAAAGTGCAGGCAGGTGAAATTCATAGACGAGCTGGGCTCAGAAACTTGGCTACATATGTTCGGGGTTGGTGCCAGCACTGTGCATTAGTTGGCAGCAGCTGTAACCAACTGACAGGTTGCTCCTGCTGCTGCTTGATCGGTGCAAGTCCTGAATGCATGCGAAAGTCCCTAATGCATGCGACATTCAACACAGCAGTCAGGGATACAGTGTAATCCTATCTGTGTGCGCGGTAGACAAGCGTGTACAGGCACACCAGCATGTACAGGTAACCAGGAACGGTACCGCTTGTAGTGCAGTGGCTGCCCGCAGCCTAGACAACGGGCCTTTATTAAATCCGTGCGATCTCTAGAATGTATTTGTGGCTGCGATCGAGGTTTCAACCGCTTGAAAGCAAGTAACACGTTTGAATTGCTGGCGGGCAAGTGTCACTCTGCAGCCTGTCAACGCTCCGAAACAACTGCACCCAGCCGATGTTGGCAGGAAACAAAATATACATGCAGCGAACACTGAAGCTGAAGACCGTGTATTCAGCCAGATCATATCGGTCCGGCTTCCTTCGCTGTTCATCGATCGTCTGTGTTGCATAAAGCAAATTTCACTGAGGATGCGGTAGTTCTTGCAATCAATCAAGCACAACATCACTGCAAGAATGGCAAGCAACGCTGAAGTCGAAGCCTGGAAGGCGCTGGGCGGGACTTATGAAGAAAAAACAAGTGGCAACCGCAAACTTAAGACATATGTAGCGCCAGATGGTAAGCACTAGATCGGGTGCTAGGCTGCGTTGTTGTGGCACTGCTGCTGCTCCCGCCCTTTACTGCTGCTGACGCCTGGTTGCCGCAATGGACACAGGCAAGAAGATGAAAAGCTGGAAGGAGGCTGCAGAGATCCTCAAGGCTGCTGAGGCTGAGGAGAAGCATGGTGAGCCCGCCAGCAGCAGGTTACCAGTGCAATGGCAGCAGCTTTGGCAGCAGCTTTGGCAGCAGCGAGTCCCCTGGACTGCATGCTGCCCATCACAGCATGGCTGCAGGCATACAGCCGGGTCAACTAGTCACTGTGCAGCTATTCTGTCCTTTCAAACAGCAACAGCATGCCCATGTCGCGCAAACGCGCTGCCTGTGTGAACCCTTCAGCTACAACACACTGCTCTGCACACCCCAAGAGGATGCTTGCATGCATGCCATCGCCGCCCACCGGTCAATGTTCTGCAGACAAGTAGTGCTGCCGCCCTGTGATCATGCTGCGGCTGGATGTGCAGGCCGCAAGCGTGGTCAGGCCTCCCCAGATGTGGCAGCAGACGACAAGGAAAACAAGAAGAAGCGCCAAAAGCAGCAGGCAGCGCCCGCTGCCGATGCTGATGCTGATGCTGAAAAGCCTGCTGCCGACAAGCCCGCGGCGGTCCCCAAGAGCGTCAAGAAGGCCGCAGCAAAGGGCAAGCGCAAATCCATGCAGCAGCCCACGCCCGACCCTGAGAAGGAGGAGGCGAATGAGGCAGAAGCGCCTGCTGCTGCTTCTGCTGAGGACAACGATGATGCGACACCAATGGATGCAGATGGCGCAGCATCTGAGCAGGAGCTGGACGGTGCTGCATCTGAGGAGGAAGAGGAGGAGGCAGCAGCAGCAGCTGTTCCTGCAAGGGCCACCGGTGCTGGCAGGCGTGCTGCGCAGAGCGTGAAGAGCTACAAGGAAGACAAGGCGCAGGGCATGAGCAGAAGGACCGCGTGAAGGAGAAGCACGAGCCCAAGGCGAAGAGCGAGGCGGAGGCAGTGGCACAGACTGCTGGCGAGAAGAGCGGCAACATGCGCAGGTGGGTGCATGCGCTGTGTTGGTGCAGGGGCTGCTGGTGTGGATGGACTTGCCAGCTGCTTGTTGGGTGATGCGGCCAAGGGCCCCTGCGGATGTGGCACACCTAACACGTGCTGCTGGGCAGAGCTGTGTGACGCAGCAACAGGCAAGCTGTCCTCCTGCCATTACTGTGGCGGTGCGTTTGGCAGCGCACTGAGGCGTGCAATCTCCAGCAGCAGCAGCAGCAGCAGTCATGATGGTGTGCCTGTCCTGGGCCTCCCATTGTCCATCTCTCACCTCCCGAAGCTGTTGTACGCTGCCTTGCCTTGCACTGCTGTATGCACGCCCAACCCCCTCCCACTCTGACAGGCTGCTCAACTTCAGTGTGGTTGACGAGGCTGGCGAGCTGCAGCACCTGGACCGCCTTGAGCTGCTCAAGAAGCCCATCAAGCTCACGGGTGGGTGCACTCAGTGCGCTGTCAGCCTCACGTGAACTGTGTTGAGTGAAGCAGCAGCATGGGCACCAGCGGCAGCGCCAGCATGGCAGCATCTACCGAAGAAGCCTAAGAAGCTGGCAGATAGGGCGCTGGTCCGTATGCTTGTTTTTGGTTGAGCAGCAGCAGCAGTGATAGAAGTGGTACTACTGGCAGCAGCATAGCGGCAGCTGCTGAAGCAGCTCATTACTTGGGACAAGTCATCAGTGCACCTGGCAGTACTCAATGACACAGCCGCACCATCAACATCACGCGACCGCATTTGCCATCCCTGCCAAGGTACTTTTGCTCCGTGTCTGCATGCCATTGCAACCAACACTGTGCAGGTTCCGTGTACCCTGAGCTCGGCCCCTTGAGCAGCAAAGAGGCGGGCCGGCAGCTGCAGCAGCCGTTTGGGCCGGTCACCAGCTGGCACGTGCGCTACAGCAGCAGCGGCAGCAGCAGCAGTGCTAGCCCCGTTGTTGTTGCCGTGACGGCCGCGGCCTCGTATGTGCTCGGCAAGCCCAGCCAGGCCTACCGCAAGGTCTTTGGCGTCCTGGAGGAGCAGGCTGGCCTGGCCTGGCATGTCATGCAGGTGGGTTGAAAAAAGCTGTGTGTCAGCTGCGCTGCATCGAGTGCGGTCCATGGGTGCGGCACCTGATGCGGTGATGCTGACTGCACCGCGGCGTCTAGGGTAGGTTGTGACTGAAGTAGGCGTCGTCTCGTTGATGAGGCAGGCTGGCCAGGCAAGCGATGCAGGTGCGGGGGGACGCTGTTGTCAACCCTGTCACTGTGTTTTTGAACCTGCGTTGAGCAAAGCGCAAGCCTGCGCGCCGTGCCACTGCGAGCAGTGCCCATGTGTCCCTGCATGTGCATACGGAGGGAGCCAACAGAGCAACTGCCTGCAAGCCTGAGCTCCTGCTGCTGCTCCTCCGCTTGCACCGAGTTGTGCACCGCGTGCCATGCCTTGGAGCTGAGCGCAGTGTGCCTATATGGATGCACAGGTGGCAAACAAGCTGGCACAACACAGACATTCTTTATTACGATCATGTGGAGCTGACGTTGCGTGCTGCCTGCTGCGCGCCGCCTTGTTTGCAGGCCTCGACCCTGAGCTGGGGGGCGCCGCCTCAGCCTGCGTGATTGCCGTGGTGGCCAAGCTGGCACCACCAACATTGTTGGTTACAATGTGGGGAACTGACGTTGCTTGCTGCCTCCCGTTCTTTGTGCAGGCCATCGACCCTGAGCTGGGGGGCGCCGCCTCAGCCTCGCTGGACGCAGTGGTGGCCAAGCTGGCCCGCGCAAAGGCCGGCAAGGGCTACGCCAGCGCGCGCGAGGCGCTGCTGCTCAACGCCCGCTTCGTGCTGGCGCAGGTGGGCTGCGCGGGCGCCGGCGCGCGTGCCGACGATCCCCTGTGGTGCTCGGCACCAGACCCGTGACGTCTTCTTTAGCGGCTCTGCAAGGTGCAACCATATTTAGCCTCATCTGCGACCGCGTCACCCCTCAATCATTGCTGAGCTAGCTGCCTCGTGGTTGGCTCGATGTTGCCGGCGCAGGTGGCTGCGCACGAGGCACGGCGCATTGGAGGCGCCCAGGCCGCTGCCGACAAGGGCAAGGGCAAGGCACCTGCTGGGCTGAGCAGCGGGCCCTTCTACAGCGAGCTGGCAGCAGAGGTGGGCAGCGGGCATGCAGCTGGGGATGCGTGTGGTTGCTTGTATGGCAGGGGTGCGGGAGCGTTGCTGGCGGTGATGCTGGTGCAGCATTGCGTTGCGTGTGTTGCTCAGGGGTGGCCAGCAACGCAGCGAGTTGGCAGCAAGGGGATGCAGGGACCGGCAAGCTGAGGCTCAGCATCATGCCGGGTTGTCTTACATCAACAATGACAACAACAAAAAGCAGCGACCATAGCAGCAATTTTATCATGCCTGGCTTGTGTCTAGATTACACAGGTATGTGCTCCTTTCACCCGTACATGACTTGATGTATGTGCCGGTCTGCCCTGCCAACTGCGGCTCTGCTGCGCCTGTGCAGCTTGCCAAGGGGCCCATCCAGGTTGGCCTGGTCAGCGGCAACAGCATCAAGATCAGGGATGTGCAGGCAGAGGCAGCAGTGGGCGGCTCCGGCGCTGCCCCGGGCGAGGAGCCTGATGCGCTGACTGCTGCTGACGAGGATATGGCCCGCAGGCTGCAGGCTAAGATGGACGCGCAGTCCATGGGTGGGGGCAAGTGAGTGATGATGCGCACACTGTGTGCATCCATCGAGGCAGCAGGAGTCGATGGAGACGACGAGCAGTTTGTCGGTTGTCAACGCAACCACGCGAGATGCATGCATGCAGAATGCATGAAAGGTGGCGGGGTGGCCACCTTGAGATCCGACTCTGCTGAAACGGTTGTCGATGCTGCTCTTCTTGCGTTGTGATCTATGTTCTTGCACTGGGTCACGACCCGAGGACTCCGTTGCTTGCTCAAGATACAGGCATGCTGACAACAAGATACAGGCATGCTGACAAGCACCTTGCTGCTGCTGCTGCTGCTGCTGGTGCAGGGGCCGCGGCGGCGGTGCTGCTGGAGGGCGTGGTGGCCCCGCCTACATCAAGATCAGCGAGGCTGAGATTGCTGACGACTACCCCATGCCCAAGCAGTACAAGGTGGGTTGCCTGGCAGCAGCAGCAGCACCAGCATAGGCATGGGTTGCACTGAAAACCAACCTTTGCCCAAGCAGCACAACATGGCTCATGTGTCAGCGGCAACAGCTGCAGCAGCAGGAGCAGGGCAGCGTGGGAGACTTGGCAGCAGGACAAGCAAGCAGGAGGGGGCCAGCAGCAGCGGAGCCTCGTAGCTCACCTTGTTTCCGCATACTGCAGCAGTATGCGAGCACGACTTGTTTTTTTTATTCATACTTGTAATGGGTATCATGCTATCTTGCTGGTACGCTGTGCTGCTCTTTCAGTCTTGCAATGCTTCTGGCGCCCCTTCATACATTCAGCACTTGTGTAAAACGCCGCTGCTGCTGCTTCTTGGTGCGCTCACAGCTGTTATCCAGGCAGCTGTGGCGACGGCCTTGCTAATGTAGGCACTCACATGTATGACAAATCTGCTGCTGCTGCTGCTGCTGCTGCGTGTCCTCACAACTGCCGGTCAGGCACCTGATGGCGTTGAGGAGACTGACGAGCTGCTGCTGTGGGACGAAGAGATGGCTGATGTGGACCCTGAATGCCTGCCGAAACGGTTGATCACCGACTTCAGCATCTACAACGGCGAGGTATGACGGGGCTTGCCGTCATCTGTGTCCAAGCCTGACAAGCTGTGAAGTGGCAGCATCAAAGTTCAGCACCAGTGAATGCCTGCCAGTGCGGCAGCACCGCAAGCTTTGCTTCACAACAGCCTGCTTGCTTCTTAGGCCGTGACTTCTGCGCTGGATTTCTGTGCAACCGCGAGGGTGCGTCGCGGCCTGCCTGTACCCCGGTTTGCCTCGTTTCACCTGCATCATTCCTCCAGCGCATCCTGCTTACTGCTCCTTCTGCCACCACCGCTCCGCTTCTACTGGTGTGTCTTGCAGGGCTTCTTTGCCAGCCTCGAGCTGCTGCCGCTGTGGGCAGGCGTGGACCCCGACGTGGAGCTGTACGCCAGCGGCATCGTCAAGGACGACGAGGGAGACTGGGGCACCGGTGGCCAGCCCCTGGAGATCACACAGCCCAAGCAGCAGCCTGAGCAGCAGCAGAAGAAGGACAGGAAGAAGAGCAAGCAGGAGCAGGGACAAGAGGAGGCTGCTGCGGCCGGCGGCAGTGGCGCGGCGGCTCATCTGCTGCAGTGGCTGCAGGTGGCAGCAGTGCTGCTGGCGGCTCGTCTGCTGCAGCGGCTGGCGGCAGCAGCAAGGCGCCGGCTCCTCTGCTGCTGGCGGCAGCAGCGGCGCTGGCGGTTCCGGCTCGGCTGCTGCAGCAGCTGGCAGCGGTGGTTCAGCAGGTGCCGCTGCTGAGGAGGCTGCTGCTGCAGATGCCTCCAAAGAGGTTGCGGTGGAGGCCGGACCTGACCCCGTTGCCGAGGGCGGCATGCGGCTGTACCTGAGCCAGATCAGGGAGTGGGTGGTGGAGTTCAGTGCAGACATGCTGTTCATCTCCATCAGGACGGATGCAGCATGGTACAAGCTGTGCAGGTGAGGAGGGTCCCGAGGCAGCTGCAGGGGGCTTGTCGCGACGGCTGCAGCGTCGGCAGCAGCAGGCATAAGTGGCAGCAGCTGAAGGTGTGCGGAGCACGACAACTGTGGTGGTACAGCAACTCCCTGCGCCGCACCCGCTGCATGAGCGCAATGAAACACTCCTTGCTGCGCAGCAGCGACTTTGCACAGCTGAGGCATCGCTGACTGGCACTGTACTGGGCTGTCTTGTGCTCCAGCTCACTGCTGCTGCCCGCCACTGCACGCTTTTTTGGTTTGCTCCGCTGCCGCGCCTCTCCCCAGGCCCAACCCCGAGTACGCGCCGTGGTTTGGTGTGCCGCTCAAGTCCGCGCGCGTGGCCGTGGCGCTGATCAGCATGCTGCAGCAGGAGAGCCGCGCCAGCAGGCTGTCGTTTGCCGACATCGTGAAGAGGCTGGCGGAGGTGTCGCCCGGCAGCCACACCTTCATCAGCAAGAGGGTGAGCCGGCGCAGCCGCCGCAGGCAGCAGCGGCAGCTCACCTGCTGTGACTGTGCTGCTGAGGTCACGGCTGGCGTCTGCTGCAGGCCCTGACTCAGCAGGATGTGGGAGGTGTAAGTGCAGCACGTACTCACCACGCCCGCATCCACCCGACATCAACCAATGTATACTGCAGTGCTCCAGCAGTACAAGCACCATGCAAGCAGCTGCACAGCTTCACCAGTCAACTCACCCTGCCGCTGCCATCGTGCTGCGCTGCAACCCTGTAATCACTCCTGTTCCTGGCTGCAGCCGGATCGTGTGGAACGCTACCTGGTGGTGCACGGCCAGATCCTGCTCAACCAGATCAAGGCCTACCCCAACGCCGCGGTGCAGAAGGCGCCCTTTGTTGGTGCGCTGCGCGAGAAGATGGAGGCGCGCAAGCACAGCAAGCTGTTCTACAGCAAGCGCGGCTTCAGCAAGGCCGTGCGCGTGGTCAACCGCAACCCGATGAAGGTGAGGCTGTGGCTCGGGTCACGAGCTTGTTGATGTGGTGGCGTGTGCGCATGGTAGCAATCGCATTGCCGGGACAGCTATGGCCAGCACCATCAGCAAGCACTGGATTGTGGCCAACCGTGCAAACGGTGTAAAAACAAGTGTTGTACAATTGAAGGAAACTTGGTGTGCTGCTGCCTTGAGGCTGCTGTCCTTCTGTTGCTGCTGCTGCTGCTGCTGCTGTCAAGTGTGAATGATGATGTGTGTTGAATGCATTGTGGAAGCCTAACTTACTGCTGCTGCCGTTGCTGCTGCTGCCCCTGTGATGTCCTGGCTGGCCGTGCTGCTGCCTGCAGGACCGCGCCTCCTCGGGGCGTGCCAAGCCCATGCCTGCCACCGCCACCACCATGGTGCGCGCCATCTGGCAGAACTACTTCTCCGCGCTGGAGGAGGCCGGCAAGAAGGACGCGGCGGCGGCTGCAGGCGCGGCGGCACAGGACGGTGCGGACGCAGCAGCAGCGGGCGAGGTGGCAAAGGAGGTCGATGACGACCCTCTTGCGGAGGAGGAGCAAGAGGAGGCAGGGGATGACCAGGAGGATGCGCTGGCAGGCGGCAACGGGCCCGCCAGCCCCAAGAAGAAGCGCACCGGCCGCAGCGGCAAGGGCGGCAAGGGCAAGGAGGCTACAGCAGCGGGTGGCGCTGGCAGCAGCAAGCAGGCGGAGGCTGCTGCTGCTGGCGGCGCTGAGCGCAGAAGGAGAAGGCGAAGACGCCAGCGCCAATCAAGGTGGGTGCCGACTTGAGCATTATGCGCTTCCACATCGCAGGCTGACCAAACTGCAGGCAGCTTTGTGTCGCAGCCGCATCTGTTCCTGTCTACACAGAGCACAGCCAGTCTGCCTGCGCTGTTCACATGACAGGCTTGTGGGCGTGCACGCCTGACAGCAACAGAATGCGTGTTTCGTCGACATCTCGCGTGCATGCAAGCAGCTGCTCGCTCAACTGACCCCTCTGCACTCGTTCGTTCATGTGCCGTGCCTTGCTGGACACGCAGGTGACGTGGAAGGATGCCGGCGCCCAGCCTGACAGGGAGGGCCGCTGCATGCACAAGAAGGCGCAGGTCGGAGGCTGGCAGCTGCAGCTGGGCAGTGTGGTGCTGCTGGAGGCGGAGGCACAGGACGAGGAGGCACAGGAGCAGCAGTACCTGTTTGGTGTGGTGCAGTGCATGTGGGAGGACGAGGACGGAGAAGCGTTGGCACAGGTAAGACGGTTGCTGCTGCTGTGCGGAGTGGATAGCTGCAGCTGCGTCCAATAATGCAATGCTTAAGGCTGCTACAGCCGCTGGCACAAGTGAGGCAATGCGCCTGAATGTACCACAGCTGTTTGGTGTGCGAGGCACAGGAGCAGCAGTATCTGTTTGGCGTGGTGCGTTTCTGTCCTTCGAGAGGATGAAGAGATTCTCATACAGGGCAGGGATGCGTCTGGGGTGTGTGTGTGTGTGTGTGTGTGTGTGTGTGTGTGTGTGTGTGTGTGTGTGTGGTGGTGTGGTGTGTGCGTGCGTGCGTGCGGCGTGCGTGCGTGCGTGCGGTGCGTGCGTGCGTGCGTGCGTGTGTGATAGGACAACTGTTGGCTCAATGTAGCCGGTAGTGACGCTGAATTGTGGTGTTGTGTATGAATCGGCCGGGTAGGCCTGCAGGCTTGGCTGCAATGTTGAGACGGGCTATGCGGTCACCTTCGGCATCCGCAGGCAAACCTACTGGCATGCCTCAACATAGTGCCGTGTGCACTGGCTGCTGTCGCTCTGCTGCTTGTCATGTGCTTGTTATGTGCTGGCAGCTTTGCATTGCAGCACGCCCTTAGGGTGGCGAGGGCCTCCTCAAATCAGAAGCCAGCAATGCAGAGCATGCTGGATGTGCAAGCAGCTGCAAATCTCACAGCACATATTTAGAGTCACCTGCATATGAAGCAGCTGCTGGCAAGCTAATGTTATTTGTGCATACATGACAAACCCTGTACAAAATATCAACATACCTCTGTGTCAATTGTAGGTGCGCATGCTTGCTGCTGGGCGTGACACGGTGCTCGGTGATGCTGCAGCAGAGGAGCAGCTTTTCTTGACGGGAGACTTTGAGGACATTGCTCTCGCTGACATTTCAGGTGAGGTCATACACAAACAAGGCAGCAAGAGCATGTGAGCTGTGTCTCACCTAACTGAGGAATTGAGGACTGCAGCAGCTGTACAAGAAGGCTGCGTATCATCTGCTGGAGGACATTGCCTTGGCAGAACATATGAAGTGACCTGCCAGAAGCAGGGCAGGTGGTGTGCATGTACGGGCAGCGGCAGCTCGCTGCTGCTGCCCATCTGTTGTCGGCTGGCCGACAGGTACTGTTGGCTTGCGGCACATGCTTTGTGTCTGTCTGCCGGGAGCACTGTCAGGAAGAGGAACACGGCAGCGTGGTGCAAGTGAAATGTGCAGACATGGCACACCCTGCTGTGGCTGCGTCGTAGTCTGCAAGGCGTCCTGCTGCTGCACTGTTGTCCTGCTGCTCCCTGCTGCAGGCCTGGGCAACGTCAAGCAGCTGCGCCGCGAGTTTGACCCCGAGCTGCGTGCGCGGCAGTTCCAGGAGGATGAGGCGCTGCGCGCCCGCAACGCGGCAGCCAAGGCAGAGGGTGAGCTGTCGCTTTGTGCCGGGCACACACATGGTGGCACAACATGAGCATAGCACAGCATAGTTGGCTGCATGTTTGACATCTATGCTTGCCGCAGCGCAGGTATTCGGGGTCTGCTGAAACTGCCTGTGAAGGGAGACTGTCACCTCACATGTCCAATCCTATGTGACTCTGGGCGTGCTCAAACTACGCGCTGCTGCCCAGAATGCGCTTTGCTGGCTCTTCTCGCAACCAGCTGCTACGAAGCAAGCTGCCGCCGTCCAAATCACCACACGACTGCAGCGCCGTTGCCTTGCCGCCACTGCCATTGCCCCTGATTTGCTGTCTGTTGCAGGCCGCCCGCTGGAGTACTTCTTCCGCCACCTGTACCTGCCCGAGCAGGGCATGTTCAGCGCGCTGCCAGAAGAGAAGGAGCTGGCCCTGGGGGCCTACCAGCAGGGCCCTGCTGCGCCTGTCGAGCTGGGCATGCTGCCTGCCGACAAGGGCAAGGGCTTCATCAAGAACGGCGTGGAGTACAAGTGAGCACGACCCTCGCTGCTGCTGCCTGCTGCCCGGCTTCAAAGGACAGTGCCAAGAACCATGCCTTGCTGTGTGAGCTGTCACCCCGTCTGTTGTTTTGTCTGTTAACCAGCATGTCCACTGAGACACGTGTATGATGGCCAAGGGCGGGACAGCAGCTTACTTGCACATGTGCGCGTAACTAAGTGCCCGCCATTGACATCGCTGCCGTTTGTCTGCAGGGTGGGCGACTTCCTGTACGTGCACACAGATACTTTTGATGTGGAGGAGTCGTCAGAGGAGGAGCAGGAGAGCGAGGAGGACGACGGAGACAAGGAGAACAAGGTGACTCCACCCTGCTGTTGCCACTGCTGTCTGTGCTGCATCTTGCTATCCCAAGTCATCTAGCACGCTTCGGTGTGTTGCACCGGCTGATGGCTGCATACAAATGCAGCACGCAGATGTTGAACGCGCCTCAAGCATCTGCAGCACACACAGCACTGCGCCAACGCTGGTGTGTTTGCTCAGGCGCTGTGCGTGGTGCACTGCTGTGCGTGCAGGCGTCGCTGCCTGCGTACGCCAACAAGAAGGGCCGCTTCCACAAAGGCAGCTGCGCGGGGCTGCGCGCGTGGGGGCTGGCGCGCCTGGTGGAGGTCAAGGAGGCGGGCAGCAGCAGCCGCAGCAAGGACAAGGACAAGGTGAGTGCTCGGGATGGTGCATCTGCAGGTGCTGCTGGTGCAAGCAGGGACTGCAGTGGTTGTGTGGTGGAGGTTAAAACAAATGATCGGCAGCAGCCGCAGCATGGACCAGGGAAAGGCGTGCTGGCTAGATGCCTGTTGACCTGCAACAACAGTGGAGAAGCGGCAGGCATGCGTTGAAATCCCGCATTGGTGCTGCTTTGCTCCCTGTCTTTGCCGCCATCGCTCGGGCACGCTGCCTGCCAACCCTTCCCTGCTCCCCTTCCTCTCCCTAGTGCATTCCCAAATCGCCAACCCCACTGCTTCACCTCCTGCTGCTGCTGCCAAACACTCCTGCATCCGCCGCCAGGCCGCGTTGCCCAGCAAGCTGCGCCTGCAGCGCTTCTTCAGGCCCGAGGACGTGGGCAAGGAGGACGCGTACCGGGCGGGCTTCTGGCAGGTGTACGCCTCGCCGCAGCCCGCCAGCGCCAGCAGCAGCGAGGGCTGGGTGCACTGGGTGGACGTGGCCAGCGTCATCCGCAAGTGCTGCGTGAAGGCCGCAGGCGCAGCTACACCTGCAGGTGCGCCGGCTGCAGTGATTGTGTGCTCACGTTGTACGCTGCCAGGTCAGCATGTCCGCCTGGGGGTCTTGCCCGGCATGCCACAGCCACCGCACGTGTTCATTAATGTGCATGTTACGGTCAGCGCACCACGGTCACACAGAGCTGCACTCCACCTCGCATCCTGCAGGACCTCGCAGCCTGTGCATGTTACGGTCAGCGCATCTGTGCGTGTTGCGGTCAGCGCATCACGGTCACACAGAGCTGCACCACCTCGCATCCTGCAGGCTGCGAGGACCTGGACTGCTTTGAGGTCGCGGGCACGTACGACCCCGCCACCAAGCAGCTCTCGGCAGCGCCCGAGGAGTTCGCCGCGGCGAGCCAGGGCATGCAGGTCGACGGCGCGGCAGCAGAGGACGACGCCAGCTTTGTGATGGCCACCATGGACATCTTTGCCGGCTGCGGCGGCCTGAGTGAGGGCATGCACCAGGCCGGCGTCGCCGACTCCAAGTGGGCCATCGAGTACGAGCAGCCCGCCGCTGACGCGTTCAAGCTGAACAACCCCGAGGCGGCGGTGTTCTGCAACAACTGCAACGTCATCCTGGTGGTGAGCTTTGAGTGATTAGGCTGGTGGTTGAAGGCAGATCGGCCAACAAAGTTGACGGTCGAGGTGGCGCAGGGAGCGGCACTGCTGCTGCAGTTGGTGGGTGGGTGCTTGTGCCCGCGCCAGGCAGCACCGCAGCATGGGCCTTCGCTGACTCGTGCGCTCAGCACTCTGGCACCTAGCACTGCAGGCAATGCACCTAACTCGTGCGCTCAGCACTCTGGCACCTAGCACAGCAGGCAATGCACCTGACTTGTGCGCTAAGCACTCTGGCACCTAGCACTGCAGGCAATGCACCTGTTGCTTCAATAGGCAGACAAGCAACTGCCGACAACTGTTGTTGTCGCTCTCGCCCCGGATGCCCACCCCAGGCTGCCATGCAGAAGGCTGGCCTGGACAGCGACTGCTCAGCCTGCGATGACGCCAAGACAGCAGCAGCCTCGATGTCCCCCGAGGACATTGCTGCGCTGCCACAGCCCGGCCAGGTCGAATTCATCATGGGCGGGCCTCCCTGCCAGGGCTACAGCGGCATGAACCGCTTCAACAAGGGCAACTGGAGCATGGTGCAGAACAGCATGGTGAGGGGACTGGTTGCAGCTGCTCCAGTTTGTGTGTTCACGTCTGTGTCTGTGTTGATCCAATTCTGCTGTCATGAGTGCCACCACAGTAAAGCAACAGTCCTAGACTGCAAGACTGCTGCAGGGTCAGCAACCCAACGCAGCTGTTGCTGTGCAGTATAGACAAACACAGGGTGTTGGAGTTTCCGCCAGAGCTGGCAAGCCAGCTGCACCTTCCAAACCAGCTCGTCTTGCCTGCTGCCAACCGCCCGCACTGCTGTGCAGGTGATGTCCTTCCTGAGCTTTGCGGACTTTTACCGCCCGCGCTACTTCCTGCTGGAGAACGTGCGCAACTTTGTGAGCCACAACAAGAGCTTCACCTTCAGGCTCACGCTGCGCACACTGCTGGACATGGGGTACCAGGTGAGGACTGGCGCTGCCGCTGTTGGGGATGCGACACCCAGGCCTGCTGTCTGCACCACCTATGTTGCAGAGCGTCATGCTGCCGTCCATGCTGGTTTCTGGCCTGGCTGCAAGTCTGCGCATGTGTCACGCTTCCACTTGCACCAAGCACCCAACGCACTCCGCTCAGACCCTACAGGGGTGCGCATGCTCCTTGACATTCGTGCGCTCCTGTGCGTTTGCCCGCGCCTGTGCATGTCCATGTGTCGCAGGTGCGCTTTGGCGTGCTCAACGCGGGCAACTTTGGCGTGCCCCAGTCCCGTAAGCGCACCTTCATCTGGGCGGCAGCGCCCGATGAGGCCCTGCCCGAGTGGCCCAAGCCCCGCCACGTGTTCAGGTGCGGCGGCACACCTGGCACCGCCTGCCCTGCGTCGCAGCGGGCTGTTCTGCACTGCAGCACCTGCCTGCGAAGTTTAAGCGTTCGCTTTTGTACCATTGCTTAAATATCGTTATGATTGCAATGCAGCGTCCGGCCTTCTGAACACCCTGCGCAGCCCATGAATTGCGAACTCGGCATGAATGTTGATCTTCCGTGGCGCTGTTGTGTCTGCCGCTGCAGGAGCCCGCAGCTCACGGTGAACCTGCCGGGCGGCGTGGCGTACTGCGCCGTCGACACCAGCATCCCGGGCGCGCCGCTGCGCACAGTCACCGTGCGCGACGCCATCGGCGACCTGCCAGCCATCCAGAACGGCCACGACAAGTGAGCGAAGCAACGGTAGTAGCAGCAAGACATGCCTGCCTCGCTTTGCCTTCGCCCGCCATATCCAAAACCTCCGCTTTGCTCACATCATCTTGCTGCAGCTTGCGACTCTGCTGCCACAGCTCACCCGCATTTCAGCCACTGGAAGCAATCATCTGCAGCTGCTGCACACCCATCCGCAGTTTGTAAGATGCGGCGATGGCATGTGCTCACGCAGTCTGTGCGTGCGTGTGTTCTTGCCGCAGGGATGTGATGCCGTACAGCGGGCCTGCCGTGTCTGCCTTCCAGAAGCTGATGCGCAGCAAGGCTGACGTGCTGCGCGACCACATCTGCAAGGAGATGAACGACCTCAACCTGGAGCGCTGCAGGTGCGCTGCAGGGCCTGATGCATGTGGTGGCAGCACCGTCGTCGTGCAAGCTATACATTTGTTTGGGAAGTTCACTTCGCTCAATATGTATATGCACGATGGCATTGACAGCCATGATGTATATGCATGCTGTATGCTAACGCCCACTATCTCCCACTCACATGTATGCACTGCCTCGCCGACCCGCAGGTGCATCCCTAAGGACGCGCCGGGTGCTGACTGGCGCGTGCTGCTGGAGATCGTCAAGAACGACCCAAGCAGGGAGAAGTTCAATGTGAGCTGCCACACACTTGCGCCTGCTGTGCTGGATGACATGCCCTTCTCGGCAGAACGCTGGCTTGCCAGTGCTGTTCTGTCTGATGAATGTTCACCACCAACAGCTTGGTCAACCCCTGTACCACGGCACTGGAAGGCGGTAACACCAAGTTTGGTGACCGTGGCCAGCCCTGCTGGCTGGTCGGCGCTGCTGCATCTGCTGCATGCTGACTGCGCCCTGTCTGCTGCCCTCTGCAGGGCCAGCCGCTGGTGCCCTGGTGCCTGCCCAATACTGCTGACCGCCACAATGGCTGGCGCGGCCTGTTTGGCCGGCTGGACCTTGCCGGACACTTCCCCACCAGCACCACCGACCCGCAGCCCATGGGCAAGGTGGGGCAGGTGTTCCACCCGCACCAGGACAGGATCGTCAGCGTGAGGGAGTGCGCTCGGTCGCAGGTGAGCCGATCATGCACCTTGTGCTAGTGGTCGGTCACAGCATATGGTGGACGCGCCTTAGCACAAGAAGGAGTGCTTGCTTGACATGGGTGCATGTACACTGTGCACGACATGCTGCTGCCGAAGATGCAACAATAACTTGCATTGCTTTTAAGGCCGGCCGGTGCTGGCTGTCATGGGCATGTAAACTTTAGCACTGCTGCACCTGCACTGGCAAGGACAGGTACGGTACAACCTGCTCTCTGTGACAAATACGGTACAACCTGCTCTCTGTGCACTATGTGCTACTGTGCACGTCAACTGCTGCATCGCTTACCTTCCTTCCCACTGCAGTGGCACCCGGACCACATGTTGTGCTGTCTGGCAACTGCGCCGCCGCCACTAGGTGCTGACTGCTGCGATGCTTTCCTCTGCCGCTGCAGGGCTTCCCTGACCACTTCTTCTTCAGCGGCAACGTGCACTCCCGCCACCGGCAGGTCGGCAATGCAGTGCCGCCCCCGCTGGCAGCATCCCTGGGCAGGCAGCTGCGCAAGGCGCTGGCGGCGACACAGGAGAAGCGCGTGGCTGGCTTGACCTGGTGAGCGCAGGGCACGCTGCTGGGTGCGCCTGCAGCTGCCAGGAGGTCTGAAAGGCGCAGCGGCAGCTGAGGCAAAGTGATTGGGCTTGCAGCTGTTGAAAGGTGTCGCGGCAACGGTTGCTGCTCAGGGGGCCAAGCTGGTCTTGAGGTCTAGTGAGGCTGGGTTGCTGCCGATCAGCTGTGTGAGGGAGGGGTGACGCCGCTCTGTAGGATTGTGCCCCTTTGAGGTTGTTGATGGATGTGAAGAGTTGTGGCGTTGGCAGCGGCCTAGGCTGGTTGGTGTTCGGACGGCTGCCACACAGGCAAGCTGTGTGTTTGTGGAGACGGCCAAGTGTGGCTGCCGGAACATGAGTTGAGGTAGGGCAGCACTTGCTGTGTGATGATCAAGGAAAAGGCAAGCTTTGCCATGGGCAATCTGGGAGTGATGTGGGGGTTGGCATGTTGTGGCACCCAGCAATGCGATCAAGCTGTTTTGCATGCATAGCGTGCAGCTCAGCAAGCTACCCAGCCTGTGCTCTGCATGTGCATGCATGTGTCTAACCAGAGTATCAGAGCGCATAATGGGTTGCTGGTGTGGCAGTATCATGTCTATGTGAGAGGACACGGCACTAGCATGCAGTACACTGGCAGCCCACCCAACCCCCCACATGAAATTGAATGACTGCTGCTGCTCATGCATGCAACGCGGACCACCCACTGTAATGATGTGTACAGCGCGCATGTACTATTTGCGGGGGTTGTTCAGCATGTGAAATAACACGCATTCAGGCATTGCATCACATGTGGTGATCATGATATATAACCAACGGTCCATCTGAGTGTTTAAACAGCTCTCATCAAGTGAAATGCATGTGCTCTCCCTTTGTTCTGCTGCACCTACGCAGCTGTTGTGTTGAGCGAGTGGTGTGTGCGGGAATGATGGTTTGTTAATTATCTCCCAAGCAGCATGGTGGTCATGCGCATCATCAGCATGCTGATGTGTGTTTGTAACAGTGCAATCACCTGCCAGGCTATCACCAGCATGTTGCGACACTCGTGTGATGCGCCGCTCACTCTGCTGTCAGATGTCAGTTGTACATTTCCGCATTGACAGCATCCCAAAAGCAGAACCATAACGGTGCTGTCCTGCCAATCCAGCAGGACTACAGAGTATGCCGCTTGTTGCGGGCCCGGGGCCTGTAGGGAGCCACCGCAGCATGAAAATATGTGGCATCCACCTCCGCGGTATTCTCATTAACTCACATGTTCACAGCCGGCTGATCAATCACACCAAACCGGAGCACTGACTGCAACCAAGATGCACAGCTACTAGTATCAGCCGTCCCCTGCGGCCACACCCGGGATCACACCACAAACACACCTGCCTACACACCAGCTGCCTGCTGCTGGGTTCCCACTGCTGCCCAGAAAGCATCCAGCGCCTGCTGCGACGGCTTGACTTGCAGCTTATCCACCAACTCCAAGCTTGTCAGACTGGTAAGCCGTGTGAGCAGCTGCAGGTTCTCATCTGTTGCCAAGCCTTCATTTCTGAGCAGCTTTAAGCAACGCAGCTGCCTGAGGTGCCCGACAGGTGCCAGAACAACCCTACTGGTGATGTTGCAGGCGTAAAACCAAAGCTCTTGCAGCTGTTGCAGCTCACACGCGAGCATCGCGGCAGTCACATCGCCTATTGCACGCCGAATGATTTCCAGACGTGTCAGCCCAGTGAGAGCTGTCAGCTGCAGTGTGTCTGCAGCATCAAGCTGTGCACTGCCGCAGCTGCCGTCTAGACGCAAGTGCTGCAGGTTTGTCAGCCCTGTCACATGGCTGCACACATCTGACAGCAGCTGCGGCTGCTGAGTGCGGACTGACCACATCAACTGAGTGAGGCCTGCAGCTGCAGCCACACCAGCCTTGAGCCGCTGCATTGCTTCCTCCTCAGCCACCTCATTGTTGCAGGACCACAGCTTCAGGCTGCGCAGCATGGTCAAGCTGCGCCACACGTGTGGCTCCACAGCAGCAGCATAGAGGACCGGCAGCGTGAAGTTCAGGTGGAGGCTGGTGAGGTGCTTCAGGGCTGTCAGGCTGGCTACGGCGGCTGGCGGATCTGAACAGTCCTGCATGGTCAGGTGCTGTAGCTGCTGCAGGTTGGTGATGCCCAGGGTGCTGATCTCGCCAACGTCATCTGCCGAGTTGTGGACTGACAGATGCTGCAGGTTTGGCGGCAAGCGGCAAGGTGATGAGATGCCGGGCCTGTCTGCAACCAAGTACAGCCATGTCAGGCACTTGAGGTGCGACAAGTCCGCGGCCTCGGCCTGTGCTGCTGTCTCTGCCATGCCAAATGCAGGCAACCGCAGGCGCAACAGCTGGCTAGGCAGCTGCTGCAGGTCTGCATTTGTTGCACTCTTGCAATGCAACCCAAGGCTGGTCAGCTTCTGCAGTGGCGCCAGCGCGCACAGGGTGCGGGACGCCACCTGCCCCAGCCGCAGCTCCTGCAAATTGGCCAGGCGGCTGAAAGCACATGGCGGTACTGGCCGCAGGTGTGACGATGCCTCCAGGTCTAAGAACGTGAGTGTGGCTGCTGGCAGCGCTGCCAGCAGCGCTGCGCTGTGCTGCATGCTGCTGCTGAAGCTGCGCAGCAGGAACGCTGGCTGCTGCTGCTGCTGCTGCTGCTGCTGCTGCTGCTGCTGCTGCTGCTGCTGCTGCTGCTGCTGCTCCTGCCGCTGCTGAATGCTGCCACAACCCCCCACTCCTGCTGTGCTGCTGCTGCGGGTGCAGTTTTTGCTGCTGGCCGCGGCTTGCATGCCAAGTGCCAGCAGGGCATCACCCACAGCAGCTGCGGCACCATCAAGCTGCATTTGTATGTTGATGCTGCCAACCAGGTTACTGTGCTGCGGCAGCCAGGCTGCAAATGAGGCCAGCGTGGCTGCTTGACTTAATTGTGATGCATTGGTTCTGCTGCCGTTGCTGCCACATGCTATCTCCACACTCAAGCAGGCGCCACATGACTGCTGAGCAGCTGCTCGTGCTGCCTTGCTGGTGAGTAGCAAGCTGGCCATTGTTTTGGCACTGATGGGGATCTGGGGCTGCGTTAGAAGCAACGCCAAGACCTGCAGGGATTGGGACATGCAAGAAGATTGATGAGCAGTGGACACTGACACTGCACCCCTGCTGCTGCGATTAGCTATGCAAGCTGCTCGAGTTCTGTTGGCCGCATTGACCACTTTTATATATACTGTGAGCATGTGCATCACCTCCTGCAGTTGCTGCTCGTCTCTCCCAACCCGCATGCTCTCCGTTGTCTGCTTCCTGCTGGGTTGCAGCGCCTGCAGCGGGTCCCAGACTAGAGCCAGATCCAAGTAAATAATGCTCAAATAGTGGTCAGTTGGAAGCAGTTGGAAGGCGTACAATGACAGTGGCAGCACAAAGTGCCCGGACCGCCACAACGCAAAACTCGACAGCAGAGTGCAGGGAAGACTGCGGATGATCATGTGTTGTGTAGCGCGTTGCAAAACAATTCGACATGCAGGGCTACACCTAGCACAAGATCATGGTATCGTACACTGTACTGCGTATTTATGATCTGTTAGGGTAGTAACAAGTAGCAGCACTCTAAACGCGAAGCAGAGTCACCCGGCCTCCCTCATGCAAAGCTGTAGGCGTCTGTAAGCAAAGCTGGCTCCACCCACTGTACTGCGCCGCTGGTTGTACTGCTGTGAAAAGGCAAGCAAGCATGCAGTGTCACCCAACCCCTGTATGCGAGGCTGCTCATGTAAGCAAAGCTGGCTCCACCCACTGTATTGCGCCGCTGGTTGTACTGATGCACACGTAGCAAGCATCCAAATCCAGAGGAGTTGCTTCGGGGGCACCAACCCTTCCGCGTACAGGAAGCAGAGGCAAGAGGGCTGCCCTATCTTCACCCTTCCTGCGCAAATTACGGAAGCAAACGTAGAAAAGGCAGCGGCAGGGGGCTCGTTACTGGGCTGGTGCCTCAGAGAGCCGGATCCTGCCGCCCCGTCTTGTACTTCGGCGAGATGTCACGTAGGCCAGAACCCCAGAGCCCAGACACTCAGCATCACCAACCATGCGTCAACTTTGCAGCAGTAACCTGAACGAAAACAGAGCAGGCAGCAAAACAAGACTACCAGCAGCGGCGGATGGCAGGCTAAAAGGCATGCATAGGAACAGCAAGTGCAAGGCACGCTGTCACCATCTGCTGTACTGCATGCATGGAATGCCCCCCACCATCTGCTGTGTACTGATGAACACGTAGCAAGCTTAAGCATCCAAGTCCAGAGTACAGTGTCTGCTGCCGTGCCAGCCAAGTTGGTGCGTTCATCTGCCAGTGCTTGTGTTAGGCCCTGCAAGCCATGTGGACTAGCGCTGTAATGATGGCGCTGGTGTCGTGCCTGCGCCATCGTGGCTCTGATCAGCAGCCACATGCCCACGTGCTGCGCACCAGGGTCACGACCCTGTCCCCTGCCACCACCAACAGCCAGCTGGCAATTGGCTGCAGCCAGCTGGCAACTGCCTGCGACTCTGCAGCCGCAACAACGGCGCGCGCTCCTTCATCATCATATTACCCATTCAAGCCATAGCAACAGCGCCATCGGCCCCGCGCCCCACCGGGGCGGAAAGAGGAGGGAGCACTGCTCCAGAATGTTTGCATGCATGCGCACATCCCAATACTTGACAAGAAAAGCAGCAATACACGGTGACACCATCCGACATCTTCCAGAACTGCCCAAATATCATCAGATACAAAACGCAACACCTTGATTGACGAATCAGCCATGGACAAAACGCTGCGCAACTTTTCAGCGCAACCAGGCGCGCGCTCCTTGACATGATGCATGCTGCGAGCTGGGCTGCAGTGCAATCATTGCCATGATGGCCCAAAAACAGCCCACGCCTGATCATGAGCTGCTGAGTGAAATGCTCAGGCTAGCAGGGCACTGGAAAGCTGTGAAACCATGAACAACATGAAGCTGCCACGCATAACAGCTAGCGCCACCTCAGCATACGACAGCACGGACAGGCGTGCAACCCACCCTCAGGTGCCAAGGCACGACAAGGCACGACAAGGCACAAACCCCACCCTGCCCAGCAAGCCCTACATAGCGGAGCACCACACCAAACCCAGCAAACCCAGCAAACCCAGCAAACCCAGCAAACCCTACATAGCGGAGCACCACACCAGAAACAATGACGGTGGCCCCGCACTAACACACAGTGCACAAGAGAACAGTAGGACAATCGAGAAGCTCACAGTTCTTCAGCAGTGTTGCACACCCAAAACAGCAGCAGCAGCCGTGCAAGTGATATCAGTCACCGCGGTTGCTGGAACACGGTGCCGAAGACGCCGCATCGCAAGTTGCGGCTACGCCGCACCCCAGCCGTGACAACTAGCCCGCCCGGACCTCCAAAGAGACACATGCTGCACTGCGCAGCTCACTCAATGACGGCCAATGCACAGTCTGACAGTGTACCGCATGCTAGTGCCGTGTCCTCTCACAGTGCTACCACGTGTGTGAAAAACCACCCAGCCAGACAGCAGCAACTCATGCACGCAACGAAAGCAACAAAGTAGAACGTATTGGCTCAGGGGAACAGCACATGCTCCTGAAGGCTGTGAAGGATCCCGCACGTGCTGCGCGCATGTGATTGTTGCAGCTGCACAGCATTGCTCATCATACACTATCGCCGGCTGGAGGCGGGAAGCGCGAATACTTTTACACTAGTCGTCCTGCCGTCTTTTGGCAGACCAGGTGAAAAATGGTCAAGCGCAAGCAGGTGGGTTATCATACTCCACGCATGAACTTTTATTCATACAGAAGTTCGTGCATATACACCCCTTGGTTGAGTTACACAACCAAGGGGTGTATTTGCAGATCTGCAAAGGCGTTTGAAAATAGACGCACTGCGATAGAACAGCTGCTGCTGTCAGCACCAGCATGTCAGGCCCTGACCAGTAGTGTGCTCATGTGGAAGAAGCCATATGGCCATGCATCACTTCACCGATAAAGCGGCCACCTAGGACACAGGCGTGTATCTGCACTGGCCTCTGCAACAGGTTCATGACCTATGCTCTTCAAGAGGACTATTCGCAAGTTATGCCGTGCTACTCGTACAGCCGCGTGCACTGCGGTCTCGGTATACATATCACGCTTCCCTACAGGGCAACAAGTATCGGCAACTACTGGCAACTACTGGCATGCCTACAGGCCTGAGGGTCGTCCTAAGGAGTTTGTACCCGTCACAAGACGGTGTCGGACGCTGCAGTACGCAACAAACCAGCTCAAATGACATAAAAACTGCTCAATTGCTGGCACGACAAGCACTGGCAGCTTCTTGCAACAAGCAGGCCGCGCCCGGCAACGCACGCATATGACAACCTCTAACATTGGTGGGCACAAGGCCTACTTCAAGCCCTGCACGCCTTGTTCGTGACAAGCAATCCTGTAGCTAAATTTCTTTCAACGCGTCTGCGGCCAGCACTCAGCACTCATTTCAAGGATGGAGGAGTTTCGCACAGCGTTCGCTGTAGCCACAGTGCTACTGCTTTGCTGCGCTCTGCCGGTTTCTGGGCATGGAATGATGATACATCCTGTCTCTAGGAACTTTTTGGCGTACTTGCAAGGCTCCGGAGTGGTGCCCTCACTGCCTGAATGCAGGAGGTGAGTTCGTAGTTACACGACGCACCAGCAGCGTAAAGTTGTGCTGAGTGCATGTGATTGTATTGCTGTGCTGCTACTTTTATACTGTTTAACAGCGTCGTTTTGCTGGACAGCAGTTTTCTGCATGGCATGACATCCACGGGCAAAGCAGGCATGGCATGGGCCAGCCATGTGCTGCAGCAATCAACGTTCCTGCAAACAGCAGGCTGCTGCTGTACACACCCAAATCAAAGCTCATAGCTTGCAATACTGCTTGTTACATGCAGGCTCTTCAGAGGTCTCAAATGGCAGCCAGCTTGTATGGCCAGCAGCATCCCATGGCTACTGCGGCGACCGTGCCGGGGAGCGGAAGTGGGATGTCCCAGGCGCACTGCAAGCAGTCTACACTCCAGGGCAGGTGAACACCTCACAACTAGATTGCAGCAGCTTGTTTTCATCCAAAGTTGTGCACTGTCAATTTCATGTGCATGAGTGTCGTTGTCAGGTTGTGCCAGCCTGAGAGAAGAGATGTCCGACGTGCTACACTGTACGGCGTGCCCTGGCAGGGCATGCCTGCCAATGGGAGGACAACCATGCTCGCTTGCGGCCCGCCACAGACAGCAACAGGGAACATGTGTCAAGTACAGAGTGCTGAATGCCTGCTGTCAATGTGAGCATGTGCTGTTCTAGCCGCGCACTGCCAGTCTTGCAGATCAGTTTCATCATGTTAGTGTAGGTGCCGTGCCTGCACTGAAGTCACTTGCTGCGCTTGACTTGTGTATCCCCATAGGTTGGACAGCACCTGACCTCCAACTGCTGCTGCTGGTGTTGCAGGTTATCAACGTGGACTACGTTGTGACAGAAAACCATCTTGGCCGCATCGACATGCAGCTGTGTGACGTGACGGCTCAGCCGGGCGACAACAAGTGCATCACACTCCAGAGGTGAGAGCCAGCAGTGCAAAGCTACTGTTTCAAGTCCCTCCAGCTGCCTGCCTGCCTGCCTGTCAGTGCTTGGCTGCGTATGCCTGCCTGTGTGCCTGCCTTCGTGTGCCACAGTCTGCTGATGTAAGCTGACCTAGCCTGCCAAGCAAGGCAGCAGGTGTGCGTGCTCTGGTGAATTGCTGTTTGTACATGCTGTCCAGGATGCAGTGCAATGCACCAGTGGACAGCACCTCAAGTTGTTGCACGTCCAGTACAGTTTCAAACCCCTCTCGGTGGTGTCACCTTCGGTTAGTGCAGTGCCAACTGTGTTGTCGCCGCTGCAGGGCTGATGGCAAGAGCTCGCTGCAGTACCTAGCGTTCATCGCCAGATGGAGCGGCGGCAACCCTGGCAGCGAGAAGCCCCTCTACAGCGACGGCAGCTCTGGCATGTACACCATGCCCGACATCCTGCAAGAGTGAGTTGTGCTACGTTCGCTCGTGGTGCACTCGTCATGGCAGTGTTGCACTGGTTATGTTGCCGCGGCTGTGACACTCACTGAGCACGCGTGTACAAGCCAGACGCCCCGCTTGTCTACGCTTGCCTGTTGGCACAGCAGGGCGTTGTTGCGGTGCAAACAGGCAAGTGCATCTGCAGTGACAGCAAGTTGTTGAGTGCACCGTCACAGGCGCACCAATGCGCATGCCAGGTGTCTGCACCACTAGCGGTGGTCACAGCCAGCCAATGTAATATAAGACAGCTGAGCTCACCGTCTGCTGTGCCATGTGCTGTGATGACTCGGCATGCCTCTGCAGGGAGGGCTGCACGGGGCAGTACATCTGCAGCGGCTACAAGGGCCTGGTGGCACACCGCACTCAGTGGCGGCTGCCAGCGCAGGTGCCCTGCAAGCGCTGCAAGCTCATGTGGACGTACCTCACCGCACACAACTGCTGGTGGGTGGCGGAACTCGCCTTCATGTCCCGCTGGCTTGCACCCACCTGCCGACGGGTGACATGTTTTTCTGGCTGCTGCTGCTGCTGCTGCTGGTGATTGGCGGCACACTGACAGGCATGGCAGCACTGCTGTGCTGTCTGCAAGGAGAGGGAACTGCACTAGCAGAGCAAGGTTCTTGCAGCGTCAAGTTTCCATGGTCAGACGCTACAATGCACCTGCGCGATGACTCATGACAAGCGCAATCTGGGTGGTTTGCTGGTTTGCTGCAACCCGCCTGCTGATGGTTCACAACCTCTTCTGGCTGCTGCTGCTGCTGCTGCTGCTGCTGCTGCAGGCCGCCTTGCGCCCCTGCCAATGCAGATGAGGTCACGTGCGAGAACAAGCAGGAATTCCCGACGTGCGGCATGAGCGGTGCAGCGTACCCAGAGTCCTTCTGGAACTGGTGAGGACACACGCACCAGTGACCCAGTGCTCATCATGAGCATGATGTCGCTGTTGTTTGCTGCAGCTTTGCAGCCTCGACTCTTCCTGAGTCCAACGCTGTGGCTGCATTGAAGGGTATGCCTCTGCCATGATCTGCCCAGAGATGGCGAAACTGCAGTGCTTGGGGTTGTCTTGCAGCAAGTGCTGCCATCGCCAGTGCTCTTATGTGCGCCTTGAGCACAGCACCCTTCGTGCTTTGTGCTAAGCGCTGACCACACCATGCCTTGCTGCCCGCTGCACCCGCACATCTCATGCACTGCTGCCTCCGCAGTGCTGATGTACGTATCAACACCGGCAGCGTCTCAAATGACCCTTCAGACAATCACCAGACGCTTGCAGACACCCCTGGCAGCCAGCAGTCAGACGACCTGCTGACACAGACGTCAGTGCGCAGGGACCTGCCTGCCTGGGAAGCCAAGATCAGCGTTTCCAGCGCACCATTCGGCGTGCCTAGAGTGGTCAAGATGCACCATGGTGGTTGGAGGATGGAAATGGCACCAAGGATCAGGAAGGAAGTTGCTTGGCAGATGCCTGAGGATCGGCTGGCTGAGCAGCTGACTGAATTGCCGATGGAGCAGCCTGAAGCTGAACGTGAATTGCCTGCTGCAGAGCCTGCTCAGCAGCCAGAGCTTGGCAGGCGCATGATGTTGCATTGACCAAGCTTCGAAGCTTGGTCAAGGAGATTTCCTTGACGTGTGCTGTATGTATCTGAGTGTGTGTACTTGAGAATGTATTACAATTGATTGCAGGTGTTTGTTTTAGTATCGTGTGTGAGTTGATGTACAGCAATCTGACATGCCAACTCAGCTGCAGCAGGAAGCTGCTGTGGTGCTGGTTGCAGGGCCGTCAGTCTAGAAACACAACCACTAGTGTCTGCAGCATTACATACATGTACAGCTGCTGTGCTTGACAAACTCAACATCATTCAGGGTGCCTGCAGCACAGGCCAGTGTGGGGCTTTGCGGGGTGTGTCAGGTTACATGTGGTTCTGTGTCAACTTGCGTGTCACACTGTGTGCATGCCTGTCATACGTAGTTGCACACGTATTCAAAAACTTCCTTGTTGCTTAAAGCACTGCAGACAGTGTTGCAAACCAGCTTTCTGAGCCCTGGCAGAAGTGATGCCTTTGCCTGCATTCAAGGCAAGGAATGTTGCTTCTCACAGCATCTGCCAAACTATTGGTGATGCAGCTCAGCAGTGATGCTGCTGTGAATTGTCTGGTCCACTGTGTTTATATCAGCAACCAATCTACTAGTGTGCATGCGGACCACAATTTGCAATTTGACAGGTATGACATATGACTATACATACCGCATTGTACAGACCTATTGTGTCATGCTTGCACAGCATGTGCTGCAGTATCTGTGCTGCTTTGCGGCATGCTCACCAGTTTGTTGACCAGAGTGTTGACTTGGGTGTCAATTTAGGTGACACCAGCACTTACAAGCTATCAGTTGCTATTCTGTTGTTTTGAGTGTATGTTGAACAGTGTGTATGTGTGTGTACAGGTAGTGTGTTGGTGTCCTTACAGGCTGTGCATTTGCTTCACGCGAGCGATGCGCACGTCTTGTGCAAGGCTTGCTTCAAGGGTCGACAGTTATAATTAGCAGCCCAGGGCTGCACACATAATCTGAATGCAGTGTAGTCTTGTTGCGATCATGAAGTCTGGGATACACACATTCATGAACATTGCCGGCAGCGAAGGCCTGTTGTAGGGCAGCAGTGATGTGATCACAGCTTGCCCAAAGCGGCTTCATACCTGTACTTGCCGCTAGGTGCATGGTATGCACTGCAATGCTTGCCTGCAGGCCGTCTTGTACAGTCTACAATGATTGGAAGAGCAGTACACAGTGGGTGCATCCGTGCAACCTGATGCTTAGACCACCCTGCTACAGAAGTGTGTAGCAGCTGATCTGAGTTGGCTTTTCGTCTTGCCGACGCTCGCCAGGAGGTCCTGGGGCAGAGCTGCTTCGTACAGAGCATATGGGGTGCGATGCTGCCACGTTGGCTCTGCACAAAAACATGAGCGGACGTTGGGCGAGACAGGTGCAACAGTGTGCACATATATCAAGCACTGCTGGCAGCAGCACTGTAACCTAGCAGAAAATCCAAGCAGGGAGAAGCAGAGCCTCCCCCAACCCCCTCATGCAGGACTGCATGCAAGCAGCGCTGGCTTCATCCACAATGAGGCGACTGGGTGACTGCTATATCCACTGACAAGCACAGCAGATGATGCACCACTGGCATGCTGTCACGCATGCCTGGCTCAGGCAGCAGGATTGAGACAACACCGCTGCGCCAACATGCCCAGGAGCCGTTAAAAACTCGTTCTGTTACATGCACAGCAAAGGAGCGCCTACACCCCACCACCTGCGCCGGTGGGCAGGCACGCTTGCATGCAGGCCCGGCGGCCCGGCTGTGCATACCCGCTGCACAGGACGCATGCGTATACACAGCAAGCTTTTGCTGCTGCGTTAGAGTGCTGCTTCTTCTTCTTGACAGCAAAGAAGCCGTTGCAATTCATTGTTATGCAACCAACATTCACTGCAATGGGGAGGGGCCCCCGGGGAGAACCGGGTACTGCCCTGACGGCCAGTTGACTGATTGCAGCCCGCAGCAAGGCCAAGCAGAGCGGCCCAGGGCGGATCCTGCGCTGCAGAATGCACACCGTGTGCACCGGCTGTGTTGCCGCAGTGACTGAAGCGGCGGTAGCAGCGGTCTGATTTAGACTGCTGAAACTCAGGCAGTGTTATGTGTTATTGTGAAGATAGGGACTTGCTGACTGTTTTTGGTCCTAGCCTGAATGTTGGTGGCAGCCAGCACCATGCAAGTGCAGCCTCAGCTGGCAGGGGAAGCCTTGGCGTGCCACCGTTACAAACTCTGGCTGTGGCACAAGACGAACTGCGCTGAACGTGCCATTAAAAGTGTGCATGCTCAAGTATGGCGTTATTGTTTGTTGCAGTGAGCAACTTGGTGGCACTTCCTAGTGATCTCTGCTGTGCACTCTGTCAGATTCGTTGCTTCTGTCCAATGTGCTGACAGCCGGTGCACATGAATCATAACGCTGGTTTGAATACCCAATGCCATGCCAACAAGTCCTTAATCAGAAGCTGGTTTGAACAAGAGCCAGAGGCTGTTACATGCCTTGAATGCACTAATCACGTGAACAGTAATTCATCAGAAACAGAAATTCATAATAATACTGAGGTGTTTGATGTGTCGTGCCTCTAATTCAAGGTCGAAGTCCGACGTGGTGACTGTGCTTTGAGCGGCCCGTGGCGAGGATCACAGCGCAACGCAGGTACAATTGAGAAGCAGTTACTTTATGGTGGTTTGAGGCTCGCAGTTGTCAAGGACGCTGACTGGTTCAGCAACAGGCTGGTCTGTAACTACCTTCTGCTGCCTTTTTGCTTTGTGTTGTCCTGGCATGCAGTGATCCTGCTCATGGGACGCTACGTCCGCTAATCCAATGCCTGATGAACCAAGGCCGCTGCAGGCTTGTCAGGCTTGCATGCCACTGCTGCTCCATATGTCCCAGCTCCTGCTGCTGCGAAGCCCATTGAGGACAAGGAGGCAGGGGATGCGGCACCTGCCAGCAGCAGCAACAGCAGCAGTGCAACAGCAACAGCTGTGAATGGCAGTGCACCCCAGGGCAACTCAAACACCAGCAGCAGCAATCAGCCCGCGGCAGCAGGCGGCAAAGGCGCAGGAGGGCAGAAAGGGTCCAAAGCAGGAGGGTCGAAACAGCAGCAGCAGCAGCAGCAGCAGCAGCAGCAGCAGCAAGCGGCTCCCACCAGCAAGCTTGCAGCGGCAGCTTCAGCTGCCCCCTTTGTTCCTGGCATTAGCGGCAAAACAGGTATCAACTTCCACACACCGCTGATTACCGTACGCAGGCCATATCAGCGCGGTGCTGCAGCCTTGCAGGGCCGCTTGCGTGTGGTAGCCACTAAAGAATTGCTGCGGCTGGCTTGTTTGAGCTTAGATGCCAATGTACAAAATACCAAGCAGTGCTACAGCATACTATGTAACCGTGTTGCTGCTGTCCACCTGGCTGACATGCATCGCAGGCAACTGCTTGCACCGTGCGTTCCGCACATCAGGAGCTCAATAACTAGCTCTTCCAGGCATGCCTGATACAAAATGGGATAACTGAAGCATGCATCAGTACACTGCCTGGGTGGATTACAAACTGTGTGTGTTATGCGCTGCCTTGCAGGCAATGCTGCTGGGCAGGTTTCTGGCAAGGAGCTGAAGCAGCAGCAGGGCAAGCAGGGCGGCAAAGGAGGCAAGCAGGGCAAGCAGCAAGGCGGCAGCCAGCAGGGCAAACAGCAGCAGCAACAGCAGCAGCAGCAGCAGCAGGATCAGAAGGGTGCTGACCAGAGAGACAAGGATGGCAAGGAGCCGAAAACGCCTGCTTCCGCTGGCAAGATGTCGGCTGCCGCTGCCGCCTTCGTGCCCAAGTCGGCACCCGGGACGCCAGCAGCAGGCAGCAGCGGCGGCAGCAGCAGCAACGCACAGCAGCAACGGTGAGGAGATGTGGCAGCTGCGGGACAGATGTTTGGGCCCGGCACGTCCACTGTGCGCAGCAACCCCAGCACTGCCCTGCCTGCCGTCACTTCACGGTCAGGCTGCTGTGCATGCTGCATGTCTCGAGCAGCGGCATGCACCAGCTCAGCTGTGTGGTTGAAGCAGGAGCGCTGTGCCTGCAACTTGCTGCAGCGCATGCAACATCAGCAGCCGTGTACCTGGAGTCACAGTGGAACAGCATTGCACAGCCGCCAACAGCCGTCGACTGCGTTTGCATCTGCGGCCATGTGGCTGTTGCTGCACCTGCTGCCTGTGCTGCTGGATGCCTGCAGGGGAGCACAGCAGGCCAGCAGCAGCAGCAGCATCGCAGCCCCTTCAGCAGCAAGTCGCCTGAAGTCTCCTCTGACGGCCTCCTGCGGGGCGGGCGTCGCCAGCACCAGCAGCGCCACCACCCCAGGAGCAGCAGCAGCAGCAGCAGGAGCAGCAGCAGCAGCAGCAGCCAGCCCCGCACGGCCGGGCCCTTTGGTTGGCGGCAGGGGGACCCGGGCAGCCCGCAGCGACAGCACCAGCGGGGGCAGGGGCAGCGGCAGCCTCGGCCTCACCAGCAACAGCAGCAGCGGCACCGCTGGCGGCGGCAGTGCAGGCCCGAGCAGCAGCGGCACCAGCAGTGCCCTGGGCGGCGGGAATGCAGCGGCAGGCATGTATGGCGGCTCCAGGGGTGCTCCTGCAAGCGTGTCGGGGATGGCGGCTGCCCCTGCGGGCCCCAAGCGGGCTCTGCTTGCGCAGTTCCAGGGGAACTACCAGTATGGGTCTGCCGGCATGGCTGGGGGGCCGTTTGGTGCGTACGGGCACAGCCTGCACCACCACCACCACCATCCCCACCACGGGGCGCCGGGGAAGCAGCTGCTGTCTGGGCAGTTCATGTCGGAGGGGCTGCGGCAGCAGCTGCAGCAGGCCAACTACCTCACGCAGCTGCAGGTGAGCACATGTGCGGCTGTGTTGGTGCGATGCGTATGGGAGTGGCTGGCAGAGCAGCAGCAGCAGCAGCAGCAGCAGCAGCAGGTCAAGTACCACACATCGCTGCAGACGTGTGTTTCCACTTTCTGTTGGTGCTGGTTTTTATTTGGTCAGCGACGGTGAATGCCAAGCAGTGTGTGGCAGCAGATGCAGCGTGGTATTAACCTGGTGCAGTTGCCGCAGGTGAGAGTTGGGTGCTTCTGCAGGCTCTTGTGCCCCATACTCCGTCTGTCTGTTAAAATTCCAGCATTTGTTCCAGCATTTGTTGCAACCAGCCAAACTCCAGCAGTATGCATTCTACGGGTTGTGGTCACCAGGAATGTATCAGCTGCAAGCTTGAGTATGCCTGGTGCGCGCAGCCTGATTTTGTTTTGGTCTCTGAATGTTACTGGATGTCCTGGAGCGCTGTCGTTGTGTGCAACCCGCATGTGCTGTGCATGTGTGTGGCCCAGGCATCTAGTCTGCATTGTTGTCAGAACAGCGTCGTTGCCGCCAGCAGCCACTGCCAGTCTGCATTGTTGTCAGAACAACGTCGTTGCCGCCAGCAGCCACTGCCTGATGAGGTGCCGTGGTTGCCGCTGCAGCACACGCCATCCGGTGACGAGCCGCCGCTGCCCGACAAGATCGGCTGCTACCACACGCTGTGCCCGCTGGAGGAGCTGGCGACCGCGGACATGAGCGGCGTCTCGGCGGCGTGGGGCGTGCGCAGCAGCGTGCTCAAGGGGGTCAGCTGCAGGGACGGCCGGCCGTACCTGCTGCGTGTCGTGTGCGGCAAGCAGGTGCGCACAGCTGCAGCGACGCGTGTGTGTTGTGCAGCGGAGCGCAGGTGTTGGCCGCAACTGACGCGTATGTATAGTTTATGTCGTACCGTATTGCTCCAAATGATCACCTCTTTTAAAACATTGCCGGAAGCCGGCAGGACTTTTTTTGAATATCTTAATATCACCGGACGCCGGCTTGGCTTTTTTTTGTTTCTAAATACATCACGGTGCTGGCGCAGGCCTTTGAAATAATGTTGCCGAGGGCCTTAATTGCAGCAAGCACCCAGTTCTAGCGGTAGTACATGCCTAGCTCGCTACAAGCTGGTTGCTGCTCACCGTGCCGCTACATCACCGTGCCGCTGCATCCCTGTTGCTGAAGCTCTTCGCTGAAGTCAGTGCCAGCTCCTTTAGCTGAGGAGAGTACTTGTAGTACTCATCTTCTTCGTTGCTGGCTCGTCGTCTGCATCCTGCTCCTGCTGTGGCGCTGCTGCTGCTGCTGCGTTGGGGTAGCTGGTGCTGCAGCGGTACCTGCTGCTGCAGCGTTAGCTGCTGTTGCTGAGGAGCTGCAGACGCGTTGGATCTAGCCTCTCTCTCTGCAGCTAACTTTTCGGAGTCTTTCTAATACTGCTGTGTGGCCCTGATGTCCTGCGGCTTGTTCAGCACGACAACAAAACTCCGTAATGTTGTTTGCATTTGATCGCTGGGTTTGCCAACGGGAAGCTTGCCAAACTTTTTTTTAGGGTTTTAGTTAAATATCACCGGAAGCTGAACTTTTTTTTGGTTTTTTAGTCTATCACCGGAAAGCTCAAAAACTTTTCTAATCCGGTGATAATTAGGAGCAGTACGGTAGTTATATATTTATAATGTGACGTATTTTATATTTTATTTAGAATTTATATTTATTTTAAATACCGTCACACCCCACTGCTAAGGCACCGTAATTGCTAAGGCATACGAGGGCGAGGTAAAAACGACCCTAACTGTAAGGCACGAGCTCGTTTACAAGGCGGGGTTTGAGGCCAGGAACGGCTGTACCTGCTGTCATTTGCGCTTCGTCGTGAATCAGACGCAATTCTTGTTTAACAGCTTGGAAGCAGGTCGCCGATACCGAGGGTTATAGAGTTTTCGTGTTCTGCACCCTAAGTGAAAGGCAAAGCCCAAAAATAAACCACCCTAATATAAGGCATAGATTGTCAGTGTAAGGCAATTACGGTGAATACGGTAGATACCAGTTTATAATTCTTTTTATGATTTTTTTTCGATTTTGCAGGCGTGCAGCTCTGCGGCAGGCTGGGGTTGTCGCAGGGGCTCGGTCTGTCTGTGGCTGCAAGGCGCATGTTATAGTGTGAGTGGTACCCCCTGTTTAAGGCGCCGGCGCCTGGCATGCACGCTGGGTGGATGTCTGTAACACATCGGCTTCACAGGTGATCAGCCACACAGACCTGCACGGTAGCGCTGTCGTTGTCCAGTTGCGGCTGCCCGCTGTCTTCACGGCTGGGCATTCAACGCTGCTGCTGTGCTGCTGCTGCTGCTGCTGCTGCTGCTGGCCACCACTGTTGGCGCTTGCTGCTGCTACTGCTGCTGCTGCCGCCAGGTGATCCCGTCTCTGGAGATGCTGGGTGTGGTGCGCAGCGCCGTGGACATGTGGTCGTGCCTGAGCGGCCACCCAGGGCTGCTGGTGCCGCTGGAGGCGCTGGTCGCGTCGGAGCTGGACGGCAGCCCCTCGCTGGTGGTGGTGCATCACTACGTGCCGGGGGCTGTCACGCTGGCACAGGCCCACCTGCAGCCGACCCAGGTGACATTTTGACAGTTTTTTTCCGCCTGCTTCTGCTGTGCTTCCAGCGCTGCTGTGCTGTGCGCGGCCGGGCCAGGAAAGGGTGCTTGGAGAGGGGTGCAGCGCGTGTGCGCGCACGTGTTTGAGCGCGCTTGTGTAAGTTATGCGTCGTCTGGGCTGTCATGGCGGCCACGGGTGGTGCTGCGGGGCCTGTTTGTGCCCCGACTGTTATGTCGCACAGGCACACCTGCAGCCAATACATGTGCAGGTTGAGGATCGAAGAGCAGATGCTGCTGTACTCACTGCTTGCTTGGCATTCCGCTGTCCATACACACACACACACACCGGGTGTCGTGCTGCCCTGCAAGCTGTACGGTGTGTGTACGGCTGCTCTTCTGACGCTGCTTGCCTGCACACAAACAGTTGTGCATCAACTCCCCGGCATGGATCTCTGCAGCGGAGCAGCTCCGGTTATGCGCAGAGCTGGACAGGATTCAACTGAACTGGCTTACTATGGCTGGTCGTGCTGGCACAGACTGTGCTGCTCCTGCTGTGTCTGTGCCACCTGCCGCCCGCCGTGCTGCAGACTGCGTCAGGGCAGCTGGTGCGCAACACTCCCAACGAGGAGCTGCTGTGGAGCTACACGGTGCAGCTGGCAGCCATCCTGCGCGCAGCACACGCGACGGGACTGGCGCTGCGGCCAGCCGCGCTGTCAGCGACCAAGGTGCGCGGCGTGGGGCGAAAACAAAACTCTCCTCAGCACTCCCTGCAGTTGCCTGCAGTTTAGAGTGCCTGCAGGGTGTGATGTTGGCCTCGTCACTTCAGGCGCAACATGCCGTCCCTCAAGCTGACGCAACCTCGAAGCACGCCAGGTGCTTGTCGGAGCGGCATCGTTGCTCAGCTCAGTTGTGTGCATCTTTTGTCTCCCCAGCCGGTGCTGCGGCGCCACCTGCCTGCTCGTGCGGGCGCCGCCGCTGCTGCTGCCGCCGCCTGCTGCAGGTGCTGCTGACGCCCGTGGGCAGGCTCAAGGTGTGCGGGCTGGGCGTTGCCGAGGCCCTGACTGGCGAGGTGGTGCCCGCAAACAGCGAAGACCTGCTGGCCCTGCAGCGGGATGATGTGGTGGTGAGCGGGGGACCAACACACGCGCCGCACGGCCGTCCAATTTGATTGCGCTGTCAGCAGCCTGCCTTGAGTATGCCCAGCTTTGCGATGCTGCTGTGGCTGGCGGCAGCTGCTGCGGCTGCCGCTCATTACTGCTGTGGGCTTTTGGGTGCTTAATAAACTCGCTGTCTTGCATCGCCGTACCACCCGCCGGCATCTACAAATTGTTTAGGCCGGCGCTACTTACGCGGTGCCGTTTTGGATTGTCTTGCTTAAAGGACTCCTCCTGTCTCATTGTTCTGCGTTGAGCTGTCTGGTTGTTTTTGACGCTTTCCCCCGCCAACCAGGGATGGGCCAGCTGCTGCTGCAGCTGGCGTGCGCTGTCGGCAGCCTCCCCTCGCCCAGCCTGGACTTTGCGAGCCTGCACTACAGCCCCGAGTTTGTGCGGCTGCTGGTGCTGCTGCTGGGCGTGGCGGATGGCGGCGGCTTCAGCTGGCGGGCTGTCAGTGCGCTGCTGGGGGAGCGGCTGATGCTGGAGGTGGACGCGCTGGCCATGTTCAACGAGCAGCTGGTGCGCCTGGAGTGCTGCACTTTGCCTGCCTGCTGCTGCTGCTGCTGCTGCTGCTGCTGCTGCTGGGCAGTGCTGTTGGTGCTCGCCTGCCCAGCGGGGCACTGTCTCCGTCCCTCATTCACGCTTGTCACACTCGCTTGATCGATCCATCACCGCAAGCCACACAGACCGCGTCACACCGTTGAATCCTGCTGCCCTTGCGCCTGCAGCTGGAGGACTTGTCTCACGAGATGGAGAATGGGCGCCTCTTCCGCCTCGCGACCAAGCTCAGCTTTGTGACGGACAGGCCGGCGGAGGGCCCCGGGGGCCACGGCAGCGCCCAGCATGCTGCGTATGCCGACAGTGGCGACAAGTACCTGCTGGGCCTGTTCCGCGACTTTGTGTTCCACCAGGGGGAGCTGGAGCAGGGCAGGGTGCTGGACTGGGGGCATGTGGTGGAGGCCCTGAACAAGGTGGGGTGGGCTAGGAGGTGCCGGCAGGGCGTGCGGGTTGGTCACAGCATCACAGTTTGCTCCGCACCACATGCCTCTGGTTATTGGGGTAGGTATTGAGTGATGGCAGCTGTCGCGGCAGTTTCACATCCAGCGTGAGATTGGCGGCCGACCAGGCAGCCAGCTGCACTGTCTGACAGCAGCTTCAACCTCTCGCTGCGCAGCGACGGTGCTATTTTGCTGCCGCCGCCCTGTTTCTGCTGCCTGCCCTGCTGCTGCTGCTGCTGCTGCTGCTGCTGCGCCCGCAGCTTGACGCGGGCGTATCGGAGCAGGTCCTGCTGCAAAGCAGGGACGAGCGCTCGCTGCTGGTGGTGTCGTATGCAGACGTCAAGGTGCGGCAAGCAGGTGTTGGCGGGAAACGCTTTGGCGCATGGCAGGTTCCAGGAAAAGTACTGTTACTTGCACAATGCGCCACGCACACAATGCCCTGCGTGCACACGGCACCTGCCCAGCACTGTCACCTCACCCCTTGCAAAGTTGTGCTGTGTTTCTGGTGCTACGTAGCAGCACCAACACATTGTGCATGCCTGCTGCTGCTGCTGGCTGCTGCTGCTGCTGCTGGCTGGCAGCGCTGCATTGAGGCGGCCATATCCGAGCTGCGCACGAGCGGCCGGCCGCAAGCCGCGGGAGGCTTGATGCGCGGCCCGGCACCCCCAGGGGTCGGCCACATGTTTGGGGGCAGGTGACAGGGCGCGGCGGACGCGATCTGTGGCTGCGGTGCGTCTCCGCTCTCTCGCGCTCGCCTGGTGACGTCTGGAGCTGTGTCGCAACACCCGATTGGGGGCAGGCGCGTGCGGCAGCTGTAGTGCTTCGCGCACATGTGGTTGGTCGGAGCGGGTGCAGCAAGGGGTGCGACCCGCGAGCAGTGCGTGTTTCGGGGAGGAGGGCAGGGGGAGGGTGTGCGAGCACATGTGCCTGCCAGCGGGCGTTCTCAAATGGGCGGGAAGAGCAGGACTTAGCGATGCAGTTTTGGGGCGTTTGCCTGCTGGCAGCCAGGCAGGGTTTGTGGCGTTGTCATGTTGGGCTGGTTGGTTGGGCAATGATGGCTGCGTGGTTGTGCCGTAGTCAGTTTGAGCTGTTGGGCAAAGTGGCTGCACGGTTCTGGATCAGCTGTGTACATGCTACGGCGCCTCCCTCGGCAACGCAGTATGAACAGTGAAGCAGTGCTGGCTTGTCGTTGGCTTTTTTGGAAGACCATGTTGAGCATCGCGCGTGCATAGCATCAGCCGCAGCAGCTATGTCAGGGCCGTGGCAAGAGGGGTCCGGCTGTACTGCCACGCTCTGTAATTGTGACAGATGCACAGCAGGCATGCGCCAGCTCCCAAAGTGTGCGGCATGTTGTAGCTGTTGTCAGCCGCATGGCACGGCTGCTGCCAGTACGCCACGCTAGCGCGGGCCATGAGCTCTGCATGCAACACCAGGCTCTCCGCATGCTGGCGGAGCGGCACGCTTGCATGAGCAATAAGCCTCGAGCTTTGCACGGTGCGGTGCGGCACAAGACTGCAGGATGCATTGCAAGGGCGTGTGAAAGCAGGCGGCGTTGCAAGGGCCGCCTGTGTGAGTGTGTGCAACTCCAATTATGCGCCGGGGTGGCAGCATAGCTTGCAGTGACCGTGCTACAATTGTGCAGCTACGCGTGCACTGCCGCATTTGCTTGGGCAGCATCATGGCGTTTGATGCTGTAACTGGCGCTCCTTATTAGGTGCTGGGCAAGCACCATTGTGGCACGGCTACTGTCATGGCTATATAGCCTGCATATATGCAGAAAATTTGATGACAAGTTGGCGGACCTCTTGCAGAACATGCGGGCATGCATGTCTGGCGTTGCTGCCCTGCATGCTCTGCTGTGGGACAGCATAGGTCGCGGGGGCTGTATGCTAGCCATGGAGTGCGGCAATTGCTGCATTGTGCATAGCAGCGTGTGCTGTACTGCAACCCTAGGCTTGTGCATAGCAGCTGGCATGTGAGTGCTGAGTATGCTGCATGGTGCTTGGCAACGTGTGCTTTCCTGGAACCCTTTACAGGACAGCTGGTAGATGACTGTGATCTCGCCGCATTTGCTGCATTGTGCTTGGCAGTACACGTCTTCCTGCAACTCTTGTCGTCTTCGAACCCTACTCAGCCTGGTGCATTGACGATATTACCGTACACACAGCACATGCAGCCTGTACTTTTCGGCAATGTAGTTTGAAAAATGCAGGATAATTCTGTCGAAGCAAAGCCGTTACGATACATCTGAGAGTTGGTCAGGCTGCTGTAGTACGAGCTTGCTGTGCCTGAGCACTGTCATTGCGGCCAAGACGACATGGCTACACAAGAGCAACAGCTATTCATTGAACTTCAAGCACAGCTCATCACGCCAGAGGCCTTTGAGCCATTCGGACAGCTGATAGGACCCTCACACGACGGAAAGGAGTTTGATCAGGAAGATGCGCAGCTGGTTTTGGATAGGGCACACCCAGGTAGCTTATTTTTTTGTAGTTATCTGCATGTGGCTGGCTTTTTTGAGCAATGCATGCGTACACACTCATCGGCTGTGGGCACCTTGCCAAGGCAGTAGCAGCAGCAGCAGCAGCCCCAGCAACACTATCATGCAACCATGTCTAAGCAGCAGCAGCAGCAATGGCACATGGATGCATGTTGGTTTAGTAGTAGAGTTGGTTGCGCTCAACGTCACACTCGTGCACAAGAGACGGATAAGACATGGTAGGCCTGTTATCAGGCACAACTGCACCCACCGGGGTGTCAGTGAACAACGTCATACACTAGTGCAGGTGTTGTGTGGCTACATCATCGTCTCCTTGAACTAGATCTGCAGATGCTTCTGGTGTATGGACTTTCCAGCTCTGTGCCTGCCAAGCACACCAGGCTGGTCCAGTGGGCCAGTACCTTGCTAGCACACCATCTGCCCATCGCCGTGGTGGGATCCCCTGTGCGCTCACAGCTCTAGTTGAAAAGGCCTGCGCAGAGGCTTCGTAAGGGTTTAAAGGACCTGCTTTCAAGCCTTGTATAACCTTGAAGGTTGTGATAGGGCGATAACGGTACCAACAAATCCGTATGATATGGTATGATCCTGCACACCCTGATCACGGCTGTGATTTGAGGAATCACAATCTCCAGCAAGCAAGTTGCCACCTACATGTTCATCTGAAAAAAATGCTGCAAGCTGCCACGCACCACAGCTAGATTACATCTGATAGGTGCAGTTTGATTGCTGCAACTGTAACGGCAGTTTATGTCAGCAGGTGGGTCCTTGGCAGGGTGAATTCTGTGCTTCCATATGGTTGGTACAGACATACCTCGCGTGTTTCTAAAGGGCAACAGCAGACATAAACAGGTGGGCACTTTTGGCATCTGCAAGCAGCCTGCCCAACCTGCTAGGGCTGCAATAACGGTGGCATACAGCCCTCGCCAAATGTGAAAACAGAACAAATCCTGGTTTAATTTTTACCCCCTTTGCCAGATGATTAAGAAAATAACAAATAAAGGCATCAACAATACATAATTTGTAAAAGTAGGGCTGAAAGAATTGAACATGTAGGAATAGGAGTACAAGTAGGAATGGCGCCTGTTGAGACGCAATCACCACCTGCGGGGGTATCATACATCATCAGCCATGGGGATCCATTATCTTCCTTGCAAGCTGTGCCAACGGAGTGAACATACTAGCCAAGCGGATTTGCCCCTGTATATGCTTTGTGTATGGCATACATCATAATTGGTGCCCCACTGCAGGGGCGATGGGGCTGGCATCCCAACATGGGACGACAGCGTCACAGGCCAATGCTCTAACCCATTGGCCAGTTCCTAGCAGCAACACACACAGCTGATGAGGCTGCGCAACGCATGGAACATACCCAGCTACTTCTCCCCTATCCATGCTGTTTCATAGCACTGCTGTTCCCGCCGTTGCTGCTGTTGCAGGTTTTACATCATGCGCCTGCCCAAGCGTGGCCTCTGCTTCTCCCGCATTACCTACCACGCCAGCGTCACTCAATGCCTCGGCGGCTTGAACCCTGGCCAGCCGTGGTACATGGTGGTTGCCGCGCCCAGCGGCAGTGTGGCAAGCTACCCGCAGCAGCAGCAGCTGGTGGCTTTCAAAGTGCCGCATGGTGTGTTCATCAAGCTGAAGGAGGGCACGTGGCATGCAGGCCCGCTGTTTGATGAGGCTGAGCACATGGACTTCTACAACCTGGAGCTGAGCGATACCAACGTGGTGGACCACAACACGCACGATTATGCATCAGCAAATGCGCTTACATATAGGGTGCTGGAGTGCTGAGTGGCACATCCTAGCCACAAGCATTGCAATGCGTGGCATCATCAATCAAGGTGGTCCAACCACACTGCAGCAGGGCAGCAGGGGTAGCAGCAGGTGTGCTGCCACGCACGCCGCTTCAGTGATAGTTCACTTGAATGGGTAATATGATGATGATGATGATGAGTGCATAGTTCACTTGGAGGTCCTCTGCAGGCAAGTTTTGTCTGCTTACAATTTTTAGGGTGACCACCAGCACCATCGGCACCACCTCCCACTGCATTTGTGGAAAGGCTGATCAATGCCAGCGTCAGTGCGGTACACCAGTGGTGGCTTTCGCTTGCAACATCAGGTCTGGTTGAAGTACTGTGAGCAACTTTTGGCAGAGCATGATGGCAACATCACGTTGCATCAACGACACCAGTGGCGCTGTCAATGCACAACCAGCCTGAGCATGTTGAGTGTCCACCTGCCAGCTGCCTGAGGTTTTGCCTCTGTCAACACCATGTCAGTCATTGACTTGCAAGTCAGTGGCCATCACAGCATCCACACGGTCAGGCTGACAGCAAAGGCTGGGGCAGCACGGTTGTTGGTCTGGCTACATCACTTCAAGGCTTGAGCAGCAGGTTGAATGTCAAGTCAGGCTGCATGTTGTTACAGTATTTGTCAGGATTGCCCGGCGCGACGCCAGGCTCTCAGCCGGCAATTTTCCCAGCAGCAACCCACTACCGCTATGCATGCATGACTGTGAAGAGACAACGTCATTCATGATTGCTGACCACGGGTAACCACACACGCTAACGAGGCATGCCTGCTGAGCTGGACATGCACCGTTTTGTTGCAAGGGTCACCCCCCAACGCCACCCATCATGCAACACAGCACGTTGCTGTACACGATGAAGTGCCCTTGCCTCTGCTATTACTTCATTACCTTCCCTGCTAGGTTGCAATACTGTTGCTGCTATAGCTAACAAAATGCTGTAACAGTTCCCTTAAAGTGCTCAGACCTGCACTGTAAACAACAACGCACCTGCTCATTGACGAGCACCATCATGATAATGATGTGCCTGACATGTGCCATGCAGTGCATGCCAACCCTTGCCCGACAGCCGCATTGATAGTTGACAGTCGTGACACAGCTGACCGCGAGTTAGCAGCGCTGCCCATCTGTGGCGCTGGTTCACTGTGCTCCACCGTCTTTTTGCTGGGCAGCAAGGGCACCAACAAACAGAAGAATACAAAGACACCATGCGCAAAAGCCTGCTACCCGGAAACACCGCTAGCCGCACACATGGCTGTTGGCAATCCCTTGCTTTGCATGCAGAGCTGTGTCCTGTCACATGAGACAACAATAAAAAGAATGCAGCAAGCACCAGAGGGGGATCACGCCAAGCTGTCAAGTTGGTATGGGTCGTTGTTTGACCACCAGTCATAAGCGAGGAAAAAAAACCGGCGCAGCTGCTTGCTTGGGGGCCTTTTGTTGCGCCCTTTTGATACAGGATAAACAGTGACTCAGGAACAACTGCACACACATGTGTTAGCAAAGACACCCAGGTGGCCAGCAACCACCTACAGCATGTGAACAGACTCCACACGCGCTGCCCTGCAGCTGTGCCTGCCAGCCTGCGTCAGGACAGCATCACAGCACAAGCAGGCACCACACAATCAACCAAACGCCACTACCTCAACCGTCCAGCAGGCTGTGTCCCAACACGTCACCCCAGAACAATCACCAGTGCCAACGTAAGACCAGTGCGCGGACGCTGCCGTGACTGCCATGCTCTAAAGTAGTGCTGCTTCTTGACGTGCGGCTTGCGAGCACAGATTGAAACATCGCCCACAAAACGCTGCGGTGCGACACGCAAGCATAGCAGTGACCCACCAAACCATGTTTGCTTGCTCTGGCCACCAACACACCAGCAAGCCGCCATGTTGCTGCAAGGGGCAGAGCGAATCACACAAGGAGCACATGCAGGATCTTGAGCCTTGCACAGTTCAACACAAACAGCACAGTGCAAGATAGTGTCAAGTACACCTGACTGGGCCCCCCTGATGCCGCCGTAACATCGACAGCGACAGCGGTGGCACCGCCGCATCGAAGCTGGTAAGTCGCACAACTCCAGTTGCTTGCAGATGAAGGCACTCAGCAACAGCCGTACACGGATCAAACGCTCGCCATCAAATGAACAGCTACTCCAAACACAAGCGCCAAACATAACAGTTCCTGTTGCAGCACCAACCCTGCTCCTTGCCAACTCTGGAGCATGTTTGTTAACTTCCCCAACGCCAGCAGCAAGCTACACTGTTGCCTTGCCAGCAGCAGCCGCAGCTGCAGCAGCAACCGCCGCCTCTGCCGCCGCCAGCTGCTTCTTCAGCGCTTCAAGCTCCGCCTCCTTCTGCTGCAGGTGCTGCCGCTCAGCTGCCAAGTACTCCTCTGTGAGCTGCGGCGGCGCTGCTGCTGCTGCTTCTGCTGCAGCTGACTCGTCCACTTCCATCGCTTCTGCATCGGCTGCCGCTGCACGATGCTCAGGCACCTGCTGCTGCTGCTGCTGCTGCTGCTGGCGTGCAGGCTCTGGTGCCGCCATTGACAGCGCCGCATGCAGCGACAACAGCTGCCTGCTGCTGCTGCGCTGCATCTGCACAAGTCCACCAGCAGCCTCCGCAGCACTGCAGGCACCACCCGGCAGCAACACATCATCCTCCGCTGTCCCATTCGCCTCGCTGTCGGCGCGGCCCAAGGCCAGGCCGTTGCCGCCGGTGCTGGCCAGAGCGCCATCAGCATCATCAGCACCGCCGGGCGATGCAGCTGCCGCCAGCTTCTCGAGGGCTTCGTGCACATCCCTCTCATCCATGTCTGTGTCGTGGTCCTCCTCCTGATCATGCTGCTGCTGCTGCTGCTTGTGGTGGTACCGCTGGTACTGCTGCAGCTGCTGCTGCAGCTCGGCATCAAGACCAGGCAAGCCCGCTGCTGCGCCCTGCAGCAGCGAACGCTGCGCGCCGGCAGCAGCGTTTGCAACCAGGAACGCTGCCACCTCGGCTTCTGCAGCAGATGCATCGTGCTGCTCATCGTCGCCCTCTGCTGAGGTGCGTCGGCCACGTGCCGCTGCAGCTGCCGCCGCCACCTCCTCGGCCGCCGCCGCGCCTGCCGCTGCTGCCGCTGCAGCAACTGCCGCGGCTGTGGCTGTGCCGTCGTTGCCAGCAGCAGCACCGCCAGGTGCACGCGCGCGGGGGTTCAACTGACGCAGCGCGGCGCCGCCGCCTCCGCCACCGCCCACACCTGGTGTCAGCAGCGCCGGTTGCCCTGCACTGGAGCTTGAGCTCCCGCGCACGCGGTAGCTGCCCACGCCAGCGGCATTCACAGACGCCGCAGCCTGCTTTGCCGCCGCCTGCGCCGCCTGTGCAGCAGCAGCGCCGCGCTGCGAGGCCGTCATGTGTGTGCCCAGCTGCCGCATCGCCGCAACAGCGCTGGCCTCCGACTGGATCTCCTCCAAGTTGTAGTCGCTGAGGGGGAAGTTGAGGCGGGTGCGGGGCCGTGCGTCCTGCCCCATGAGCCACAGCACTGCCACGTCATACGCACGCGCTGCGTGGATGGAGGTGGGGAATGCGCCAATGTAATGGCTGCGCTTGCTGCTGGACGCCCACACGTACACCTGCAAGCAAACCACAGGGGCGCAGTGGCAGAGACAGCACAAGGGCATGTAAGTTGGCACTCCTATTGCATCAGTTGAGAGTAGGGGAAGGCACAGCCAACAAAGCAGCGTCATGGGTGGTCGCGTGCTAGTGCCCCCAGCAGCACCACGCATGCAGCACCAGCGGAACTGGTGCCGCTGCTCCTTCACACCCTCGACAACACCCCCGGCTGAGTGCAATCCACGCACAACAAGCAGCCTCAACAGAAACACTGGGAGCCGGCCGACAGAAGAACACGCGGGCGGGCAGGGGCGCAAACAAGCAGCGAAAAAAGAGACCCCAACCTCTGAGCCGCACCAACAGCAGAACTCCAACGCGGATTGTAACACTGCATGCAGCTGTCCTGGCCAAGCACAGTCGCCCTGTGCACCACAGCAAGCCCAGCCCGAACTGCCGCGCACCTCCCAGCGCTGGATGCGCTCTCGCCACGTCACCCCGATGAAGCGCGAGGCAGCACGCGGGCCTCTCGCAGCCCTGGACCCCTCCTCCTCCGGCCCCAAGCTGCCAGCCTCCACCAGCTTGGCAGAGCCGCCACTGCCCGTGATCCACGCGCTGCTGCGGCCCGCGCTGCCCAGCGCAGCCGCGTTGTCCACTGCTGCAGCAGCTGCATCCTGGTCGCGCGCATGGTCACCCACAAAGCGCGACACACCCTCTGCAGCGTTGGCCAGCGCAGTGAGTGCCGCCAGCGCTGCTGATGTCTCGGGGTCGCTGCAGCGGGCACGGCCGGCTGCGCCACGTGGCTTGCGCTGGCCCTTGGCCTTGGCTCCTTTCTTTGCGCTGCCTTCTCCGGCTGCAGCTGCTGCCGCTGCGCCCTTGCCTCGTGCTTTCTTCTTGGGTGCAGCTGCAGCCGGCGGCAGGTAGTTGGCGTCATCGCCACCAGCAGCAGCAGGCGCGGATAAACTCCTGCCACCAAGCAGAACGCCAACACCCAAGCGTGCATCAACGGCATCATCTTCGGCAAAGAAACCCTCAAATGCTGCACCCGCAGCGCTAGACCCAGTGCCTGGGACCCCAGCCCCCGCCCACTGGCCACTCATCAGGCCTGCTGCAGCAGCAGCAGCTGCCGCTGCAGCCGACCCAGACTTAGCCGCCGCTGCCGCCGCTGCTGCTGCCAGCGCCTGCGCAGGGCTCATGGAGCGGCGGATACTGCGGCCAGCTGCAGCTGCTGCTGCAGCCGCCGCTGCTGCAGTGCCTGACACATCGCCAGCTGCCGCTGCATCAGAGTTGGCCAAGTGGCTCAGCGCAGCCCTGTACAGCATGTTGTCTTGCGTGTCCTCCAGCAGTTCCCTGTCTGCATCTGTCACCCCTCCCGCCCCTGCCTGCAACTGCATGCTGGCCCCTGCAGAGCCTCCACCCTCGTCTCCCTGCTCACTTGCTGCTGCCGCTGCAGCCGCAGCAGCTGCCGCAGCAGCTGCAACAGCGCCGCCAGAAGCAGCACCCTCTCCGGCACCATGCAAGAAGTCGTCAATGCCCATGTCGGCAAAGATGCTGCCATAGTTGCCCAAGACGCTGCTGCCGCCGCCGCCACCCAGGTAGCTGCTGCCATTGAGCATGTCCTCTGCTGCCTGCTGCAGCTGCTGCAGCACGCTTGTGGGCTTGTTGGCACGCTGCTGCTGCAGCGCTACAAGCTGCTCCTGCTGGCGTGCAAACTGCTGCGCCCGCTGCGCTGCTAGTTGCTGCTGCAGGTGATACGACTGGATCTGCTGTGCCTGCAGGGCATGGCCCTTGGCAGCAGCAGCGCCCTTGCCATGGTTGCGCCGCTTGCTGGTGCCCAGCGCAGCTAGCAGTGCATCTTCCTCCTCCTCTGCTTCTACTGCCTTGGCGGTGCGCACCTGCAGGACAGCAACAGCAGCAGCAGATGCGGCGGCAATGACAGGCCAGCAATCGCAGCAACCCCAAATTTCCACAACATATACCATAAACACAGCAGACAAAACAAAGTGCCTGTTGCTGACATGTACCCACTGGCCATGCAAGACTCCTCATCTTCCTTCCAGCACAGCCACGTGGAGCCATGCAGGCTTTCTTGCTGACACAACAAACTACCTGCAAGCAGCTGCTGTCTCCTGCATGACACACGCCGATATCTACCAGCAGGCTGACCAGGAACCATAACACAACAAATGATACACTCGGCAGCACCCACAGCACTCACCCGCTTGCGCTGGCTGCGTTTGGATGGATGCAAGTCCTCCTGTTGCTGCTGCCGCTTGCTCTTGCTGTCGCTGCTTGCGCGGCCAAGCAGCAGCTCCGCCGCCCCCAATGCGTACATGGCTGGCTCATCGCTCCAGTCTTTGCCATCTTGCTGCTGCTGCTGCCTGTCGCTGCCGCCCCAGTCTCCGTTCAGGCCTGCGGTGAGCCGCTGGAAGGCCTGTGAAGCAGGTTTTGGCGGCTTACTTGCATGACGCGCAGCACCACCGCTGCTTCCACTGGCGGGAGGCAGCAGCATGTTATCATACAGGTAATCCAGGGCATGAGCCTGCGGCTTTGCTGCAGCCTGCTTTGGGCGATGCTGCTGCTGCTGCTGCTGCGCCTGCTGCTTGCTGTCCTGTAAGAGCGCTTGCTCTAGAATCTGTTGCAATGGGTCTGCCAAGTCAGCAGCATCGCCGAGTAACTCTGCGCCAGATGGGAAGATGGCGCCCCTTCCTGCAAGACCTGCTGCAGCTGCTGCTGCACGTGCCGAGCCAGAACCACCCTCCTTCTGCTGGCCGCTGCTGGCATTGCCTGCAGGGCCACCCGCAGCAGGTGTGCTGCTGCCGCTGCGCTTGCCGCCGCTGACAGGGGCTGCACCACTGGACCGACCTGGTCCTGCAGCTGCGGGTGCAGCTGCTGCTGCTGCTGCTGTCTGCTCCCTGCTGGCTTGTGCTGTTCCTGCAGACAGCAGCGTCAGCAGCTTACTGCTGGCAACCGTACCGCTGCTGGGCCCCTGGTAGTGTGTTGGCAGCAGATCACTGGCTGTGCTGGTTGCCTTGCTGGCTGCACCCAAAGGCGGCAAGCGCGGCTCTGGTGACACCTCTGCCATGTCTTCTGGTGAAGCATCGTGCAGCTGCTCCCCGCTGTTGGTGCTGCTGCTGGGTGGCTTGTTGGAAGGGCTGCCAGGCGGCGTGCCACGTGGAGAACCTGGCAAGCTGCTGCTGTTGAGGCCTGGCGGTGCCAGAACGTGGCTGCTGCTTGGTAGCGCATGCTGCGCTGATGCTGCCAGCATCTGGATGTTGGCGTTGGCCTGCGCTGGCGTAGGCACCAGTCTCGTCATGCTGCGTGAGTGCAGTAGGCCACCAACAGGTTGCGAGAAGAACCCTGCAACTGCATCACTGCCACCACCGCGCTCATCTAAGCCACCGCCCAGGGATTCCTGACCTGGGCTGTGAAGGCCAGGTGCATGCTGCCCCAAGCCCTCTAGACCTTGGGGCAGCAGCAGCTGCTGCGTGAAGGAGTAGGAGTGCAGCATGTCCATGCCGTCCATGGCATTGCCGGTAGGCAGCAAGTCCTCCGCAGAGGAGCCCTCGGCGGTGAGCAGGTCCAACATTGGCTGCGGTGCTTGCTGGGGAAGTGTCTGCTGCTCTGCGGCTCCCTGGCTACATGGCTCGGCAGCAAGATCTGCCTGTATTTTTATCCTGCGTGCCCTTTAACTGCCTGCAGTCCAGAAGCGGAGGCGGGCCCATCAAGCCGGGCAAGCAAATGTTGGCCAGCGCAGCTTAAGCAAACCCGATCCAGAGAGAGCTGCTTGTACTCAGCTATCAAACTTTTAGCACTTTTGTGTAGTCATATAGTTGCTGACATCCTCATCGGCCAAGACCGAACTTTGCTGCTCTTTGCCAACCAGGAGGCTCACCTGTGGTGGGCCGCGTGCTGCAGCTGACAGCTATATGAAAGGCAAAACGCAGATAAACTGTCGATGCGCAGCTGCGGGGCAGATCTGTCTGCCCTGAAAGAGTCCTCTCGTGCTGAAGAGTGGCGGTGCAGGTGTAGGCACCGATGCTGCACCAAAGCACGGTTGGCTTTGAAATGGTTGTCGGTCGCGCATGTTCAAGCCAGGTCAACCATGGACAACAAGTGAACTCTGGACTGCGGTCCTCGGGTTCAAGCATGCGGCCCGATATCGCACTACTGCCCTGCCTGTAATTTGAAAGCCACATGATAGAGTGTCACATACGCGTGGTCTGCGCGTAGGTGCAAGAGGAGGACCAGCGGCAACCAGCTGCTCCCGGCACAGCAGCAATCCTTTGAAAGCAAACATTCTGGATCCCCTGTTTTCGTGGCTTCATAGCAGGGCGGGCGCAGTCAAACATCGTAGATGAATGGGTACCTTACATACCACACCCAGCAAACGCTTATGTATGGTGAGTCACTGCTTGAGTACAAGCAGCAGTGGTCGGCTGGCAGCAGATGTGAGTGCAGTAATGGTCACAGCGGTAGCATACAAGCTCAGTGTTGCTGACAGGATTGATGCGCTGGCAATCCATCATCATCATTTGGCAGCAAATTAGACTCGCACTCCTTTCATATCAGCTGCCTGTCCTCCCAAGGCAGGTTGTGCAGGCACAGCCACTAGAATGGCGACGCTCATGGCCAAAGCTCTGGTGCAGGTGTTTGTTGCGCAGTCCATTGAGCAGTCTCAATGTACCAGACCCCTCAATGTTGCAAAGAAGACGCTGCATAGTAAGCATTGCAGTCAAACTGTCTTGCAATCAATGCCAATGTCCGCGCCCCCTTGGCCAGCAACTTAACCAGCAGGCGTCGTGTGTTCGCGACCTTCTCAGCAGTTCTTGCTTTCTAGCTATGCAGCTGAAGCCTGGACCTGCGTGCCACTTGTCGTCAGGTGCAGCATTGCACGCAACCCCCGCTGCGTGCCAGTGCGTCCTCAGAGTCCAGGGTTTGCCAGGCTGCTTGGCATTATACTAGCAGTGAATCACTTGATGCGCAGCGCACCATATGTATTGTTGGCGGTCAATTTGTTACTCCAGACTTGTTTAATATGGCTGCCACTGTGTGTTGCGAGATGGCAGGTCAGCATTTGCTTTGCATGCTTGTTTGCTGCTGATCAGCGGCACAGTGGCCATATCCCAGTGCACTATCCACGTGCAGCTTTGCAGGAGGGTGCACCCGCGTGCACCCACGTGGTAGGGTGACTCTGCTTCGCTTTCCTTCTTGGTTAGAGTGCCACTCTAGCAGTGCTGCTTGTTACAGTGGCCATCCAGACAGCAGATAGCAACCGCCTTTGCACGCCCAGTCTGCAGCTTATGTTAGTTCAAACTTCCTAATTCACATTCCTCAACAGGAACAAGTTGCTCAGACAGTGCTGGCCAACCAGTGCTGGCCAACCATGGTTGCAGCAGCCAAGCCAAGCCAAGCCAAGCCAAGCCAAGCCAAGCTGATATGGCACCAAGAAGTGTCACAGATGACTTTGATCACAGTTTGGATGTTACACAATCAAGGTGCTGCCGCTAGACAACGGGTTGACAGCGGTACCGCTGGCAAGGCGCTGCTGCTTCACTAAGAAACAGCCAGGGGTACACACCAACAGCTGCACCACTGATTGCACACTACAACAGCACCAGGGACAAGGTTGCAGTTGCGCAAGCTACTACAGCTTTGCCAGCCACGCAACCAGACCAACTGAGCAGCAAGCAGCGCCACAGCACACAGTGACATGACAGCAGAGACACGCCAGCACATCATGTGACAATCATGGGTTGCTCTGCCTTTCCATGCACCCGTAAGGCATGTACACAGCTCATGGCGGAGGGCACATGCTGCTGCTCAGCCTGGTTTGCCAACATGCACCAGACATACCGCGGGTGGCAGTGACCAAGCAACAGAGAGTTGAAACCTGTGAAACACCACGGAACAGCAGATACAGAGCAAGCTGCTCGTTGAGACACACAGCCAGCACTGTACTGTACTGCCACGACAGCTAACGCGGCTGCACTTGTTGCAGTGCTTGTTGACTGGTGGTCGACTTAGTAAAGCCAGTGGCGATATCCCCACGTCGTCATGCCTTTGTACCAGCTGCTCCATTGCAGCAACTCTGCCAGCACCGGTTGTGACACCACACATGCTTAAGCTGAGCCGCACACATAACCCCAAGCAACAGCACAGCACGCTAACAGACATATCCAGATTGCAGCTGTGCACATGCCACCAGGTATGCAACGTCTGTTGATCTTCAGGTGCCTCCTGGGTTTCAGCAGCCGCACATCATCAGCATGTCTGCCTAAGCCCTAACGCAACACAATACCTGAACTGCGTTTCCAACGCGCGGGACAACAACGACAGGGGTGGTGCCAGTCGATACTCAACGCAATGCACATTGGCACGCACAGATCCACACGGACTCCTGCCAGCACAAAACAAAACAAGAAGAAGCCCCCTGAGAGGCAGGCACGCTTTATATTTGCAACAGCACAAGCTGACCACCTGCTGCTGCACTAGCAGCAGGCAACAGCTAGCACAAAACAACAATGATCACTGGCAGTGTTCAGGGTAACTGCTGCTGACTGACACCCACCCACAGGGTCAACCCGCCCTCAACAGCAGCAAGCTCAGAACCAGCTGTCAGACAGGTTGCGACAGCGCACGCACCAGCGGCGACGGCTGCTGCGCAGGCTGTGCAGCAGGTGCCCCGCAGCACTGCATGCATGCAGATGGTGTGCAAAAATCACCTGCCATCAGCAAAACCTGGCTGCGACATTGCTACTACAGCGAGAACTGCAGTTGCGGCGACAATGTTGCAGATGCCGCTGTGCTGCAACTGCTGCTGTCGCAGCTGTTGCGGTTCGCACCCTGCTGCTGCTGCAGCTGTGACGGTGTTACTGGTTGCTGTCTGAGCCCGGCATGTCCTTGGCAAGCCATTCCCGCAGCGCTGCTGCGCAGATTTCGGTGTCCGTTGGGCTCAGGCTGAACTCCTCGCTGATTTCTGCTGCCAGGTTGTCTGCCGTGTCCACGTCTGGGTCAAACTCAAAGTCGATGGTGCGCACTACCGGCGGGTTGCTGCCGTCCGCGCTGCTGTCATTGACCTGCGGACACGAGGCAAGAAGCACACAGCAGCATAACTACATGCAAAAAGCGCATGCGCATGCCCGCAAGCGCTTGGCCAACAAGCTTCAAAGGCTCACAACTGCTGACTGTTGTGTAGCGAGAAGTTCAGCCTGCTGCAATTGGACGTGAAAACCGGGCTTGAAAGACGCACATGTGCCGTGGCAGCCAACACAGCTGCAAGATTACAACACATCCAACCATGCCACAGCCGCCAACCCAGCACACTTCCCATGCACGCCACCAACTCTCCGCATCACATCCAAAACTTGGCAGAAAACCTTGGCGGAGCCGCACCCACCTGCGTCATGAACAGCCGGAAGTGCATTTTGCCCTCCCGCGCCTTGCCTTGGAACTCAAAGTTGTAGTCCTCCCCGCGCAGCTTGCCGATTGCGATCTGGCCCTCGCCGGTGTTGCCGCCGTCTCCAGGCTCACCCTCGCCTGCTGCGGACTCGCCGGGGCCTGTGCCTGCGCTGGGCTCAGGGGGAGGCGCCTTCTTCACCTGTCGGCATGTGGTGGAGGCGCATGTGGCAGTTAGGCATGCGATGATCAGTGGGTAGGTACTGCTGATGGTTGAGCTCATGACGCAAATCAGCCAGGAGGGGCTGCTGATGCCAAAACGCGGCGCGGAGACGCTGCGAGAAACTGCAGTCGGCACCGGGCGTCCGTTGGCAGTCCGCATGTGTTTGCCGCGAAGCACCATGCTGCCAGACTGCACGGTCAGAATGCAGCGCCAAGGGCACCCCAACGCTGCTGGTAGCGGCGGCCGTGCCTGCCGGCCACTGCATCAGCCAACTTCATGTGTTGCCTCTGTGTCAGTACAGGTGCTGCTGCTGGCAACTGCTGCAAAAGCCAGCTGTTGCAGGCAATGCGTTTGCAGCTGCAACGGTACGATCACCTGCAGACAGGCCAGTACCGGTGCCTCTACCAGCTGTGCTGCTGCTGCTGCTGCTGCTGCTGCTGCTGCGCACCGACGCCTGCAAATGGTTCTGAGCTACTGACGTGACCAACACGTGCCAGCTGAGCTTGCCTGCAGGAAAGGGTCGTCCAGCAGCTGCGATGCGGTGTGCCGCTGCTGCGGGTCGCCCACGCAGCAAGCTATGAAGCGCGCGGCCTCGGCATCAGGCACCTGGTCAGGCAGCAGCAGCGAAACGGTTTGCGAGTGAAGCTGTCAGAAGCACGCAGCAGTGCAGGCGCACACATGAAGGCACAGTGTACTTGAGTACGACGAGCCGCAGCTACCGGTGCTGCCAAACGCAGGCAAGCACTGCCGCTGTGCTGCTGACAGCGCTTTACCAGATGCGTTTGTGCAGCCGACTGCAGCAGCCAAGACACCAAACCACGTGCACACGGCTGCAACCAGGCAACAGGCACAGCACAAGATAGCTTCTCTGCTGCTGTGCATGCAGACACACGTCTGTGAACAGCTGCCACACCCCCAAGCAGTGCTGCAGCAGACGGCCGCTGCAGCCCACCGACATAACAACTAGCAGCTGCGCCACCACTTGTTCTCATGGCTGTTTGAGCAGCTGCAGCACCTGTTTGGTCACCAAAGAGAGCGGCTGCGGCACCCCCAAGCAGCACCGCATGCATTTGTACGCCATGCCACTGCGGTCTGACAATGCACCCTTGACTAGCAAAAGTAGCAGCTGCGCCACCACCCTGATGCCTTGCCCGCATGATCAGCTGCCCCACCTGCAGGCAGTGCAGCGTTGTTCTGTACGCCGTTCCACTGCAGCCAGGCAACGGCCATCAACTTGCAGCCGCGCCGCCACTTCCATTCCTCACCTGTGTCAGCAGCTGCGGCACCTCCAGGCAGTGCTGCGGATCGAGCTGCTTCAGCGTCAGCAGCTCCAGCATGCACAGGCCAAACGCAAAGATGTCGCCACGCACGTCCTGCACAGTCAGCAGCACGTGCCGGGGAGCCACCAGAGATCCATGCACAGACACAACAAGCAGTGAGGCAACTCGCAAGCTGTGTGGTAGCCAGCTACACAACCAAAGATGGAGAGCGGTCACAAACAGGGCTGTACAAGCTGCGTCGCGAAAAGATACACATGCACAGGTGCAGATGTGACAGAATCCAGCAGCGTGTGAGCTGTGCGTGTCTGCACGTGTCCATGCATCCAAGTGCAGTGCAGGCAGGCGAGGCGAGCAGGTGTGCCTGCAGGCCATGCACATGCCAAGATCTGCGGTTTCCTACCCGCAGCAAACGCGCACCCTGACACTCCAGGTGACACAGAACGACAGACGAGGACGACACACGTAACACAGTAGCACACCTTCTGCATGTCTTCCATCTCCGGCGTTGGGTCCTGCTCGCTCTCCTCCCACCGCAGCGGAATGAGCGTTGCCAAGCCCAGGTCCCCGATCTTGATCTCGCCGCTGTGCCCGTTGACGTAGATCTTGTCGCAGCGCAGATCACCGTGAACTACAGGGGGAGTCATGGCATGAAGATACTCCAGGCCCTTGAGTATCTGACGAGCCATGCGCTTCACAGCCTGCACAGGGGCCAGACCAGACAGGACGGAAACCTGAACAACACGTGCGCAATGCTTGGAGGCAACCATGGCAGCCTCTGCATGTGCTGGCGCAGGTGTTGGGTGCTGTTGCTGCTGGTGCTCCCTGCAGTGCTGCTGCGCCGCTGCTGGTGACGCTGCTGCCGTCACACCCAGGTAACTTTGGCCCAAGGTGGCACTGCACCCGCGCCTCAGCCAGACAAAGAAGAGGCTGCTGGAAAGCAGCCCTTGCTGCAAGCCGTTCCAGGGTGCAGCAGCAATACAGGTGCGCAATGGAATGTTGCAGACTGCACACCCCCACATATCAACCCCGACCACGTCCAGCAAGCTGACAGCAACGCACTGCTGTCTACATCCCCGCATCTTGGAAATCAATGCTTCAGCTGGCATTGCAAGCACCCCACAACGCCAGGGCTGTTGATACATGCTGTGACAGGCTGTTTCATTGCCTTCTCTGTCCTGCGAGTACTGCAGCACAGGTATGCCACAGCCAGATTTTTTATGGTGCGCAGTTATTAATACACCAGTGCCCACCTATGACACCAGCAGCAGCAGCAGGGCCACGGGGCATCTGTCGCTGCAAGTATGGCACAATACCGTTTGCAACAAGACACCTCTTGTTGTATTGCCCATTCTGCCTTATTCCAGCAGCTGTGCCAGCATTGCAACGGTTATGCCCTGTCAAAACCTGCTGCTGCTGCTGCTGTTCAGCATTCCAACTTAAACATCTGAACAACGTCAGCACCAGCCACGGCAGCAACACCACACCTTGAGGTCCAGGTGTTTGTGCAGGTTCCTGTACTGCCGCAGGTTGCCCGAGGTGAACAGCTCCGTGATGAGGTTGATGCAATGCCGCTGCTCATCCTCCCAGCACTCGAAGCACTTGATGATGTTGGGGTGCTCCAGGTCGAGGCCCTTGGTCATCTCGCCCACAATCTGCTGCAGCTGCTCGTCACTGAGGTGGTGCGGCTCCGCAGTGATCTTGCTCCACGCGACATCGATGCCAATCTGCGTGTCAAAAGCCTTGTAGATCTGCTTGAAGCGGCCACGCCCGACAACCTCGATGTACCTGTGCACATGCAGCAGCAGCAGCAGCAGCAGTGGCGGCTGGGTTGCTGACACGAAAAGGCGATCAGTACAGCATGCCAGTGCACAAGTGTGCATGGCAGTCGCATGCATCTTCCTCTGTAAGCTGGTGCTACTGTGGCATAAGGTGTGATGCGTACAGTGTCCTCCACCAGCACCACCAGACCACCACCATTACTACCACCACGACCACCTCCTTGCACGTGGAGCACCCCTTTGCCCTGTGCATCATTTGCAGAAGTGCAAGGCATTCCGCTACACTGCTGCATGCCTTAAACTGCTGTTGCTGCTTCTGCTGCTGCAGTGCCTGCCTGCTTTGACGTCAGAAATGTGCTGCAAGCTGTCTGCGTCAGCCAGTCCAGCGAGCGGCGGTGCGGCTCTGCCCTGCCTGCTGCCCGCTGCTGATGCACATGTGTAGAACGGAGCCCACAGCATTCATGACCCATGCCAGGAAAAGGTCATTTGCGTACAACATGGTACACACACGGACCTCGTTAACACTACAAAGCAGCCAATCAATATGCCTAACTGTGCTTGACGTGATATGTGTATGACACCAGCAGCTGGTGCGATGCAAAGGTCTGCTGGCGAAGGTGCCAAGCAACGCTTACTGCAGCTGCATGTCGCCAAGCATAAACTTGAGCTGCTCACTGGTTCTGTAGGCACGCTGGGAACCTATCACAGCTGTACATGCAGGCTGTCTGTGCATGCACAATGTATTCCGCCCCAACAGCTGCTGTTGCAGCAGCAGCCTGAGGCGTACCGGTAGTAGCGGCCCTCTGGGTCCACTTCGGCCACCTCATCTTCATCCCCGGTATGTGGGGTATCATTGAGTTCCAAATCTGCCGCATGGTTGCTGCTGGCGCCTGCATCTGCTGTTCCACCCTCCATACTGCACCCCCTGCCTGCTGGGCGTCCAATCCGTCAGAAGTGTGGGCTCAAGCAACCCTTCTCACGAAACCTATCATCTCAGTTTAACTATTAGTGCCATATGCGACTTAGGAAGTTTATTCAGTCCTCGACGAGGCAGCGAGCAAGGGGGCAAAGCACCCCTCGCGATGAAAAGAGAGGCTCCAATGGACAAATTCTTTTGGTGATCTCGTATTGAACGTGTTGAAAAAGGAAACAGGTGCCCTCCTGCACACTGGACACGCCTGTCCGACTTTCAAAAGCACGCGATCTGAACCTGTTGAAAGCATGAAAGTTACTGATGGAAGCTTTAAGTTCCCCTAAGCGAAGGTGTCCTGCCGTTCAGGTAGTTCAGCCCACCAGGGGTTTTGGGAGAGTAGGAGGGTGCCCCTCGGTCACGCGGCAACTATGTAAAATCCCTGGCAAATCAGCCCTTGATGTTGGATCGGTCTTTTTATTGCTGCTGTTTGTGCTTAAACGTTGTTAAGGCCTCGACGGTACATTCAACCGCCATCTGAACTCTGCTACTCCCACCCACAACCCACGGCACTGGAAACGGCGCAGGAACCCTCTGAAAACACGTTTTTTGTAAGGTTAATGTGGCTGTCATTGGGCTGTGCATGTAGCTGGTGACCCAACTGGCAGCACTACAACATAACACGGCATGTGAAGAAGAAGAAGAAGCACTCTAAAGCAGCAGCAAAAGGCAAGCAAACAAGCAGCGTCACCCTACCCTGCATGCGAGGTTGCGCATGGAACACGGCATGTGTGGAGTCATACATGTCTAGACTGCAGGCTGGACACCGCCCCCCTGGCTCAAGAGTACTGATCAGTACAGGTCCCCGTTGTAGATTAACACAGTACCAGGTACTTTAAGAGGAGACCTTGTCAGGGTCTGCAAATGGCATGTGAAAGGAGACGGCACTAGCATTCAGTACATGCCAACTGCCCACCACCCACCCACATGCATGGAGCAACTGCTGCTCATCATCATCATCATCATATTACCCATTCAAGCCATAGCATCAGCGCCATCGGCCCGCGCCCCACCGGGGCGGAAAGAGGAGGGAGCACTGCTCCAGAATGTTTGCATGCATTGCGCACATCCCAAGACTTGACAAGAAAAGCAGCAATACACGGTGACACAACGAGCCGAGCAACTGCTGCTGTCGCTGCTGTTGCTGTAGTACGCACGCACTGCTGATCACCCACTGTAAATGACGCTGACGGCAAGTAGAGGCATGTGTTGCCGCTGCTGGTTGCTCAGCTGTCACTCATCCGCATGAGCTGATACCAGCTATCTACATCGATGTAGAACTCCAGGCCCAACCACATGCGTGGCAACACACCTATACTGCAAACGCCCCTGCATGGGGACAACACAACACTGTGTTATACTGATGACGGTAATATGCATACACTGAGCTCAATGATTGCAATCATTGCCGGTGGCGCATCCTTTTGCCTTCTGGCTGCTGGGGCCCGGCTGACCCATTGGGCACGTAAGCTGCTTTCTTCACATAACAGCCGCTGACTTGCCTCAGGCAATCTGGACTGCCGTAGCCATGACCTCTTCCAGCAGCTCCCAATCGGACTGGCAGCCAAGTGCCGCAGAGTGCCAGGTGATCAGCTGGTACCACGTTTGGGTGCGGGGCCAGCAACAACCTTCTGAATCACTGGACGTCCACAGCTAGGCAACTGCAGCTGATTGACAAAGTGCAGACAGACATCATCAAATGCGCAATGCGCTGTGGCAAGGAGCGCCCATGCTCTTCAGCTCTCTTGGCAGAATGGGGTGTGAAACCGTTGCATATGTGGCTTCATCAGAGGGCTTTGGAGTACTACTACAGGATTCAACGTATGCAGGGCGTTCAGCTGCCAAATCAAGTGTTTACAGCTGAATGGAGGCGTCCTAGTGGTGCTGTGGCGGTGACACCGTGGCACAAGTATGTGCAGAGCCTGCTGTGCAAGTATGGTGTGAATGTTGTGACCGCGGAAGGCAGAGCCAGTGCGAGCAAGAGCCATGTCAACAAGCAGGTCAGGACACTACATGCTGAAAGGATTGCATGTGAAACGTTGGAACACTCCACTCTGAGTCGGTATGTGGCTCATGTGCATCCCACTCATGTTGATGCTATGGGTTTCAGGAGGCCTAGGCCGTATTTGCGTTCAGTGGCAATTCCACGTGGTATTGAATTGCTTTTGCGTGTTCGTATGGGTTGTCTGTGTGTACATGAGCGTACTAGTCAGTTTGGCGGTCGCAGAGCTAACTCCACTTCAGGATGTCCTTGTTGTGGTGCAGAAGTTGAGTCTTTGTCACACTTCATGTTTGATTGCCCTGCTACTTCTGCTCATCATCATCATCATCATCATCATCATATTACCCATTCAAGCCATAGCATCAGCGTCATCGGCCCCGCGCCCCACCGGGGCGGAAAGAGGAGGGAGCACTGCTCCAGAATGTTTGCATGCATTGCGCACATCCCAAGACTTGACAAGAAAAGCAGCAATACACGGTGACACCATCAGACATCTTCCAGAACTGCCCCAAATATCATCAGATACAAAACGCAACACCTTGATTGACGAATCAGCCATGGACAAAACGCTGCGCAACTTTTCAGCGCAACCAGGCAGGGATCTGATCTCAGCAAACATATCATCCCTCTGAGCAGAAGTAGCAGGGCAATCAAACATGAAGTGACAAAGACTCAACTTCTGCACCACAACAAGGACATCCTGAAGTGGAGTTAGCTCTGCGACCGCCAAACTGACTAGTACGCTCATGTACACACAGACAACCCATACGAACACGCAACAGCAATTCAATACCACGTGGAATTGCCACTGAACGCAAGTACGGCCTAGGCCTCCTGAAACCCATAGCATCAACATGAGAGGGATGCACATGAGCCACATACCGAGTCAGAGTGGAGTGTTCCAACGTTTCACATGCAATCCTTTCAGCATGTAGTGTCTTGACCTGCTTGTTGACATGGCTCTTGCACTTGCTACTTCTGCTCAGAGGGATAGTGTGTTTGCTGAGATCAGATCCCTGCCTGGTTGCGCTGAAAAGTTGCGCAGCGTTTTGTCCATGGCTGATTCGTCAATCAAGGTGTTGCGTTTTGTATCTGATGATATTTGGGGCAGTTCTGGAAGATGTCGGATGGTGTCACCGTGTATTGCTGCTTTTCTTGTCAAGTCTTGGGATGTGCGCAATGCATGCAAACATTCTGGAGCAGTGCTCCCTCCTCTTTCCGTCCCGGTGGGGCGCGGGGCCGATGGCGCTGATGCTATGGCTTGAATGGGTAATATGATGATCATGATGAATCACTGGACAAAGGCAGTGAGTATGTTACATACTGTATGTATGTACACACACGGCTAAGAACCGTCACCACGTCTAGCATGCCAGCATAGACAGCAAGTAGAAGCTGCCAGCTGACCATGCTAGCACCTGCAGCACGCACTGTGGCACATGGGCTAGCTGCAGGGGCTGCATGCATGGTGAGTGCTGCATGCATACATCATCATCATCATCATCATCATCATCATACTACCCATTCAAGCCATAGCATCAGCGCCATCGGCCCCGCGCCCCACCAGGGCGGAAAGAGGAGGGAGCACTGCTCCAGAATGTTTGTTTGCATTCATACAAAGACAGCAGCACAGCCCTTGCAATCCATCGCAGCAAACCAGCTGCAGCTTGCTTGAAAACGAAGCAACACATGCGGCTGATCACATACCTAACTAGTACTGCCTGCCATGTCAGGATCCAGCAGAATCAAGGCAGGCTGCCAGGTGCCTTCGCGCAACTACTCATCAAAAGGTCGCCAACATCACTGCCCCCCTTGTTGAGTGATGCAAAGCCATAGTGCTGCACATCGCACGCATACATGCGGCTGACAGCGTCAAAGCATTGCTCGGCTCCGGGCTTGGCATATGGGTTCTTCACGTTGCCAGCGCGCACGTTCTTCCGCTCCAAGTCAGCCGGCGGTAGCTCTGGCACGTCATCATCACGATTGGCATTGAGGGTCTTCAAAACCTGCAGCACAATCACAACACCTCACAGGGTGCAGCATGTGTATGGTGTGTCTGCGGCAACCTCAATGGCCTTTGCCCCAAATGCTGACACCTGCAGAACTCGTGAGCTGCCCATGGCTACTTGCACATGTTGACACTGACATGGAGCAGCTGCCAGACGGCTGGGTTGCCCAACATGCGACACCGTCAACTGCAGGACATGCCATGACAACTATGTTCGTGTGTTGCCTGCAGCTCAAGAAGACAATCAACGCTGTTCATGGCTGTCTGAACTGACCTCTGCCCAGTCCTCGTTTGGCTCGTCCACGCGCCCTATGAAGTCCACTGCCCAGTCTCCCTCTGCAGTGCGCATGCAGTGCAGCTGGTCCTCCATGTGGAAATACAGGTAGCTCTTGCTGCGCTTGATGCAGCCTTTGTCGTGCAGCGCCTCGCCTGCCGACCAAGGGTCGGTGCAGAAGCTGGACCAGGGCACCTTGCAGGAAGGGTCCCGCAACTTGTGACTGCAGCAGTGCGTAGCCAAGCCAGCACATTGGAGATTCAGTTTAGTGCATGATTCACTGCAAACAGTCAGTGGTGTGAGCATGCCATGGAACATTGATCGAGCTGCTCGTTCTAGTTGTAGCTGCACAGCTGCTAGCCGGCTCAGCAGCAGTCATCACAACCACTTGCAGCGAACTTGCTGGTGCTGTTTTGTGCGCTTTGGTGCTACCTTGCAGCAGCTGCTGCTTAGTGTTCGGCTGCCAGCCGCTGCCAGCTGTGCCACTCACTCTGCCATGCAGCCGTTGCTGTGCAGGTACTTGTACAGGCTGTATGCCCGCCGCCACGGGTTGCGCACAAAGCCAAACACGAAGTAGTCCTTCCACATCTTCTGCAGGTGATCCGTTGAGAGCTCTGTAGAGTTCCAGTAGTAGTGCAGCACCATGCAGCTGCTGCTGTTGTGGCCATGTGAAGCCTTGTTGTTGCACTCACCCAGCACATTGACGATGCTGGTGCTAGCTGCCTTTGGGCTGCGAATGTAGATGTACTTGTACCTGCAGCATGAAGTGCAGTGGTCGACAGTCATGGCATGGTTGAGCTAGTCTGTTACCTGCAGCTGACCCTTGCTTGAAGCACAGTGATCACACAGCAAGCATCCGGTCATCCTGTTGCATTTGCAACAACAGATGCTACACACTGGATAGCTTTGCAGGACACCACGGCGGCAGCCATGCACTTGCCTGCACAAGCCGCCGCTCACTTGTGGTTGACAAACACATGGCAGCCAGGGAATGGCATGCGTGGATGGTCTGCTGCCGGACACATATAGCTGTCCGGTCCCATTGCAGGCCCTGCTCCACCTGCCCTTGCCCTGTTGATGCGCCATGATATGAAGCTGTCCAGGCGGGTGTCCGAGTAATTCCCAAACCAAGACTTCGGGTCTGTTACGCCAGCCTTTGTAACACGCCCGTGCACTGCTGGGCGCCTGTGCATAGCATCAAAGCTGGTCTTGATGTCTGCATTGACGTCAAAGAAACTGACTCCAGCCTTGGTTGCTGCTGTCACTGATGCATTGTGCTGGCCGTCAATAGCCAGCAGTCCCTGTTCACGCAGTGTGCGTGTCATGCCGACTACGCTGTCGGAGCCAGCAGCCATCATGCCTGCACCCTGCTGCAGCTGCTGCATCACCTCCAAAGCACCATCAGCTGCCACCTGCTGCTGCTGCTGCTGCTGCTGCACAGCTGCGTTAGCATCTCGTGCAGCTGCAGCCGCTGCTTTCGTATGCAGCGCTGCCACTGCAGCAACAGCGGTTCAAAAATGCCGCTGTCCCCGAAGCCACTGTTGATGGCTGATTGGCCACTGCTGTTGTCGTTGAAATTGCTGCCTCTCTGTGCATGGCTAGACAGTGTTGCAAAACCAACCAGCAACAGCAGCCCGCACAGTGCCAGAACAGGATACCACAGCCACGCCCGCCGGCTTGTGCTGCCTCCCCGACTGCTGACAGGCTCCCCAAAGCTGGAGCGCAAGCGCGGCAGTAAGCTGTAACACTTGTGCATTTGTCTTCAATAATCTGGCTTGAAGTCCGTGCTGCCGAAGGGCGCTGCTGCTGCTGCTGCTGTGGCTGCTGGTGATGACACCGATGCTGCACAGGCCCTTGCTTAGGTGTGTGCAGCCAATGCTGCGCCCTTACACCCTCCTGCCCAGCAAAACAATATATATGGTGGTAGGACGCAATTTTGGGCCTTTGGCAAAACCTGGATTGCCTTGGACAAGTTGCTGGCACCAATGGCGTGGTACGCTGTGATGGTTGCTGCTTGTTCAACTAGGCAGCGGCTGGTTTTGTTTAGCTGCGTGGTCTTAGAGCAGCCAAGACTTTCGCTATCAGCATATAGCACCTGCAATTTACAGTAGAAACATTATGGCTTCAGGGTATGGCATGAAGGCCCTGGGCCTTTACGCCATGCAGTGTAGAAGCAGCATCTGTCAGCATGGCCGAACCCATTGCTGCACAACTCTGTGCACCGCCTCCAGCATAACCACCGCCAGGTATGCTACCGGAAGTCAGTATCCCAGGTGCGAAGAGTGGCAGCATCCGCTGCAGCCTTGCGCGCTGGTACAGCCGTGAGGTGGTACTTCTTCTCACCCGCCGAATTGGTCACTGACAGGAGGGCTCCTGGGGAATCTGGATGACAAACTGTGGCTGCTAAAAGGGGTTGTGCGCCAGCGTCACAGTCGTGTTGGCATCAGCTGGAGGGTGTGTGAGGAGACAGGAGAGCAACAAGGCATCATGGTGCATCTAAGAGTTGTCAAAACTGCTGGTATACAGTAAAATACACATTGATTGTTCGGCCAATGGCGCGGCCGGGGTTCACATTGAACATTGTTGTTTTACAGTCCAGTTAATCATGCGGGTTGCTTGCCATCGGCTCTTAGTTTAAGTAGCACGTGCATATGTGATGAGGGAGCACTGGCTACCATGTGCTCATGTTTGAACATGAACATGCTGTGCTGCGGTGTCTTTCAGTTCCTCTGCTGTGCTGAGGTCAAGCGACCCACCAAGCGGCTTGATCCTGCTTTTTGTACTGTGATTGGCACCCATGGGCGGCCTTCTGGGTGCCCTATGCAAGAAGGCTGACGCGCTGGTTCAAAACTAGGGCCTTTGAGGGCTAGCAGCTACAACAGCATCATGCAACCCCAGCAAAATGGAGGAACCAATCAGCAGGCAACCCCGAACAAAACTCAGCGGTGTTGCAGCAACTGCAAGCTAGGCTGCAAGCGCTTCAACGCGCCCAGCAACAGCAGCCTGCAGTTGCAGCTCAGCAGCATGGGAGGGCGCCAAATGCTCAGCCTCAGCAGCAGCTGCGTCAAATTGTTACACCACAGCAGCAGCAGCAGCAGCAGCAGCAAGTACGTTCGACCTTGCAGCAGATGGCAGTCACCCCAGCGATGCTAGCTGCGGTACGTGCGATGGCAAATAACGCACCCCGCGCCCTGCAACAGCAGCAGCAACAGCAGCAGCAGCAGCAGCAGCAGCACCAACAACAGCAACAGCGTGCTGTGCTGCTTGCAGCACCTAGGGCTGCAGCACTGCCTGCTGGTGTCAGGCCTCAACTGGATGACTGGGGACGAGTGATCGCCCAATCAAGCCAGGGGCAAGCCCTTGCGCAGCCAGTTAGGCCTGTGCTTGCAGGAAGCAATGAAGCAGCAGCAGCAGCAGGACGTGGTGGCCCGGTGCAGCTGCCAGCAGCAGTGCCCACTGTGCAGTACCGGACAATGTCGGTTGGGTCGTATGCAAATGGCAAGCCGAGGATTGTCATGGTGCAGGACAACAGGGCTGCCGCAGGAGCAGCAGCAGCAGCAGCAGCTTGCCAAGCACGGCCGCCTTTGCACTCAGCTGCACCTGTTCAGGGCCAAGCAGGTTCATTGATAGTAGCCAGGGCTAGTTCTGGCCTCACACATGCACAGCAGCTGCAGCTGCTGCAGGCACAGCAACGCATGGTGCAGGCTCAAGCGCAAGCACGACAGCAGCAGGTAGTGCAGGCGCGGCAGCAGGCTGCAGCAGCAGCGGCAGCAGCGCAGGCACAGGCGCAGCAGGTGAGCTTGCTGCCATCGGGACCAGTGTGGAGTAGTTGCTGAGGTTCCTCAACACAACAGCAGTGTATTGTGTACATGCTGGAGAGAACTGGGGTGCCACCCAGGCCGTTGACCATCTCAGGTGGCATGCACATGTTGCAATTGTTGCAAATGCAAATGTTGCAAATGTTGCGGTCGCTGGTGTTGATGTTGTGCATGCCTGGTGGCTTGACCCACTCACGCAGCTGCTGGCACGTTGTTTGTACTGCGGCGTCGGCGGAACCTCTTGCAGGATGCTGCTGAGCAGGACGTTGGGGAGGAGGGCGAGCCAGATGACACAGAGATCTACGCCACATACAGGTGGGTACAAGGCAGCGCTATGCCCACTGGCAGCAGCAGCGCTGGCAGCGGCATTGCAGCTTGCAACAGGCGCAGTGGTAGCTGCAGAGCCAGGGCCAGCGCCAGCAGACTGCTTCAGTACACACATGCAGTGGCCGCTGGTTGTGCCGAGAGGACCAGCAATGGCAATGGGCGCAGAGGTAGTGCGATTGCAGCAGGCGCAGTGGCAGTCGTGAAGCCAGGGCTGGCCACAGCAGACTGCTTCAGCACAGACGTGCAGTTGCTGCTGCTTGCTCCCCAGCATTGCTGTGCCCTTGACAGCCAGCCAGACACCAGTGTTTGGCTGGCTGTCAAGGGCACAGCAATGCTGGGGCGCAGGGACGCCAGGCCTCGCTTGACGATTGTGTTGCGCTCTCTTCAACAGATGGGCCGCAGCAGTGACGGCAGTGACTGCTTCAGGAAACGCTGTCAGTTCCAGCCTCACTTGGCCGTCCGTGCATGCACACGCACACGTGCTTGTGCACAAGCACGTCCACAACGGCATGCACACGCACAGCAACGTGTGGTGCAACAATGCTGCTGTGGCTGTGTGCCTGCAGACCTGCAAAGGTGCGGGGCCCCGACCACCCAGACATCATTGTGGAGACTGCCAGCCTGGCTAGCGTGACGCCTCCAGACCCCAAGTACACGGTGCACCCGCTGCTGCAGGTGCGGACGCACTGCCGCACTGCATTAGCACAGCATGCGCGTTGGCAGCTGCTGGGCTCTTGCCTGTCCGCAGCAATGCCTGTACCTGCACGCTGGTGCACTGGCGTTCTCAGGCTTTGCAGTACGAAGCATTGAATTTGGTGCTTGATGGCTGGTGTTATAGCAGCCACATGCCGCACTCTCTGGAGTATTCTGTGCGTTGCACATCTGCAAGTATATGCGTCCACATGCTAATTGCGGAATGTTGCTGCGGCTTGTGCTGCGTTGTCTGCAGGAGGATGTGGATACTGAGCTGCTGTCATCTGCTCAGTTGGAAACACTAGTATACTCCAACATGCGATTCAACGGACCACGCCTGCCTGGCAGCGGTGAGCCCAGCAGCTGCAGCACCATCAAGCTGACAGAGCAGCAGCTGCAGCTGCTCAGGTCAGCCAAGTGCAGCAGACTGTGCAGTGCATGAGTGCGGTTGTGAACATACAACTGGCTGTGCTTCAGCCGAGTATGTGATGCTGGCAGCCCCTGCCAACCTTGTTGACGAAACAGCGGTCGGTCGCTGAGTCCTGCTGTCCCCGCTCCGCGCGCATTCTGCTGCAGGTGCTCGTGCGGGCTTCTTCCTGGGTGACGGTGCCGGTGTCGGCAAGGGCCGGCAGATTGCTGCGCTGATAAAGGAGTACTGGCTGCGGCGGCCGGTGGGCTCACGGCGCGTGCTGTGGATCAGCACCAGCGCCGACCTCAGGTGAGGCTGCTTGCCGGAGCAGGCGCGGCGCCCTGACGGGGTCGTCTGCACCACATGCAGCATCGTTGCGGCACCTTGCAGGGATGGTGGCGCTGTGCTGTGCCAACGTCCGCCAGCCAGGGGATGTTGGGAACGGCAAGGCGTGCCCTGGAAGGGTGCACTTGTTAGCGTGCCGATCTTCTTGCGCCTGCCGTTGCTGATATCCCCGTTGCTGCTGCTGCTGCTGCTGCTGCTGCTGCTGCTGCTGCTGCCACTGCTGCCTGTCCTCATGTGGCCTGCCTGCCTGGTGGCAGGTTTGATGCGCGGCGTGACCTGGCAGACATCAATGCGGAGGGCATTGAGGTGGTCCCCAAGGTGCGGCAGCTCAGCAGCATCAACGACAGCAATGAATCACCCCTAGCCTGGGCCTGCTTCAGCACTGAACCTGTTGTGCTGATCATGCACTCTTGTGTGCAGGTGTGTGTTTCGCAGAGACTGGCCCAGCTTGTGCAGTCTTGGTGCTTTGGGGCTCGTCATCTCCTTGTGTGCTATTTAACAGTAACATAGGTCGAGCACCCCATCGGCCTGGGATAGTATGCATAGACACACTGGTTGTTATGTAGGTCGCCACCTGCCATTGCTTCTAACTGCTTGTGACTGCAGGCAAAGGACTCCTTGCCCAAGGGCGAGCTGGCCGAAGTCTACCCAGAAGGCGTAATGTTTGTGACGTACTCGCTACTGGCCATGAGCAGCGGGGAAGTCCCTGGCGTGAAGAAGGGACCCCTTGCTCAAGCCCTGAAGTTCATCACAGACCCGGCAGCGCGTGCAGCAGCAGCGGGGGACGGCGGCAGGGGCAGGGGCAGGGGCCGAGGTGGCAGGGGCCGTGGTGGCAGGGGCAGCGCAGGCAGAGGCGGGTCCGCCGTACAGGCAGCTGAGGCCGGCGGGGAAAATGAGGACAGCGTGGCAGCAGCGCCTGCAGCAGATGGAGAGGTGGCAGATGGCGAGGAGGAGCAGCAGCAGGAACCCGAGGAGGGTGAGGGCGAGGGTGGCGGCGGCGGCAAGGGGCGCGGGAAGCAGCAGCAGCAGAAGATCAGCTGGAAGAAGGCGCCCGGCAGTGCACTGGAGAGGGCTGCGGGGGAGCTGTATGCATCAAATGTGGCAGTCGGCTCCAGGTGGGTGTGCTGGGCAGTTGCAAGCTGGGTTGCGCTGGCCATGCTGGCCTGCATCTCTGCACCAGCTGCTGTATGTTCATAACCTCTGGTCACAGCTGCGTGGGACAGTGTGAGCCCTGCATTGTTGGTTGGCCAGAGCTACGTTGGCAAGCGTTTATGATGCAGACGGCCGGCTTGATTTGCAGCTGATGGGAAGACTTTGTGCTGTTGAGCTAGCCGACGGTGTCCTTCACATGCTGGCATGTGTTTTGACTGCTGTTTGCAGGCTGTGGCAGATCGTGGAGTGGCTGGCGGGTGCTGAGGGTGGGGAGGTGCTGATTGTGTTTGACGAGTGCCACCGCGCTAAGAACCTGGTGCCATCTGCTACGCCTGCCGGCTCGTTTGCCGAGACACGCTCCACCAAGACAGGACTGGCGGTGCTGTCGCTGCAGAATGCACTGCCCAATGCACGGTGAGCGGGTGTCAAAATGCGTGTGCAGGGGACCATACAGCGACAGGATGATGCGGCGCTATGCGCCCACGGCTGCATGGTGTTTGTATGACAAAGACTTGCGGCAGCTCTGACAGCCAATGCAAGAGATGCGTTGCCAGCGTTCGGTGACTTCTGTCGGGCTTTGTATGCCAGGAAGACTCGGCCTAGCTACTGGGCTCGCTTCCCTTAGCTCTCGTTACACTGTGCTGCTGCCTCGCCCACTGCTGCAGGGTGCTGTACAGCTCAGCCACTGGCGCCAGCACACCGACCAACATGGCATACATGGCTCGGCTGCTGGTGAGTACCCTCGCTTCTGGTCACGCACAAGTTGTGCTGTGCGGGCATTGAATCACCCACTCCTGCGGCAAGCACGGCTGCAATGTCAGCCATCAGGCTGCAAAGACATCATGCACATGGCCAGAACCACATGCTGCTGATATCACACATTTGATACGTGTGCCTGCCTGTGCTGCTGCTGCTGCTGCTGCCGCCACGCACAACCACTGATGTAACAACAGCCTGTTGGCTTCAAGGACACCATGGACATGGTCAACACGCTCAAGAACGCGGGGCTGGGCAGCCTGGAGCTCTTCTGCATGGTAGGGCATCGCATTGGTCGTGGGGGGGGGAGAGCACCGCACTGCAGGGCGCAGTCATGCGCAATGCAGGTCTGGGGTGTGAAGAAATGGAACCGGTACATGTCCTTGCCAGTGGCGCGCACTAGCAAAGCTCGGCGTTTCTGCGACAGGTCATGCTCATGGCTGCTGATACCAACATGTGGCAGGTAGGGCCCTTGAGCGCAGCATGCGTGCGCTGTGGTAGAGCTACTCACCCCTGGCCGCGCCTCCTGCTGCTGCCGCTGCTGACGCAGGGGCTGAAAGCAACAGGCTCCTACCTTGCCCGAACGCTGAGCTACCATGGCGCTGAATTCACGCTGGCAGACGTGCAGCTGAGCCCTCAGATGAGGTGCATATGAGAGCGGAGAGTTTCACTGGACCACACTGCGCTGACGATGCATGCTGCTGTGCCGTTATTGGTGTGTAGTGCTTGGGGTCCAGTATCGTCTCCATGTGCTGCAGGCTGTCGTGTCCTGTGCATGCCCCCCTACTCCATTTGCCGTAGTGTTGTGCTATCTAGCAGCTAACCTTGGACCTGTGTCACAGCGCTGCAGAGTGGTGTGTGCAGGTGTGCACACACTGCACCGCATAGCCTGACCCTTTTCTTCACCAAGTCTTGAGTCACCCATACTGCTGTTCCATGTATGCCTTGCAGGGTGATGTACGACCGCGCATGTGAGTTCTGGCAGCTGCTGCTGCAGGTGCTGACGCCGCTGTTCGCCTACATGGACGCCGACGCCGGACGCGCATCATCAGCCAGATGTGGTCGGCACACCAGCGCTTCTTCAGGTGCGGCAGCGGTGACCTGTGCTTGGTGATGATGACGATCATTACTCCTTCTAAGCCATGCCTAGCGGCATCAGCACTGCGGTTCGACCCTCTGGGGAGGAGGACGTCGAACGACCATGTTCTCTACTGATGAAGGCACACCACCCGGACCCTCACACCCCTACCATGCAGCAAGTGGGCATCGCCCCGTACGGTGGCCTGTCCTTGCAATGGTGTGAACGTCTGTGGCAGCAGCTGTGGCCCAGTGCGCGTCCAGCTGTGTCGACACAGCCGCCCAGTCCTGCAGTCTTTGTGTCGCCTGTGCAGAGTGTGTATGACGCGGCGGCATGCTTCTCCCAGTGCTGCTGAGGACTGCTGGATGCATTGCTGCTGCCTGCCGTGGCATGCCGCCACAGGTCTGTAGGCGCAAAAATCCCTGTTCCTAAGAAAGTTTTTTATTCCGTTTTTTTTATATATATTTTTTTTCCAAAAGAATCCTAGTGTTAGAAAAGTTGCTGTCGCGACTTTGCAGCATCAATTCTGGCCTACAGGCTTCATCCACAACATGGCAGCATGTTTGCCAGTTGCTGCTCCTCATCCAAGCCTCCCAACTCCCTGTTGCTGCCCGCTGCATCCCTCACCCCTGCAGGCAGATGCTGATGGCTGCCAAGGTGCCAGCCTGCGCTCACATCGCGCTCAAGTCGGTCAGCGAGCAGGGCATGTGTGTGGTGATTGGGCTGCAGAGCACTGGTGAATCAAACATGAACGCGGTGGGTGGCCTCTGTTTGATTGCTGGCGGCATGGTGCAACTGCCCTTGCAAAGTTGTCCCTCTTAATTGCACGGTTGTCTGCCAGCAGCCAACTGTCAACGCAGAACGACTCATTCACATGGGTCCACGCGTGTTTGGGATGCCAATCTGCGGGGCATGCATGGCTGACGGCGGCGATGTTGTGTTCGCTGCTGTGCTTTCCACAGGCAAGTCGTTGGCATGCTGCCTGTGTCGAACACCATGCGCCGTTTCTGTTCAGGTAATTGGGTGGTCGGTCAATCTTATCTGCTGTATTGTGCAGGCGCGCGCTGATGGCGGCGACGAGATGGACGACCTGCTGTCGGCGCCACGCATGGTGCTGTCGCAGTTTGTCGACAAGTGGTTCCCTGATGCTGAGGCTGAGACCTTGGCGTTCCCGACATCGCGCCTGCAGAAGCTGCTGCTGGACGTGAGTCGAGGGCTGGCGCTTGGTGGTGTGCGCGGCAGTCAGCATGCTGCTTGCGTGCATGGGCTGATGCTGATGTTGCATGCGAGGCACCTGCGCTGGCACGTCAGCGTGCTTGATGATCAGCGCGGTGATGGACGCCCGGTGTGATGGTGTGATCACGAAGCATCAGAACAGGCAGTCAGCAGCAGCTAAGGAGCATGCTGCTGGTTGACTACTGTATGCTTGCCAGCCCCTTTGTGTTGCTGCAAAGTTGCGTCAACAAAGACTGACAGCCATTGTGCCCGTGCTGGATCGTGTTCACTGCTGCAGGCCAGCGGTCTGTGAGGCGGCCGCTCTGTGAATGGTCTGCCGCTCGCTCTCATGCGCATAATGCATAGGTCCCCACTCCGGCCTGGCCGTGCTGTGCCAAGCCAGCAACAAGTCAGAAGGCGACGACACATGTTACAATCCAATGCAATACAACACAATCAAATGCAATACAACACATAGTACAGGACTGAACCTGCCTCAGGCACCAGCCCAGCAAGCCGTCACTCACACTTTGCTGCTGACTGCTGCACAGGTGTACAAGGTGGCCAAGGCCTGGGAGGGCCTGCCCAGCGCGCAACAGATCGCGCAGCTGGCGGTTCGCCTGCGCCTGCAGCGCCACAAGCGCCGCGTGCGGGAGCAGGCCGCAGCCGCCGGCGCATCGGTGCCGCCGCCAGCCGCTGCGGCTGCAGGCAGCGGCGTCGCGGCAGCACTGCCAGCAGCAGCAGGAGACGGCGCCGATGATGACGGGCTGGTTGAGGTGACGGCGGAGCTGGGGGTGGAGCAGGTGCTGCGGCTGCGGCACGAGGCGGCTGCGCGGGCGGGCATGCTGATTGACCTGTCCCGGGACGCACCTGGGGATGAGCTGGAGGCGGCAACCAGGTGAGCAGAACTTGGAGCATGTCTGCGCAACAGTTACGGCAATGCTATGCATCGGATCATCGACACACCAACACCACGAGCCGTGTGCAGCGCGACAAACAGCGTCCATCTGTTGCTGCCGTCCTTGGCAACCTACATGTCCAACGCGTGCACACTTGCAGTCGCGCCTTGTCACAAACAGCGCTGAACAGTCCAACGCGTGGCGGGCGACTGAACAGGAAGAGGAGACTGCATGCTGGTTGTGTCTGCACCTCTGCTGCAAACATGCAATGTATTCCACCTCATGATGTCACTCCTTGCTTGTGGTGTTGAGCAATCCATGTGTCTGTGCCTGCAGGGCGCTGGAGCAGGAGGAGGCTGCAGAAGAGGAGCGGTTGCGGCTGGCTGCACTGGCTGCCAAGCGCCAAGCCCTGGAGGCCAAGCTGGTGCGGCTAGCACACCCGGTAGCTGCGCCCTGCCATGAATCTTGTGCTGTACTGTCAACCTGTCCCGCAAGCACCGTCGTCAGTTGCAGCTGCTCCGTACGTGTTTCCCTGCTCATCCAGCGGCCCTGCCTGTGTTTGTGCCTGCGTAGTCTGCTGCCTTGGCCGGGTGGTGGTGCCGGTGCTGAGTGGAAGTGCTTGCTGCCGCTGCCGCCATGAACAGGCTGCTGCCACTGCTGAGCTTGAGCAGGCCAGGGAAGCAATGCAGGCAGCAGATGCAGGACTTGCAGCACCTGCCCCGCGCAGCAAGCCAGGCGACAGCTCAGGGGCAGCCACGAAGCCAGCAGCAGCAGCATCTGGAAGGAAGGCTGCTGCTGCAGCAGCTATTGAGATCGGTGACAGCGACCTGGACAGTATGGATGTGGATGAGCAGCAGCAGCAGCAGCAGGAGCGCCAGCAGCCTCCAGCAGCAGTTGGGCGCAAGCGGCGACGAGCACTGGATAGTGATGAAGACGAGGATGCAGCTGCAGATGCAGTTCAACAGCAGCAGTTGCAGCACAGGAGCTCCGCCACTTCAGAAGACGCGCAGCACAGTGAGGAGGAACAGCTGGCAGCGCCAGAGCAGAAGCAGCAGCCAGCAGCAGCAACAGGCCCTGCAGGAGGCAGAAGGTCGCGCGCTGCTGCTGCTGCCGCAGCTGACGGCAAGCTGCAGGGACCTAGCGCAGATGCTGTGTCAGATGCCGACGGGCAGCAGCAGCAGCAGCGTGGCAAGCGGCAGAGGCGGGCGGCTGTTGCCGGGCGCACGTCGGAATGCACCACTGAGCCAGATGCCACAGACAGTGAGCTGTGTGATACTTTGGCTGGCAGCCAGCAGCAGCAGCAGCAGCAAGAGCAGCCAGCTGCTGAGGCAAGGCAGCAGAGCAGGCTCAGGCATGGAACCATGTGGTGCTGTCTGATGACGAAGATGATGGTGCAGAGATGCAGCAGCAGACAGCAGATGCTGTAACGCAGGAGCTGGAGGCAGCAGCTGGTGACAGCCTGGCACCCCTTGGCAGGCATGCCACCAAGGGCTCCAAGCAGCGGCAGCAGCAGGATGCAAGGGCAGCAGCCAAGGCGGCAGCAGTGGCGGACGGCTCGCGGGAGGACGGCGCTGAAGGAAGTGAAGAGGAGCACGATGACACTGTGTGCACAGTCTGTGGCAGGGATGATGGTGGTGACATCATGCTGCTGTGTGACGGGTGCGATGAGGGCTGGCACACGCGCTGCCTGCAGCCGCCGCTGGCGGAGGTCCCAATCGGGGACTGGTACTGCCCTGTCTGCGTAGCAGCTGGCAAGGTTGGTGCTGCTGCCGCTGCTGCTCCTGCTGCTGATGCAGCAGCAGCGGCAGCTGATGGAGAGGTACAGGAAGCTGATGATGTTGCAATGCCGCAGCGGCAGTCTGAGGTAGATGAGGAGATAGATGTAGACGATGAGCTGGCGCTGGCTGAGGCACATGAGAAGGCAGAAGCAGCGGCAGCCGAGCAGCGGAGGCAGCACCAGCAGCTGCGGGCGATGCAGGACCGGCAGCAAAGGTGCGCCGGGGGACTGTCACCTGCATACCATCCGAAGCTGCAGTGCATTGTGCACACCAGGTTTCTGGAAGTGGCACCTGTTCAGTTGTCCAGCTGCTGCCTCAATGCTGTTGCCTGCACCTCGCATGGTGCTGACTCAGCATGCCCAGTACACGAGTGGCAGCTTCGATTGCTCTTGGCTTGGTGTTGGTGCCATATCACTGCTGTTTAAGTTGCTGCGGTCTTAAACCGCTGCTGCTGCTGCTGCTGCTGCTGCTGCTGCTGCTGCTGCCTTGTGTTGTCGGCTGCAGAGACATGCGAGCGGGGCAGGGCCTGGGCGCTGGGCTGCATGCACGTGGCGCCAAGCCTGACAGGCAGAGCCAGGTGCGCCCGCTGGCGTCCAGGACTGCTGCCAAGGCACGGCTGACCAAGGCGCTGAACGCGCTGGCGCTGGCGCAGGTGGGCTGATGAGGTGGAGGCCGCAGGTTCAGCGGCAGGTGCTGGTGTCAAGCTTGTGCCGGGGGGCCTGCGCAGTGTGCAGTTCAGCAGATGGGAATGTTTGATGGTTGAGAGGCGTTTGGAATTTAAACGACAACCAACTACTGAGGGATGTGAGCGTGGTGTGCACATTTGTTGTCGTGGCAGCAGAGCGTGGGGTTGTGCAGTGAACTGACAGTGCACCTGCAGCTGCTGTTGTTCCTGTCTTTGGCTCTACATATACCGTTCACCGGGCAATAGGCATCTTGGCATGTGTCATGCGTGGACATCTGCTGGACCCCTGCTGCTGCTGATGATTGCTGTGATGCAATGTTCAGGCCGAGCTGGATGACTTTGAGCGGCAGCAGCAGCCAGTGGTAGATGGTGACGCCGCAGACGCAGCAGGTGCAGCAGCAGCAGGTGCTGCTGCTGCTGCTGCTGCAGACGAGGACGGCCAGGTGTGTAGGGAACGGAGCCCATGCGGTGTGCAGCACAGCAGGCAGTATGCGTGTCAGCATGAATGAGCACTTGGGATGCTGAGTCGGGCTTGCTTCTGCAGCTGACGGGCGTCTGTTGGTCTTGCAGCGCTTCACAATATTGCCGGCATACAGCGCTGCTGCACACAGCATAGTCAACAGCTTGGAATCACTGGACTAGTCGTGCGGGTTGTTGTGCGCCAGTACTGGCGGCCTTGACTGTTGTCACAACCGCTTTTCTCCCTGCAATGCGGCCTGCGTAGTATTCTTGACGTGCGGTGCTGCTGTGCCCATGCTGCAGCTGGCTGTTGCACTGCCCGCTTCGGTGACACGTCAGCGCATCACGCGGGGTGCTGCCACACGGGGCACCGCCATCATCAGCAGCGCAGCAGCAGCTGGGCAGTTCGCGGGCTACAAGCACTCAGTGTCCGCCAAGTGAGAGGTTGCTTGTGTGCATGTCTAATTGCAGCACCATGCAGCGGTCCGCCTTGTTGTAGTAGTGTCGCAGCAGGCAGGTGTTGGCTGCTTCACCGTGCGGGTGCCACTCTTGTAGCTTGCAATGTGGGCGGCCTGGTAGTTAGTCATCCGGCAGCTCAGTACTAATGCTACCACAACTGCTGCATGTTCCCAAGGCACCTTTGTGCATGACTTCTGCGGTGGCATCGTCAGAGACATGATGGCATAAGTAACACATGTCATTTGCCACAGCTGGCGGCTCAATCATAGCCCGGGCGCGTATTAGATGTTTTGCCGTCATTGCTGTATTGTATGGTTTGTCGCTTGCTGCAGGCTTTTGGGCAAAGACTGGGAGCAGGAACTGGAGCTAAATAGCGGTAAAGAGCGCAGCAGGAAGAAGCAGGCAGACAAAGCAGCAGCAGCAGCATCTGTTGGGCGCAGCTGCAGCAAGCGCAGCAGCAAAGCAGTAGGCTCGAACAAGGATGATGAGAGTGAATACGAGTCGCTGCACTCAGAGTCTGCTGTGTCAGAGTCAGCTGAGTCAAGCTCCAGCTCTTCAGACTCGGAGTCTTCTGCTGAGTCAGACAGTGAGTTCTCAGCAGCTGAGTCTGCAGAGGGTGATGCTGCAGGCGAAGACGGCGAAGCAGCAGATTCTGACTCAGCTTCACTTGAAGACGGTCGGGCCAAGCAGCGGCGCAGCACAAGGCAGCAGGCAAACTCAGCAGCACCATCATCAGCAGCAGCTGCTGCAAGCGAAGATGTTGTGCCACCTCAGCGTGGTAAGGGCAGGCTACTTACGCAGCAGCTGCCAAACGCTGCTGCTGCTGCTGGCGGCTTGCGCCCTGGCACACCAGCAGCAGAAGCAGCAGCGCTGGCGGCAGCCCCTGAGCCCAAGCATGACCAGGGTGTGAAAGAGGAGAAGGAGCAGAAGAAGGCAAAGGCTTCTGTGAGATGGGGTAGGGGTGGCAGCAGGGGCTTGAGCAGCAGCAGGCGGGGCTCCAGCTTGCAGCTTGATGCCGAGGACCTGGAGGTGCCGGGCTGGGCGGATATGCGTTGGGCGCAGCTGCTGCTGGTGACAGCGACGATCGGCAGGTGGGCAAGCTGGGCTGCTGGAACAGCACAAGTTGGGCTCACGTTGTGTGCAGGCGTGTCACCTGGCATTGCACTCTGCTGAACAGACACACAGCAGCAGGCGCGCTGCTTGGCACACCGCTGTATGCTGTGCTGCCACCTTTGCATGCCTTGCGAATGTTCATGCCAATGTTCGTTGCTGGTGCCGGGTCCTTGCGCCAAGCCAATCAACAATGATGAACCCCGTCCACCGCGCATGCTGCCTCGTGCTGTGTCGTTATGTGCCGTGTCCGGCCGCAGGGTGTGCTGCTGGGCCGCATCAAGAAGCTGCTGCTGCGCCTGGTTGCTGCGCTGGAGCTGCCTGCCAACCCACTGGACCAGCTCATCGAGCTGCTGGGCGGGGAGACCAAGGTGGCAGAGATGACGGGACGCAAGGTGTGCGCGTGGCCAGGGTGCTTGGTGCATGCTCTGCTGCTGGTTAGTGAGTCCTGGGAGTTTCTTTCACCGCACTCCGTGCAACACACTGTCCGTGAGCACCTTCACACGTGCCACGAGTGCCTGCCTGCCTCACGCCCCTGCGTGCTGCCCGGCTGTCAACCTGCAGGGTGGCCTGGTGCGCGGCTCTGACGGCAAAGTGACGTACAAGCAGCGCAGCGCTGTGGCGGCAAGCGGGGAGGACGACGCCGACGTCAGCCAGAAGATGCTTAACATACAGGTGCGTGCAGAGAGCAGCGAGGCAGGCTGGTTCAAACGCGCCATGCTCAAGATCCATGTGCGTGACCAGAAAATTGGATAGCATGGGTGTGCAGTTGCCAGGACATACGATGACTTGAGGGTGGAACATGGATGACAATGGCAGGCATGCAGCCGCAAGACGTGCAGGCTTGCAGCTCAGAGCCCTTGCATCATATGCCTGCAGGTCAGACGGTCCCAGGGGTTTGCTCCAGTATGCGTGCCTTTGATGCATGCTCCTGCTTCGCTCGCCGTGTCGCTGCTGCCTGCCCACCCGCAGGAGAAGGACTACTTCATGCGGGGTGACAAGTTGTTTGCCATCATCAGCGATGCTGCGTCAACAGGCATCAGCCTGCAGGCGGACAAGCGGTGAGCAGCAGCAGCAGCAGCAGCACAGCTGGGTGCGCCTGCCTGTGTCATGCACAGCGTTCCTTGTGCAACCTGCACATGTGACAGTGGGGCATGGCAGTTGACGAGGACAAGCGCGCGCATTGCGCGCATTGCGCGCATTGCAGCAGGTGTTTGCCACCCCTGGAGTGCCTTTTGAACATGCTTCCAGAGACCGTGACTGTTACATGGTACCGCTGCTGCCTTATCTTGCAGCGTGGCCAACCAGCGCCGCCGCTGCCACATCACACTGGAGCTGCCTTGGAGTGCTGACAAGGCCATTCAGCAGTTTGGGCGCAGCCACCGCAGCAACCAGGTAGGCATGCGGTGTCATCACATCAGCAAAGCTTTACACACCACAGGTGGCAACAGCAAAATGTGTCCAGTTCTGTGCAGCAGCTTCGTTCTGGATTTGCAGCAATCAAACTGGTTCAACGTCTTGCTACTTTAGTGTCACGCGCTGGAGCATCAGGTGTGCTGCTTGCAGCGCAACAGGCACTGGGCCAAGGTTTGTCAACGCGCAGCACCTGAGCCAGCTCATCTGCATATGCCTGCAATCAAACAGCTCGCACCAGCATTGACTTTGCAACACCTGACAAATTCAAGGCATCGCCCGCGCATCTGACAAGCTCGACTCGAGCATGCTCGGTGTTGCGCCTCTTGTCACCACCTTGCGTGCGCACGGCTGGCTTTGGATGACAGACCTTCCCCCCACCCCACCCCACCCACCCCGCATGGTGTGTGCACTCTCCACGCCTGCCTTGCAGAGCTCTGCGCCGGTGTACCACCTGCTGATGACGCCCGTGGGGGTGAGCGGCGCTTTGCTGGCGCCGTGGCCAAGCGGCTGCAGAGCCTGGGCGCGCTGCTGCAGGGCGACAGGCGCGCCGTCGGCGCCGGGCAGTCCCTCAAGGAGTTTGACATCGACAACAAGTGGGTCCTGACGCGGGTGGTCTGTCGCGCTGTGTGATGGTGTCGCTACCCAGCACCTGAGTCAGCAGTGCACTCACTGCTGTTGAATGCATCTGAGCAGCTGCGCTGCCGGTCCCTGTGTGCAGGGATGCTGCCTGGCAGGCCTGAGGGTGCATGTCATGGCATGCCGCCTCGAGTGACGTGACAGTGCAGTTGTTGCGACTGCTGCCTTGCTGCAGGTGGGGCAAGGAGGCGCTGTCGCGGGTGTATGATGACGTCATGTTCAAGTCCATGCCAATGCCTGGCGTGAAGCTGCCAGAGCCAGAGTCTGACGAGGAGGATGAGCAGCAGCCCGCAGCACAAAGGAGCCTGCGGTGAGCTCAACAGAATGACGGCCCAGCAGCTGAGGACTGGCAAGAGCAGCAAATTCAGCGATGTTGAGTTGGGTTTGCTGTGAGGTGGAGTCTGGAGGCATGTTCATGCAAGGGAGCAGCTGCTGGGGTGTTGATAAGCCTCAGATCTTTTGTTGGCAGGGCATGCTCGGGCTGCAGCTGCATGATCAGGCTGTGATGCAGGGGAGGAACGGCATCAGCAGCCTGGTGGCATTCTGCAGGGCGGGGTGTGTGGGGCAGGGTGGAGGTGGCGTCGCACTCCACGTTGCACACAGTGCTGTGGCAGCTTGGAGGACAGCGCATATGATAGTCTCTTTGGAAAGTTCATAATGATGCTACCCCTTATCCTCCTGGGTTATCAAATGTCATGCATGCTGATCAACTGTACGACTTTTGCTGGCTTCACCCGGAGTGATTGCTGCTGCTATGAACCAATCAGCATTGCCCGTCTCCATGCTGCTGCCGGTAAAACCCGCAGATGCAGTACTACCAGGCAGATGAGAAGCAGTACCGCTTCTTCAGGCGGCTAGGGGACGCGTTTGTGCGCGTGGGACTGCTGAATGACACCAGCGGCGAAAAGGCTGCTGCACACTACCAAGGCTCCTGCCTGGCGCTGCCCAACCAGGATGTGAGTGGCGATTGGAACGGACGTCAATGGTTACTCAAATCGTTATCTCTGTATGGTAGTTGCTGGCATGGCCTGGCTGGTGCTACGCAAATGCCCTGAAGCTTGGCCAGCTTGTACTGCAAAGCTCACCCGCCCGGCGGCGCTTGGGCAGGACAATGTGCGGCAGTTGGGACTTGTGTGCTGCCATGCAGGGCTCGAGCTGGGCCTGCTAGCGCAATGCAGCAGCAGGTTGCTGGCGTTGTGCACTGCGCTGCGCAACCCAGTCGTGTGTGACAGCCACCGCTTACATGTACCTGTGCAATCCGCCGCTGCTGCCGCTGCTGCTGCTGTGCAGATGAAGAAGAGCGTGCCCCGGTTCCTCAACCGCCTGCTGGGGCTGACCTTGCCTGAGCAGAGGATGGCCTTTGGGTACTTCCAGGTGCATAGCTCACGCAGTGCAGCTGTTTGTCCAGTGCCCTAGGGAACAGCAAACCAGCTGCTTAACGAGCATTATTCCTAGTCCATGTATAGTTTATCAGGTGTGTGCAAGCCCTGCGCGTATGCTTGGCTGCTTCCTCTGCCTGCCAGCTACCCTTCACCGCACGCCCTCTGCAATCCCACTCACCCGCTACTGTGCAGCCGTTCACTGCATCCCTCCTGCCGCGCTGCTCACACTCTTCTCATGCTGCAGGCGACGTTTGATGCAGTGGTTGCTGCCGCCAAGTCCCGCGGCGACTATGACCGCGGCATCCAGTCTATTGGCGCACCGCTGACGCTTGCAGAGAAGCAGGTGCTGCACAGAGATAAGGCTTCAGGTGCGCGTCCACCTGCATGCACGTCATCTTTCGCATCACGTGCCACACCGCATCCTGCAGGCGCAGTGTTTGAATTGCTATGAGGTGCATCAGGAGTCATGCAGATGTTATTTGTGGGCGCTCCGGCATGCATACATTGCTCCTGACAGGCACATGCACGTCCTGGCACGCGCCGTGCATCTCTTCGCAGCCAAACTCACGTGCGGCGACTGTCCTCCCTGTGTGCAGGTGCTGAGACGTGTGCGCTGTCGCTGAGCAGCGACCTGGGCCTGTCCTGGCAGGACGCTGCCAAGGCGCTGCAGGAGGCTGCTGACCTGGCACTGGAGCGCGGCGAGGCGCCCAGCCCACACAAGTGAGTCAGGCCCTGTAACAGCCCTCTCTCACCTGTGCGTGTGACACTTCTTGGGGCAGCAGGACGCTGGCAGGAACACACCACGAGGTGCAGTGCAAGGCACGGAAGCAACAAACTGGTCTGCAGCTAGTCTTCGCATCCTTGGAATGGCTGCGGCACAGCTGTGCCACAAGCATCATAGGTGCAGCTAGCCGTGGTAGCCGCATCCTTGGAATGGCTGCAGCCACCCAGCGCATCGGCCAACCTTGATGTGATCTGCCACAATCACTACTGTCATGTCGACTTAAATCTTGCCTTGCCCTCCTCTCCTCCTTATGTTCAACCCTGGCTTGTCCTCCCTGCGGCTTCAGAAGAAAACTTTCATGTTGATCGACAGCATCCGCGCCACACTTTTGTTGACTGCCAGCCTCCCTCAGGGCTGTCCTGTCGCTTTACATCCTGTATCCACCAAATCTGCTTTCAAACATGCAGCTGCAGCTTTTCACGGGCATGTGGCACAGTTGGTTTGCTTCTGCGCTCTGCCTCCTCGTTCAGCCCTGTTGTGCTCCTTTTTCGCTGCTGCCGTTGCCTGCGATGCGCCTGCTTTCATGCAGCGGCTTCTACGTTGACCGCGACATCAGCACCTGGGGCGGCACCAACCACCCGCGCATCTGCCTGGTGGTGCAGGCAGCGCGCGAGCAGGCGGGCGCAGTCGAGAAGTTCAGGGTGCGGCGGCCCAACAACGGCTGGCTGCGCCTTGAGCTGTCCATAAGGGAGGTGAGGCGCGTGCACCTCGTGGGCGACCAGACCTGCAGGACTCGCACTAATGCATTTCAAGGGCTGTCTTGTCGGCGTGTTAACACAAGCAGCAGGCTGACTGCAGTGCTCCGCATGCCCGGCAGCGTGTCAAGCATGGTCAGTTGGTCATGGCGGTGAAGGTCAAGTTCATCAGCGTACAGTGGCTGCTGGCCCCGCCTGGAGCTCACCATCGCAGAAGCCGGGTTGACACCAAATTGCGTGGCTGTGTGGCCATCACCTACACGTTGTCAAGCACAGCAGCGGCGTGTTGCCCCGACGCTGGCGGGCGTCCACCCAATAATATTTGTATGCATTCGCAAGCATTGGCTTCTTGCGTGTTGCGGCCACCTTCAAATCCGCTTGCTGCTTGGCCAGGTGCTGGATCGCCAGCGGCCGCTGAGGAGCCTGGAGCGCGCCGAGCTGCTGTGGGGCTTCTGGTACAGGCACACCGAGGCGGGATGCATGCACGGGCCCGCCTGCGCGCGGCGCTCCCGCGGCAACGAGTGCAACTTTGGCGGGCGCAAGCACGAGCTCAACATGGTCAGCGGGGCAGTGCTGCCGATCTGGAAGGTGCGCGCCCTGCATTTCTTAGATGGATGGAGAGGTCGGCGCCAAATGCGCGCGCGCACAGCCCCTCGGGCAGGGAGACTGCGCTGCACTGCAGAGACGCCAGGCACCAGGGGGCACTCAGCAGTTAAGCACAGTGGCACAAAATGCATATTGGGGCCCACGCAGTGTGCCCCGGCTGTCGTCAAATTAGGCAGGGGAGCGCCGTCGCCGTCGCCGCAGTGCGTGACGCCTGGTGCTGGTGCGCGCAGGTGCTGAACGAGGTGACCGCCAAGTCCATCTACGGCCGCAACGCAGAGGGCGTCAAGGTGCAGAAGGCGCAGGTGCAGCGCGGCACCCTGCAAGACGGCACACCCATCATAGGCATGACCATGCTGCCGGACGACTACAGGTGGGCGGGGCCTGCATGCCGGCGACGCTGTGCTCTGCACAGGGTAGTTTGTTTGCAGCTGCAAGGCTGTGGTGCTCCTTCCTGGTGGAGGCGCAGCAGGGCAGCCCACATGCTGCGTGTGCTGCGGCATGCTGCTGAGCAGGCTGAACAAGCACACTGTGCGGCCTGCCGAGACACTGCATGCAAGTCAAATGTGGCGTTTGAACTGTCTGCTGGGAGTACGTGCTGTCGCCAGCTCGTACGCTGTACTTCATCAACAAGCTGTGATGCATGCTGCTGGGCGTCTTGAACAGGCTTGTGATCAACAAGATCGGCGAGATCGAGTCGCTGGGTGGCGTGGAAGCCATGGCCCGTGAGGCTTACGGCAGCAGCAGCATCTGGGGCGACATGGAGGGGCTGTGGGTGCCTGGCGACGATGATGAGGCTGCAGCAGCAGGCCTGCTGCCGGGCGGGTGGCGGGGCGGGGAGGATGCGCTGGCACTGCTGCGCACCATAGGAGCAGATGATGTCGACAGTGAAGGAGAGGAAGAGGAAGGAGGCAGTGGGGAGGAAGGAAGTGGGAAGGCGGCCAGTGGCAGCATGAGTAGCAGTCAGAGCGGGAGCAGCAGCGGGAATGAGAGCGACGGTGATGATAGTAGCAGCCGTGAGGAAGAGGCGGCGGAGCAGCAGCAGCAGCAGCAGCAGCGAAAGTCGGGACGGCGCCAAGTGCAGCAGAAGGCACTGGCGGCTGCAGCAGGAGCAGCAGCAACATTGCAAGGGCGTGGGAGGCAGAAACAGGTTGCAAGATGGGGCCCGTCATCCCGGCAGCAGCAGACGCAGCAGCAACAGCAGCCGCTTAAGGGCAGGCAGCGGCAGCGCAGCAGCTCGACTGAGGATGCAGCAGCAGCAGCAGTAGCAGCAGCAGCAGCAGCAGCAGTAGACAGGAAGCGGCCACAGCAGCAGCAGCAGCCTAACAGGCGGCGGCAGCGCAGCAGCTCGGATGACGTGCAGCAGCAGCAGCGGCCGCAAAGGACCCAGAGGATGACGAGGTGATGTCATAGACACTGAAGATGCAGAGAGGATGCAGCAGCCAGCAACGGCAGCAGCAGCAGCGACAGCAGCGACGACGACGAGCAGCGGCCGGCAGGTTGCCAGCACAGCAGCGGGCCGCTGCTGCTGCTGGCCGTGCTGCTCGTGCTGCTGCACGTGGTGCTGCTGCTGGTGGGCAGTCTGAGCATGACGCGATTAGCATCAGCAGCGGTGAGGAGTCTCCGTCAGAGCAGGAGGCCTCTTCAGATGATGAGTATTAGGCGCCTGGCAATGCACTATTTTAGCACCTAGTAAAGCGGTTTCAGGAAGCACACTATGCAGAGTACATAGCATCTGCTGCAACTCTCTGCTAATGAATTGCTGCAGCCACAGCACCAAAGCGTTGCAGCGGTTGCCTATTGCTGCAACTGCTTGGTATGTTTGCCCTGCAGTGCATGCGCACTTGCACTTCCTCTGTGCATTGGTGTGCACCATAGCATACAGGCCCCTGTATGTTGCACTGTGCACCCATCAATATGGTATTCTGACACGTGTGACAACGTGCTCATCCCGGGGTGCCTCATACCATCCGAATTAGTGATTGGCACTACGTGTAACTATTACTTATTAATAGCATACCGTACTGCTCCTAATGTTTGCCGCTAATATATATCGCGGAAGCCAGCAGGATTTTTTGGAGTATCTCATGTTTGCCGGCAAGCCGGCATGGCATTTTCTGGCAGTTTTTATGTTTTGCCGGCACTGAAATGGCGAATTAAAATATTGTTGCCGGGACGTGTTAACATGCCATTGCACTTGAATGGATTCTCTGCACTTGGCTGTGGGCATCAGCAAGCTGCTGTGCCCTGGCAGGGCTGACTGTTTCTGCCACAGTAAAGATCGCAGGCCATACAAAGCGTGCATGGCTGCATGCATGCTCAATTATGCCTGTTTTACAGCACGTATTCAAGGCATGCGCGTTTGAGTAGGTAGGAGCAGGAACCTCCGTACGCGTGGCTGCGTCGCAGGTGTGGCGTGCAAATGGCTACTGGTTGACTCCTGCAGCAGGCAGCCGCGATGCCTGCAAACGCGTGCAAACGGTTTCTGCTACAGTAGTGTTAGGTGTTCACATGCATTCCGCAGCCAAGGCGTCTCCCTGTGCATGGGCTTGCTGTGCGACATGCTGCGGATCCACGCACCAACCAAAAACCCGGCATCCCAAAAAAACGGCACAGTACTGATTGAAGTCCAACAACATCATATGTGGAGCGCAGCTCGTTTTGCGCTGGGAAAACGTGCTGCCACAACAGAAACCGCAGGTCTTAGACAGCGTGCATGGCTGCATGCATGTGTCATTAGTGTTTGTAATAAAGTATGTATGCAATACATGCGCGACATATAGTGGGAGCAGGAGCTTTTGAGGCTGCGCCACAGGTGTGCCGAGCAGGTGGTTACTGTGTGACTCATGCACCCAGCCAGCCGCGATGCTTGCAAACGCGTGCAAGGGATTTCTGCACAATGTTGATAGGTTTTAACATGTGTTTGTCAGCCAAGGCGTCACCCTATGCATGGCCTTGCTGTACACGCACATGTGCGACATGCTGCAGAACACGCATCGACAGAAGCACGGCATCCAAACAGAATGGCACAGAAGCACTGCTTAAAGTCCAACAACATCATCTGTGGAGCGCAGCTTGTTCTGCGCTGGCAAGCTCTGGGCTGGCAGAGCTCTGGGCTGGCAGAACGTGCTGGCCGTTTCTGCCCGGCATGTGACAATAGAAACCGCAGGTCTTGCACAAGCGTGCATGGCTGCTGTATGCATGCATGTTTCGTCAGTGTTTGTTATATAGCATGCATGCAATACATGCGCGACTAGTGGTAGGAGCAGGAATTTCGAGGCTGCGCCGCAAGTGTGGCGTGCAGGTGGTTACTGTTTTACTTCTGCAGCCAGCCAGCCGCGATTCTTGCAAACGCATGCAAAGGGTTTTCCACAGTAAGTACAAGTTCTAGCATGCATTCCGCAGCCAAGGCGTCTCCCTGTGCATGGGCTTGCTGTGCGACATGCTCCGGAATCTAGCACCGACAGAAACACGGCATCCAAGCAGAATGGCACAGCATTGCTGCTTTGAGTCTAACAACATCATCTCTGGAGCGCAGCTCGTTCTGCGCCGGCAGAACGTACTAGCTGTCTGCCACAACAGAAACCGAAGGCTTTAAAAACCGTGCATGGCTGCATGACTGTTTTTAAATGCTTGTTACATAGCATGCATGTAATACATGCGCGATGAATGGTAGGGGCAGGAACCTCCGCTCCGCAGTTGTGCCGTGCAGGTGGTTGTTTGATTCCTGCAGCCAGCCAGCTTGCTGCAGCCGCAAAAAGCTTGCAAGGGGCTGATGCACATAGGTGATAGGTGTTCCATTGCATTCCACAGCTATGGCGTCTCCCTGTGCATGGGTTTCGTAACGAAGCGCTCGCCTGCAGCAACAACGAGTGCCGCGTGTTCCCTCTTTTCCCCTAACACCTCTGCGCCGCCTGACAACTCTTCGTCGTTTTTTTTCCCCTGTTGAGTATAAGAGTACCATGAGACAGCAACACACACATCAGCACACTTTTGATACCTCAAGGTATTCATGAATACCCTGATCAATTCAATTTCATTGTGGACTTCAGCATTGCCAGCGATACAGAGTCGCTTTGTGAACAACAGCAACGGTGGCATGCTGCTGCTGCTGCTGCAGACAGCAATGACGTTCGAGGTTTGCCCCGGCTTGTTGTGGACTCCACAGTGCCTATACATTTGTAGCATGCCAAGATGATGCGTTGGAGTTGGGTAGCTGGGGCAAAGAAGCCCTGCATAGTGTGTATCAGCAGAAGGTGTTGCCGCCACCGTAGAAGCTGTTCAGGCATAAGAAAATGGTAGGGTGCGTGGAGGCGCAGAAGGTCTCCTTATCGTGTCACACGCCCCCTTCCTCAACTTACGCGGGTGTTAAGTATGAACACATCACGCGTAGCTCATTCATTCATTCATTCATTCATTATTTGCAGGCATGCATGTGCGCACATGCAGGGGTAGGGTGACGCTGCTTGCTTGCTTGCCTTTTGCTGCTGCGTTAGAGTGCTGCTGCTTCTTCACATGCAAGCATGCAGACAGAAACAACTGCTCCTCTGAGCAATAGCACCGAACCTAGCAGGGAAATACAGGAGGTTTAAATATAATCAAAGAAAGTATGAATTTGACTTGATAGCTGCCTGAGCATCCTTCTCTGGTCGCACTCGGGAGGTGCTTGCCGCTTGGAGCGGGAAGCACGGGAAGAGCAGCGGGGCGTTGCTGAAAAGACAGGCAAAGGACTGCATGTGATTCGTCGCAACGCTCTTCCTTCGGCCAGTAGCATCCACTTCGACAACATATGCATTTTGCTATAATCACGTCTGATTGTGTTGCGAATGAGTAGTAGCTGAGCCTGGCTTGGTGTGGCGCAAAAGCAGGGGTCGCACCACTTCGTCGGGACTAAACGTCGGGAGCAAATTCTTCATTTGAACGACAACGGGCAAATTTTCGTGCGAAAAACGGGGGTGATTTTGTCCGTTTGCTGCTGTTTCCCGCCAGAAATGCACTCAGCGCCGCAGCGGCGCTCTCGGGACGAATTTGGCCATGGAGCATCATCTGGCTGCATATATCTCGTCACAGGTTGGTTGCGATCCCTGCGCAAGAGCTGAAGCATGCTTCACCTTGCTCTTCTTGCTCTGTTATCACCTTGAAGTTCGTAAAAGGGTGCCGAGACACCGTCACTGGGAGGAGGCTGTTGACGCCAACAGAAGCTGTTCCCTCCTTTTGCCTACTCTTGACGGTCCGACCGTGTGCGGCACACCACACGACGGGTGCACAATGTCGAAGCAACAGTGGGGCACACAGCTGCTGCGCAGCAGAGCGCATGTGTGCTCTTCAAGTTGGTGTCCTGCTTGGAGAATGGATGTGAATGCAGGCTTCACGCTGATAGCTCTGGACGTCGGGTGCGTTTGATCAGTTGAAGCATTAGAGCTGCCTTGGTGGCACTCCCAATCCGGCGCCACAACCGACCTTTCCAAAAGGTAGTCAACCAAGTCCGTGCTGTTGCAACACAACACTTGCTGCTGCTTGTAGGTTGAAACATTGAAGCTGCTTTGGACCAGGTTGCCAAAGTCGACAGCGTTCGATTATAAATGATCACTAGCCCTCATCATGACAGGCACTGAACAGTCTAACGTGGTTCCACACAACCGGTGAGCAACAACAATTCCTGTTTGGCACTTCCCAGAAAGGCACAGGGACAGAAGTGCTAGCAACAACACCCCAACAACCAAGAAAGCCTATGTGAGGTACTGCAGGAGCTAGAGTGCGCCCACGTGGGTGCAGCAAGTCGTCTGATCAGCTGATCTCAGATCAGGCTGCAGGTGTTGCCCCTCGTCGCCAGAACTGTGCAGCATCACCTGCTCGACATCAGCTGAAGCCCAGCACTTGGCCAGACACCAGCACCGGCTCAGGCAGCACCACCCTGTATGCTGCTGCATTACCAGCATCAGCCACACGCGCAGGCAGCAGGTTGCTGTCGGCTGCACTTGCCCCACGACCTACTACCAGTGTGATGTGTGGGTAAGCCAACTGCTGCCAGGCAGCTGTCACGCTGTCTGGCCCAGCCAGCAACTCAACCTGCAGAGTTGGGGACAGTCACGCACAGGACGGAAACAGCAGCAGCAGCAGAAGACGCAGCAACAGTCAGCTAAAGACTGGCAGGCCAGTGCTCCTCAGGCAAGTCAGTGGCTGAGCTTGAAGATTCACCACATAGCAAATCAAGCGCTGGCAGCTCTACGCCATCGCATATGCAAAGGCCATTGGAAGCTATCAAACCACACCTCAAAAGATGCGTTCACCACTGAAACCGAGATGGGGCTCGCTGCCAGCCCCAACCACATCCGTATCCCTTCCTGCCTACCTGCGCAGCTGTGACCTCCGGAGATGTGTCAACCGCCAGCAGCTGCAGCTGCACCTCCTGCCCTGCACACGCCAGCAGTGCATCACGCACCGCAGCAGCCGCTGCTGCGTCGTCCCTGTGCCACAGCGTGACATGCAGCCCTGACTTGACCTGCAAGCAGCACATGCACGCACATGCCAGGCAGCAGCAAGTGGCTCAGGGCCCAGAAGAAGAAGCAGTGAAGCTGGCGGATCAAGCTTCGCCTGCGTTGGGCTGCTGTGCTGCCTCGTTAGGGTGCGATGCCCCTAGCATGTGTTGTTATCCCCAGCACAGGAATGTGCATGTCAATGGAGCAACAGAATGCCGCAGTTTTGGTTTTTCAGCTGTGCTTCAAGCCTCATACACAGTTGCCGCAGCCACATGGTACTCGACACCTCACCTTGAGGCCTGCAGGCCCTGTCGCAGTCGCTGACACCAGCTGCTCCTGCTGCTGCTCCTGCCCTTGCTGCTGTGACTCCTGCCGCTGCCGCTTTGCCTGCGGCTCCTCGAGCTGCAGATTGGCAAGGTGTTGCTGCTCTCCAACAGACGGCTGCTGCTCTAGCTGCAGGCCCTGCTGCTGCTGCCTGCTGCTGCTGCTGCTGCTGCTGCTTTGCGTGCAGAGCCAGCTGCCGCAGGGGCTGCAGCTGCTCCCACAGCTGCTGCAGCTGCTGCCTCAGCTGGTCCTCCTCAACAACCGCCACACCAACGTATTGGACACCATCAGCCCCTGCTGCACCAGCATCACCAGCTACAGCCACAGCTGCTGCGCTGCCTGCTGCGGCATCACCAGCAGCTGCAGCGGACGTTTCCGCAACTGCGCCTGACACAATGCCGTGTATGCTGGCCCGCAGCCGTGCAGCACAGTCCTCCATCGGCAGCGCAATGCTGTCGACTGCTGCCTGTGTGGTTGGGTCAGACAGCAGCTGCCGCATGTGATCCTCCCAGGCTTGGGGAAGCGAGCCGCTGCTGTTGCTGCCAGACTCTTGCATGGCGGCTAGGCCGTCTGCTATGTGCTGCAGCACGGCAGGGGGCACCTGCGGAGGCGACAGCTGGCAAACGTAACAATGCAGCCGCCTGGTGGCCTCGCAAACTGACTTGGTCATTGCCCAGCAACATGGCAGGCCCTGTCACTGCACAGATGTCGAGTGCTGCACGCAACCTGGTAATCATGCAGGATGACTCAAGCAGACAGAAATTATTGCGTAGCTCGGCAGCTCTCAGCTTTGCCCCCTTCCCCCTTCACCACACCAACTGCACACCGTGGCCCCCAGCAACTACTCGTAGCTTCACGACGTTCGGGAAACCACCCAGCAGCTGTCCCGTAACCCCGGCGACTTCAGGCATCCGCCAACTTGGATCAAGTACACGCGGCCAGATACCACTGTTGCCATGCAGGCTGCAACTACTTAGCAGCAGTGCTTGCCAAGTTGCAAGCCCTGTGCCTGGCCACCCATCCACCTTTCTGCCTGCCTGTCTGCACACAGATGCAGGGGCAGCGATTCCACAGTCACCACCCTCACCTGCACACCCCCTTCCACAGCAGCCACTGGCAGCTGCACCACGTGAGGGAACACACCCAGCAGCAGCTCCTGCAGCCTCTGCAACGTCAGGTGCCTGAAGTAGGAGCCAAACTGCACAACCACCCTGCAGGCCTCAGCTGCTGAGCTGTCAAGTCCGCCCTCGTGGCCGCTGCGTTGCAGTACGCGCAGCATGCTGAGAGCCAAGAACTCCAGCGGGAATGGCAGCTGAGGTGCGTTGGGTGGCTGCTGCTGCTGGGTGGAGGCGTCCACTGAGCAGGTTGGCAGCACTGCAATGCTGGTGGCACCTGCATGATTGCAGCAGGGTAAGGGATGGCAGGTTTCCAGTCAGCAGCCTAGTTGCCTACTTTCAATTGGTAGCCTAGAAGCATGGCGTTGCTGTGCGTGCATATCAAGCGCCAACATGCACTGCAGATGTGGCGTGGGGTGCCTGGACAGCAGGGTCCAGCCCACTCATGCTGCCAGCAAAGCAAGTGCTGCCTTCTGCTAGAGCCCTGTGGGATGGGCAGCACAAAGGGCGGTTGTCTGTTGTTAACAGGCGTCTGTTATCATATCGATCTGATCCCTGATAGTTGCAAAACCTGCTGCATGCCACACCTGACTTGCGCAGTACGTCTGCAACTCTCGTGAGCTGGTCCCTGGGGCTTGGCACCAGGTTCTTGTCAGCCAGCACCAGCAGACGGTGCCCACCGCCCTTATTGCTTGCAGTAACGCCAGCAACCTAGCGAGTGCCACAACCAGCACGGCAGGGACAGGCAAGACTGTTGGCGGATAAGACCATGACTCACTGCTGCAACCAGTGTGATGCCTTACATAATAATTTGCAACAGCCTGCAAGCGCTTGCTGTGACTTGCCACCGCACAAGCAGCAAGAGGCGCAGAAACTGTACACAACTAGCATACACCGCACATATCTCATGCGTGTCAAATGACATGATAACTAACAAATTTCATGATATGTTATTGCACTGCGCACCTCATGCCAGTAGCGCATGCCTGTGATGCCCTTCTTAGCTTTGAGTGAGTCGCTGTTGAGCACTTGAACCGACATGTTGCTGCTGCTGCAGTCTCCAGTGACGGAGCCTCCGAGCCCGCCCGGCTGCGCTGCCGACAGTCCGGCTGACAGTGCTGCTGACAGGACAGACTTGCCAGTTGCTGCAGGTACAGCACACAACGCGCAGCAAAAACTTCTTCCTTGACTGCTGCAGCAGCTACAGCACTACAGTGCCGCAGCAGCTACAGCACCACATTGCCGCAGCAGCTACAGCACATAACAGAATGAAGCGATGAGGAGATGGGACCATCAGCAGGCACCTGCTTTTCATGCAGCCCTCGGACAGTTCAACACCTGATGTGCCCGAAGAAGCCATGTGTTGTGAAAAGCTGCCCTTCACAAGCCATCACGATTAGCAGGTCTGCAGCTCACCTGGCAGGGACACAAAGCAGAACACAAACGCTGGGTCTGCGTCAGCCAGCGGAGTGCCAGCACCTAGCTGCTGCACCACCGCGTCAACCAGCTGCTGCTGCTGCTGCTGCTGGTGCGCCTCATCCTGCTGCTGCCCCTCGTCTGCCTGATCAACGTCAATCGCTGCAGCACCTGCAGGCGTTGGTGGTGGCAGCTTGACTGTGCGCTGCTGCTGCTGCTCTGGCGACAGCCCCGCTGCCTCCAGCTGCCCCCGCAGGGACCTCATCTTGCCGTTGTGCATGCCCTGGACCCTCTTCAGCTCTGATGGCTTGGTGATGCCTGCAACGCGGCAGCCAGCCCAGCACAGCTCACCAGCAGCGACATGGAGCAACCAGCAGCTTCAGGGCTCACACGGCCCTGGCTGTTGACTGTCAAGACTGCCCTCACGCGATGCCTGCGCAGGCACCACCCGTTGGACCACAGGTCACCCAGCTCGCCTCTGGATTCCTGCAAGCTGCCTCTCCCGGTTTAGTTTTAAGCTGCGCTGTTGTGCTTCTGCACGTTGGTGTCCCTGCAGGCTCCACCCCTGGTGTCCTGTCAGCACGTCAGATAACAGGCCCTCCAGGCAAGCTGCTCACAGGCCTGCCAGCATGCTGCTGGTGCTCTGCAGCCGCAGACTGCTCACCTGCAAGGTCAGGCGCCTGCACCGCAAGGTGCACGTACGCGGCAGCAGCCTTGACAAACTCTGCCATCTTGCCCTTGGGGTTGAACGCCCCTTGGCGCAGCCACACGCAGCAGCCCTCCGCCACCAGTGCGCGCGAGAACAGCAGATGCGCACTGCTGGGCTGCAGCAGGTGCTGCAGCTGCAGCGCCTGCGCCAGCTGCAAGTGCACCGCAGCAGGCCGCGCGACACCGTGAAGCGATGCACCAAAGCTGTGAGCAGGCAACCACATGATCGGCAGGGCTGCGGTCGTGCCTTCGACAGCTCCATGCCAAGCCCAATGAGAACAGCAACTGTTGCCTGTGACAGCAAAAGCGGGCAGACACTGCAATTTGACTGCAGAACGCCAAGCTGGTATTGCAGAACAATCAAGTGCAAAGGCATACACATAACTCCACGCCCTCTGCAAACAGTAGGTTACCTGCTTGACCAGCGACTCGTCCACATCCACGGCGAGCAGCACGCCTTGGAAGGCACCTTGCGGCCTCCCGCCTGGCCCTTCACCCTCACCCGCCCCTGCTGCTGTTCCTGCAAGGAAGGCCTGCACAAACGGCTCCGCTGCTGCCAGGTAGTTGGACTCCTGGATGGCGGCTGCACCGCCGTGGGAGCCAACCCAGCGCAACCAGCAGCGGCCAAAGTGCACCACCTGCGTTTGTGGCACACAGGAGACGGCACGCAAGGGTGGTTGTGACGGCGGCAGCGGCAGCAGCAGCAGCAGCAGCAGCAGCAGCAGCACTGCTTGAGTTGCAGGAGTGAGTCTGGCCATGTGATACCGCACTGCAGGATAGATGTGCAAACTCCAGCGATGAACTGTTTTGGCAGCCGACACAGCGGCAGACTGTGGAAGCAGCTGGCATCTGCTAGACCTGCTGCACGGCATGCCCACTGCAGCATAGCATGAGGGTTGCGGTGGGCACATTTGATTCGCTGAGGCATCAGTCTCTTGTGAGCAGGTTCTCTCAGCACTGAACAGCGCCCACCTTCTGTACCAGGGGGCCGGGCAGCCCTCAGGCGTGCTTGGCCATGTTTGCCAGCGACGTCAGGTAAGGCAGCTGCCCCTGCCTCAGCGCAGTCAGGCCGTTCCTGCAAGCAGCAGACATGCATGCGCTCTGAACACGCACGTCTCATGGACGTTGCTGGGAGCACGACTCTGCTTGGCGATACGTTGCAGATCACTGGGAAGATGGCAGAACACGCAAGGTGGCAGCGGCGCCAGTGCACATGACTGCTGTGCATCTGCTCACGTTGATGATCGTCTTGGGCTACCACAGCGTGCATGGCATACAGATGGACACACACATCAACACACACCCTCTGCACACATGTGTCGAGGGCACCTCCTGCATTGAAGAGGTTGAAGTGAAGCATCAGTGCACCCCTCACCTGATGACGAAGGTCATCATGCAGTAGCCAACTTCTGTCTCCCCCCACAGCATCATCTTCTTCTTGTAACGCAGGCCTGCCCGGCCGCCACCCACACCACCAGCAAGCGCCTGCACAGCAGCAGCAGCAGCAGCAGCAGCAGCAGGCATTGTTCACGGCACTTTATACCGCATGTGCAGCCTTGCTCATGCCAATCTTGTTCGCGCTGTCCAGCTGCACAATATCAAGCATGACAGTCCCTGTCAACAATTTGGAATTCCACCGGCGTCGGCAAAACCCGCCATACGTAGTTCTGCAACAGCCTTGATACATTTTTCTGACATGTCCCGCCTGACACTCACCTGCATGGCCTGCAGCTTGGCCCCTGTCATGCTGCTACTGCTGCTGCGGCTGCCTTGAGCAGAAGGCATGTCAGCTGCTGCTGCTGCTGCTGCCGCTGCCACTGCCGCTGCCGCTGCCGCCTGTGCAGCAGCACCCTGGTCACATGCAGCAGACAGCAGCAGTGCCTGAAGCTGCTGCGGATCGCAGGCGTTTACTGCTGCTCGCGAGTAGATGGTCTGACCATCCGGCAGCACCAGACCCAGTGCTGATAACCTGTCAGCATCAACGCCTGCCGGTGACTGCTGCAAACGCTCAAGGAGAGCAAGCCTGCGGTTCAGTACACACCGAATGTGTCACCATCTTTTGCACTTGTGTCAAGTTTGATGAGTGCAGCAACTAAGTAGTGCCAGCGCATCACTGCCTGCTACATTGAGAGCTTGATGCATTGACTGTTACATTGGCAACAATTTCCTCAAGCATGTGGGTGTGTCCACATGCCGCCTGTGATGCATGCGGCTGCCGGTGCTGCTGCCACACACGCTGCATCGTGAGCTGGTTGCTGCTGATCAGTCACTCACTTGTCCGGGTCGCTGAGTGGTGTGTAGGATATGTCTGGAAGCCACGAGGCACAGGCCGACTTGACTGCAGCCTGAGCAGCAGCAGCGCTGCCGCCTGTACAGGAACAAACACGCAGCATGCATCATGGCGCTAAGTGCTGCAGTCCAGGCAGCTGCCAGCATGTTGAGCTGCCTGCAACGCATGCTGCAACTGTCATTGTCCGCACAGCACTTGTGCTACATTGTGCTGCCTGCATGTAAAAAGTTGCATCTTCCAAGCAAGCACCATATCTGCCATCACGCTTGTGTGTGTGCATGCAAAAGACAGCTGCTGCTGCTGCTGTTGCTGCTGCTGTGTATGAAGGGAGCGCACCTGACTGCTCCAGCAGACGTTGGTACGGCCTCTGCAGCTGCTGCTGCCCAGCACACTGCTGCAGCAGCACCACCTGCCCTGCCATGGCCCGCCCCAGCTGCAGCAGCTGCTGCCAGCCCTGCTGCCCAGCCACCGCCTGACCCTGAGACACAACAAACCCCTCAATCCGGCTGCCTTGCCACTGATCGTGGGGGTAGGTGCCTAGCAAATGCACGCCCTTGCACGCCGCAGCAGCTGCTGCTGCTGCCTCCACCTCTGTACTACCATCAGCAGCAGCAGCAGCAGCAGCAGCAGCAGCAGCAGCAGTGTCTGGTTCCTGTACTAGCCCTGTCAGCTGCTGCAGTGCCTCGGCAGTGGGGCAGCCACTCAGCGCCAAGTGATCCAGCAGCTCGCGCGCGGCTGCAGCTGCAGCGCTGCCCGGCAGAATCCAGGTGTCATTCAGTGGCAGGCCAAACTCCAAGCAGAGCTGCAGGAAGCCATGCCAGGACAGGAACTCAGGTTGGCCGCTGCTGCCTGCTGTGTGTGCTGATGTGGCCACTAGGTATTCGCCGGCTGGCAGCTGGCCGTGGTGCCCATGGCAGCCTGGAGTGCAGCCAGGGCGGTGCAGCACCAGCAGAACAGCGGCACAATGCTGGCGTATGCAGTGTGAGGTGTGTCACAGACGGAACATGGCACTGTGAGGCAGAGGTGCAGAGGTGGCTATGCGGCAGTCCCCAACTAGCAGCCGGTGCTGTGATAGCTTGCAGGAGACTGCGCTTGTCACTACACGCCTGCTGCACAGACACTGTTGGGCATGTCTGTTCGTAGCTCATAGTAGCGTTGAAGAAGAACATGCTGTTGCAAGAGCCGTCGCATGCATGCGTGCACTGTGTGAGCGTGTATAGCAGCGTTGCTCAGCCTCACCCGTAACCATCTCGAAACTGACAGCCAGATGCCGCTGCTGCAGCGCATCCATGACAGCAGCCAGGCGCTGCAGTGCTGCCGCCTCACTGCCCAGCAGCCGCACAAAGTGGGTCTGCAGCAGCACTGCTGCACCAGCTGTGTACTCATTATCCAAAGAGTTTTTGGCTGCAAAGCCCTGGGCAGACAGCGTTACTAACGAGCCACTGTGCTTGATGGTCACCACCATGGGCCTGTCAGGGATCGGCAAGCACGGTAGGAAGTGCAGGGACTGTTGAGCAGGAGGCACCAGCCGCAGCCACACAAGCTGTGTACAGCACTCAAGGAGTTGCACTTGCAGGCACAGCGACTGCCGGCATATGAAGGACTGCTCACACCTTGCGCCAGCTCATGTTGGCGGGTCAGCAGCAAATCAGATTGTGCGTGCATTGCACAGCTGTAAACATCACAGGACAGCTGCCTGATCAACCTGTGCATCACCAGGCAGCTGGTTCATGCACAGCAGCTGCTGTGCTGCATTCACTGCAGCTGTGCTGCTGTCTCTGCTGCTGCTGCTGCTGGCTGCTGGTGATAGCAGCCGAAACTTTCAGACCAGCACATCCCTCCCACATGCTATCCATAGGGTGGGCACACCTGGCATTTGCCTGCTGCACGATGGCGTCTGCTATGCTGCTGTCCTGGCCCTCGTTTTCAACTTTGGCAGGAATGCCTGCTGCACATGCGCTGACAGGATGCAGCTCATGGCAGCATCAGTCTTCACCTGGCATGCACATGGTGGGAGTATTGGTGGCAGTAAGTGCAGCAGCAGTAGCAGCAGTGGTAGCGGCAGCAGCAGCAACAGAGGGAACGTGTTGCATGGCGCCATGTGGTAATGGGAAATATGCTGCGCGCTGTGCACGCACGTTCAGACGACGTTGTACAGCAAAGCTACATGCAGATCACACCGGCAACACTGTTACCAAGGCATGTCTTCACGCTGCCAGCGGTGGCTGCTGGCTGGCACAGGAATGCCAGGCATGCCACATTTGTTGCAGTGATCTGTTGCTGCTCAGCCTTTTGGGCTGCCTGTCTTGTTTGCAGCACACACGGTGCAAGTGATCTGCTTGACGACACTGCTGCGCCATACCTTAAGCAGCAGCCCCCTGAGCAGCAGCAGGTCAGAGGCAGAGCAGTGCTGCAGGTACTTCTTGAAGGCGTAGTCACTCAGCACGTGCACGACAACTGCCAGTTCCCGCGTGGCTTCGCCTGCAGGCTGCTCAAAACACTTTGCTAGTCCAGCTGCTGCGATGCTTGCAGGCTGTGCTGCATGTCGTGCTGCTTCTGCTTCTGCTGTGGCAGTGCCTGCTGGCTTGCAGTGTATGCTGCTGACCTGGCAGCAGAAGAAGCAGTACAGTACAAGCATGATGGTCTAGCCACGCACGAATGGAAGCAAGAGCCAATTGGTGATGCTAACAAAAGCAAGAGAGGGAGGAGAGAACGCAGAAGCGCTACAAGCAGCAACACAGCAGCAGCAACACATGAACAGGCAAGACGGCTCTTACTCTGGTACTACACCTACCTTGAAGTGAACAGGCAACTTGAGCTGCTGACACAGCAGCATCATGTTTTGGATGCGCAAAAGTGCAGCCTGCGTTGATGAGTCCATGCCGACACGTTGCAAGCCAGGCAGCTGTTGGGATTCTTTTGCTGCTGGCTCTTATCTATTCATTGTTCAAGATAATACGTCTGTGAAGGGGACGTTGTGGTTGTCGAACTAGCGGCAGCAATGGATTTGTTGATGAGTGCGATGTTGGGGTTTGCCGACCAGCAGTTTGAAGAAGAAGACAGCTCACGTGCTGCTGTGAAGGGGACGTTTTGGTTGTCGAACTAGCGGCAGCAATGGAGGTGTTGATGAGTGCGATGTTGGGGTTTGCCGACCAGCAGTTTGAAGAAGAAGACAGCTCACGTGCTGCAAATCATCCACGTCAAACCAGTGTATATGGAAGCAAATGTGGCAGCTTAACCTCGGCAGCTTTTCTCGGTAGGTTTTCAATCGATTTGATCGACGCAGATAACCAGGCAGAACACCCCAACACTGTCCCCGCAAAGCACTAGAAATTATTTCGTCACAGTGTTACTCATATTGGGACATATGCCAAAGCAGCGAACACAAGCGTATGAAGCTGCACATGCTGAAGTTCATACTGCTTGGCGCCCACCCGTCTATCTACTGCAAGACGTGCAGCGATTCGTGCACAACACAATGGCCTGCAAAAACATCAATACCACTTCCACCACTTCGACTTCAAAGTTGACTGCTCAGCAAGCCAGGATGACCAGCGAAACAGATGCCTGTTTCTTCTCTCGCAGTTGTGCACATGTGCTGTACAGCATCACAACATTGCAGTCCGTTGCACCTTCTAATCGCTAGCATGTATGCAAGGGCATGAATGCCAGCAGGAACACGATGAAATTAATGTGTGACGACATACTCATCATCACCACCATCATCAGTGTCACCTGCTGTGACTGCACAAAAAACACGGCACAAGCTTGCTTAAGCATGCAGAATAATGTGAATACCCCGCTCCTACCAATCTACAAACACACAAGCAAGGCTGGCACATGTACGCACCCATTGCCAAGCCGAGGGTAGCACGACTGATGACAAGTGACTGCAGCATGGCCAGTTGCAGACGCTTCAAAGGCACCAACCCCTGTACGTCCAGGAAGCACCAGGCATGCGTCATGCGTGCAGTACATTACAAGCCCACAGCAACTGCTGCTGTCCTCGTGCAAACACCAAACTGCAATTCCAGACACCAACTTGACAAGCATGACGAATCCGTGCAGAACCGCGGCCAAAGCCCGCTGAGCTGCCTCACGACACAAACTGTCAAGACAAGACAGCAAGAAAGTGGTTGGCTCAAAACCACGGGATACCTCCCTGTATACGATACATGGCTGTCAATCCTAAAACAGCCAATGCAGGTGGCACGGACACACCAGCTAGGTGTGCAGCATGTGGCGCACATAGCTGGTGTGTGATGATGCGTTGCAGCCAGACAGACGCAGAGCACATCGCTAGTGGAGCCGTGCAGTGCATACACTGGACTCAACACGACCAGCAGTGTTCATTCTTGCCATGCCTTGGACAGTGCTCGAGGGTAGCAGCTGGCTGCAGCAATCCCAGCTGTATGCTCAGCTGCAATCAAGTGGCAGCCTTGTGCCAGTAGGGTTGAGCAGCATCATAGTAAAAGCAATGTAATGCACCAGACATGCTACATGAAAACTGGAACCTGAAGCACTAGCAGATGGCAATGCACTGCAACGCCTGCCGGCCTGGTGTGCACCAGCCGACGCCGGCATTGCCGTCAGCGACATACACTGCACGGCAGCTCGACCTTACTGTGCTGCCTGTCTGCACTCGGTGGCTGAGCCGTTCGGTGCTGCTCCATCAAGGCAAGCAGAGCTGCTAGCGACTTCACAACAGCATCCTCACCAGCTCAGCGCACACACCATGCACACAGACGAGGGCAACTAAGATGCAAGCAAGCAGATGTTATGTGCCCTGCCAGCACTTGCAGGCATGCTTAGGCACATTGAGAAGCAGTGGGCATCGCTGCAACCATGCACGAGCAGAGCAGCGCCCGGCGCCCAGCTACGCCACCCAGCCAGCACCAGCACCAGCACCAGGCAGACTATACCATGCACGCATGTACAGCAGTGTATGACGCAGCTGATTTCAGACCCATCTGTGCAGCTGTGTGCTTGCTGCTTCCTGCAGCACACCCGGTGTGTGATCTTGGTGGAAGTCAGCAGCTGGCAGCCCCTGCAGATGCTGTGCGGTAAAGGCACGCAGCAAAGGCCTGCAGACAGATGCAATAGCAATCCTCCCAAAGTGGCACACAAATGCTGTGAAGGCCCCTGACAGAACGAACACAGCTGCGGCGCGCCATGCACCAACCAGTCTCTGGCTTCAACACATGCTGCAGTCAACAGGTCGCGCTGCAGTGATAAACAAAATCAACAAAGATAAAAAACAAAGATCAAGGGTTCCCCTGCAAACCACACACCACCCCAACGCAGAACACAAGAAAGAGGGAAAACTCAGACAACGCAGGCACAGTCGATGCACGTTCACCGACGAAGTGCAGCAAGTTCATTGTGTGCCCACAAACACGGACACAGCCACCGACATGCGCGGCAGCCAGTGTTGCCACATAGCCAGGCGGCTTGCACCGCCAACCGCCGCGTATCTCACAGCTCCCGCTGCAATGCACCGCTCTGCCAGTCACATGCACCAGTCAGAATGCTGCACAAGCCACCTGGTGCCGCACCATACCACCGTATGTACGCCAAGAAATGCACACCGCAGTGTGAAGCATCGAACAGTACCACACAGCACACCACCATACCTCCAGGCAGCAGCTGGCTGACATTGCACCACCAGCTGCGACATAGCAAATCGATCGCATACTCAATTCATGTGATCTCGCCACCAACGTGATCGCCCCACTCGTTACGGACCCTACTCCCAACCAATGACCCTACACGTACAAAACCCAGCAAGCGAGGTGCCGCTACAGCAGCACCCACCCTTGCCGACAGCATACCCCGGCGCAAGTGGGAAACCCCAATGCATCATCCGCACGTTACCTATCAATGCAACGGCCAGGCCAGCACACGCAACAGACATTGCACTCCAAAGCGGCTTGCAGATGTCCAGGTTGTAAAGGCTGTGCACATGCAGCAGCTGTGCACATCCTTGCTTGCTGCTGCTGCTGTCGCTTGTTGCTGCTGCTGCTGCAAAGCTGTTGCTTCGACGCAGCCGCTGCTCAGATGACGTAATCTAGGATGAAGTCCTCGATCTGGTCCATCGTCTGGCAGGGCTCCGACCGTGCAGTCTGCTTCACGATGCGTGCCGGCACGCCCACAGCCACACTGTGGCACGGCAAGTCAGTCACCACAACACTACCAGCGCCAACTTTAGCGCCGCAGCCAACCGTCACGTTCCCAAGCACGCTGACACCCGCACCCAGCAGCACGCCGTGTCCGATGGTTGGGTGGCGAATGCCCTTGCCGGTGCCGCTGCCGCCTAGCGTTACGTGGTGCAGCATCGACACGTTGTCGCCCACCACTGCTGTCTCACCCACCACCACGCCTGTTGCGTGATCGAGCAGGATGCCGCGCCCAAAGGTTGCTGCTGGGTGGATGTCGACATGAAACGACTCGCTGATGCGGCTCTGCAGCGCCACAGCGAGCATCTGCAAGCAAGCGTGACACGACAGCAGCAGCGCAGCAGCAGGTCAGCAGAGACAATAGCCTGCGATGCCCTGACGAACGACGAAGGTGAAGGGCATGCCATGACATCGCATGTACCCTGCTCAACACACTGCTGCCACGACCTAAACATGCAGCCCAGCTACAAGCGTGCATGCACGGCTGCACTTAGAGGCAGCACAAGGCCGTTGCTCGTCCTGCAAGCATGCAGCACCTCCCTCCAAAGAGACCCCGCGAACACACCACAACGCTGCGCACCTTGCGGCCCTTGCCCCACAGGTGGTGGGCGATGCGGTGGCACTGGATAGCTTGGAACCCCTTGAAGTACAGCAGGCACTGCGTGTACTTGTCGCAAGCAGGATCGCGGTCAAAGCAGGCCTGCATGTCTGCCAGAGCAGCATCCACAATGCTAGGCTCCTCTTTGTAGCAGTCCTCGATAATCTTGACCAGCTGCGTGCTGTACAGCGTCGGGCTGGCTAGCTTGTTTGCCAAGATGAAGTTCAGGGACTTCTCAAAGCTGGAGTGCCCTAGGATGCTGCTGTACAGGAAGCTGGCAAGCGTCGGCTCTGCGTCTGCATCTGCTTTTGCCTCCTGCCGTATGCGCTGCCAGATATCTGGCTTGCTGAGGTGGTGTGGCAGCGGCCGCCAGCCCTGTGAAGGGTGGTAGTCTGCAGGCACAGCAGCGCAGGGTTGCAGCTCAATAAGGCAGGCCAGAGGAGCAGCATACACCTCAGGGAATAGCCCATGGGAGTATGCAAAGCTGCAACTCTGCCACCAACCCTGGGTACACCAACATTCTGCAACAAACGCTCAGTGTCGCAAGGACCTTGATACAGCATTGCCTGCAACCACAAGGGGTGATCACTTTCAATCTATGCTGCTTCCGTAAGCAGCTGCATATCACAGAAGTGCATAGCAACTACAGTGCCTGCCACCTGTTTGTTTTAGTTTCAAATGCTGTTCGCTGCAATAGCACTGCATGGAAAGACAACTTGACTGACTGCTGTGTGTGGTTGAGCCACAAAATGCAGCCAATGCTGCAGCACATGACATGCAGGCACAGCACGCGAACATGGGCATGCTGCGTTCAAGCAGTATAAACCCACCATCTGGGACGCCAGGCAAACTGTACGGCTGCATGATTACGTCTGAGCTGGCCAGCCTGGCTGCCAGGGATTGCCTGACCTCATCCAGCTCTGTGGTGCTGCTGCTCAGCTGCGTGGAGATGTCCGGAGCCGCTGCATTCGTCACCGTCAAGCGGGATGGGCGTACTGCATGCAAAGAAACATGTGAGCCACGCCATGCTGCAGCTGCTAACGCGGTGCGGCTGGGGCAAGGAGAAGTGTGGCCGAGGCCGAGCCTGGGGCGACCGCCGCTCACCGGCACGGCGCTGTGCTGCCGCTATCCGGTTCGAATGCTGCCTATCGTGCGTGCTGACTTGGCGTAGGCGCTGCTGAGCCAGCTGCATTCTGCGGGGATTCGCAGCACACGGGATGCTAGCAACGAATCTTATACGTTTGCTTAACAGTCAATCCGAAGCTACAAAAAATGCTAATGGCCCTCTTTACTCTTGTAGTCCTGCGAAGTGCGCACCCTGGGCAGGCTTGATGCAAAGGCTTAGGCAGCGCTACCCAAGAACTGAACAATAGTAAGACGAAGTGTCGTCCCGTATTGGCGTGTGAGCCCAATGACCAGTTTATGCCCAGAGGTCTAAGAGTTAGCGGAAGGTTGAGACATGTGTGACGGTGGCTGCTGTAATCTTGTACTTGCAAATGTCAACAGCAACATGCACACGTCAAGCTTTCGCTTAGCCCATCTAAAATGTAGCTGGCTTGCTGCAACAGGACCAAGGATACGGAGTTCCATGTTCCGATCATGGAACGTGATGCCACACTTAACGCCAGCAACAGCCTGAAGCTCAAGCAAACGGCTTCAATTATAGAGGTGTTCAAGTGCTTGCAGCAGCTGGACTTCAGCTCTGGGGGCTATCACAACATTGGATAGAGAGTCGCTTCCAATACACCAGCAGGGAAGCAGTGGACCAAAGTAGCCACCGCGTTGTGCATGTCATACAATATTGCCTGCAAATCACCATGCCTATGGGTGTCACCAGCAGCAAGACAGCCATGGTGCGGGGGGCCTGTGCTAGCATGTAAAAGGAGACGACACTAGCAATAGCATGCAACACAGTGAAAAGGAAGTGGCTCTAGCATGCAGAACAGTATTAATACCCACGTCCCCCCTTCCCTCGCTTCGCATGCAAGCAAGACTGGCACATGCAAGCACTGCTGCACACCTACTCTGCTACCCCCTTTGGTTGTGGAGAGACATTTTAAACCCCATGAGCCTTGTTTGGCTCCTTTCTGAGTTCTGAGCTCTCCGAGCTTGTTGAGGTTGCGGCTTCTTTCGGTTGATGGTCTTCTTTTGAGTTTTGTGGACCCCATGAGCCTTGTTTGGCTCCTTTGCGGGCGGGCCAGTGGCCCTACTTTGTAATCGGTAATTCGGTGTTACAAGGCTGCCACTGCTGATGATGCGTAGACTGCTAGACTGCAGCATGTCCAGTTGCAGGAGCTTCAGGTTACCAGTCCTTCTGTCTACCATGTGAGTGCCGCATTTACTGCATTGAATTCTGTAATTCATGTCTTCTTGCAACTCTTCCAACGTACCGCCACGCATGCATGAATGCTCTTCTGCCAGCCTCGCAAGTAGATAGGCGCGTGCATACTATGCTGTACAGCATACATGTGGTTAGAGTGCTGCTTCTTCTTCACATGTGGGTGGTGGGCATTTGGCATGTACTGAATGCTAGTGCCGTCTCCTTTCACATGTATGCTGTACTATGATAGCTTTTGCGGCAAGTCAGCAGGATGGGAAACCCATCCATCCGCTACAGCTGGCTGCACACAGGTCCACAGCTTGATGGGGTGGCAGCCAGCCGTTGCTGTGAGCTGGGATCACAGGCCATGAGGCAATGAGCTGAGCACCTTCTGCACCAGCAATACAGGTTGTCCATTTCCTCAACCAGCTCATCCACAAGAACTGAAAGCTGTACCAGCGCGTCTGGAGTGACACAGCAGCAGCAGCAGCAGCAGCAGCAGCAGCAGCAGCAGCAGCAGAAGCAAGAAGAAGAAGCAGGAGCAGCAGGCAGCGTTGCCAGACGTTGATGGGCTTTTCAACCTACCTGATAGTCAGGAACAAGTTTGAGTCTGCAACAGCAGTCTGAACATCTGGCTCAGGCAGCTTCTGCAGGTACTACAGCTGCAACAAGCAGCGCCATTTGCTGATATGGTTGCATCCAACAGCATGGCAGGCACAGCACACGACGCACTGCCTGCCACAACACAGCAGGCATTAGCAGCAGTTCTGGAAGATGTCGGATGGTGTCACCGTGTACTGCTGCTTTTCTTGTCAAGTCTTGGGATGTGCGCAATGCATGCAAACATTCTGGAGCAGTGCTCCCTCCTCTTTCCGTCCCGGTGGGGCGCGGGGCCGATGGCGCTGATGCTATGGCTTGAATGGGTATTATGATGATGATGATGATGATGATGATAACACAGCAGGCATAGCGAGCAGCTGTGGTCATTACGACACTGTCATTGCCAGCAAAGGACCCGCCCTCAACACTCACCAGCATCACGAAAGTCATGCTCTCGCGCATGGTCGCAGCACCAGCCGCTGCACCTCTGCCACTTCCACCTGCAGCCTCGGATGCTGCAGCAGTGCCTTCGTCAACAGCTGAGCGCTTGCTGTGCACCGGCTGCTGCACCTCCAGCAGCCGCGCTGCTGCCTCAGCTATTGTGGGGTCCGGTGTGGACATTGTGCTCTGGTTCCGCATCAGGTCTCGTGCTGCCTGCTGCTGCTGAGGTGTCAGTGCTGTAGCAGCAGCAGCAGCCACCGCAGACCCGACACTTGCCTGCCGATCCACTCCTGCTGCTGCATTTGCTGCTGATGCTGCTGCTGTTGAGCCGCTGAGTGCGTTGCTGTTCTGCCTATCTGCAGCATGTGCTCCACGTCCTGCTCTTTGCAGCTTCACTGCTGCCATGACTGCGAATGGCTTCAGTTTTGACCGGATCAAGCTGCGCCTAAGCCTGCTGATCCGGCTGCCTCTCCTGCAGCACCAGCGGCTGACAGGTACCGCCTCAGCTCAGGGGTGCCCCTGGGGCCAGCAGCCCAAGCAGCGGGATGCCCAGCAATTGCCGCAGCACCTTCCGGCAGATCCGACACGTCAAAGATCAGGTCTCCTTGGGAGTGCGCATGAGCTGCTGCTGCTGCTGGCGCTGCTGCATCTGCAGCTGCAGGACTGCTAGCCAGCCGCTGCTGCTCCGGCTGCTGCTGAGGTGGCAGAAGCTGGGATGACTCTGCCGGGATGGGTGCACTGAGGCCGCCAAGGGTAAAGCTGTCATACAGCATCCCAGGACTGCAGCTGCCGGCCTTGCTGCCGCCGCCTGCAGGTGCTCCTGGGGCTGCAGTGTGCCTCGCACCAACCCCTTGCTGTGCACTGCTGCTGCGGTCACCGTCACTGCCACCAAATGTAACAAACGCGATCTGCCGGGATGGCACACGCGCCAACAGAGGTTGCTGCTGCATGTACAGGCCTGCATTCCCTGTCACCCCTGCTGCTGCTGCTGCTGCCGGCCCTGCGTGCTGGTGGTACGCCAGAACAGCCGCGACCTGGGCGCCGCATCTGCAGCAGCAACCGCTGCAGCAGCTGGCCGCTGCAGCTGTGCTGCCGAGGGCGTCAGCAGCGGCGCGTTGAGTGAAACAGCCGCACCAGGAGCAAAGGCGCTCCTGCTGAGCCCTGCTGCAGCTGCTGGTGAGGCTGGTATGCTGCCTGAGCGACCCGGCCTGACTGGCGGCCTGTTCACTGCTAGGTCTTGTATGAGCTGTGCATGGCTGGCCTCGCTTATGTCCAAGATCCTGCACAAAGTAACAGAGGTACATCCAAAGTCACGTCTATGCCGTCGCGGGTGGCTGGGTGAAGTACTTTCTGGGAGCTGAGCGCAGGCAACACAGGTGGCAGCAACAAGCTTGGTTGTGGCAGCTGCACTTAAGCTCCAGTCATCTCACCGATCTACGAGTTCGTTGAGCTGTCGGAAGTTGTCGATCAAGATGCTGTTTTTGTTGGGGAAGGCCTCCACCTGGAAGCAGCAGCGAATCAGCAGCGCAAAACACGTGCGCATCTTGCAGGCGCCTCGCTGAAACTTCAAAGGAGGAGAGAGAGTGGAGCACCTCATGACGTTCATGCCCAACCCAAAGGGAAACTACTTCGCACTCTTTCAACTGCAGACTGCAATCTCCCTGCGCCGCACACAGGCATGCCAGCAGATAACCAAGCCAGCCAACCAGCCAGCCAGTCAGCGATCTGGCAGCATCCTGCGGCAAATACTAGGCAGGCATTTGGTTGGCCCAATGCTCGTGTCGACACTCCAGCGCCTCATCCCCCGGGCGTCTCACCAGCACTCCCAGAGCTGCGCTCATGCCCTGGCCCAGCTCCAGCAGCAGGTTGCCCATGTTGCTGCCAGGAGGCAGCGCAGACAGCACCTCATCAAACCCCTGCAGCCACACAACAGCGGCGGCACACGCTGCGGGTGTGGAAGCAACACCCCAATGCAGCTGGAGTTGCAAAGTTGTGACTCGAGTGCAGACACAGCTGGTGTCTTCTGAATCCATGAAGGTAGTGCATTCAAGACAAAAACCGGGATTGTGCAGCATAGCCAGACCTATGGTATCAACAGCACACGCGTACCGCCTCTTGTGGGTGGTCCAAATGACACATCAACATGCCCCAGCACCTCTGCACGGCGTCAGCCTCGCGGTGCACGGCAAACCAGCACTGCCAGTACTGCCAGTACGCCCCCTCACACCAGCTAGACCCGGCGAACCTGTGAGTAATCCAAGTGCACCGTCCACAGCAGGCGGGCCATCACGCGCACACTCGTTGCCAGCTCCTCTAGCAGCGCAGTCGGCAGCCGCCAGCGCTTTGGCATGCACCAGTTGATGAAGGCGCGGTTGAAGAACAGCGGGATGAACACGTAGTGGCCCCAGCAGTGGTGCACGTACACCTCGCTGTCTGCAATGCCTATGTGCTCCTTCACCTGCAGCAGCAGCAGCAGCCAGCAGCAGCAGCAGCAGCAGCCAGCAGCAGCAGAATCGGCAGCAGTGAGCAGGAGTGAGTTGAAGCCTGTGTAAGCTTGTGTACACAAGGTGTGCAAGGTTGTACTGATACAGCCTGTAGTAGTAATGCTGCGGCTAGCACGACCCGGCTTCTACGCAACGATGGGTGCATCCACGCCTGGCATGGTTGACCCTGCACTTCTGTGCTTTGCGATGCCTGCTGCGGCCAAAGCAACACTGCTGCCTGCAGAGGAGTCCAGCTCCTCATGTACACGGCACAATTGGGAGCTGCTGCTGCCACATCAGCGTGACTCCTCCTTCCTTTGGGCTTGTTGGCAGCGGTGCTGGGTGGCGCGTCATTCGCAGGCGTTCTCAGAGCGCAGCGCATAAGTGTGACAATGCGTGATGAGTCCGGCAACGGGCATGTGCAGCTGCAGCTGCAGCACGCCTCCTCACCTTGAACATGGACTGGTAGACTGACGTCAGCACTGCCTCACACTTCATCTCATACTGCCCCATGATCTGCTCATACGTAGAGCCAGCAGCTGCCGAACCACCATCAGCAGTTGCAGCACCAGCCCCTGAAGGAGCCATACTTGCCCCAGCAACTCGCCCCGGCTGCTGCTGCTGCTGTTGCTGTAGTGCAGCAGGCTCGGGGAGGTTCAAGCCTGACAGCGACAGCACTGAGTGCTCCACTGGTGCTGGGCTTGTGCCGTGGAGCGAGTCCCTGCTGCGCTGCTGGATGTGCTGTGCTGTAACGCTTGTGTCAGCTGCGACACACGACCGTTGCCAGCCTTTCCCGCAGGCCTGCTGCTGCTGCCAGCTGATGACGCTGCTGCTGCTGCTTGCGTTGCTGCAGCTGCTGCTGCATCTGCTGCCCTGGCTGCGTGAGCTTGATGTGCTGCTGCTGCTGCTGCTGCTGCTGTCATCAGTCCTGCCTCTGGATCTGCTTCGGGCAGAGGCAGATACCCGTTGCTGCTGCTGCTGCTGCTGCCGCGCCACATCTTCCATCGCCCAAACAGCCCGCTCAACCAGCCTTTGGGCGCTGCCTTGGAGTAGTCAGCCCCTGCCGCAACACACGGCGGCGGCTCCTGGCACCCGTCCGGCTGTGAGGCTGCAGCAGCGCGGGCAGCAGTCGCAGCTGCAGAAGCCGCCTCGGCTGCTGCCGCACGTGCTGTCGCTGCTGCCTGTTTCAGCTGCTCTGCTGCTTCCTGCTTGCAGGTCCACACCTGGGTGCAGCAAGGATGACAGTTGCAACCAAATGCGTTGTGCGGTGCGTCAAAAGACACTGTAGCACATTCATGTTTTACACAGGCCAAACGTTCGCATGCTCCTGTCAGCCCACCGACCACCAGTGCCATGCACTACACTGTGCAGAACAAGCCCCTGTGCAGTGCAGGCACTCTCGACACTGCAGCTGCTAAGATGTTCACGGGCAGCTGGGCCTCTTCTCACCAAAATGTTCAGCTCTGTAAGCAGCTTGAGGCCATTCTTCAACTCCCTGCACTCACAGCAGAACAAGGTGCAAAAAAAAGGGTGCTGGAAGCTGAGTCGAACAGCCGCTATTGATCGCCCGCTGATGCTATGATTTGCTGACAAGCCAGCACTGGCCAGAGCAACAGCATGCAGAACAGCCAGCGACACGTACGGAGCTGCGCTGCCTCATGCACGCAGCCATGCGATGACGACCGCCTGCGTAGTGGCAGGCTGCTGGGTTGGGTAGCAGCTAGGGTTGTGCAGCAGCTAGGGCTCAGCGACTGCACCTGAGTGACTCAATGGTTGCGCTCTTGGGCAGCACGAAGATGGTCAGCCCCATGATCAGCAGCACGCCACAGACGATGCCGCCAGTGCGCAGCAGCGCGACGCCGAGCGCGCTCTTGCTGTCCTTGCTGTTTGCGCCAAACGTGACCTGTCGGCCGGCCCAGCATCAGCATGTTGCGTCAGGCGTTGCTGACGACAGCTGTATGACGGTGCAAGCGCCGACACGCCTTGAGGGAGCAGTAATGAATGCAACAGCAAACTGAGCAACGCCTAGCGGCAAGCAACACACACGCAGCAAGGTTCGAAAGTTCCACTGCACACAACTCTGTACGCGCCCGGCGCTCACAATGAGGAAGGTGATGACAAACAGCCTCATGGATGCGTCCAGCTTGAAACGGTTGGACAGCCAGCAGCTGACGAAGCCGACGACCGCAGCGCAGCAGACCATGAACACATGGTCCACGCCATCAGGCAGCAGCCTGATGCCGTAGTCGTACACCTGCAAAGCATGGCAGCAGCAGCAGCAGCAGCAGCAGCAGCAGCAGCAGCACGTGGGGAGGACCCAAGCGGGTGGGTGGCAGCTGTCGTGTGGCAGCACCTGTGCAAACTATCCAGCTGGCAGCAAGGCGCACGGACCGGTGGCCCTGGCACTCACCAAGAACCCCAGCATACCGCCAGTGAGTGTGCCCAGGGTACGCTCATAGGACAGTTGCGCCACCTTGCCTATCAGCGGCGAGGCAGCCACAACTGCGCATGTAGCTCCGGCCCAGTTGCAGCTCTGCACCACCTCATCACCCCACTCCTCCTGTACTGCTCTGCGTGCGGTGCAACGTGATGCGGCACCAGCAGTGACCATCAGAGGCTGGCGCAAGTGTGCCGCGCAACAAGTCTCCTGGTGGGATGTGCCTGCACCATTGTTTCAACTATGCTGGGCTCGTAATGCGGCGAGGAACGCTGCAAGTGCTCTTCTCGTACTGCGCTGCATGCTGATGCAGCAACAAGGCAGAAAACAATGACCATCATCTGCTGGGCATGATTGCCCACTCGTGTGGGTGCTTTGCTGTGTGAGTTGCTGCTGCTGTGTGACACTGGCGGCTGGCGCTCGAGCTGCTGCTCATCATGGCTGGTAGTGAGCTCGCCAGTAGGGTTTTATAAGCCCTGTGCTGACTCTGCAGCCATGCCGACAGCACCTCATGGTGCAAAAATTCCCAGTCCAGGACGGCAGCCCTGCCACCTGGACGCCCCAGATACCGCATTGAGCAAAGGCAGGTGATGGTGGCTCGGCTGTTCCCCAGCACATGCCATCTGCCTGTGCCTCAGATCTGCTGCAGCTCACCTGGCACTGCCCAAAGCGTCAAGCCCAGGGACGTGAAGAACACCAGGCCCAGGGATAGCCTGATCGCACTGCGCTCCCAGTCAGGCACCTGGCTCACTTTCAGCAAGACAGTGCTGCTGCTGAACGCCATGCTGGAGGGATTGCGCTGAGCTGGACAGCGAGCTCAAAATTTGTTGATCTGACACTTGGCAGGTGGTGGTTCGCCTGCTGTTCAGCAGCTCTGCGGCACTAGCCCTATTTGCGCGGCTGGATGTGCTGCCAAAGGTTTTACAGGTCTAGAACTGGCTCTAATGTGTTGCACACATTGTCAGCAGGTGCCACTGCTTGGGTCAGTGACCCATGTGATTGCACGGCATGTTCAGATCGTTTCTAGGCAACACTGGGAGAACTGGCGCAAGTTGAGCACAAGCTCATGCCTGCACCGTTGTGCATGTTGGGACCCCAACTTGGGGTACTGCACCTCACACAGAGACCACTGTCAGCATCATGACTCGGGACGGCTGATAAGCACTCCCACTCAACATAGTCGTTCAGTCCAGACGATCGGTTGCTTACATGCAAGTTAACTGTTATCGTGTTATCGAGACCTGAGTGAGTCAGTGACAAGTCGTAGGCGTTGAAGTGTCGGTCAGGAGGGCTCCAGCACCGCACTATCAGGGCTGGAGGGGATCAGTAGGATTGGGTTGATATTTAGCCGCATCGCGCATGCCTGCAGGTCTGCAGAGCTACGAGGGCACAACAGGTCATCAAGTTTGTACTGACGCAAGCTCGGTCCTGTAGACTGCGCCTTTAGACAGTTTGCTCGTCGTCGACACTGGTGGACTGATAACAAGACAGCAGGGAGCCGTGATATGGCACAGGTGCAGCCTCATCTCCAGCGCCTTCCGGTGTCGATGGAGCAGTTCTCAGGCCGCGTAATGCAGGCTCAGGTGCAGGCTCAAGTGCTTGAGTTTCGTGCCCAGCAGCTGCTTCGTGTGAAGCTGCAGCAGGCGCTGGTGGCACTTGCGAGCAAGCTGGAGCCCAGCCAGAACATGGGTGTGCTGCAGGTGGGCAGAGCTTGTGATGGATTGATTTAAAACTAGTTTTGACAATCCACTTGCTGCTGGCGGGGCCTCACAACACAAACAAGGGGACCTCTGGATCTTTGGCAACAGGTCAAGCACGTCTTTCTGGCGATGTTGCATAGCCATCATTAAGTCATGCTGTTTTGTGCCGGTCAAGTGCCTCATGCACCGGTCCGGCGCTGCTGGTGTGGTTGTCACAGGTCTGGCGTCCCAGAGCAGCCCCGCAGTCCGTCAGCTGGCAGGAGCAGCAGCTATATGCTGACCCGGAGCTGTACTTGATGGGGGATGCCTGCTTTGCGCCGTTCAGGCTGCTCAGGTGGGCATGGAGGGTGCCAATAGGCTGTGCAGCTTGCAGGCAACAGTAAAATGGGTACTGCCAGCTCGCTTGTTAGTACCGCGCTGTTTTTCAAAGAGTTACTGATCAGCCTCTGTCCTTCTCACGTGCCTGTGCTGCTCTCTCTTTGCTGTTCATCTGTGTAGCTGCCAGAATTGGCAGCTTGGCCATCAGGGCATGCCTGGGCGTGTCCTGCGCAGCGGTTGTGTGCAAGTGGTGCAGAACCTGCGTATCATCCCAGATGTGCTGCACCCACGCAGCAGGCTTTCAGAAGCGCTTGCAGACGAGGTTGGCGAGGTGGTGTATGTGCCAGTGTTTGACACCACGCGCCCGCACTTGGGTCCAGTAGCAGTGCTGGAGGCGCTGCTGCTTGCGCGTGCGACAGACTCCATGCTGGTCGCCAACTTCATCAGCGTGGCAGGCAGTGCACTGGCGGCGCTGCAGGTGCGGTGGGGGGGTCACCATAGGAGTAGGTCGTCGCTGGCAGTTCTGTAGTTGTGCCCCAAGCGTAGGGTGCTGCGGTTGTAGAAGGCAGCAGTGCTTTGTCTGAATACAGCAGTACTTCTGTGCACCAGTGATTGGCCGCTACAATGCTGTGCAAGCTGCATGTCAGGTATGAGCGACCAAGTGTGATCGGCTCATCCTTGCTGCTCTCTGGCCCGTGCTTTGTGCTGCAGCTGTCTCTGTCCAACCCGCTACCGCAGCCAGTGCGCCGCAGCAGGCTTGAGGGGCGCAAGCCTCGCCCTGTGCATCCCGACAGCTCACCAGACTTGCAGGCAACCGCATCAGCAGCAGCAGCAGCAGCAGCAGGCGCCGTGACGCCAGAAGCAGGCACTGCAGCAGCAGAGCAGCAGCAGGTTGCAGGAGGAGCAGCGCCCAGCAGTGTCCAAGCAGCAGCAGTCACGCAGCAGCAGCGCTGCTGCACCCCTATGCCCGACTCCCCAACAGCAGCATGCGCTCTTGGCGTGGAGCGGCAACCGTCAAACGTCAGCAGCAGCAGTAGCGCAGGCACCACCACCTGTGCCCTTTCGGGTGCTGGCAGCAGCTGTCATGGCTGCGGCGAGGCTTGCGGTGCTAATGCTATTGCACTAGCGGACAGCGCGTTTGACAGCACTTTGAGCAGCAGGGACCGGCAGGGACCCGCGGCAGCAGCAGCAGCAGCAATGCCACCGCCATGTCGCCATGGTAGCATGCAGCGGCAGCCGGGTGGCAGTGCTTGCAGGAAACAGCAGCGTTGGCAGCTGGAGCAGTCCGAGGACGAACAGGATGGCGAAGATGCTGCTGATGACGTGCGGCCTGGCAAGCTGCAGCGCACGCTGTCAATCTGCAGGACAAAGTCAGTGCCAGCTGGGCTGGACCAGGTGCTGATGGGAGCAGCAGCCTCTGCACCAGGAGCCGCTTTTGCTGCTGGCACTGACAGTGCTGCTGTGGGCATCCTGCAAACCGCCAACAGTTTCTGAGGCTCCTAGCAAGCGGCAGGTAGCCAGGCAGCTTTGTAAGCATAGGTTTGGGTCCTTGAATGTGGGGTGGTGGCTGGTTGCTGTCTGTTAGGAAGCAAGTGCCATGGCGCACAGACCCCTGGCTAGAACAACGTGTGTGTGCTGCCCATGCCGTGCTGCACGCCATGCAGGCTGTGTTGTGTGTTTGTGTGTTGCTGGTAGTACTTTTGGTAGTACTTACATGGAGATGATGCATGTTTGTGCTGAACATACAGACGCCCGAATCTTGGTATTGTTGCTACCTAAAGCGTCATTGTCACCGTGCCGTGTGGTGCCCCTCTTGATCGCTTTGTGGCCGGGTTTGTGCAGCGACCACCCGTTCTACAATGGGCCTCCGAAGGCCTTTCAGACTTTACATCTGACACCTCCACCTCAACCCCCACCCGCTGACGCGGCACTTTTCATGTGATACTGTGTGGCAGGAATTTGTTGACGTCGATGTTGGTCGTGTGTTAGTCTAGTTGTGGTGGTGTTGCAGGACAACCATTGTGCATGACCGGCATCTGCATGTCTGGAAATGTGTTTGTCATCTTGTGTGTGTAATGTATCGGTCTGTGTGGCCCTCGTTGCATGGGAGCTGTGTGTGCTGGTGCATCGCCTGCTGGGCACCTGGTCATGCAGGCCTTTCGCGGAGCGTGTGAACCCGGTGTCAGGTCAACATGCAGCCTCGCGGCTGACTGCTTGATGGATAGTGTGTCGCGTTTCATCATTGTGAGCCTTCACTTTCCTGCTTCGGCTGCGCTCTGTGCTGCAGTTTGTTGTGCTCAGTGAGCAGCAGGTCACTTTTGTTGGCTGGCTGAGGTAGCGGCATGTTGAGCATGCCCAATTTTGGCTCTGGCGTGGCGAGTGCGTACACTGGTGAGGAGGGCGGTATGCATGCCCTGTGGCCGACCTTTTTGAACCAGCAGCCAGTCCTCACTGCGGCCGTTGGTAGGCCTGTCGCTGTTATATATGCGGTTTGACAACCGTCACATGTGGCGATCGGGTCATTGAGGTGCAGTGTAGCGGCTTTTTCATGGTGCACTCAGCACGACAGACAATTCAACAGTTGATCTTTTGTCAGCCAGACACCAGCAGTGTGTGTGCCACCTGCGGCTGCTGGTGCGTTGTCTGTTTCATGCTCTGCTGCAGCCTGGTGCATGCTGTACAGGGAGGTTTTGACAGGGCACTGTTGGTGTGCCCCTGTGTATAGGAACTGTGTGCGCCTGGCCAATTGCGACCACCTCTGCAATGCTGTGTGCTGCCACTTGCACGTGTCTTGCATGCCAGTGTGAGGAGTGCGCCATCTGTCTCGGCAGGCTGCAAGTAGTTTGGGAGCGGGGTATCTCGCAAGGCCATGTGAGCAACCCTCCTATGTGGTGCTCGAAGCCCAACCAGTCGGTTCATCGACGATGCTGGCTGTTTGTATGTGTATGTTGTCGTGTCGTCCGTTGTAGTGTCTGTGGTCTCATGCCAGTGAGCATTGGTGCACGACTTTTTTAATCCTGTGTTGACAGGCTCACCTAGCTGCTGGGCACCCTTTGGCCGTGCCCTCTTGTTGTCGTCACTTAGTGTCAGAACTGAAATGTTTGGGATGCAGCTTCGTTGCACAGGTGTCCCTCCTATGCTAGCCCTTGCCAGTTTGACCAAGCACTCTGTTCAGGCAACACATGCTGTGCTGGGTGCTGGTGCAGCGACAGGAGCTGATCCTTATTTTGTTCTTGGTGAGGTTCAGGGATTGGGGGTCCGCGGCATTTTCAGCCGCCGACTGCGCCCTGTCATGATGCGGTGGTGGGCTGTAGGTGCTTTTCAGCACCGGGCAGCGCTAGCTCGCTTGGAAAGCTGGTGCCGTCTTTGCCAAGGGTGCAGACTGCAGATGCTGCCAACAGCATTCAGGGTTGCCAAGGCCCTGATGAAGCTTTCGCTGGAACCTTTCACACTGTGCAAGCAGGTTGTGTGTCTGTTTGGTCGGCGGTGTGCAGGCAGTGTTGGTTGCCAGATGTTGGTGCGCAGGAACAAACAGGGCATTGAACAGGGATGGCTTTCACCTTTGCGGTCGCACACTTGTTGTTGCTTGTTGGACGCGCGTGCTTGGGCGGCAGGTGTTGTCTGTACGGATGTGTGCAATCTGCATACCGTGTGTATGTGGCAGTGTGGCATGAGCATGCGGGCCCGACGGCACATGTGGCAGCTGTACATGTATGCATGTGTGAAGCCGCTTGACACCACCCGGTGCACATCTTTGACAGCGGCAACGTGTGGGTAGTCCATGGTTACCAGACTGTGTCATTGCCACACATCATGGCACCCTGCCATGGCTACTGCAGCCTTTGCACTTGGGATGTGCAGGTTTGTGGGTCAAGTGTGGCCCACTGTTGGTTGTGCTGTCTGGGGCATAATGGCTTGTGCATGCCACGGGATGACTGCAATGCTGCGCAGGTTGGATAGGCTCTGGCATCAGTGCGTCAAGGGTGAAATCACACCACCATTGCTGTTTTGTTTGTGCGTCACGCGAGTGGTGGTGGTGCATGCAGCAGCTTGACACCGTATTGCAGTGCTCTGGCACGCTTTGGTGTGATGAGCAGGCGGTTGGAGCCAGTTCTTGCAGCTGCAGCTGGTCCTGTTTGGCACTGCTTGGCTGTATCATCGTGCTGACGCAGCCACGCGCCCCTGCGCAGGCCGCAGCTTGGCTGTAGCACGACTGGCGATTGTGAGTATGCGAGTGAAGAAGCAGGTGCCATTTGTGTCTGCTGCATGCCTTGACGACAGCGGTGTTTTAGCCACGGTCTTGCCGTGCTGACACACCTACCAAGTGATGTAAAGCCTGATGCGTTGTTGATCCGGCTGGCTACTCCTCTGAAGGAATGTTCAGCTGTAGCAGCAATAATCAGCAGTATTGCATGGGTGATTGTCCAGCCACCTTATCACAGTCCTTGAATCTGCGCAGATTGCATGCCGCCTCTATCAATCCTTGAGTCTGCTGCACCATAGTAACAAGCAGCTCGTCAGCTGATGAATCAACACTTATTCTCACGTTTCTTTAGGATTGGTGCACCACATAGTAGCCTGTTTGCTGATCACCACATGCCCATCACACCCGCAGATGTCATAGTGGCTGGGCTGGCTGTCACTGTCAGGCCCATTGAACCGCAGTTCTGCCATGTAGAGTTGTGCCTCGCAAGTACAAATTACGGAAATGTCGCTTACTTATCAAACTGTTGCCTACCATCAAAGTTTATTGAGAGGTGGGATATGGCTGCATAAGGCGCGAGAGCAGCAGAGATGGTGAGAGCTTCGGTCCCCCTGTAGCTCCGCTTACCCGATGCTGCTTGCAATCGTGTGTAACCCTTTGTGATTACGTACTCGTTTGGCAGAGAAAGCTCTTCGCCATCCACGGGGACCTCGGAGATGGTCAGTGCATGTTTGAATGGAGCCCCAAGGGCAACCTGATCGCAGCTGTTGGAAACAAAGTAAGCCTTACCATCAATCCACTAAGCATGACTTTGACTAACATGCCGCTGTCATAGCATGTGGCTACTGCCACTGCTGCTGTACTGATGACATGCATGTTGCTGTGACTTTGCCTGCAGAGGGTGGTCAATATTTATGATCGCAGCGGACAGCTGTATGGGGAGATTCACCTGGCTGCAAGGGAGGTGGCTGCCACGGATGCGGAGCAATGCAGCTGCCTTCAACTGCAGGTGGGCCGGTCAGGCTGGCAGGCACCCCAAGCATGAGGGCTTCTTGTCGTGCCAGCATGTCTGCTTCTGCTAGCACCGGCAACAGTACAGCATGCGGCCAGGTTTATGAGTTCATCTGATACCTGCTGGTGACCACTTGCTATGTTTTAAAGATGCAGCTGTCGACCCCGCTGAGGCTGAGCAGAACAGCTCCCCTGCTGTTCGTCTCCTTCAAACCTCTCATTGTATACCTCTGCATGGTGGCAGTGGGATGCTACAGGCGACGTGCTGGCAGTGCTACCAGCAGGCTGCAGCTGTGTTTATACTTGGACTGCATCAACCAGGGACATGCAGAAGCTCGAGACAGACTTCAGAGTGAGGCGCCAGCAGCAGCATGAGGAGCAGCTGCAGCTGCTGCACATGTGTGCTAGGAGTTTTGCTTGCAGGAACCGCAGCAGCTGCTGCAAGCACAAGCAGAAGGCAACAACATATATGCATGCATGCAGCAAAGTGGTCAGGGCAGGGCAGGGCAGGAGCAACCGCTGAGAACCTTAGAGAGCAGCTTCTTCTGCAAGGTTGTCGCAAAGATTTTGGCAGTCCATCAGCAGCAGCGCATGCTGCGTGCGTCGCCAATCATATGACCAACTACCTGCAGGCGCAAGAGGCGTCGATGCTCGCGTGGTCAACGGGCAGCAGCGGCAGCGCTGTGCTGGCAGTCGGCACAGTCAAGGGGAACCTGCAGCTGTACAACATCAAGGAGCGGCGGCGCATACCAATCGTTGGCAAGCACACCAAGCGTGTGTGCTGCGGTGTGTGGAGCAGCAGTGTGCTGGCAATGGCAGCACTCGACAAAACGGTGAGTTGCCCGGCAAGGCTTTTGATGGCAACAGAGTAGTGTCAGGGCGTGCAAGCATGGGCAAGGCTGCAGCACCCACAAGCACTGGCTTGCACGCGTCGTGCTCTGAACAGTTGTGCATAAACAATGTCACACTCACCAAAAAGAACAGCAAATGACGAGACACAGGCACGACTGGTTTTGGTGCTGATTATCAACTCAGTAGCCGCCACAGCAACTGCAGAGTCTTGCTTCCATGATGCAGCCACGCCAAATGCACGCCGCCATCATAGCACCCTGCAGTGCATTACAGCAGCAGCAGCTGCAGCAGCCTGCTAAGCTGAGGCTGATCGCCCTGCGCTGCTGTGTATGCTGTGCTGCTGCAGGTAACCATCAGCGACCAGGCTGGGGAGACGCTGAAGACCATCAGCTTCAAAGGGGAACCCCTGGAGCTATGCGTGGCTGCCTTCAAGGATGATGCGAAAGGCCCTGCTGGAGCACAAAAGCCAGTGAGCAGCAGCCAGCAGCAGTTGCACAGCCGCACAGCAGCAGCAATGGGTGCAGCAATTCCGGTGGTGTTGCACACATTCAGACACAAGTGCTGCCTCACTACCTGCTCTGGAAGCGCACAGCATGCAGCTGCACAATAGTTGCTGACACGAGCTGATGCTGGTGCCTTTGCAGGAAAACAGCTTCTCCCTCATCAGCAGCAAGAAGGTGCTGTACATCATGCAGGTAACGACGGCTCAAAGGCAACGAAGGCACACCACAGCAGCGCCACATGTGATAAGTGCACACCACCATGCAGGGTGCTGTAACAACCAATCAACGTCTGCTTCAGCCCTGTCTGCGGCTGCGCGCTCAAATGCTGTGCCGCAACATATGCATGGATGCACCCACGCGGTGCCTCCTGCAGGAATCTGCTGCACCTGGTGCTGCACCACTGGAGTTGTCATTCCTGGAGAGCTACGGTCCACTGGCGCACCACGTATGGTTTGGGGACGGTTTTGTCATGGTGGGCTTCAAGAGCGGCCAGGTGGTGGTTGTGTCCTCATTGAGGTGAGCCAAACATGCAAGCTGCAGGCTGTGGAGTGCGTTGCAGTTCTACAGAGGTGGGAAGCTGCAGCAGCCCTCTTGCTTGTGTCTATGCATGCGTCAGCTCGCACCTTGCGGTCAGATGTCATGCACATCTCCTGCAGGTCTGTGTGGTGACTCCTGCAGTGCTTACGTCAGCTGATGAGGGTTTGTTGTGATGCTGGTTGCACAACAACCTCCTGTGTTCTGCATCACTGCATGAACGACTTGTTCAACATTCGCTGCTGCAGCAAAGAGATCAGCGAGGAGATTCACTGCCACAAGCCGCTTGACCTGCTCACCGACATGGCGTACTGCCCAGCAATATCTCGTGTGGCAGTGGGCGGCGGCAGCAGCGTTAAGTTGATTGATGTGGGTGCAGAGTATGGCGAGGTGGCGGGCGAGGGTGTGCAGCTGCCACCTGGGCACAGCGTGGAAAAGGTCGGCTGGGGCCAGGATGGACAGGTAGGTTGTGAGAATGCTCAAGTTTGACGTAAGAAGAGCGTGTGCGTTCGCCACATATGATCAGAGCTGACAGGCTGGAGTGTGCCGCCCCCCCCCTGCGTTAGTGAAGTTCTCGACAGGCTGTGCGTTGATGAGCAAGTTGCTGAGTTGGACGGGCGGGCATCCCGGGTGACACCATGAAGCAGTTCGCTCCGCCCGGCTAGCAAACACCCGCCACCTGGTTGGATTTGAGCTGCCTCAGCTGCCTGCTGCTGTTGCCTGCAGATCCTCACCGTCAGCACCACCAGCGGGCTGCTGGCTTGCTACTTGGCAGCGCTGCCGACGGTGTTCGCTGCGCACGGCACCAAAGTGGCCCACCTCACCAGCATTGGGGAGGTGACGGTGGTGGACACAGCGACTCGCAGCAGCGCCGCTGTCGCCGTGGATTGCGAGCCTGTGCTCTGCAGCTTGGGGCCGGCACACCTGGCAGTGGGGATGAACAACCAGGTGAGGCAGTGGCATACTGGGCGTACCGACATCTGATCAGCAAGCAGTTATACTTCAAGGAGCGGCAGTGCCATTGTCTCACCAGTTGCAGGATGCGTAACACAAACTGCAAACGTGTGCCGCAGTGTGCTCAGCGTAAACCTTTCTGTAGCAGATGCCTTGGCGACGGCTCTACACCAGCCTGTACAGGCCCGTAGCTGTTGCTCAAGGACAGCGCAGTGAGCGCGTACACCTGCCAACTCCTGCCCCCTAGGTGTTCTTCTACAGCCATGGTGCTCAGGGGCCAGTCGGCCTGGTCAGCCGCCGGAGCTACCTGGGCGGGGTGCAGGCAGTACACCTCAACGCAACACATGCAGCGGTGCTGACAGATGGGCGCCTGCTGCTGCACACTATCACAGCGCGGCAGCGGCAGCAGCAGCAGGACAACATGGAATCAGATGACGCAGAGGCCGACTTGTGCCTGCCCAAGCCTGGCTCACATCACCATGATCCCATCAGCTGTGCAGCGCTGTCGCAGCACTTTGTTGTGACGGGCAGTACGTCGGGCAGCCTCTGCTACCACATGCTGCAAGACGCGGAGCTGGCTGTGGTGAACGAGTTCCGCCACAACGGTGAGATGCGCGATGATTGCTGCCGTGCCATCTAGCGGCCGAAACCAGCTCACGTTGCTCTTGTAACCGGCGACCAATGCAGCAGCTGCCTCTTACGCATGAGCTAGGCTGGAGAGCATCGCCTTGTTTACAGCTGTCTCAACAGTGTTTCCACAGCAACAGCCATTCAACAATACAACAGCAGCATTGTTTTGGCAACAGTGTTTTACTGCATCCGGCAGTTGAAGCTGATGCTGATGCTGATGCTGATGCTGGTGATGCCGCTACTTCTTATGCTATGATATGCATGCTGCCGCACGCAGGTGGCGGCATCACTGCGCTGTATACGCAGCCCGCTGGTCCCCGCCTGGTGCTGGCTGACTCCCGCATGCAGGTGGGGCTTTACAGCCCCCTCAACGACGAGTTCCAGCTGCTGCCTGGCTTTGAGGGCACCCTTGAGCAGGTGTGTGCCCTGCAGGAGTGGTGATGGCGGTGGGCGGCAGGGTTTGTTGTGTCTGCCCTGTCTCAGGTCTGAGCTGTGTGTAGCGTATGCCTGCTGATGGATGCAGAAGGCATGCAGGGACACAGCTGGCTTGCAAGCACCCCGCGTGGCACGGTCTGGGTTGTCATTGCGGGCAGTAGTGTTGAATAAATACTTTTAACAAATGGTGGCCAGCATCCAGGCAGCAAAAGGAGAGGACTCCAACGAGGATGTCTGCCATGCTGCTTGGGCTTGGTCTGTGCTCTCTTTGTGAATTTCATGTCCCTGCTTGCTGTTTGCACACTGTCCTGCGGCTGCTGCAGCTGCTGTGGGATGTTGAGGATCCCAATGTGTTTGTGGCAGCCAACAGCAACAGCGAGCTGTGGGCCTACCTTTTCACGCAGCAGTCAGTGTCGGGCCAGAAGCTGGAGCTGCTGTGCAAGACCATGCTGCTGAAGGGCCACACGCCGGTGGTGCTGGCAGGTGGGCGACTCAGCATGCGCATGAAGAGCGGTGCCATTGACGGCTGGCTGCTGGAAAGCCACAAGCCGCTATATGAGCAAGGCAGCAGCGCAAAGCAGCTGCAGAAGAGGTGAGCTGCAGCTTGATGTATTGCTGTTTGTCTGCCGAATGGCACGCAGCCCAACTCCTGCATGCTGGCACCGGTGGTGTTCCCGTTCGTGCCAGCACGACAGCAGCTGTAACGCCCACATTCTGCAGACGAGCGGTGCTGACTCAGCAAGTTCTGTGTTAATGTTTTGGCAATGTCGGCTGATGCACCTACAGGCTTGCTGCCGCCATCAAGCTGAATCGCCTCCATGAGGCCCGCGCGGCAGCTGCTGCGCTGGGCACGTCCGACGGCTGGCGGCAGCTGGGCACTGCGGCAATGCAACTGCTGGACGTGGAGTTGGCGGTGGCAGCCTTCAGGCAGGTGGGAGGCAGTTGCGAGGACTGGTTGTGAGCTTGCTATGCAGGCAGGCGGCACGCCAAGTACTAGTGTGCCCCTGCATGTGTTCTGACCTGCAATGCTCAACAGCTCTCGTATCTCTACACTGCAGTGCCCAACCTCCAGCATGTTGCCACCTCTGTGCACCTCACCTCACCTCACCTCACCTGCCTGCTGCTGTTATTGCTGCTGCTGTCTTTGCTGCCGCTCCAGGTGGGCGATGCGTCCATGGTGCTGAGCCTGGCGTCCCTGCAGGGTGTTGAGGACAGGAACCTGCTGGCCGGCAGCCTGCTGGTGCTAATGGAAAGAGACTACAACCAAGCCCAGGTGTGCTGCCAGCCTGAATGTCTGCACACAGCACCTGCTTTGTCGCAGTGGTAATGTCTTTGAGTGTTCCCGTTGGAGCGTCTGTAGGGAACTTGATTTGCCACAGGGCTGCTAGAGCATTGCTATGGTTCTATATAACTTTTGTGCATACCGTTGGAGAGCCGAAGACAGTGCATTTGTGCACGGCCATCCCCTGATGTTTGACTTGACTTAACGCATCCGCAATGGCTACTCTGTTGTGTTGTTTGCCTGGTGCATGCAGGAGCTGCTGCTGCGCAGCAGCAGGCCGCTTGCAGCCCTGGAGATGCGGCGTGACCTGAAGCACTGGCCCCAGGCACTGAGCCTGGCGCAGCAGCTTGCACCCGGCAGCATTGCAGCGCTCAGCAAGGAGCATGCCGCAATGCTGGAGATGGTTGGGGAGCACGCTGAAGCACGCACACACTACCAACAGGTGGGCTGCAGGGTGCAGCTAGCTGCCAGCTGAGCTGTGTGCCCTGTGGTACAGCTGCTTGTGGCGACTACACAGCAGGCATGCGGCCAGATACAGATAGGTATGTGCGCGCTTCTCAGCTGAGGATGCTGCGCCACGCTGCTCTGCTGCATACGGCTGCACCACAGGTGCTGCGTGGCAGCTGTTGATCATCCCCGCTCAATGCACGCGTTGTTGACACATGGCCATGCGGTGTTGTTGCGTTGTGCTGGCGTGCTGCAGGCACTGGAGTCAGTGGCGGTGTCTGGCAGCGACGCGCAGCTGCAGCAGTCCTGCCTGGCGGGCGTCACGCGCACGACGCTGCACCTGGGGGACCTGCGCGCTGGCCGGCAGCTGGCGCTCCAGGCCAACAGCAGCGGCTTGTGGAAGGAGTGCGGCCTCATCCTAGAGCAGATGCAGCAAATGCCCGAGGCGGCAGAGATGTATGAGCGCGCAGGCATGGTGGAGAAGGCGGCCAGCATACACATCGCCAGCAAGAACTTTGCGGCAGCGCAGCCGCTGATGGCGCAGGTGAAGAGCACCAAGCTGCAGCTGCAGTACGCAAAGGCTAAGGAGGGCGAGGGGCGCTGGGCGGATGCCGCAGCCTCGTACGAGGCAGCAGGTGCGTGGCAGTGCAGCAATGCTTGGGAGCAGCGTTTTTGTTTGATGGTTGAGGCGAGCGCCCAGACTTCGCGGGTTAGCCTTGTCGATGCTGTCGATGATGCTGACATGCTGCCTGCAGCAACTGTAGTGTGTCACCTGAGAGGTGCAGCTGGATACGGTGTTGTCCCGCGCCTCATTCGGTGCTTGCTGCAGGGGACCTGGACGCTGCGGTGCGGCTGTGCCTTGACAGGCTGGGTGACACCGGCCGCGCCTGCACACTCACCCGCAAGAGCCGCAGCGCGTCAGCAGCAGCACAAGTTGCGCGGCACTGCCTGGCAGCCGGTGACGTGGCGCTGGCAGTGGAGTTCCTGCTGCTGGCTGGGCAGCTCGACCAGGCCTTTGATGTGGCTGCTGCCAAAGGCGCCATGGATGTGTTTGCGCAGCTGGTGGCAGACAGTGCGACGGTGAGCTGGCACAATATATCGCAAGCATAGCTATGAAGGATTCTCCACGTCCTGCGCTCAAAGCCTGCAGGTGCCGCAGCATCTCAGTCGATGTGCTTGCTCCGTGGGGCAGAAGTGTGGGTTCAACTGAGCCATCAGCATGGTCTGTTGGGTTGCCGCTCCTACTAATATTGCTGCTGCTGGTGCAGGCTGTGGACGAGGTGGTGCGCATCGCGCAGTACTACACGCAGCGCGGGGAGCCAGAGAAGGCGGCAGACATGTGGGCCAAGGCGGGGCAGCCTGAGCAAGCAGTGGCGCTGTACGTCCAGGTGCGCACTCACAGGCCAACTATCCATCATGTACTCACCCAGCAGCATGCACCAGCAAGGCATTATGAGGAGGTGTTCCAGTGCATTGACAACGTAATGCAACACAGCCGCCCACTCCCGCACAGCTGCCAGCTGAGCTGCACGGCTGACGCCTGGTACGCACCTGCCTGTGGTGATCAGGTGTGCTCGCGGTCCAGCCTGACAAAAGCTATCGCTGTTGTGGAAGACGCACGCAACCCGCAGCTGGCGCCGGCGGTGCTTGACGCGCTGGCTGCCTGTGAGGACTTGGAGGCCCATCTGCGCGACGCGCTGCGCTTCAGGCTCAACCTGGCTGCAGGGCAGCTGGGGGATGCGGCGCGTGATGCACTGGAGATGGCACAGTTTGAGCAGGTGGGTGCAGCGGCATGCGGTGAAAGGCTGCTGTGCGCCAATCGCCCAGTGTCACTGTGCATCGTGCTGAGGCTACACTGTACTGCTTGCAAGGTGTGGCATATGGACCACTCGAGTCCTGCGGTGAAAGGCCCTGTCCACAGGTGCAGTCGGCCCGTTTCGTGGACATGTGCATCATGCCGACCAACACGCTGCTGTGCCCGCAGTCCGGGGGCAACTACAAGCTGGCCCACTCCAAGCTGCACAGCACGCTGCAGCAGCTGCGCGGCCTCGGCGCGCCGGTGCCCCTGGAGCTGCGGCGGGCGCTGGCGCTGCTGCACAGCTACGTGCTGGTCAGGAGCCTGGTGGGGCTGGGGGACCACCTGGGAGCCGCACGCATGCTGGTGCGGGTGGCTGGCAGCATCAGCAGGTGAGGCTGCAGGTTGGGAGCCTCCCTTGGTGGACCATCGGCCAGCTCTGTTCGTCTTCAGCTTTCACATCAGTGTGCAACTTGAGGTAGGAGTGCCGGCTGCTGATGTCGGGCAGCTTGCAGCTCAGGGTCCGTTGAAAGAAGGGTATGGTGGCAGCAATGCTGCCAGCATCTCCACTGTGCTCAGCAGTGCTCCAAGACCTACTGTGTATGCTTCAGCTGTATGACGCTGCCTGCTGGCTGCCAAGCTGACCCAACCTGTGCCTTGATGGTGTTGCTGCCGCTCTTACCGCCGCTGCCACCAGGTTTCCCAAGCACGTGGTGCCCATCCTTACATCCACAGTCATAGAGTGCCAGCGGGCAGGGCTGAAGCGCACAGCGTTTGAGTACGCCAGCATGCTCATGCGCCCAGAGTACAGGTGAGACACTGCTGTTTTGCCACACATCATGGCAATGCAAACACACACCGCAACGATGCACTGTGCTGCCTTGCACATGTGGCACAGTCAGCGCTGTGCTGTGTGCGGAATGTGGCCTCACCTTGATTTGCTCAGAGTGCAAGCTTGCTCACCTCTGCTGACTCACTGAATGTGGTGCTGCTGCTGCTGCTGCTGCTGCTGCTGCTGCTGCTGCTGCTGCTGCAGGTCTCAGGTGTCTGACAAGTACCGCAAGAAGATAGAGCTCATGGTGCGCAAACCAGACAGGGGGGAGGAGGCACAGGAGCGCCTGGCAGCCTGCCCCTTCTGCCAGCTGCCGGGGCCTGAGGGAGAGCTGCAGTGCATCAGCTGCCAGAACACCATCCCCTTCAACATAGCCACAGGTGAGCGAAGCCAGCAGTGCAAATGTAGCTCATAATTGCAGCAATTACAATGCCAGTCCTGCAATGTGCTTGTTTTTATGCAACGTCAACACTTGCTGCGGACAGCTGCTGGTCACCAGCTTATCCGGTAAGCTGCCAGCAAAGCACTTAAGCCGCTGCAGCAGCACACTTCCATAGCACGGCGCTGGGTCTGGCAGCAGAGATGTTTGGACAGGTGCCTGCACACCAACTATCTGCAGCAAAGACAGCGCTGCTGAAGGCGTGTTGCCCTGCCACGCGCTGTCCTGCAGGCAACCGCATGACGCTGCAGGACTGGTGTGAGTGCCCCAGCTGCCACCTGCCCTGCAGCAGCCAGGCCTTCCTGGCCATACTGGCTGCCGAGGGGCGCTGCCCAATGTGCAATGACGAGGTCAGCATGCAGGACGTGCGGCAGACAAAGGAGCCCCTGGCCAGCTACCAAGCTGGACAAGCAGCAGCAGCTGGCATGGGCGCGGCTGGTGTTGCAGCACAGGGCCGATCACATGTAGTGCTGCCACCCAGCAGCAGTTGATGACTGCCGGGCGCATGCCCTGCACTGCATGCCCTGTACTTGATGACTTGGTATAACCTGCTCCGAGGACCTTTTGAAATTTGCGCATAATGTTGCATTTTGATGCCACCTGAGCCATGCTGACATCCATATTTGTTTCTCGGTTGTGCTGTTGTTTGAGGAGTATGCTGCCCCTACAGAGGAGGGCCACAACCCCCATCCTGGTTTGTTGCGTGGTTCACCGTGCCACCTATGCTGCTACCAGATATTGTGCCCTTTCGCATGGATTCACCGCTAGGCTATACTGTATGTTGGCTGCTTGTGTGTGCATGCTCTGCCTCCCTTTCCCCCCTTTGGTTGTGGAGAGACATTTTGGACCCCATGAGTCTTGTTTGGCTCCTTTCTGAGTTCTGAGCTCTCTGAGCTTGTTGAGGTTGTGGCTTCTTTCGGTTGATGGTCTTCTTGTGAGTTTTGTGGACCCCATGAGCCTTGTTTGGCTCTTTTGCGGGTGGGCCAGTGGCCCTAATTTGGTTTGGTTTGGTTTTTAATAACCAGTGGTTACTGATTGTGTCACTGCTACCACTGCTTGCCAACTCCAAGCATGCGACATACTTGCTGACATGTGAGCCTAACCTGCAGTGGCTGCTCACCGAGCCAGTTGCAAGCATGCGACATACTTGCTGACACGTGAGCCTAACCTGCAGCAGGCTGCCAGTAGCTACGTTGTGGATGAGGCGACCAGCATGGCCCATGCGCTTAATTGCCAAGCTTGGCCAAGCATGGGCCATGGGCTAGCCCAAGCGCTTAACCGCGAAGCTTGGCCAAGGCTGGGGCCGCTCATCAGCTCTAGATTACAGTGCTGCTGCAGACCACAAGCCTCAAGGCGACCTGCACCCGACTCAATCAGGCTGTGCTGCCAGCAGTGTCAGCCGCTGGCCGTACGTGATGGCAACACCTAGCCTTGTGTGCCACACTACTAGTAGCAGTGAAGCTAGCAGCAGTGAAGTTGGGCCCTGTGCACTAGTTGAAGTCTCAGACTTAGTCGCTGGCATATGCCAGCATGCATGCCCATGCTCAGTGCATTCGCAAAAGTCAGAGCTCTGGCCTTGAAACGCCAGGACTTCGTTTAATTACAGCTTGAGGCCAGCAGAAACACATGGCATAGGCATATGCCTGCTGCATCATATGCATTGAGTACCTGTGCATACCCCTTGATATAATTCTGCCAGTAACTACCCGCACACAGTGTCGGCGCTGCAGTGTGGCTGCTACCTTTGATACACAGAACCACCACCAGCAAAAACCAAAACAAGTATGCTGGTAGGCAAGTACACTAGTACACGATCTGCATGTAAGGATACAGGGCAAACGTGATCAACATGCCTGGCGGATGCATGAGGGCCATCACACGGCAGCACTGTCACAGGCCTGGAGGCGGCGCAGCACCAAAGCCTGTCCACTGCTGCGGCTGCTGCTGCTGCGCGTACTGCTGTTGCTGCTGCCCCCAGGGCTGCGGCTGCATCATACCAGGCTGCATCATGCCTGCAGGCGGCTGCTGCGGTTGCTGCATTATCATGCCCTGCGGCTGCCCTCCGTACCACGCCTGCCCGTTGGGAGCGCCAGCTGGCGGGCCCATACCCATCATGCCCTGGGGTGGCTGCTGCTGCTGCTGCTGCATCATCATCTGCTGATGGCCCCCCTGCATCATACCAGGCTGCATGATGCCGGCAGGGTACTGCTGCTGCATAGGAGCTCCATAGCCCTGCGCATACTGCTGCTGCTGCTGCTGCTGGGGTGGGTATGGCGGCGGCATAGGCTGCTGCTGCTGCTGCTGTGGCCACTGCTGCTGTTGCACGCCACCGCCCCTGCCGCCACCGCCCCTGCCGCCCCTGTGTCCCCTGCCACCGCCGTCCTGCTGCTGCAGACCCATGTTCACCAGCTGCCCTGCCGTTGCATGTGCCCTGAAACCTGCACTTGGCTGCCCACTGAACCTCCCGCCACAGCCGCCACCCCATCGGCCCCTGCCTGCGCGCCCACCCCGCTCACCCCCGCCCCTGCCCTCGCCACGCCCCCCAAAGCGGCCCCGGCCGCGGCCTCGAGCACCACCAGACCCTAACCCCCCAGCATCCCCTGAGCCGCCGCCGGCCTTGCGCTTCGTCATGCCCTGGGATCTGCGCCACTCTGCCTCTGCTTCGTCGTCGCTGAAGTAGGGCTCGTCCTCGTCGCCCTCCAGGCCAGGCTCATAGTCTGCCGCTGCCCCTCCTGCTGCTGCGTGGCCCGCCCTGCCGCCGCTTGCTCCGCCTGCAGGGAAACAGGGCAAGACGCGCCACTGAGCAGAGCAGGCACTGCCAGGTGGCCCAGCTGGCTCCACAAAGCGCACGGCGATTGGAACACACTGCAATCACCTGGCACACAGCACATAGCTCGCAGCTACGCAGCGCAGCTAGAAGCACGGGAACATGCACATCACCAGGCGCCTGCCTTGCAAGGGAGGGCCGTGCAGCCGGCAATGCTCCTGACAACACACAATGCACTGCCGACTCGCGGCACATGGCCCCAGCCTCCAACAGAGGGGAGCTCGTCCAACCACCCCCACCCCCCGTTTTTTTTGCACACACCAGAAACACCCAGCGTTGTGGCAGTGGCGTCAGCAATGCAGCGGACAGGGCTACAGCAGTCCGGGCGCCTTGTGACCGCCCCACGGAACAAGGACCCAGGCACTGTGCTGTGACCAAGGCCCTGCCACCGGGCGTGCCGCGCGCCGCGCGCCGCACCTGTGGTGTACACGGCATCCTCCACCAGCTGAGCCAGGGCGTCCGTGAAGAACACGCGTGCGTCATGCGCCAGGCCCTCGGGCGGCGGCTGGGGACCGGCGTAGCGCAGCGCATAAAGCGGCTCGGTCACGGGCCCAAACACCTCCTCGACGCGGCCGATGGGCGTCTTGTCTTGCAGCAGCAGCACAGAGCTGGGAGGGAAGAGAACAAAAGGAAGGGGGCGGAGGCGCAGCAGGAGAGGGATCGCTTCGGCGGTCGAAGACCACGACAAGGAAGGCCGTATGCTGCACGTGATAGCTTGGGCACAGGCCTTTCCCAACTGGTGAACATGAACACATAGGGGTGATGGCACAGCATACATGTGCAGGCCACATGCGCTGTGGCACCTTCCGCAACCCAGCCAGGCCGTTTGATTCGGTCACGCTGCATCCAAAGCTCTGCTACTTGCTACGCCTTGCCGCATCACCGAGCCCCCTAGCAGCACCATGACCACCACACGCCTTGCATGTAGCTCGCAAGCAAGCCAGTGCAAGGCCACCATCCCGCTCTGTGTAAAAAAACATTACTCAGCCAACCCCAGCATTGCTGCACTGCTACCAGACCACACCAGCAGCACACACGCCGCCCCCCAGGAAAGAACAAAAAATTTGTTAGCACAACTTGAAAAGAACACACACAAGAAAAAATGCAAGCCAACGCCAACTCACCCGGCATCCAGCGCCCTGCTGTTGGCTAGGCCCTGCACCACCACCATCCCCTCCAGCAGCGACATGATGCAGCCAGCCTGCTTGAGCTCGGCCCCCTCAGGCACCGCCACATCAGCGACCGAGCCCGCGCTGCTGGCCCAGCCCAAGTCCTCCTGCAAGCTGGGAGCCTCCCCGTCATCATCCTCGTTGCTGCACGATGCATGAGCAGGAACAGTGATGCAGGTGTGTTGGCAGCCTCCATGGCATGAACGTTTGGCTACTGCCAGCCCATGCAAGTAGCGCACACGCAAGATGTGCAGCGCTTGCGGCAACAGCACCCTGATCACGACTGCAGCACGTGCTGCTGCTGCCGCTCACCGTGCATAGGCCTTGTCAATAAACGCCTTCACTTCATTGTAGTCTATAGACTCCACATCACTCTCCTCACTGCTGCTGCTGTTACCGTCGCTATCCATAGGTAGCAGCGCTTCCTGCTGCTGCTGCTGCTGCACCTGCAGTGCAACGCTGACAGAGCCGTCAGCAGCAGCAGTAAGCTGCAAGCTAACCGGCTGCTGCGGTGACGGCGGATCGCGCTGCTGTTGTGCTGCATCGTTCATGGCTGCGTCTCCAGCATTATCTGCCTCTTCACTGCTGGACTCCTCATCTTCTGAAGACGACTCTTCCTCAGAGGATGATTCCTGCAGCAGTGCAACCAGCAGCAGCAGCAGCAGCAGTAGCAGCAGCAGCAGCAGCAGCAGCAGGCAAACAAGGTCAGCAGAGACAGTCAGCACTTGTTTCTGTTGACGTAAGACAAGTGCAGCAGTACCCTGAGTCAAAATAGCCCTGCTTGCAGAACAACTCACACACCAACAAAACTATGCTATCAGTACAAACTTCCTTGCACATGTCAGGGAGACATTATTAGTATGGGATCCGCTTGGCCGCCGCATACACAGCAAACCCTGGCCTACGAGTCCTACCTCTTCCTCGCTGACACGCTGCAGCTCCTTGATAGCCTGCATGGCTGATGCTGCTGCCAGCGCTGCCACTTCCAGATCATCCACATTGGGCAAATCATCAAAGTTGAACTCAAGCTCACCCCTGCCCGTGGGTGAGTCAATCTGAGCAGCATCAGCAGCTGCGGCTGCGCAAGCAGCAGGAGTCAAAGTTGTGCAAGCGGGGATGCAGATCAGCAGGAAAGTTGCATTGACGAGAGCAGACGTACTCCCAGGCAGCCCAGCTTGCTGGGTGTGTGCGTGTTGTCTGTTTGTTTTTTGATCAGCCATCTCAAGACAATGTGTATGAAAAGGGGTGCGTGACTTGCTGCCCACCAGCCAGGTAGCATCTCATGCACAATGCTCAGGCAACAGGCATGCCAAGGAAACCACAGCATGCATGTGGCTTGTGCAAGTGTGCTTGTGGCATTTGTTGGCATCCATGCCATGTTGTTACTACAGAAAAGTCCCAGGTGAGTACCAAGTGGGTGCATGCATCAGACGCAAGGTGTGATGTGCAGCATCATGCAGGCTTGCCAGATCATACAAAATGCCACGAGCTGCAGCAGGCCACACCGCACCTTCAGTCAGCATCTCCACGTCTTGAAGCTCAACCTTAATGCCCGCAGCTGCCGCAGCCGCAACCAGGTCGCTCATGGCAGGCGAGACTGCTGCTGGTGACTGCTGCTTGTGCAGTTGATGTGGGCCTGGCGGTAGATAGCGGGCAGGCTAGTTGTTTTGCTTTCGATCGCGTTTTTTAAAGCTATAAGGGCAGCGAAGTCTTACTAAAGAGTGAAGAGCACGTCACGGCAGTCTTTCGGCACTCGGAGCTGTTATCATTTGGATGACGTCCACCGTCAACAAATCAGCGTTAAGTGTCACACCAGATTTTCCTGAACCAAAGGCATATGAAGCCCTATCGCTGATATGCTATCGAGCTTGATGCGAAACCCGCGGTGTCACCTCTGACTGCGTTGAGGCCATTGATCAAGTAGTGTTGTTAACACAGTGCCTAATCAGTGCTTTGCATTTCGAGCTGCTGTTGAGCTGCTGCTGCTGCGGCTGTCACAGCACTGCTAGTGCTGCAGTGGCACTACCACAACTGCCAAAGCATACAGTACGCAGTGCTTGCTGGAACAACTGCTGAAGCGCAGTGGTTAATGCAAGTGCTCCCTTAAATTCCAGAAACTGGTCAAAGCAGCCAGCTGGCCTGCACAGCGCCTGCGCACACAGCGCAGCAGCACAGTTGCAGCAGATTCAACACACCTGCAGCGCTGTACACTGGCCTCCCACGTGCCTGTAGCATCTAAATTCACAAAAATCCACCACATATCCCAGGAGATCTGTGGGCTAAGGCAGCATGGCAGCTAGGCACCCTGGAGGCGGGCTGGGGAGTGCAGCAGGCAGCGGGCGCGGCTACCCCGACGCCTTCACTGTTGCGACCACAAAGCTCTCCCAGGACTGGTCAGCCAACCGCTGCGTATCCCATGTTAACGAGGACTGGCTCAACACACTGCTGGATGATGCCCGCTTCTCAAGCATAGACGCTATGCTCAAAGTGCGGCTGCTGCTTGCTGGCATGGTAGCACTCAACCAGCAGCCTCCTGCAAGCCAAGGCAGCGACAGTCTTCCTGAAAGGGAGGGCTTGCAGGGTTCTTTGGCCAGACTGCAGGCAGCTGCTGCTACTGATGCAGATGAATGGGTCAAAGTGACAGCTGCAGCAGCAGGGCAGTTGGATGGACGGCTGGACCTAGCAGCAGTGATGCAACAGTCTGCAGTGGTGAGTGGGGTCGGACAGATGGGGGCAGTTGGATGGATGGCTGGACAGGCAGCAGTAATGCAGCAGTCAACAAACTGGCTATGTGCAAGCAGTGGCAGCGTGCACATGCGGCAGCTTCAGCTGGTGCTGGCACCGGCCTGATGCGACCGGTACAGCAGCAGGGTCAGCTACTGTGCCTGCTCTGCAGCGGAGCCAGCAGCAGGTTGAGCGTGTGTGAACACCCTCGTCCGCACACAGTGCAACTCCAGTTGACACGCTTATGCACCTCAGCACAAGCAAAGTAACCAAAGTGGCGTGTTACGGCACATAGTTTCCTGCAAGCCGACGCGCATGCTCACTGGTGTCTGAGTCACTTGCTCTCATGGCGTGTCACGCGCGCAGGTCCATGAGACAATGACTGGGCTCAGGCGGCAGATGCAGGAGCCAAGCACGCAGCAGCAACTGTTTCCCCCACTGGAGGTGAGCGTGAAGCTGCCGGCTGGCTCAGCTGTGGCCCTGTCCTGCGCTGCAATGGAATGCCGCAGCTGTCCTGCGATGCTGCAGTGGATTGCCACCATGCACTTGCTGTTATGCGATGCTGCAGTCAATTGCTGCATGCGCTTGCTGTCAGCTGCCGCTGTGCCGAGAGGAAGAGCTCGATGTGTAGCAGAGTGCATTCGAAGGTTACGAAAAACAAGTCGCAAGAAATTTTGTTGCAACTGCGTCAAAGCAGATTGTGGCGCTTGCTTCATGCGGCTCGCGCTGTCTTGTACATCCCTATCTGCCAGCTCATGCTGCAGATGGCATTGCTTGCTGTGGTGTGGTAACTCTGGTTCATCGCCTGCCTGTTTCATTACGCCAACATTCTAACCATCCACATACATACAAGCTTTTTGCTGCTGCGTCAGAGTGCTGCTTCTTTTGACACACAAGCGACCGCTGTCCATCGCTGTCTGTCGGCTGTGCAGGATGTGTATGTGCGCCACAACCCCTACGTGTTGAACCCTGACAGCGGCCACTTCAGGCTACGGCCCAGCCCACGCGTGCAGCCGCTGTCCACGCGCGTGAGCTACTCAAGCGTGACACCGCCTCCGCCAGCACTGGCGCAGGTGGCGCGGCAAGGTGCGCCATGCTGTGGCAAGAATGTTGCAGGTGTCATGGCTCGTGAACAATCCATGTCAGACGTTAGTTCGGTGCAGATGCAATCGACACTCTGTAATGCTACCGCAGGTGTTGTACTGCAGTATAGGACCTAGTTTCAGTGGCGAGTGCATGCAACCGATGCCTCCACCTGGTGCTCCTCATCATCTGCTGAATCGTGGGGGGCAGCTGACCGCCAAGTAATCAAATGCACTCTTCAGCGGGGCTCGTCCTCGGGTGCTGCTGTCACCACTGCTGTTACTGGCTGAGTGCTGCTGCTGCTGCTGCTTGCAGGAGAGCATGGCGCTGCGTTCCCGCGACCACAAGCACAGCTGCCACAGCAGCGTAGCCTGGTGAGATGCCAGGCACATGTATCAAATGCATGCAGGGTGCTGGGTGACAGCTCCTGCCGTGCAGCTGCACCTCGTCTCTGCAGAAGCTCAGGCATGCTTGCATGCATTGCACTTGATACCCACATGCTAGCAGCTAGCAGCACTGCAAAGCCAGCACCTGGAGTTGAGCCAGTTGAACATGCCCAAGACTAACCTGTGCAATGCATGGCTACACGTCTTGTCAGCCTGTTGACTACACGTTGGCTCTGTTCCAGCTTGCTTTGAGCCACCAGGCGCCTGCTTCCTCTCAATGCTTGCACTCACTGCTCCTACACAATCCCCTTGTGCCCTGCAGCCGCGACCAGGTACCAGTGCAGCAGCTGGCGAAGCTGGGGGCAGCTTGCCGCTGTCGCGCAAGGGCACTTTTGCTGTCAAGCACGCCCCCAAGATTCACCTGCTGGATGAGGCTGAGCAGCAGGAGATGCAGGATGTGCTGCAGAAGAGCCTCAAGGCCAAGGGCCACGGGTGAGCGCGGCTGGTTCCTGTTGCATGCATGGGGCTTAGGCGTGGGGCTTAGGTGTGTGCAGCAGCCGCATGCAAACAGTTGTGTGTGTTGCATTGTCAGGCAGCGTCGTGGTGGGAAATGCTGACTTCGGGGACTGCTGTTCAGGCGGCTCTTCCCGTATGCCTGGTGCTGACCGTTGCATACACAAAGGGGCGCCAATGGGTGTGCAATGACAGCGACTGCAACACACAACAGCAAGCTGTCCAAATGCGGGTGCATGTGGTTGCTGTCCTTACCGGTACTCCTGCATGCCGCCATCACCGCCGCACTGCTGCAGAGTTGCTGCGCATGTGCGGCATGAGCAAGTGCCCTGGCAGAGGTCACGCGCCTCAAAACCTGAGCAGCAGCAGCAGCAGCAGCAGCGGCAGCGGCAGCGGCAGCAGCAGCAGCAGGCCCATCGAGCTGATGATGAGCAGGATGAAGGGCCTGGAGGGGATGCCGACATGATGGAGTACATGGAGCAGGACATCAGTGAAGACTTTGAAGCAGCAGAAGCAGCAGCGGCAGCTGCAGCAGCAGCAGAGGTTGCAGCGGCAGGCGACGACGATGATGCTGGCGGCATCAGCAGTAGGGCTGGCAGGCGACGAAGGCAGCAGGCAGCAGCGCGTGGCGAGGAAGGTGCGGATGGCGCTGTGCTTGCTTCTATGAAGCGGGCTGCTGCTGCAGCTCGCATAGAGGAGCTTGATGCGCTGTTTGAAGACAGTGAGGATGATGATGGGGAGTATGCGCCCGCACCTACGGGTGTTGGCAGGTCAGCCAGGGGTTTGCAGCATCACACAGCAGAAAGCCAAGGCGCAGCAGCAGCAGCGGAGCTAGAGGATGACCTGGAAGATCTGGCAGAAGTTGGGGAGGAAGCTGCAGCAGCGGGAATGGAAGGGGTGGTTGTGGAAGAGATCAGGGACGGTGACGGCCTCTTCGGGCGGCATCAGCAACTGCAGCAACTAGGTGATGGGGCAGCTGCTGTTGCTGCGAAGCGACGGCGGGTGATTGTGGACGATGACGATGATGATTGAGCAGGCAGCAAACTGTTGCGCTAGCACCATTGATACCGCATAAGCTGCGCAGCATCATCACTGCCGTGTCAGCTGTCCAAAATCAACATATGCAAACATCGTATCAGCTGCTGTCATGTTTGCAACTGTGTGTTTTGTGTATGTGACTGACACCGCAGCCACATGCAAGCAGAATAAGTACAAATATATGACAGCGCATTTCAGCGCTATGTTGATGGTTTGTTCACAATGTTGAATTTCTGATGCTAAGCAGGCAGTGCTGCTGCAGCAGCATGCAAAACCCTAAACCCTCAACACGCATTGCAAAAGCTCAATCACCAGCAGGTCTGCTGCTGCATCTTCCTCCATCTGTTAACAGACAACGTTGCCTGTCACGCCTACACTGGTCTGGTGCTTTCCAAATGCTGCTGCACAGCATGGAATTGTGCGCTGTCAGAAAAAAAGTGCACCAAAGTCATCCGCTGGCAGCTGCGATGCAGCACCAACAGTGTTGGTGTTTATGCATCAGATGTGCATCAACACCTGTATCAATATCACGCTGACACACAATGTCATATCGCTGTGCACAGCAGGCCGGCTACAACGCGGCACGTCGTACCACTGCTGCCTACTGTTGTGGTGCTGCTCTTCGGTGCCAGCCACCCAGCAACGGGCCTCTGCGGCTGGCCACACCGCAGCACCAGCTGCAATGTTCAACGCTCACTGCCCGCCTGCTGCACGTGCCTTGCCCGCCCCAAGGTGCGTAACGGGCATCCTCTGCGCTGCCTCTGCCAGCATGGGCTGCCTGAAGGCCGTGTACTCCCGCAGCTGCACCAGGAAGTCGGCTGAGGGCGGCTGCTTGCCGCCCAAGGGCACGTGTGCCAGGTCTTCAGGCACCAGCTCTCCGATGTAGAACTCTGCAATGTAGAGGAACGACTCTCGGGAGGCATGGTACATCTGCATGCAGAGCCAAAGCAATGGCAAGGCAGCAGTGAAGCATAGTGTTATTATGAGTCAGGTGTGCAGCGAAGGTACATCTGCATGCAGACCTGGGGCTATGGCAAGGCAGCAGAGCAGCGAAGGCGTCAAGCTGGGCAAGCAGGCACGTTTCCAGCTGATCAGTACAAAGTAAGTTTGGCCATGAATGCACTTCAAACCCAGCTGGAGATGCCTGCCAATGCAGCTCCTCCTGCGAATGGCAGCGAGCTGTCTTAAGACGGCATGCACAACAGAGCGGCTGCAAACAGCATGGCCCAGTACGATGCTGCCAGCTGCAACACATAAAATAGCAACCAGCTGCACCAACACCACACCTCGAAGAACCTGCTGCAGTCGCAGTCGAGGCTCTGCGCTGGGATGATGGCAGCACCTCCAGGATGCTCCGGCAGCCAGCGGCCACGTCAAGCACCATGCCGTCCAGCAGCAGCCACACCTGCAGCACAACAGCGGCAGAAGGCGGCGCATCATTACCGCATGTATGTGGCATGGCCCATCTTGGCCGGCACCGCACCACAAAGCACAGCCGGTGTGGCGTTTGCTGTGATTATGCAGCTACACGGTGATGTTGGGCATGCTCAGCAGCTGACTCAGCCAGCCGCGTCAGCCAGCCAGCATGCTCAACAGGCGCATGAACCAAAAGGGCTTGCCGCTGGCGTTTGCGCGCAAAGCTGTACACAGCACAAACCACGGCAAAACCAACAGGTCCACAGTGGCAAACCTTCGGCAGCTGTCCCTCCAACACACCTTGCCGCTGGCATTAGCGCGCTGCACGTCTGCAAAGCTGTACACGCCCAGTGCTGCCTGGCGCGTGCCCTTCAGGTGTGCGCAGTACTCCTGCAAGCTGCGCAGACCCAACTGCTCACCAGCCTGCAGCAGCAGCAGCAGCAGCAGCAGCAGCAGCAGCAGCAGCAGCAGCAGCACATGTATGCTTGTTGAGGTCGCAGGCGGAGGCGGTTTGTGCATGGGTGCCCGTGCGGGCAGCAAATGCTTTGCAGTGCCGCTAAGCATGGTGTGCAGGCAGACGTCAGAGCTGCTGCTTGTGCTTGGTGTTGAACCGACTAACGGGGCGTGCATCTTGCCTGTTGTCATTTGTTGAATAGCTGCTCAGCCTGGGAAGGCTCGTACCCTTTTGAACGCGACTGACTTCATGATGAAACTGCTCTGTCCCCCTCTCCCTCCCTCTCTCCCCTCTCTCTCCCTCTCTTTCTCCCATCTGGCAGCTTGAATGTGTAGCTCTCATGTGTAGCTCATGTGTGACGCAGGCTGTTCAGTAGTGTGCTGCAATCCACACACACAGTGACACGCAAGCTGCACTGCAGATTCTGTCTGAGGCAGTTGAGTGGTTCACAACCAACCAGTGTTATGTACACCAGGGTGGTTTGAACCAACAAACGTGTTAATGCGCATGCAACCAGCTAACCTGCTGCAGGTCGTCCAGGTAGTGCATGGCAAAGCCTGGCAGCTGCCGCTTCAATGCTTGCGCTTCCAGGAAGATGAGCACCCTGTCAAAGGTGAGCGTATCTAGTCCACGTGCACGGTTGGCGCTGTGTCACCGCTGTCACGAACAGCCTGCAATAAATTTGGAGTTGGGGTTCAAGGCGTGTGAGTGTGTGTGCTGCAAGGGGGGGGAGCGGATTTGACACCTGCCAAGTCTGCTGATCAAGCACCGACTCGCAGAGAAGGATGTTGCGTCTGCCAGCCTGTTACATCTGCCAACGGCTGCAGGGTGCAGCAACTGTTCTTAAACAGCACAGGCAGCTCTCCCTGCATTGCACACAACTATGCACAAGTGTGCAGCTGTGTCAGCACCTGTACCATTGCTGCGTCAAAACCTGCATCATTGCGCGTGATGGGCACCATCCCCATCAACCTACCTTGGTAAGGGCAATGCACGGCCGCAGCAGCTTCTTCTTGACAGGAAACCATTCCCCATCGTTGGTATAGACATGTACGACATTGGTGGCTGGCGGTGCTGCACCCCTACTGACTGCATTCAGCAGCTGCACACCGCCAGCTGCAGCAGCAACCCTGCTTTGCACAGGGGGTGCCTGCAGCGTGCCTGCTGCAGCATCCTGCTGTTGCTGCTGCTGCTGTTGGGCCTGGCTGCTTGGATTCGAGTCAGCAAGCGACAGCTGCGACAGCTGCTGCTGTGTGTTTAGTACTGCTGCTGTATCCGCCAGGTCAGGCTGCTGCTGCTGCTGCTGCTGCTGCTGGTTCATTGCTGTCATCATGTACACAGCAGTGTCTGGTGTCAGCAAGCCCCTGCAAGCACAGGCCCAGCAGTGGCTTGTTAGCCAGCGAAGGTAAACAGAAAGGTTGACCATGTGATCAGCAACAGGCTGCAAGCATTCAAAACAGCCAAAGACGCTGCATCGATGTTTCTCAATTGCAACAGCAAGCAAGTGTAAAGAAGCACAATGCTTCCCTGCTGCTCGGCAGCACTTCAGCTGCTAAAACACATACAGTCAAACCTGAGAAAACCTGCCCCAAGCCGCTGTGTCAGCCTACCTGAAGCAGTGGTAGCCAAGCTTGTCCTGCTGCTCCTCAGCAGTGAGTGTGTTGGCGGCTGTCACACGCAGCAGCAGCGGCGGCACTCCTGGCAGCTCAACCACCACATACTGCAGGACAGGCAGCAAATGCACGCAGCATGCACCGTGCGGCGTTCAAAGGCGTCACACAACACACAGCTCATACCTATCAGTGCAGCAACAGTCGTCGGCAACCGTCTGTGTTGCTGATGCTTCAGCCACATGGTCAGACAGCACACAACAAAGCAGCCAGTGTGACAATAGCCTGCACTTGTGCAGCTGACCGGCCCCAGCAGGCGGCGTTGACGACGCACCTCATTCACGGCTAGCACCCGCCAGCAGCACTGCTTGCAGAAGGCGTGTGTGAGCACCACGGAATCTACCTGCACAGCCTGCTGCTGCTGCTGCTTGCCGTGCAGCAGCCGCACTTCACAATCCAGATCAGTCAGCTCAAAGGCAATGTCTGCAGCTGCTGCTGCATCTGCGATATCACCACCAACATCTGCTTCAGCATGAGTGCCGCTGCCAGCGCTGGCTGCTGCAGCTGCTGCTGCTTCCTGCGTCTTTTTGCATGCTGGCTGCTGATCCTCATCTTCATCTGAGCTGGCTGCTGCGTCCTTGGCATCTGCTGCACTGCTGTCTAGCTGGAAAACACTGCTCAGACAGGCATGTGAACATCAAGCAGCAGCAAGCAGCAGCATGGGCAAGCTTAACAGGCTGGTTGCAGTGTGCACCTCCCTGACAAGTTTTGCACACGTAGACACCAGCTGCTGTGCTGCAGTCGGCTGACTCTTGCATGCAATCATCGACGCAACCCGGCCTCATCTTGCCTACCAACTGCGCAGCTACCTCCGTTAGCAGTCCGCAATTTAGATGATATGCACCTTATAGGTGATTCTGCATGCCAGTACAACAACAGCATGCATCATAAGTGCAGCAGGCGGTTGTGATGTCCTCCATTGTTGTTGCCTCACCTGAACTTGTACACCTCTCCTGCACACAGCCTGAGGTTGGCCTGCTGCACCTCGTCCACCTGGATGCTGCCAGGCTCCACATCACAGCAAGCCCTGCAGCCAACGCACCCGCCAGCACAACGCACCAGCAGATGCCTGGAAGCTGTCAGCGAGCTGCAGCAGCAGCTGTTGTATGTCCGACTGTGCCAACAGTACACCAAAGTACAGCGTGATAGCAGTGGAATGGCCTCGTATGTGTGTTCCCTCCTCTTGCTACACACATTTGGAGGTCTGATTTGGCATCACTAGTCAAGAAACAGGAGTGCCTGCTAAGCTGCTTGGCGGCTTCAACCATGCCTGCCCGTGCCTGATTAGCAGGCAAAAGCGGTCGGCTGTCACACATATGCAACACGGCATGTCTGCAACAGGCAGTGTAGTGCCTGTGAACACGACATGAGATGCATGTGCAGAACATCTTGGAACTGCTGCGCCCATGCAACCTGGCAAAAACAAGCAGGGAGCTTACAGGAAAGCACAGCTGTGGGATGCGGAAGGCCACTTCACTCCTACTAGCTGCCATAGCAGGGCCGCAGCAGCTGTGCTTGCTGGGGCGTGCGAACAGCAAGATGAGCATGGTCAACCTACCCCTGGCATGGGTCTCTATGACTCACCGCGTATGCAGCACGCAGTCTGAGCCACTGGCCAGCTGCAGGAAGAGGGCACCGCTGCTAACGCTGCTGCCATTGCTGTTCTCCTGTGGCTGCTGCTCCGCAGTAGCAGTGTCTTGCAGCAGCTGCTGAATACTGGTTGGGTGCAGCTGCGAGCACACATGTAGCGCAGATATTGAAATGTTAAAAGACATATCAGTACCACGGCTGATGAACGAGGCATTGGCATCTTGAAGACGTGAAAACTGCCGCAGCATCATGTTACATTACAGCATTTGTTGACGGGTCGAGTCAAACTTTGATATGTGTGGTTCAAGTGCGAGGGCTGGCGGCTCAGCTGCCTTCAGTGACACTCACAGAAGCCGGCAGGCCTCTGCCTGTGGCGGCAGAGTCTCTGTGCACAACCTTCAGAGGGAGCTGAACACCGCTCTTGAACAGCTGCTGTGGGCAGCACAGAAGATCAGCCATGTGCTGCTGCAGATGTTGCTGTGTCAGCATGTTGCAAGGCATGTTACCTGTTTCTTGATCGCTCCCTGCAAGCTGAGCGGCCCTTTTGTCTTGTGCTTTGGCATCGTGTACTGCTAGGGTGCTTGTGTGGGCAGTAACAGCAGAGGTTGCTCAGCAGTTGTGGATCTTTGGTTGCTGCACCGTTCCTGGTTGTGTTGGTGTGTACATGAAGGCATGACAGTGGTTGTCAGGGTGCGATGTGCAAGCCGCGTGATCGACGCACTTGTGGTACCCGACCAGTCACTTCCGGACTCCCGGCACAACTACAACCCTGCCGGGCACTGCGCCACATGGCGCACCAGCTGTAGTCCCTCGGCAACAGTTGCTGTCACATTCAGCCGTGCATTATTGTTGTTTTCATTCAATTTCCTCCTGTCGTCGACGTTCCATGCTGCTGCCCGACTGATCTTCGCCACATACATTGTACCTTTACAACCCGCTCGATTTGTTGAACCTATAGGGTAATCACCATGCAGCTGCGTTGTGGCCAACAGCAGCAGCGCCTGCGGGACGTGCGCACAAGGGCTGCGGCAAGTGCCCTTATTCGTTCTCCCCTGCCCAACAATGCACGCCCTCTGAAGCCTAGGTATGTCAAGAAATATACAGAACGCTGCTGCTCCTTGCACCGACACGACCAAGTGCTGGTGCAAGTGGCTCTCCACCTCAGCAAGTTTCATTTCTGTGCCTGAAGCCACCGCTGTCCTTTCTTTACATGTTCACCAGGTTGGATATCAAATATCTACTGTAGGCTGAGCAGCACATCCATGGCACTCTGCTAATGGCAGCACAGGCTCTGCTGGTTTTGCTGGGCTGCATGCCACACACCCTTCAATCTGCCAGGCACCATTGACTGGTGTTTCAGCTGCGCCTGGGCTGCTGTGGCCATTTCCTCGACTTATTTCTGCTTGCAGAACGCAGCAGGAGCGCCGCAGCTTGGAGCAGCTGGAAACAGAGAAGCAGATGTGCAACCTGATCAGCAAGTACACGCCAGAGTATGTGCGGAGCAGGGCTTTGGAGACACCCGGCGATGCGTTTGCTGTCATGGTGCGCAGCTGCTGCATCATGTGTGTGCGCAGCAGCAGCTGAAGTGCATGCATGTCATGTATTTTGGCTACTGTGCATGGTGCTTTGGAGGGCAGCCCGCCACATAGAGGGCGGCTATCGCAAGGTGGCAACAGCGGGGTGTACCAAGGAGCAGCTGCTCTTGGCATGCTGTGAAAGACTGTACAGCTTAAAGTGCTTTGAGGATGTGCAAGAAAGCTCTTTGTGTGGGCTGTGACTGGGCTGCGAAGCACAGTAATGCTGACATCTGCGGCCTATATGTGAAGATGGAGTAGCGGCGCCCCCGCCATGCACTGTTGGGCGAAGAGTGTTTGGCCGCAGCAGTAGCAGCAGCCAGCAGGGGGTATCTGGGTAAGGACGCCCTTGTTGTTGCCCAAAAGCATGCATTGCATCACTCCATGGCAAACGTTGGCCACCCCTCATGTTCATCTGCCTGCAGGCACGCGTCGCACACATCGTGACGGGGCTCGGCACGTATTTCGGCTGCCTGGCGTTTGACAAGCTGACCGGCACAGAGGACAACACAGACACGGTGCGCCGGCGCGCGCAGCAGCTGCGCGAGACGCTGACTGAGCTGGGCCCCTCCTTCATCAAGGCTGGGCAGGTGCTGGCCAACAGGCCCGACATTGTGCGGGAGGACTACATGAACGAGCTGTGCATCCTGCAGGTGGGCTACAAGCAGATGCTCCACCTGCTCATGAGCAGCTCCACCTGCAGCTTGCTGTGCAGTCGGTCCTGGGGGGCTCTGTGGTGTGTGTGCTGCTGCCTATATGGGTTGCCTGGCACGCCCACCGCACAGGAAATAGCCTACGAATATGCATGCTTGCAGATCAAACTTCCGCCCTTTTCCTGCCAAGCATAGGTTGGCTGCCACCAACCTTCTGTCGTCTTGTGGGTGATTGCACCGCGGAGCACCACAGAACTGCCCGCAACTGGGGTGCCTGCAGGGTGCTGTGCACCCCATAATTTTGATGAGAGAGCAGGCGGTCGCTGCCACGTGTGCCACTTGCTGCTGCTTGTAGTTGAACTTGTCACTTGCCATGTATGTGCATGTGTCTGCTTGCAGGATGATGTGCCGCCCTTCCCGATGAGCAGGCGTTTGCCATCATCCAGGAGCAGCTGGGGCGCCCCCTGGAGGCTGTGTTTTCAAGCATCAGCGAGCAGCCAGTGGCGGCAGCATCGCTGGGACAGGTGAGCTAGTTGTAGTCAGCTGCGGAGGCGAAGCACTGGTGAAGCAAGGTGCAGCGGTGATCAACACGGCAGCAGAGTTATCACTGTGTTGCCTTTGAGCAGCAGCAACAGCAGCTGTCGTACAGGGGGGTTGCCTTGGAGATGCTGGGCAGGCACCACTGCTGTCTCCGCCGGCAGCATAGACAGCAAGCAGCTGAACAGCCGGTAGCACGGGCATGCGGGGGCAACCGTGGCGCTGACCATGGCCACCTGCGTGACGCCCTGCAGGTGTACAAGGCTGTGCTGCGTGACACTGGCGAGGAGGTTGCTGTGAAGGTGCAGCGCCCCGGCATCGAGCCGCTCATCCTGCGCGACCTGTACGTGTTCCGTGCACTGGGCAGCCTGTTCAACGCGTTTTCTCAGCAGCGCCTGGGCTGCAACGCGGAGCTGGTGGTCGATGAGTTTGGGGAGAAGCTGCTGGAGGAGCTGGACTACATGCAGGTGCTTGGCTTTTCAGGGTTGTTGCCAGGTCGTTGAGGGTGTCTAGGATGTGGTGACCGCACTGCAGAGCTGGTATTGAGATGGTGACATAGCAGATGTTTCCAGTTGCTTTTATGCATGCGCCTGGACAATCTTCTGGCACCACAGTTGTCCTGGTTGAACAATGCTCACCTGCTGAACCTGTGCTCACCTGCTGAACCTGTGCTTCAATCACGCTGTCATGTGCTGCAGGAGGCGCGCAACATCGAGGAGTTCGGCCGCAACTTTGCCAGTGACCCCACAGTGAAGATCCCCTGGGTGCGCCGTGACCTGTGTGGCAGCAAGGTGGTGGTCATGGAGTGGATCGAGGGCATCCGCTGCACAGACATCGCTGGCATCCGCACCAGCGGCATCGACGTTGATGAGTTCATCCGGTGAGCAGTGCTGGAGATCACAGGGGTTCTGAGGCCGCAGCAGAGGTGCGGTCCTCCTGTTCAACACCCAGCAAGTTGTTTGCTTCCATGCTAGCACCCGCGTGGTTGAGCAGCCACTCGTTGCACGTGACTAGCTGGGTGCTTTGCGCTGGTACCTGCACACGCTTTCTGTGTTATTGAAAGTGACGAAAGTATCTGGTGTTCTGCTGTGGCACATGTGCAGCGTGGGCGTGGTGTCTGGCCTGCGTCAACTGCTGGAGTTTGGCCTGTTTCACGGCGACCCCCACCCGGGCAACATTTTCTGCCTGCGCGATGGCCGCATTGCCTATGTGGACTTTGGGAATGTCGCACAGCTTAGCAACAGCAACAAACAGGTGGGTGCTGGCTTTCCGTGCAGTATCTGCATCTGTTCAATGTGCCAAAAAGAACTCCACACTAGGCAGGGTTGGGCATGCACGCCGTTTACAATGCGCAAGCAGCTTGTAGTGTGGGTTACTCTGTCCTTGCTTGCTGCGGGAAGCTCGCGTGCTCTCGTGTTTCTGTTCTCACAGGGCCTGCCTTGCTGCTGTGTCGCTGCTGCTGCTGCAGGTGCTGATTGATGCCGTGGTGCATGCTGTGAACGAGGATTACAACGAGATGGCTGGGGACTTCATCAAGCTGGGCTTCCTGGCACCAGGTGAGCCTGCAGGGCTGTTCAGAATGCGTCTCATGCCATGCATGCAGCATGTTGCCTGACGCTGGGTGTGATTGCCAGGCATGTGCTAGTGTGTTTCCCAGCTTGGAAGCGCTTGCCAAGCTTTGTGTGAGCGCAGAGGGCGAGGGCAGGCGTGTGCTGCCTCAGTTGTGCAGCGTCAGGCAGGCACATGCGGTGCATCCAACTTGGTTTGTTCCGCATGCTGCGCTGCGCTGCTGCTTGTTTGCAGGCACGGACATCACCCCCATCGTGCCTGCGCTGGAGAACATCTGGCGGGACAGCAAGGGGCAGCAGCTCTCCGACTTCAACTTCAGGACCGTCACCAGCAAGTTCAACGAGCTTGTGTACCAGTACCCCATCAGGTGCGCAGGTTTGGCTTGTGTGTCTGTGCGTTCCAGACACGTCGCAGCCCCTGTATGGGCAGCGCGTGTGCATGGTCTGTCACTTGTGGGCTTTGGCAGTGTAGTCAGAGCTTCATTCGTCACACTAGTGTAGTACCGTCTTCTGGCAGTGATAGTCAACAGGTTGTGGCAGTGATAGTCAACAGGTTGTGTCTGCTGTTTGGTTGTGGCTGGTGGTGACTTGCAGGATCCCTGAGCGCTACAGCTTGGTCATCCGCAGCCTCTTGACGCAGGAGGGCATCTGCATGACGCTGAAGCCGGAGTTCCACTTCCTGGAGGTGGCCTACCCCTACGTGGCACGGTGCGCATGCTCGTGCCGCTGTGAATGACATGAATCTGCCGCGGGAACTCCTGCCCTTGCACTCGGGCTAGTCAGCTTGCCGTGCCGCTTATGAGCAGGTCTGATTGAGAAGTGCACAAATAGCCACACGGATGCTCGCAATAAAGCGATAAAACGGCGACAATCAGGTTCCTCGCAGGTGCTGATGCAGACGCTGCCAAACATGTTGCGGCCACTTCTGGCTCCTGCAGGCGTCTGCTGACGGACGAGGACCCCGCGCTGCGCGAGCGCCTCATCCAGGTGCTGTTCCAGGGCGGCAAGTTCCAGTGGGCGCGCCTCACCAACCTCATCCAGCTGGCGCGCGAGGGGGGGTCCGGCATCGCAGCCAGCGCTGCCGCCAGCGCCGCCGCGAGCCGCTCTGCGTCGCCCCTCAACGGCGCGCCGCGAGCCAGTGCAGGCCTCGCCCGCACACCCAAGCCCGGGCTGGACCTGTCGGACACGATGCGTGACGCTGCGCGGCTGCTGCTGCTGGACGAGAAGCTGCGGCGGCAGGTGCTGATGGCGCTGACGGAGGACAACCAGCTGCACGTGGCGGAGGTGCGGGAGGTGCTGGCGCTGCTGCAGGACGACGTGAGTCCTGCGCGGCTGGCGCAACAGGTGGTGAGGGACCTGCCGAGCATAGGCCGGCAGGTGATGCTCAGCTGGGCTGACAAGGTGCTGGTCTCGTGAACACGCGGTTTGAACGGTGTTGTGCCTTTTCGAGTGTGAAAACGCGAGTGTGAAACAGAATGGCCTTAGGGAAGAGGAGTGGCGTGCAGTGTCTGTGGCCTGAGCTGGCTTGCAGGATTGGTTTGCAGGAGCGCAATCGAGTCAATGGCGAGTCTAATCTGTGCAAGGCGCGGTGTCACTGCTTGATTCTGAGCAGTGGCTGCGCGGAGCTGCTGAGCACTGCACTGTGTGCTGTGTGCGCTGATCGTGCTCTGCTTGGGATTGCGGTGATGTTGCACTGTCACACGGTACGTTTGGCCGTGCTCAGCTTGACAAGCCTTTCGCAGTGGTCTATGAGGGTGAGCTGACATTGAGACACTGTTGCTGGCAGCTGGCAAGAGGAGTGGGGCCTGAATGAGAGCAGAGCGGAGTTCAGCACAGACAGAGGTGCGCGAGGCAGGGGATGATGACCGTGCCTGGGTGCGCGGCAGGCACATGGGGACCTGATAGGAAGACGGTGCTGGATGATGGAGGTGCTGGATGTAGTGTGTCCTGCAAGTGCAGTGCTGGGTTGTATGGGGAGGTTGTGCTGGCATGCATTCCATATGACTGGCCGGGGAACACTAGGCTTACCAAGAACGCTAGACTTGCCGTGTTTGTGTGCAGCCGGCAACAGCAGTGAGCACTGCTCGGGCCGCAGCCCACATCGAGTGTTGATCAGAGGATGTAATACCCAATAGCGCATTTTGGACATTTGTTGTTGCTACAAGACAGTACGATGGTTTGTTTTGGCTGAATTCAACGAGGTGCTCGTGGCGGCGGTGGCGGTGGTGGGCAGGGCTCAGGCGGGTGCCGTGCCACAACGTTCATGGCTGTGCGTATCCTGGAGTGTGATGTTTTGTAAAAGAACACGAGGCTGCTGAAGCGCACTCGTGTGCTTGGAAGCAGTGCGAGCGCTGCCTGACAGCAGCTACCAGTGGCACAGCTGGCCATGCCTGTCACTGCTGCAGCTTGGCAGCAGTGGAGTTTGCTGAGTCTACACGCATGGTTGGTTGAGTAGCCTTCTTTGTACTAGTATCGGTGGTGTGTGGTGGTGTCTTGCCCAGACCAGACAGCAGGCATGTTATCTTCTGGTGTGTTGTATCACTGGGATTTGATACGGTCTGGGGTCCACCCAGTGTGAGGTGCTTGCTCAGTGAGCAGCACCTCAGCCTGCCTAGTTATTGGGCACCAAATTTTGCGTTTGAAATGGCATTGGCCGTTCGTTATGTTGGTTAACGTACATGCTTGGGGAGCAGCAGGCATGTATTGCTGGGGCAGCGAGTGCTGCAGCCCGCTTGGTGTGCAATGTTGTGAAGTTTGGTTGGCCACATAACATCGGCCACAACATGATGATCTTTCCATCTTTTGAGTATGCAGCCCTGCTCAGCAGCCAGGTTAGCAAACCATACAACGTGAACTTGTGTTGATGCACAGTGCATAGCCGGTCGTGACATACATATGTGACATTGGCCACCTGCACGTCTGGCAGGACACAGGCTTGCCGTGCTTGCCTTGCTTGTAGCCACCAGTGTGGCGTTGTCGGTGACTGCGAAGCACATGCGTTGATGGTGTATCGTCATGTGTTATGCTAGTGGTATGCAGCAGACGGGGTTGTGCATTGTCTGGGCACAATGCTTGCCTAGAAGCTTACATCAAGGTGTCACTTGCTGCCGTTGGTGAGTGTCTGCAGGTCAGCACTGGCATTGGCTGTAGTGTAACAAGCAGCAGCACATTGCTCCAACAGCGAAGCAGTGTGTGCTTTTGGCCCTTGCCGCAATGTAGGCACTGGTAAGGGTTGTGGGCATGCTGCTGAGCCTAGTTCTTTTGTTGACTGCGGGGTTTGGATCAGCTGCTGGATCACGCAGCTGATATGTGCGCAAACTGGTGCATGTTGAAGACAGTGACAGCTGCTGTGCATTTGTCGATGGAGGGCTTCAGCAGCTGTCACAGCTGAACCCGCATGCTGCATGATGTTGTGTTTGCCTGCTATATAGATGAAGCAGTGCACCACTTGCTTCCTGTACTTTGTCGCCCATTCAATCGTTGTGTTGTGCTGTTGTTGCCATCAATTGCATGTGCCCCACCATCTGGGTGCCGCACATGTGCTCCGGCGGCCCTATGTATGTGGCGGGCATATCCTTGGAAGAGCCTGTCCTGCTCTCAGCTGCTTTTATGGTTTGTTTCAGAACCTGTGCGTATTAGTTTAGCCATTGTTGCCAGTATGCATACTGCTGTCTCTGAACTCTTGCCGTCTGTTGCAGACTCTACTCGTAGAGCAGTGCAGTGCTTTGCACGCAACCGTCTCCAGCAGCAACAGCGGCGTAAGCCTGGCGCCAGCCGCAGCCAACGATTAGACGTGTCCAATCATTGAACTTGGTTGGCCGGATGTAATGCAGTCCTGCGTTCGATCTTGAAGAAGACTGCAGCAAAATGCGGTTGTCTTATTATCGGACTGTTCAAGACGTAGCTGCTGTGACGGTGCGCTGCCAGAAACAACCTGTTTAGCTGCATCACCCAGAATCCACCCTTACAAGACCTTCTCGGACAAGACCCTGGAGGCACAGTGGTTACTTCACCATGCGTACGACCGACCTTAACCGGGGAACCAGCTCGTCACCCTGAAAAAGCTGGAAACAACAGCAACAACTTTAGACAAGCCTTTTGAACAAGTGGCTCCCTCCCCACCAGTTCTTGTCCGTGCCATTCTCGGGCTAGATGGAGCGCTATGAGTACGTAAGTTTCGATATTGTTTTACGTGGTGGCACGACTAGATGACAAAAGCCTGGCTTGCATGGCATCTGCAAGTGGCCTCCGGAACACCTCTGCAGCCCAGCGTCACAGTAGCTATGCTTCGCAACGTGTTCAGCAGCTTAAGGGTGCATGCTGCTTCTTAGCTCAGCTGCAGGCTCTTCCAGGGTGATCTTGGCCAGCGTGATGGCAGTGCCACAGCAGCACACTGCCAGCGCAGCAAGTCTCCTAGGCATGACACAGCAATCAGGCCAATTGCAATAGACAACGCCCAAACTGTTGTGGGTGTGGTTGTTGGTGGGGTTGTCAGTGGATTTGGGGGTGTAGTGCACAATGCAGCTGTGCTGATTGCTGGCTTGATGGGCTTCTGGGGCCGAACAGCAGTGCGCACGCTGCTTGTGCTGCACATTATGCAGCCACAGCGTGTACAGAACAGTGCTGGGCTGTGGAAGCAGGATAGCATTGCATCTGTGTCGGATCAAAATTATGCGTCACGCTGCATCTTGCTGCTTTTACGCGCCGTTGTTTGCTTTTTGCTGCCACATGCTCTGCATGCTAGTGCCGTGTTCTTTTACATGTTGCGCTTGCTGTGTGCTGTGTCTGCAGATAAGAGACATAGGTAGCGGCAATTTTGGAGTGGCCAGGCTTGTAGGGACAGAAGCAATAGTCAACTTGTGGCCATCAAGTTCATAGGTGTGTGGTAAGGAGCCACGGCACCATGTGCTTTTGCAGGACTCCACTACTAGCCACTGGGCAACAGCAGGCGCAGCAGTTGCAAGCAAACATGTGCTGTGCTGTAGCACAACGACATTGAAACGGTCAGCTTTTGCCAGGAAGCAGCTTTGCATATGTGTGTGTTAGAGGATTGTGGCAGCGTGTTACATTATGCTTTTTGTGCAGCACAAGATTGACGTGTGTTCTTGCTGCCAGATCATCTCGCAGCAATTCAGTGAGGACATGCCGAGGCACCGCAAGCTTGCAGGAAACATGTTTGCATGACTGCAACTGCACACACACCGCAGCTGATTCTTGCTGCACTCGGTCGTCTGCTCGCCGCAGAACGGGGCGAAAGAGTGGACAAGAATGTGGAGCGCGAGATCCTCAACCACAGGATGCTGCAGAACCCCAACGTGGTGGGTTTTAAGGAGGTATGTGGGCTGGCTGCCACCATGGTGCAACAGCAGCAGCAGGCCCCACAGCAGATGCATGCAGTGGTCGGGGGGTACAAGCTTCGCCTGCGCGCAGCACGGTTATGCACTGGTGGGCCCAGCCGCATTGTATGCCACTTACAGCTTGTCCTGCGTCAGTTGGCTCTTGTGCTTTGTTTCCTTTCTACCTTCAGCCATCCCACACCTCTTGCAAGCAGGTCATGACTTGCCTGCCCCATTCCCTGCTCGCCACTGCTGGTGCGTCTTGCAGCAAGTTCCGCACGCCACCAGCCTCACCGTGTTGTCGCCCCGTACGCCTGCTGTGCTGTGCACCGCACGCCACCCTGCAGATCTTCCTAACACCTACACACTTGTGCATCGTGATGGAGTATGCTGCGGGCGGCGAGCTGTTTGACCGCATTGTCAAGGCGGGTCGCTTCAGCGAGGACGAGGCCCGCTACTTCTTCCAGCAGCTCATCTGCGGCGTGGACTACTGCCACCAGTCGGTGAGCGCAGCAGTGGGCAGGGCGCTGCTGCAGGGAAAGGCAAGCTGCGCCGCAGCACGCGCGGCGGCATGCAGGTCAGCATGCAAGCAGACGAGCAGCGGCTCTCCAGCGGCACGGGCTACCAGCCGCCAGGCTGTGGTCCTGGCGTTGACAGCAGCCGCGGCTGCAGTGGACACAGTGTGAGCGGCAGCCATTCGCACACGTTTGGCAGTGCCTCTGTGTGCAACATGCTGGGCACCCATACTCGACAGGCCAGAGGGAGTGCCCTTCCACGTTGCTGGCCCTACTTCTGCTCCGTCCTCCCGGCGTCATGCACTGCGTCGTGCCTGCAGGGTGTGTGCCATCGGGACCTGAAGCTGGAGAACACCCTGCTGGACGGCAGCCCAGCGCCCCGCGTGAAGATCTGCGACTTTGGCTACTCCAAGTCAGTGCTGGACAGCCAGCCCAAGTCGACTGTCGGCACACCAGCATACATCGCGCCAGAGGTGCGGCGCAGCAGCTGCTGGGTTGGGAGATTGAAATGCGCCAGCAGCATGTATGCCCGTTGCATCTAGATTTTTCGGGCTCTGGCAGTGCCGCATGTGTACAACAGCTCTGCAGGCCAAACCATGGTTGCGCCGGGCAGGCTGCATGCTGCTGCAGGGCGCTGTTGTGCAGCACCACCCGTGCTGTGCAGCCTCATCAATGTCAGCAGTGGCAGCGATTCTCATGGCTTGTGATGGGGTGCCTTCCTGCAAGTGTCTCTTTCACAGTCGACTGATAACTCGGAGCAGAAGGGAGGTGAAGGGTTGGTGATGCACCCGCTGCTCTGCACTGGCAAAATATCACTGGCGACCGGCACGCTGGCCTGCTGCGTTGTGCTGCGCAGGTGCTGCAGCGCACCGCATACAACGGCCACGGCGCCGACGTGTGGAGCTGCGGCGTGACGCTGTATGTGATGCTGGTGGGCGCGTACCCATTCGAGGACCACACCGACCCGCGCAACTTCAGCAAGACCATCAAGGTGCTGCGACGGCTGCGCATTGCCAGGCAGGACCGTGCAGTGCGCGCGTGACGGCACGGCCTGCTTCACTGCTGTGGCAGCGCTGCATGGCATGGCAGATGCGTTCTGGCTGGCCTAATGCTGCACAGCTCAAGGGCCTCTGCTGTGGCAGCGCTGCATGGCATGGCAGATGCGTTCTGGCTGGCCTAATGCTGCACAGCTCAAGGGCCTCTGCACCGGCTGACGTGGTGTGCTCGCACGCGCACTAGGGCGCTGCTGTGCTGCAGCTGGCTGCATCCTTGTGTGGCTGCATGTGGCGCGTGTTCACCTCAGCATGTGTGCGCGTCGCCGTCAACCTGCTGTGTACGTGTCTGACATGTTGCGTCCGGCAGCGCATCCTGGCGGTGAAGTACTCCATCCCGCCGCAGCTGCGCATCAGCGCCGAGTGCCAGGACCTGCTGGCGCGCATCTTTGTGGCCGCCCCGGCGCAGCGCATCTCGCTGACGGACATCAAGCGCCACCCCTGGTTCCTCAAGAACCTGCCGGTGGAGCTCGCGGTGAGCTGCGGGCGTGGAATGATATGGGTATGGGGGTGCATGTTGACGGAGGGGTCGATGTGCAGCTGTGGGTCATGCTATGCGTGCTCTGCGCTAGTCAAGTTGGGTCTTCTGGATGCAAAATGGCTGGACGCTGTGTGCCTTTTGCATACTGCCCTGCCTGCACCCCTGGTATGGCGCCGGCGTGCCTGCCTGCGCTGCTGCGATGCTGGTGCATGCGTTGCGGCTGGCCGCACGGCTGCATGTCTTTTCATGCTGGGTGGCGTCTGCTGATGCGCCGCCCAACTGCAACTGCCGCACCTGGCTGCATGTTTGTTGCGCAGAACCCCGCCATGCAGCCGCGCATGCCGGGCCCACGGCAGAGCGTGGAGGACATCCAGCGGCTGACGCAGCTGGCACGCACGGTCGGGCTCATGGACCCGCCCGCTGCAGGCAAGGGCCTGGACGCTGATGGGGCGATCGACGAGGCAATGGCGGAGATCCTGGACGAGGAGTTTGAGGATGAGGGCTTTGGCGCCAGCGGCGGCGGCGCCGGGGGCTTCGTGGTATGATGTGTTATGACGTGTTACATAACAGAACATTAGGCAGGTATGTGGGTCTGACTAACATGGGTTTCCTGGAGGTTTGCGGCAGCTGCTGCTTGGGTGGGCAGTGGTGGCAGGGGCGCATAGCTGCGACACATCAGGTGAAGGGCGTGGGCCTGCCGCCGTGTAGGTGCGGGGGACCATGATGATTAGGGAAGAAAGTTGACAGACTCCGCCTGCAGGCAAGCTGTCAGTGGCTGCAAGCCGCAAGGCTACTGTGGCTGCCTGTTGCTCTGCTTGTGCTTGCAACAAGATGAGATGCTCCCCTAGTGGTTGCTGCCCTGCAAGATTCCTGGTCATCAAGCATTGCACAGGGCCTTCCGCGCACCAGTCGTTCTGACAGGTTGAACATGCGCAGTTTGTGTTTAGTGTGTCGTGTATGGGAGCTCAGGTGCACGGCTAACGAACGCAACATGTGTTGCTGACTACAGCTGTGGGGTGCACCTCCTCTCTGGCTTACGTCGTGCCCTGTGAAAGGCCACAGCACTGCATGCAAAGCAAAGGAGTGCCGTCCAGCCCACCACCTTCCTGGCTGGCCGTGTTGCGCTAACAGGCCTGCAGTGATCTGTGCACTGCATACTTCTGACGCAGCACAGTCGGCAAGCGTTGCGATCAGCGCTGCTGGCTGGGAACAGGAAGCTGTGTTGCTGGTAGTCTTCATCATCAGACGCCACTCCACCCACTTAGGCTCTTGATGTGGTGCACAAGCACTTTGCACGGTGTGCCCTGCTCTGTGGCTTACAATGTGTGTTGCCATTTAGCGATGGCATTGCATTCACGTAATGACATGTCTCAATGGCACAATGTGTTTGCACATCACTTGCACAACGATGGAGTCTGCATTGTGAGTGGCTGGGAAGCTTCTGCAGCACGGGCCATGCTCAGTTGTCTATGCTTTGCCTCCCCTGCAATAAGAGGGCATGGCTCTTCTTGTGCGCAGAGCAGCGCTGCCACATGGTTTTGTCACGACAGCTACTTGCCCTCATCTCAAGTGGGCAGCGCGTGCCACACAGAATTATCAACAGCTCTTACTCGCGATCATTGTGTGGTTACTTGCTCAGGGACTTGCCCCTGTTCATCAGGCATCACCCACCAATCGGTGGTGACATTGGTAGCAGTGTTGCAGATTTCAATTTGTTCCATTATAAAGACGCCGGGATGCTTCAGACTAATGAGCATCGGCTATGGCTCGTCTACTGCAGCTCTCTCTGGGTGTTGTTGGGTTAGACACATGTGCTGTACAGGCAAGCAGCCTGATGCAGCCAGTCAGGCGCTTTGACAGCATCGTGTCATCAGGCACTTTGGGAATCCAAGGTCCTCCTGCCAGATGTATCCCGCAAGTGGGAATGATGTGGTGGAAGAACTGGCATTCGCAAGCACATGTGCGTGTGTATGTGCTGTACAACCGACAGCTGCATACATGTCATCTTCCTGCATGCAAGTGCAGCTGTTGCATGCACGGACAGCTGCGTTGATGCGAGTTTGCAGATTTTGAGGTAGGTATGCTGCGGCCGCATACATCGTTGCGGTGGACTGGTATGCTGATGCATGATGCGACAAACCGCACGCGTCTCCACTCCACCAGCTTTTCTACCGTCCTTGGTCGTTTGGTGCTCCACTGCTCTTGCTACTATGCGTCTGCAACTTCAAAGGATGAATGGCCCTGCTGCTTCCTGCTGGGCTGATTGTTTCGGTTCTGCAGGTGTAATTTTGGGTGTCAGCAGCTGTTGGCCGCCATTCAGAACGTCAGCGAGGTTATTCCAGGTGTGTTGCTCTTGCGCGTACTCGCTTGCTTCTATGGCTGCAGGCTCTGTTGCGGATGTGTCTGCTGTACTGTATCACACAAAGGCAGTACTTCTCGTAGTGCGCAGCCGATTGATGCTGTATGCTCCTTTGTGAGAATCTGCGGTCTGCGGCTGCACTTGAACGCTTACCAGTTGATCACGCTATCTGCCAGCTGCCCTCGCATTCTTACCGGCGGCAGGTGACCGCAACGGCAGCAGCGCAACGACCTCCGAGGTGAGCTTCGTCAGCCGCTCTCGCCCTTTGACCATCCCGACAAGCTAAATAGGTTTTGTTTAGTTAGCCGCTTGTAATTTGTTTCATATCAACGCAGGCGTGTGTGTTCGTGTGCGTGTGGGTGGACAGAAGGCAGCAGTGCTGGTGTCACAACTGAGCAACTGCACGAACAGCAAGATAGCTTCATGAAGCCATGTCCGCAGCCTCGAAAGCTTTCGGTCTTGCTGCTGATGCTATGCATTGTAACACACGCAGCCTGCATAGCCAGGCCAGATGCCCATGCTGCTGCTCGCCAGGCTGGAGTGAACAGAAGACTCTTGGCAGCAGCAACAGCAGCAGCTAGTGCAACCAACAGCAGCAGTGCCACTGAACCTGCTGCAGCCTACACATGGGAGCAGTATGCTGAGCCTGGTGCAGAGCATGCCAACTTGATTGTTGTCTTGAGGACAAAGCAGCTGGTGCACCGCTTCATGCCAGTCTGCTCGCACAGAGCAAGAAAGTGGATTGGCATGAGGCAGCAGCAGCAGCAGCAGCAGCAGGGTGGCAACGCTACAGAATACAGCACAGGAGCAGGTGACGGCACAGCTGCACAGGGAGCGTGTGCTGCCCTGCTGGGGTCCTGCAGGCACCTGTACAGGCATGCATTTGCAGGTGGGTGAGCGATGGCTGGCAGTTGCAGAAGTGGCATTCACACAAGTCAGTTCTTGCAGACCCCGAGGAACTGCCACACCTTGCGCATTCGTGGCTTTCAGCACATGGCTGCTGCGCTTGCTGGACTTTCTTCTGTCCGTGTTTTCCTTTTTGTGTCAGACATGTTGACTGAAACGTGTGCTGAGTGGGGCAGTGCCACAGTGGTATGCGCCAGTGTCACGCTACGGTAGGAGGACAGCTGCTGTCTGTTGGCACCACCATGCGGGATGACGCTGCTGATGCGGCACGACCGCATACTCTGGTTTGCAGCCAGTCTGGTTTGCAGCCATAGTTGCCAAGCAAATTGCCAGCATACCTGAGTTGAAAAATTGCAAGCAAATCATGCTGCATGCTTGACATCAGCATGAAACACTACACTGCTGTGCCCCGTCCTGCAGGTCTGTCCGGGCGCTTCAACAGGCAGCAGTTTGCTGCGCTGCAGCAGTGTGCAGGCGCAGATGGCATCCACTACATGGAACGGGACGGCCAGGTACTGAGTGGCGGCAGTGCGACTGTCCCTCTGTCTGGTGGCATGTGTCCAACTATGGGCCTTTTTTACCCGTGTTTTTAATCTTTACTGTCCACACCTACGAAGCTGGGGATGCCTGCGTAGCACTGCATTCTGGGTGGTGGTGACTGTCAATACAGTGTTGCGTATTTATATAGTCACTTCTTGAGATCTCAATTTTGCAGCCCATGCATGATCGACATGTAGAGCTTTCACATCGTTTTCTGCATGCTGTGGTTGCTGTTGCAGGTTGCCAAAGCAGAGAAGGACAACTTTGCCAACTGGTGGTTGAACAGGGCCCCAGCCGGCACAAGCTTGAAGCAGCTGCTTGCAATGCAGCAGCAACAGCAGTTGCAGCAGGTTCAATCTTTTGATGGTGCATCTGTGGACCATGATAGTGACAACGGCTTGTTTATATCAGATGCAAATGAAGCAGCTGTGGCTGTCTCGCATACTGAGGATGAGCATAGCCCACTGCTGCTGGCTGGCAGCAGCAGCATCAGCAGCAGCAGCAGCAGCAGCAGCAGCAGCCCTGACACACAGCAGCTGTGGCGCTGGGTGCTTGCAGAAGTCGGCCTGGCAGCTCAGAAGCAGCTTTCATCAGGCATTCCTAGCGTCACAACAGTAGCTGCATTGGATGGGCCTAGCACTGCTGCAGCCAGCAGAGCTGGCGACTCCGACGCGCTTATTGCTGCAACTGTGACAGTTGTGGGGACGGCAGAGAGGCCTCCTGTCACCGGCCAGGCGTTGGATGATCGTTCCGTTCAGGTAGAAGCAGACGTGGCTGATGCCAGCAGCAGCAGCATCACCGGCAGCGGCAGCAGCAGGGTGACAAAGAATCAGGACCCTGGATTGCCTGTGGATGCCAACGCAATTGCTAACCCAGGTAATCGCTGCACTCTACTGCTCTGGTTACTGAGACGGGGGCATGCTGTGTTTGTTGCACTGCACGCCGTGAACTTCACTGATTGGTCAGGGAGGCTCCTATGGGGCAGCTGAGTTGGTGGCGTCACATGCTTCTCTTGAACACATGCATGCACACTCGCAGGGCTGCACCGCCCCTGACAACACCACATGTGTAAATGTCAGGGTCTGGCATTTGATGCCAGGGTTAGCTGCAGCCTTGTGACTCCCAACTGCTCCAGGGGTTGTGCCTGCTGGTGCTGGTGCTGTCGGCCGCACTTTACCCCGCCATGCATGCACGCCTCACAATTTACACCCTGCGGGCGTCAGCTGTCTTGCAGCAGCACACGAATGCAACACCCTGCCGCACCACACAGTGATCCAATCAATCCCAAGGGCATGCCCACAGTTCTTTGTTCTGACCCTCATCCATTTGCATGCCTCTGCATCACGGGCTGCAGAGATCCTGGCTTTCATGCCAGCGGCAGGGGCTGCTGCAAAAGCCCAATCAGCAGGCCAGCCGCAGCAGCTGGCGCAGCCACAGGTTGAGGCAGCAAACCAGCAGCCGGGGCTTAAAGTGCAGCGGCTGGTGAGCGCACTGTGGAACCTTGATCGAGTAGACCAGCGGGAGCTGCCCCTGGATGGCAGTTTCAGCTACGGAACGGCAGCCACTGCTGGGACAGGTATGTGGCAGAAGTAGTCAACTCGCACATCTAGCCTAGTTGAGTGAGCCTGTTTGCCAAGTGTGTCACGTATGCAGGCATGGCCTGTTGAGCACTTGTCAGCACAGTACAATGCGCCGCACACCTGTTGGGATAACGCTTGAATGGCTGCTGCTGCAGTGACCTTACGTGTCTCTCACTTGACGGCGCTAGCTACACAACAGATCGTCCCCCCACGCCTGTAATGAGAGGTGCAAGTAATGTAAGCACCGATGTTGTTGTGCTGCTGCTGCTGCTGCTGCTGCTTCAGGCAAGAATGTCACCATCTACATGCTTGACTCGGGCATCAAGACGTCCCACCAGGAGTTCCAGCCCTGGGGGGCGGCCGGCACCCCTGGCAGCAGCAGGGCACTGGCCGGGCCGGACTTTGTGGACGATGATGACGACGCAGGTAGGTTGGCACCATCTTCACGGCTGCCCACCAGCCCAGCTGCACTGTGGAGCACTGACATGCACGCGACAGCCGCAGGCACTGTCAGACGACTTGACAAGTGCTTTGGGGCTGTGGGGTTTTGGAGATACTTATGAAACATGTCATCACAGGACAGGCAGCGTGCCAACGACACAGATATGGTGGTCCTTCAGCCCCATGAGACGCCCGGCAACAACCTGTGTGACAACCCATGTGCCTAGCCATGGCTGGCCAGATAGCAGCTCAGTCGTGGGTCGCGCTGCTTGCTGCCCTGCTGTGCAGCCGACTGTGACGGACACGGCACGCACGTGTCATCGACAGCAGCGGGCAGGTCTGTCGGCGTTGCCAGGGAGGCCAGCGTGATGGGTGTGCGTGTGCTGGACTGCGATGGTGCTGGCAGCATCAGCAATGTGGTGGCAGGTGGGGCCAGGATCTGACCAGAACAAAGCACGTGAACGTTTGCTACAAGCAGCAGGGCATGCAAGATGCGGTAAAGCACATGAGATGTACAATGATGTTTGGCTGCCACCCAACCTGATGTGGTTCCTAGTTGCATGTGCTGCGCTTGTGGGCATGGAGTGCTGTCTGTGCAGCTCATCAGAGCACTGCGTGTCGTCCAAGCCTGTTGGTCAAGTTACGGGGAAGCAGTCTACTTCAAACAACAGAGTCTCCATTTCAATACAGAAGACTTCACGCAGTGCACTGGTCCGACCAGTTCAGTGAACAACCACAGGCTGTATGCAGCTCGGCGCAACCACATGCAGTGCCTGCATGCAAATCTGCCGCATCACGTCACGCCGACGCCCCTGTCAGGTACAAGCAGCCAGGTCAGCTTGATCAGCAGGCCTGCTTGTCTGCCCGCTGCTGTGCAGCGCTGGAGTGGGTTGCTGACAACGCCGTCAGGCCCGCCGTCGCCAGCTTGTCGCTGGGCGTGCCGTCAGGCCAGTGGAGCAGGTCGCTGGAGGCTGCAGTGAAGAACGTGATTGCTGCAGGCATCCCTGTGGTGGTGGCTGCGGGCAACAGCGCTGTCGATGCATGCGAGGTGGCTCCTGCGAAAGGTGCGCAAGAGCGATGGCAGCACACTCAGTGTGCTGTTCAGGGACTGAACACGACGCAGTGAGCTTGATGTTTTCTCGCTTTGACATATTACAGACTGCTGCGTAGAAGCAGCAGCAACAGATTGGCGCCAGCACTGTGGATGCATGCACAGGTGGCTCCTGCAAGAGGCGGCTGCTGGCGCTAGCATTTGGAGTGCTGCTTGTTGCATTGCAGCAGCACTGTGGCAGTGTGGCTCTGAGCAGAGTGTCAGCTGGCTTCTGCAGGAGGTGGGTGCTGGTGTATGTTAATGTGCAGTGCCACTGCCTAGCTATCATGAAACGACTGTGGCAACCGCAGTCCGCAGTGCAACACTGCTTACTGTTGCAGCAGCAGTGTGAGAACAGTTTGTAGATCCATGAACGGTGGTTGTGCAACAGGTATGTGCCAGGTGGTTGTGGCTGCTATTAGCAGTGTCCATAGCAGCAATGTGTATGGCAAGGCACACCGGCTGCAGCCCGCAGCACAGCGCACAACATGGGCACAGGGCTTCAGCATCAAGGCTGGACGCACACCTTACCCTGCTGATGGCTCCACCCCTGCCACATGCAGTGCCTGGCGCCATCACTGTTGGGGCCAGCAACCTGCCCACCAAGTTCCAAAAGACGAGCGAAGGTGACGAGCTTGCTGAGCAGCTGCTGCTTGTCTGTCTGCCTGGAGAAAAACAGAGAGCTTTTCAGCTGCGGCTGCAGTACACGGCCAGGCACCAAGCTGGTGCTACAGCAATGATAAACTGCATCACCCGTGTCAAACGCCAGATGATGTGTGCCTTCGAGTTCTGTGTCCTGTCCATAGTTCAAGCACTGTGTGGATGCTCGAGTCAATGCTGTGCAGCTGCATACTGCAGGTTGCATTGTGACTGGGGTCGGTGACTTGAACGCGGCTGACACTGCACTGCTGTGCTTGGCGCTGTTGCTGGTGCGTGCTGCTGTGGTCGTCCAGGTGACGCTGAGAACCTGTATCGCTGGAGCAACACAGGGGCTTGCATCGACGTATTTGCACCAGGTGTAGACATATATGGAGGTGAGCTTGCGGCTGGTAACCAGTGACACTGCACGTGTCATTTACAAGTTGTGACAGCATGGCACGGGCTGAAGGTAGCAGCAAGCAGGGCAAAGCGCACTGATTTTGCCGTACTCACTCATGAAGCTGGAAGTTGGGCAACGACCATATCTGCACTGGAAGCCCTGTCTGACAATGGCAAACTTTTGTACAATATAGGTGTGGCACAACCACAATGTCCCCCTTGCAGTTGGCTAAGCGCCTGCAGATGCGTGTGTTGTGCACACAGCGGTGCTTCAGCAGCATCAGCAGCAGTAGGCAGAGCATGACACATGGTCAACCTTGCTGACTCGAGCTTCTGCTTTGCTTCCCCTGTGCGTGCAGCATGTGGTGGCCCATCACGCTGCGAGGCTGTGGTGGACACGGCGTACACGTGGGCCAGCGGCACCAGCATGGTGAGCGCTGCCGACAAACAGTGTTGTTGCTGTGTGGACGAACTTGAAGTTGTGTTCGATCAGCATGTGAATGGTTAGCCAGATAGCCAATATTGGCCATGTTATCAAAACTGTTTACGTGTGATGGTGCGGCACAGGACAGGGGCTGTTGCAGTTGGTGACGGCAATGCATGCGGCTGTCGTGTTCTGTCAGCTTTGCTGACGGCAGTGCAGGGCAGTGTCACAGCACGATGCTGCCAGGCAATGCAGGCTGCACCCGTCACGCATTGTGCAGAGGCCCCGTGCTGCTGGGTGCAAGAGGGATGTTCATATGTTGAGCCCATGCACCCATCGTCATATACCGCTGTGAAGCACATGTGTTTGACACGAAGGATCTGAGCTTGCACCTTACAGCACATACGTAGGCAAATGACCCCAGCACTATTCGCTGCTGCCGCCGCCGTTGCCGCCTCTGCTGCCGCTGACGCTTACCCATGTGGGTGCACAGGCTGCCCCGCACGTCACTGGCATGATTGCTGTGTACCTTGAGACCCACCCAACTGCCACCCCAGCTGATGTCGCACAGGCCATCACCAGCTCCTCAACGCCGGATGTAATCAAGAGCCCTCTGCTGCTTGAAGGCACACCAAACCGCATGCTGTACAGCCGGGGTGTCATAGGCTCAGCTGGCCACCTGCCACAGGTGGTGGCTACTGATGGGCCCCAGGGTTGAAGCAAGTTGCATAGTTGTGCAGCACGACACAGCCTGATGTTGTATTTCAACAAGTTGTGCTCTGGCACTGGTACAAAACAGTTGGATGGCCATGATCATACAAGGAGCGGAGCGGCGCAGGTGTCTAGCTCTGCAGTAACTGGGAGTATGGTGCTTGGCTTGGAAGCAACTCACAACGCCTGCTGCTTGCAATATTCAGCCACAGCAGCCAGCTGCATGCATTTGCAATTCCTGTCATGACAGCATGATGTCATCAAGCATCTATTTGCTGGCAAGAGGGCATGGTGCATGTGCCTGGCTGTGTTGCAACTTGCATACCTAGGACACGTGCAGCTGGCTGATCATGAGTAGCGCTGTCATTGAAATGTAACATTGCATGTGCAGCTGCATGCATACGATCACGAGCTATGCTTGGCAGTAAACATGATATTGGCAGCAGTGACCCACCACGTGTTGCTGCTCCTGAAAGCAGACAACTGCAGCATAGGAACACATCCCATGCTCTAAATGTTTTGCTGCACGTGCACTCATAGTGCTGTTATGCTGCTTTTTCGTCTGGGTTACAGTGCTGCTGCTTGATACATGCTGCTGCAGCAAGCGGTGCTGCTGCATGGCGATGAGAGCAGCCCTGAGGCCATCACAACACGATAACATGCCAGGCTGTTGTTAGAATTGGCCCATGCCCACCTCCTCTTGGCATGGGCGTGGTTCCGGAACATGACAGGACAGGGCCGTGCTGCCACCTGCTCAAACAGCGCTCCGTCTCTCTGAAACAGGCTAGAGTGTCACAGCGCTCCGTAATACAAACGAAATCATTTCACAGTCTTTACAAACAGCGTTCCAAGGCGCTGCGTCCGTGGTCAAGTATTTTGGTGTGGGCATATATTGAGGTCCCTAGCCTCAGCTGGAAGCATTTGGGGAAGCACTGATCTTTCAGAGACTCCAGGGTGGCGTTCTTGCTTCAGCGAGAGGCCGGTGAGACCCCTTCCAGGTTTTTTTCGCGTGGAGTGGCCACGTCTCTGTATGGCAGTCTACCCTACGTTCCCGTTCTCGATCAGCCAGAACTTGGCTGATTTGATGAACCGGTTGCAGCCCGCAGCACAACTTTTGCAGCGTCACTCGCTTTTGTGCCAGCACCTCTGTCGCCTGCGTGAGGTTGGCTGAGAACTGCAAGCCAGCGGCAGGGTGTAGTAGACATGACCAAGTGCCATGCGAGTAGCGCAGTAGTACACATTCAAGAACGCTGCCTTCGCTGCCTTGCCGCCAGCAGAGTCGCACGTTGGCAGCGGAAGCCACAACGTTGTAATTGAAAGGAGAACGTTGGAGTGTATGGCGCAGCAGGTGGGTAGCCAGGCAGAAGGCTGTGCAGCGGGTGCACTCGGCGTTCGTGGCCTGGGGGCTCTATGTGCATGCTGCGGACCAGTTCCAGCAACCAAGCTGTCTTAGGAGCTATTTTGCAGCGTCTTCAATGACTTTGACAGCAACGCGGCTTAAGGGCGTGCCAGTAGCAGCTGCTGCTGGTTGCTGCTGCTGTGCTTGCCTCGTCACCCTGTGTCTTGCCCTGTTGATCCTCCCTCTCTCATGCTTGCGACCAGCCCATTGCTCAGCGACAATCATCGGTGGTGCTCAGGCCTGCTGCCTCTCGCTCAATCGCAGGGACGCGTGCGTCGCTCCTCCTTTGAACCAAATCCTGTAGCAATGCAGTTCTACCAGCAGGACGTGTACAGCAACGGCGGCAGCTACAAGCAGCAGGACCCTCTCAGCCTGTTGCTGGGACAAGACATGGCGGCAGCAGCAGCTGCAGCAGCAGCAGCAGCAGCAGGCATGAGCCAAGGCAACATGAACGGCCTCATGCAGATGAACGGCTTGCCGCCCATGTCTGCAGGAGGCATTGCAGAGCAGCAGCAGTATGCACAGCCGCTGTGTATGCCGCCCGGCTCCAATGGATATGATAGCCTTCAACTAGAAGCAGAGGAAATTGGGCCGCTGCCGTGCTTGCCGCGCCATGGTCGCCTGGCGGGTGGCTATGGCAGCAGCGCCGCACTGATGATGCAACAGCAGCAGCTCCAGCGCCTGGGCTACCCATCATCATCTGTTGCGCCAGGCCCGGGTGGTGGGCGGGGCTCAAGGCCACGCCGGCACAGCGTGACGATCGGCATGCTGAATGAGCACCAGCAGCAGCAGCAGGCCCTGCTGGCCGCTGCCGGCGGTCACCTGCCACAGGGCTGGCAGGGTGGTGCTGGCGGCATGCCGTGCAGCACTGGCGTGCCTGGCGGCGGTCAGCAACACCACGTGGCCATGCTGCCACAGCAGTTGTCGCCCAACAAGCAGCTGCAGGAGCTGCACATGCAGGCGGCAGCAGCGCAGCTGGGCTTGGGCAAGGCAGGGCTGGGGCAGGCGTACATGAACGCCGGCAACGCTGGGCCCGGAGTGCTCCATGCTCAGCAGCTGGCAGGCAGTGCAGCAGCAGCGGGGCTAGGCGTGCCTGCGTCTGGCGGGAACCCTCTGTCGCTGATGGAGCCGCTGCCGCATGCATACAAGGTGAACGGCCCGCGCATGCCAGGCCACGGCAACAGCCGCCGCCACAGCTGGGCGCCAATGGGCGCAGAGGGCTCAATGGCGTATGCCCGCAGCTGGCTGGTGCAGCAGCAGCAGCAGCAGGGCAACAGCAGCATGACAGCGCAGCTGGGAGATGCAGGGGCGATTTTTGTCAACCAGCACCAGCAGGACCAGCTGGGGATGGGGAGGCTGGCCCCTTCGCTGCTGCGCACGCCCCACAATGGCCTTGACAGCAGCGCAGCAGTAGCATTCGGTGCCACAGGCCATGGTTTGTTGGACCCTGGAGCACCAGACCATGCTGGGGTTGGCTTCGGCGGCGCGTTGCCAGGCCAGGGTGGCCTGCCTATGTCAGCTGCGCAGCCCTCGCCTGTCATGCCGCTGTTCGGCGCGTCAGCGGGTGCGCTGGCGAAGGAGCAGTTGGCGCAGCACCTGCAGCAGCAGCTGCAGCTGCAGGAGCTGGCCAGCCGGCTGGGGGGTGGCGCGCAGGGCTTGGACCCGTACGCGGAGCCCTTTGTGAGCCAAGAGCAGCTGCTGGGGCAGCACGCAGGGTTGGCAGGCATGGATGCGTATGCGGCAGCGCTGCAGCAGGAGCTGCAGCAGCAGCAGCAGCAGTCGGCGCTGGCGCTGCAGCTGTGTGAAGACGCAGGGCTCAGCCCTGCAGCGGCGGCCGCGGCAGCAAGCATGTACGCTCCGCTGCACATCAACGGCGTGTCGGTGGACACCCAGCTGCTGGTGTCGCCGTACGCGGACAACTGGGACGTGCTGGGGCAGAGCAGCGCTGGCAGCTCGCTGTCTGGCTCTGGCTCTGTGGTGTCGTCAAGCAGTGGCATGACGACGCTGGCAGGTGTGGGCATGCACGGTGTAGCGGTGTCGGGGCCGCTGGGGCAGCTGGGCATGGCAGGCAAGGCGGCACTGGGGCATGGGGGGTTCATGCAGATGAGCAGCAGCGTCAGCAGCAGCGGCAACGGCAGCCTCGCCAGTGTGCGCGGCAGCCATGTCGGTGCCTGCGCGCCGAGTAGCAGCACCAGCGGCAGCAGTGCAGTCAGCAAGGCTGGCGTGGGTTCTGGTGCAGCACCAGCAGCAGCGGCTGCAGCTGCAGCAACAATGCTTGCATCGCTGCCGCCGCTGAGCAAGGTGTGCTCTGACGCACCCTGGAACCTCAAAAGGGCGGCCGACGGGGATGCAAAGGTGGCGTCAGCGCAGCAGGAGCAGCTCCGGAAGCTGACAGCAGCGCTGGAGCGCAGCCGTACGCTGCAGGCGGTGCACGCAGCCGAGGATGCAGCGGCAGAGGTGTCTGCGGCGTGCACTGCTGCCGTGGCCGCATCGCGCGGCGGCGCTTCGGACGCCCCTGGTGCGTCGGCTGACAACGCTGCTGCGCTGTTTGGGTACCGGCTGCCAGATTCCGGGGACGACACGTGGGGCTCGTCTGGCGATGCCGCCGCCGCTGCTGCCGCTGCCGTGGTGCCTGGCGGCAGCTGCATCAGCCAGGAGCCCAGCAACAAGCTGTTTGTGGGCAACATCGGGTGGTGGGTGACGGAGGAGGACCTGCTCCACTGGTTCAGCAGATTTGGCAGCGTCATCAACGTGAAGGTAAGTTGCTTGCACCCCTTCGCCAAGTGCATATGTCTGGCACTGCTCTTGTCTTGTCTGGGTTTCATGCAATGCTGAGGGCAAGGTGCAGGTAGGTCTGTAGGCTGGTGTGGTTGAAGTGCGGGCAGGCATGCCACTGCAGGCTGATTTAGGCGTGCTCGTGCATGGGACAGTTGGTGAGGGTGCGGCGCAGTTGCAGGTTCATCAGCGCATGCTGCCTCAACACCCTGCGCTTCTATGCAACCGCTATCTGTGAATTGCATCACTGCCACCTACATTAATCGGCAGCAGCTTCACTTTGGGCCTGCTTGCCCTCCAACCAACCTCCACCTTTCCACCTCTGCTCGTTTCCGTCCTCTGCTGCGTGCTGCTGGCTTGGGTTTCACCATAGATCATGTACAACTCGCGCAAGATGCACAAGCCCAAGGACAAGTGGCGCAGCCGGGAGTACGGCTTCATCGACTATGGCAGCCCGGAGGAGGCCGCCAAGGCCATCGTGTGGATGGACGGCGTCGAGCTGCCAGACCTCATGAAGGACACCTGCGGCATCATCGTGCAGTACGCCAAGCCCACGGGCAGCAGCGAGCCGACTGCTGCTGGGCCGTGAGCTGGCAGCTGGGTGCGGGCGGTGTGGCGGTGTATGGCAGGTCTTGTGCGTTCCGCAGGGATGGCAGCGCCGCCAGCTGTGCAGGGCAGTGTGTGGGGTGGTTTGCTGGGGTGTGGGTGATGGTGTTGGTGCCACAGCGAGCAGCTGGTGGGGGCGGTGCTGGTGTCGGTGCTGGTGCTGGTGTGCTGCTGTTGGTGGTGTGGCGTGCTTTGTGATGGTATCAGCAGCAGCAGCCAGCAATAGCACAGCAGCTGTTGGGCTGTTGCATTTTTCAGCAGCAGGGCCGCTGCTGCTGTTCTTGGCGCACCTCCAGCTGTGTGTCAAGTGCATTGCCCTGCGTACGGTGTCGGCCGCAGCTTGAGTTGTTGCGCTGCGTGCAACGGTAGCTCACCGGCTGCAGTATGTCGTGTTGCGCATGCACGCCCGGGTATTTTTGCGGGGTTGGCCATCTGTCCTTGAGTGCTGTGGCTGGTTGCATGTGGTTTGTATGCAGCAACCTACATCTGTGTGCTGCATTTGTTCTGTTGTGTTGAAGGTGCCACCTGACACAGCAGCAGACACTGCCTTATGAGCAGAACCTGGGATGCATGCAAGATTTCAGTGTGGCAGCCTGCCGGGAAGCCCGCAAAGAGCAATTTGATGTGCTGTGGTGGCTGCTGCGGGTGTGCGCCTCGCGGCTGCAGCTGCCCTGAGGGAGCCTTGCATGTGCCTAGTATGGTGGGGAGGAGTCCTATCTCAAGAACTCTTGCACCCTTACCAGGCCTGTCTGTGCTCTGGTTGCATGCACGGGCGAGCCTAAAACTGAGCAGGCTCGCATGCTTCTGATGCGTAGGTCCAGTACCTTGCAACTGGTCTTGCATGTGTGTTGCATGCAGGCAGGCTCGCGCGTGTCATGTGTGCATTGAACGCTGAGTGCAGCTAGCTTTCTATTTTGCGGTGTGCTCTGATATGTCACATGCTGCAGAATCGCCACTGCCACGGCTGCCAGTCAGATGTGCATGTGACTGCAGCCGCAGCATGTGCTGCGCACTGCACGCTACTCGGCACCATTCATCACAGGCATTCCGCAAGAGACAGGGACGTGCAGTCAGGCATGGTGCTTACAGTAGGCTGACATACTCAGGGCATCTCTTGCTGCAGTGTATCAGGGGGGTGTCACTTGGGATTTGGGCGGCAAACATGCTGTGTTTGTTGCCAGGGGTTCAGCATTGGTGTGGCTGCAGCTGGGGAAGGCCCTGTGCCTTGTGGGTGTGCGTGTGCTTGCCGCATCGCTCATACCACTGCCCTCTGTGGCCAGCCTGCGTTGTACTTGCACTGCTGCTGCTTCCCAGCTGTGCTTCAGCATGGTTGGGTTGAGACGCGTTGGGCTGGCGTTCAAGTTCTACGGCGTGTCTCATTGCCTGTGCCTTGTCATACCAGTGACCATGGCTTTGCTGCACCCTGCAGCCTGGGCGGTGTGGCTTGTACCATCTATGGCAGTGCTGCTAGCTGCTGTTGGCAGTTCACGCAGACAGTTGAAATTTGTTGGTCCAGGCCTCGCTTGTGGGGGTAGAAATGAATCCGCTGGCATGGCAGGCGTTTGGAGGTTGTTGTTCAGGTGACATCAGGTGCTTGCTGTTGGCGAAGTGAGCGGGATGCGCATATGTTCACAGGTACCATGCATCTGTCGTTTGTGTCTCCATCATTTGTTGCCGCAGTGTGTATGCTTCTCCTATCAGGCTGCCTGTTTGTCTCTCTGGGCATTCACAGCAGCATACACGCAGCTATATTGACAGCGTTATTTCAACACAGCATAGGGACGTTGTACAAGAGCTAGAAGCCTTGTTATAGCTGCTGTGTTGCTCTGGTTGTAGTGGCTGGGTGGAGAGGTGATGTAGTGTGTGGCTGTGACTAAATCTTGTCCAGGCAACCTCAGCAGGGAGCGGGCGTCTATCTCTGCTTTCTGGCTTGCCTTTCTGTGCCCCTGGCCTAGTGCCCCAGGTGTAGTGTGTGCCGCCAGGGACAGCAGGGCAGATGGTCCTGTGCTGCGCTGTCAAGCTGACACATCCTGTTAGTGTCATGGCCCCTGCAAACATGAGTCACGATGAGTCAGACTCAACTTCATGAGACAATCTACTGTATGGGTGCAAGCCGTGGTATCATGTATCACAGGCACTGCTTGCTTTCTGCACATACCTCTGGACTCTTGTGCTCATGGCTCAGCAGCTGTTGACTCGACCTTGCTGCTGTGGTGGAGTAAGTGTCGTTGCGTGTTAGCATTGTCAGACTCCTGCGCCGTACGTGCCCACATCTGCGCGCCGTAATGCTCCAACACTGGATGGATGCTGCTGGTTGATGCCAGTTTCTTATTTTTGGTGTCGGTGCGCGTGCGAAGGGTTCTCCCAGTACCCTTATGCGCGCGTGTGCATCATCTGCCTCTGGTGCTGCGCCGAACAGCCCCGGCATGCAGTTGGTGGCAGTGCCACTCAAGTGAGCGTCGTGTGTTGCCCATTTGTCGGTTTTGGAGGGACTGTGCAGTGCTGGTTGGTGTTGGACGCTGCTGCTGTCGTGTGCGCAGCAGCAGCGGTGCCTGCCTGGTGGCAAGGAAGCAGGCCTCGTAAGGGTCGCTGTCCTTGGCCCTGCCACGTGTGAGCGCAGACCTAGCGGACAGGCCTACAGATTGCCGTGTCGTAGCTGGCGCGGTGCTTATGTTGTTTGGTGCTGCTTTGAAGCCTCAAGGGACGAGCGAGGCGTTGCGCATGCAGTGGCCAGTGGGCAAGGGCAGGTACAGTGCAGGCAGGTCATGCATGTAGTGCCTGCCTGCCTGCTTGTGTTTTGTCTACCGTGCTTTCAGGCACAGGTTTTTGTCTTGTGCCCCGCAGCTGGCAAGGCGGCTTGCTGCCCCATGTACATCTGTGTTAGCATTGGCCCTGTGCCTTCGATAAACTCACATACACAGCAACTACTGGCATCTGTGGTCCTCAGTTGGTGCGGTTGCAGCTGATGGAGTGGAAGGGAGCAGCACCTTCTGCACCTTTTGTGCTGCAACCGTGTGTATTAGGCGTTCGTATGGTGGCATTTGTCTGCTTCTTTTGTGGGTGGGATAACGTTGCAGCCCCTGTTACTTTCTGTGGCTGGCTCTTTGGCTGGCTCGACACTGGGATATCAATGACTGGTTGTTGCCCGGCAACCGCAGCGGCATTGCATGATGTGTGTACACAGGCATCGTCCGATCTTTTGTGGCAGCACAGCGGTGGCAGCCATAGGCAGGGGTTTTGGTTGGTGCAATGCCCTTGCCCTACAGAGCGCTGGGGCCGCAGGGGTCACCTGTCGGGCGGGTGGTGTGACCGCCGGAGTGTTGCAGTGTGTTCAATGTGTCAACAGTGCACCCGACGACGGATTGCGGCATGGCTTCTGCATGTTTTCTGCAGTTGTTTGCTGCTGTCAACACTTGACACTGAGTGCCCCATGTTGGTCTTTTGTACGGCTGCTTGTGCCGTGCGTGGCTGTATCTGGATGCAACCAGACATACATGTTGTCTTGGAAGGTGCAAGACAGGAGCAGCAGCTGCAATGCTGACCTACTGCCTGCTGCAGCGAGTGAATTCCTTGATGTGGTTGTACTGCGGTTCAGCGGGCATGCTCAACTTGCAAGGCTGCTGGCTGGCTGCAGTTGGCATACGCGTGTGGTGGGCCCATGTAGTGATTGATGTGAGCGAGCGCTTTGGACTGATGATGCTGGCGATTGCACTTGATAGACCCCACACCACTGCATGCCACCTTCATCTGTCTGTCAAAGAGCACTGCGTCATGCGCGTTGTTTTTTGGAGTTTGGTTGCAGTCGTTGTACTCGGCTGCGGTCCACTTGGTGCCCCCGCCACCAGTTGTAGCTGGAACGGTGGGTGTTTCTAGATGGCATCTTGATGTTGTCTGCCTCAAATTTGTTGCACGCTGCCTGACTGGCGTACTTCATGCAGGCATATAGCGTGTTTGTTGCTTGGATCAGCCGTGGCATCTGGCAGCATGTTGAAGTGTTGCATCAGGGGCGCGTAAGTGTCACGCTGCCATGGTGGAGTAGACTACAGCGTTGAAAGCTGTGCCTTGTTCATGGTGATTTCAGCTACACAACTATGCTTTGTGCATGAAGTGAGGTGGGTGTTTGTTCAGCTGCCAGACTAATGCTCCATATGGAGCATGCATGCTCAGTACCTGCCAGGCTCTGTTGGTGCAGCAGTGGTGCTGCCTCTAGGTGTGTAACAGTGAGTAGGCATATCCCGAAAGGTTGCACCAATGGGACCGCCTTTGAAGGTACCGGCTGCTGGACTCTAGTCCTGCCATGAAACGTCAGTAAAATACAGTACATCTTACCTTGTTACATAATCTAGGACTGAACCTGCTTCAGGCACTAGCCCAGCGAGCCGACACTCCTCAACGAGAATGCAACAGGTGCGGCACAGCTGCTCCGCGGCAAGCAATCACAGTGACGGGTGGGAACCTTCTTTAATTGAGGATGGAGAGGGGCGACTGGATGGTCGAATCTTGGCTGCTCAACGGGGTTCGGCCACATCTCTCGGAGATTTTGGCCGCGCCAACATACACCTGCCGCCCCAGAGTAGACCCTTGGGGCTGCCTGGTCGAAAATGGCCAAGGCTCTTCGAGTGGATGTTTGAAATAGCCAATTGGTAGTTGCAAACCCTGCTCATCGCCTTGTAGCAGTGCACAACCTGCATGGCTGTCACAGCCGGAGCAATAAAGCACACTGGTACCTGAGGTGCACCAACTTGGCTTGAAGCCACGTGGCATACCGCCACTTGGTAGCCACCATTGCACAGAACGTTCACACATTGCCTTACACATGGAACCATACACAATCGTAGTTGTACCTGCATGCGCTAGATGCCCACCCACTGTCGCTACTGGATGTCACGTATCAGTTGATGAGCGCAGGCTGCACTGGCACTGCCAGCACTAGGCCAGCAACTTGCGACCTGCTGGCATGGGCTACATCATGCGCATTTGCCGAAGCCTGCAGTGCATGCAGTGCCCGGTCCTTTTCACATCTGATGTCCCATGATGACGACCTGTACACATGGTACATTCACACTCGCCTCACTGGAGGCTCTTCAGCAACAGCCGGCTTGCTGCGCTCATTTTCTACTGCCTGCTTTCCAGACAGCACCCTGCCAATCCTCCACAGCACCGAAGCGACAAACACGACATGGATAAACAGCACGGCAGAACCAACTGAGGTCACTGTCGTAACGCTGGCTTTGAAACTGCCGTAATCCAGGAACGTCACGCTGACCGTGTTGGTGACAAACAGGCAGACTATGCACTGCAGCATGGTGTCACCTGCTGCTGGGAGCATGTGCGGCTGAGCATATTGCCACAACAGAGCTATCACAGCCAACAGACAGCTGAAGGCAATGATCTGGTGCAGGGGACCAATGCTGTGGCCAAAGACACCGACAACGATCAACACTGCAGTCTGCGCCATCACTGTCACCTCCCACCAAAAGCAGGACGGCTTGTAACACAGAAACAATAAGCCATGACGACGAATGAATGATGCATCACCAAGATGCTGCCTTTTGCGCAACATCAAGCACAGCAACCCCGCAGGTGACACACCGCACACCAGCAGCAGCAGCGGGATGCCCAGCCCCAGCGCCCAGGCCCTGTGGTAGCCCTGGTAGCACAACTGGTCAGGGTCTTGCAGCCAGAAGGAGCCCTGAGCAGCAGCAACGTATGGTGCAGCAACAGGCACGTCAACGCTGATGCATGCAAACCAGCCAAACGTGCACCTCAGAATAGTTGGGGTGGAGACGTAGTACACTACAATTGCACTTGGCGCCATTCTCTCCTTCCAGCCTCTGGCTGATGCTTGCCAGCCAGAATGAAACTTCAGCACAATGATGTCCAGAGCTAGCAGCAGCACCAACAGCACAGCCGGCATTGCCAGGTAGACCAGCATGCGCTGAACGCTCACAGGGATGCTGCTGCTGCGGCTGCCGTGCGGCAGGATGCACTCGATGCTCAGTGTGCCAGGCACAGCAGGGGACCAGGCCCACGCCAGTGCCTGCAGTGGGTATGCAAGTTGCGCAGGCAGCTCCACACCAGTGATGCTGGCAAGGATGAGTGCATACTGCATGTACAGCACCAGCAGCCGCAGCAGACTGGACACATGCAGAGGCACACTTGACCTTGCAGTGCCAGCATGGCTGGTGTCACGGGCAGTGGCACTTTCAATGATTCGAAGATGGCTGGTGACATGACCACCTGCATTTGGCTGCGATTGTATCACAGGCTGTACAATTGCCGGATGCGTAGCGCTCTCATTGGCAGCCATAGCAAAGTGGCGCAACAGCGCGATCAGACCCAGCATCACACACACCGATAGCGCGTACAGCACCACTACAGCAGCACGCGGCAAGCATTGCCTGCATGTGAAAGGCTTGACTAAGCCATGGCCTCGTGCGCAGGCGCCGCACAGGTTGCTGCGGTACCCCGCTGAGCACAGCTGGTCCGTGTAGCACCACCCAGCGGCGCCGCACACTGTGCTGCTAGCCTGTTGCTAAGCACATGTGTGTGCAGCAGCTGTGCTTGCCGCAAGTGCTTCCGTCCTGTTGCCCTGGCAGGCAGCCGGGTTGGGACACCTGCGGGGGGCAGCACGGTGGCAACGTGAGCCCAGCTGTGGAATACAGCACGGGGCAGTTCAGGGTATTCTGCAAGCTGCAGTGCATTTACAGCGATGGCATGGTGGCTGATACCAAATACCAAATACCAAACACCATAGCAGGGCCACAGGCCCACCCACAAAGGAGCCAAACAAGACTCATGGGGTCCCACAACAGCCAGGAAATGATAATCCAACCAATTAATCCGAAGCCTCAACAAGTGCTGAAGATTCTGTCTCTGAGGCACTTGTGTCACATGGAAGCACAGCATGCGCCATAGCAGGACAATTTCTGACCGCTGGTTTCCAACCACTGGTCTCCTGGCAGGAGACTGTGGTGAATGAAAGCAGCAACACTGCGCTGCCTCTGCTGCATAAAGCCAGTCAAAAGATACATATAGCCAGAAAGTTGACGCATCGGACATGCTGAGCACTGCATTAACACTGATAAAATCGACAGCCTGTCCTGAGCTATGGTTAGAGGCATCAAGAACGCAGCAGCGCCTTACCACCTAGGAGGCGGCATATCGGCAAGTTTGTGTGTTTGTCGGTGCTAGGTAGATCACCCAGCACAGGCGCCAAACAGGGACTCCATGCGTCACAGGGACTCCATGCTTAAGGTATTGGTGCCTGTCTATGCTCCAGTAAGCTCAGACCGTGTTGCCCCCAGGGCCCCACCCGGCTCACCTGTGCACTTGGGGTGACTCAGGTGCCGAGTGCCACCTGCCAGGCAGCGGCACAATCGCAAAGCCGCCAGGGCACTGATCGCCGGATGGGCAGTCGCTGCAGCTGCTGCTGTGTGGGTTGAGGCTGAATGAGCCCTCAGGGCAAGCCTGGCAGGCATCAGGCGCAGCCGTCACCTCACCAACGATGCAGCTGCGCACTCGCAGGTTCAGGTTGGCTGCTGCTGGTTTGCATTGCTTGTCAAACTGCTGTCCTTCACCGGGCAGCACCTCAAACATGATTTCATACAGCCCAGGGGGCTGGTGTATGTTCAAACGCATGAGCGCAATGCCGCTGCTGTCTGAGCGATTCACGCCTAGCACTTGCGTGCCGTTCAGCAGCGCCTGCACCAGCTGGCCATCGCAGGGCAGACCAAAAGGGCCAGACACGTTCAGCCGCACGGGCAGCACGCTCTGATCAGAACCAAGCTGGCTGACAAAACCCGTCACAGTGCTGCTGCCCAGAATGGACAGCTTGGCAGGGGGTACAGATATGTCTTTATCAAAATTTCCTTGGTTGCGGCTGACATGGGCGGCCTCATGAAATGCATCCACACCTTGACTGCCAAGGACAAACACCCCACCACCCCACTGCGCAGTGTTGCCAGTTATCTTTGTATTGCTTGACAACTCTAATTGAGAACCAGCTTGTACATGCAATGCCCCTCCTCTTGCTGCAGCTGTGTTGTTCACAAACACACCATGTGCCACAGTCAGGCGTGCAGGTTTGAGCACGTATGCGCCAGCTCCTTCTTGTGCTGTGTTGCCGCTCACTGTCCCACCCACAATGCTGACAACTGCGAAATGTTGCACAAAGAGACCACCTCCTTCTGATGCAGAGTTGTATGCAATCAAGCTCTTGATGAAAGAGGCCGTTGTGTTATCGTCTGCAAGCAAGCAACCGCCAGCTGCTGTCGCTGTGTTGCCCACACAGCTGCTATCAACAACAGTTATGTTTGGACCTCCTCCAGACACCCACGTGCCTGCGTCAATAGCCCCGCCACGCATGATTGCAGTGTTGTTCACAAAATGACACCGGACAAACTCCAGCTGAGCGTACCCATCCTGCGCGCGAATTGCCCCACCGCTTGCTGCCATGTTGTCAGCAAACATGGTGTCAACGAAGGTCGCTGCTGCCTGGTCGTTGGCAAACCCGCCCCCACCAGTCCCACTGGTGCCGGTACCGACAGCAACATTGGACATAACATGACAGTGTAACAGCGTGGTGTTTGAAGCACCTGACAAAAAGAGACCGCCTCCACTTCCTGAGGCTGTACTCCTGCTGATGTTGGTGGTACTTAAAACAACCTGCAATACATGCAGCAAAGCATATACAACCCACCATTGTGGCTGGGTGCAGGGCAAGTCATCGCTGCTCTGGAAAAGTACGTGCTGGCCTGTCCAACTTCTCCGCACAATCGCACGCTGCTGTATGCTGCTGACCAAGTGGTGGTCTGCACGCTGGACACAGGTGCAAATCGCTGGCCAGCTATCAGCATTGCACTGCACGGCACCCCTCTGATCATTGGTGGTGCAAGGCCATCTTCGCTGGTGCCATCTCCTGAGCTGCTGCTGTCAGCCGCACGATGCTCCTGCCTCAGCCATATGCATGTAACTAACCACCAACAAGCATGTAACTAACCACCAACATGGATACTTACGCTGGAGTGCTGTCCAGCCCACAAGGAGCCTCCTTGTTCTGCTGAGTTGTTGTGCAGCAGACAGCCACGCATGGTGAGCTGGGCGCCTTGAGCAGCGTGCACGGCCCCGCCCCAGCCCTCCACCTTGTTGTCTGTGATGGTGCATGCATGGCAAGCAGCTGTGGCGTTGCCAGCAATGTACAGCGCTGCACCCCCCTCCAACGCAACCAACGCAACGTGCGGGGATGCGGTGTTGTTTGTGAATGTACTGTGATCCACCACCAAAGCTGACACATCGGCGGCTGATATGCAGGAACCGTTCAGTGTGTTCCCGCTAAATGTTGAATTGCTGACAACCAGGCTGGCGTTCCCAAGCAGCAGCACAACTGCGCCCATGGCATTGCCCACAAAGCTGCCATTGTTAATAGATGCTTGTACACGTCCACCAAAAGCGAGCAGCGCCATGTCGCCTGCTGCCGTAGCATTGATGGACGCACTGCCAACACCATGCACCACTGCATCAGTCAAAGTAACACTGTACTTGCCACAAAAGAACAGGACTGGGTCAAATGGCAGCGTTGCTGCCTGTTGCTTGCACTCATCATCTAACACCTCATCAATTCCTGAGGCATGCAATTTGCTGGCAACACCCAGGCCTGCCATGGCTGAGATGATGCTGACTGATATGCTGGCACCTGCATGATCGCTGGAAGTGCAGTTGAGGAGTGCAATTGTCGTTGGGGCTGTCTTGCCAGGACTGCTGCTGCTGCTGCTGCTGTGCCCCTGCAGCACCAGGTGGCACACACTGTGCGGTGCTGCGGCTTCATGCACATGTGCTGCACCACTCAAGCAAGCACTTGCCACCACCAGCAACAGCAGAAAGGCGGCTTCCGCCATGCCTGAACAGCAGCAGGCAGTGGCAGAACCAACAGGTTATCGCAACGGCATGACTCAGCCAGGCAAGCTGATACGACCAAATCAAGCCATGCAGAAGTGGTTAGTCGGGGTGATTTGATCTGCACTGTTCAAGGCAGGAAGCAGCTATGTACGGAGGGCAGATCTGCGCTCACTTGTCCTCTGCCAGCCACTACCTAGGTAGCAGGCCTGCTGGATGCTACCAACCGTGCATGACCTGATCTGCGCTCGAGAATGGCTTGATGTTCCGTGTCGCAGAAATCTACAGAGGTGGCTAAAGTACCTGTTTTGTCGTGGCAGCGTTTTTGGATGCAGGTAACCGCTGCCGACGAAATATCTCGCAAAGATGGTCTCCTAGGTTTCCGACCGAGCCACAGTTGCAGATGTTTGTGCCAGAAGCAGACGTTATATATTCTTATACTATAAGAAGGGACAATTCGTAAAAATTTGTGCAAGTGCATGTAATAGCGTGGTGTTGATCGCTAATATCTCGAGCCCGAGACAATGCTGAACGCAAGTCAGTGAACTCTACGAAGGTGCTCCGTACTGCACAGACAGCATGATCCTGCTGCCTCAGCTGTTGCTGGTTGCCGCAGTGCTTGCAAGGACGTCGGCCGCCGCTGATGAGTCAGTCGTAGAGTGTAGCCTGGTGCTCATTGGCCACAGCAACAACAGCAGCTTCAACATTAGCGACGGGAGCAGCAGCAGCATCGTCCTTCCCATGCCAGGGGTAGCACACGCAAGCCTGCACTGCACAGGCCAGGGCAGGGTTGCTGTAGCGGTCAACTCGACATATATGAGTAAACATGCTGCCAACTTCACAGGAGTGACTGTAGTTTCAAGCTCCGACTGCAAGCAGCAAGCAGATGGAGAGACTCATATCTACCCACTGCTGCGGTTCTGCGGCAGCTACACCGTGCGACTGCTGCAGCCTCTTGTGCAGCGTGTATGGCTGCAAAATGGCAGCGACGCTGCCACAGATGCAACTGAAAGTTGGCTGGGTGCTGTGCTAGCGTTTGCTGATGGTGTGAATGCAACCATACAATCTGGCTGGTTTGTGAGCAATGCCGCAAAGTATGTGCTGCTTGTTGAAGGCACTGCACGTGTGTCTGTTAAAGGTTCGTCTATCATCAGTTCTCTTGGTACAGCAGCTGCAGCAGTGGACAACTCTACACTGCATATGTCGTCGAGCATTGTTGCGAACAACGTTGCAGCAGCTCGTGGAGGCGGGTTGCACATCTCCACGTCTGCAATTGTCAGCATCACCAACAGCACAGTCAGCAACAACAGTGCTGTGCACGGAACGGCCATATTCATCACTGGCGGGTCTACTGTTGTTTTGACCAGGTGCCTGGTAGCTAACCATAGCAGCACATATGGGGCTGCCGTGTATGTGATTGGCACGTGCCAGCTGCTGGTTGCACACAGCATTTTCAGAGGCAACAAATCTCCCCTGAACGGTTATGGCGGCGCCATTGTTATCTGGGGGTCTGTTGTTGTGACCGTCAGCAGCTCGCGGTTTGTTGCCAACAGTGCAGGGTTTGGCCCGGCCATGTTCATGCAAGGTACAAGCTTGACAGTGTCGGACTCTGATTTCCGTGACAATGAGGGCTACGAGGGAGGGGTGGCTCATGTCAAGCTGCAATCGCAGGTGAGGTCAGGCTCTGCAAGCAGCTGCTGTGCAGTGGATATGCGATCAACGGCATTGAGGATTTGCAAGATGTGCACAGGTGCGGGTCAGGCACAGACCCTGCAGATTGCACCCTATGTGTCAGCACCTCAAACTGCAAGCAGCAGTTGCCATCATGGCTGCTGGATGCAACACTTGAGCATGCCCGATAGGAGTTCAACCCCTCTTGCAGACGTGTTGCTGCTGCCGCTGCTGCCGCTGCTGCCGCCGGTGCTCGCCTTAGGTGGTCTGGCAGCGCTGCAACTTCACCGGCAACAGCGCCAGTGTAGGAGGGGCCCTGTTCTCCATGAGCTCGAGCAACACCACGCTCATCAACTGCTCTCTGCAGCACAACAAAGCGGTCATGTCTGCTGCGGTGCACGTTCAAGACAACTCAAGCGCAAGCATTATTGGCACGAGGCTGGCACACAACACAGCAGCCGTGAGCCCGATGGGAGACGGCGGCAATGGTGGAAGCGTTGGGGTTGTTCAGCAGGCTCATGTGAGTGGCGCATCGAGGGTGGCTCGGCTTGTGACGCCTTAGCCTGGCGCTGCAATGGCATCATGCTGCAACCAGGGGCTGGACCTGTATACTGCGCACCTGGCGGTTGACAGTTGTGCAGCGTGTCGCTGACAGCTGACGGCTGTGCAGCATGTTGGCACAACCGCAGTGGTGTGACGTGGTCATTGGGTGTGCCCAGCCATGAGCACATGACATGCACCATGTAGCGCTCGGCAATTGCCAATTGGTGTGCAGCTCTGACTGGTCTCTTGCAGCTTCATGTTTACGCATTAGTACACCACCATCTCCTTCTCTCCCGCATAATTTGACACCACAAAACATGCGCGACACTCTACAGTTACAGTGTTGTCAGAGCCTGGCATTTGTTACTGCTTTGCGCTAACGGAACAGGCAACATGCACATTACAGCAGTGGCCACTGTGTTGAGCTGTTCAGCACATCATCATGCTGCTGTTGTCATGTCTTTGATGAGATTCAGCTGACTGCTGCCCTGCCCCTGTGGTGCACCAGGTGAACATCGTCCGCAGTGTGCTGATCAACAACACAGCTGAGCTAGGCGGCGGGGTGTTTGCAGAAGGAACAGCTACAGCAAGCATAACAGGCAGCTCGCTGACCTCCAACATGGCGAACCAGCGTGGCGGAGGGGTGCACGTGACAGCCAATGCTTCACTAGGCATCTCGCATAGCTTAATTGCCAGAAACCGTGCTCAGGCTGGTGCGGGTGTGTTCGCAAGTGGCACAGGCAGACTGAGCGCTGTTGGGTGCAACATATCAGACAATGCTGCGTCTGTCAGCGCAGGCGGGCTTGGAGCTGATGCTTCAGCTCAGCTGTACATTGACGGCAGTGTTGTGAAGTGGAACACAGCTGTGGTGTATGGGGGAGGGGTGGGGGTGGATGGGCAAGCTAGTGTCGCCGTGCTGCGCAACTGCAGCATTCAGTCAAACACAGCAGACTGGGGTGCTGGTGTTGCTTACAGTGAAGGACAGGTCAACAACGTGTATGAGTCCAAGCAGTACATTACAAATAACACGGGCAAATACAGTCCCAACATCTCACCACCGGTCGCAGAGCTGTCCATTCTTGGCAGCAGCACTGTGACGGGCTTTGTCAGCCAGCTTGGGTCTGATCAGAGTGTGCTGCCTGTGAGGCTGAACGTGTCTGGCCCTTTTGGTCTGCCCTGTGATGGCCAGCTGGTGCAGGCGCTGCTGAACGGCACACAAGCGCTGGGCGTGAATCGTTCCGATAGCAGTGGTGTTGTGCTCATGCGCTTTACCATACGGCAGCCACCTGGGCTGCATGCTATTGTGTTTGATCTAGTGCCTGGTGTTGGTCAGAAACCTGTCACCCACTTGAAGCCTGCCAACCTGAGCCTGCAAGTACGCAGCTGCATTGTTGGTGAGGTGACGCCTGCGCCGGATGCCTGCCAGGCATGCCCTGAGGGCTCATTCAGCCTCAACCCACACAGCAGCAGCTGCAGCGACTGCCCACCCGGCGCTCAGTGCCCTGGCGGCTTTGCGATTGTGCCGCTGCCTGGCAGGTGGCACTCGGCACCAGAGTCACCCCAAGTGCACAGGTGAGCACCAGGCGGGGCATTGCTTAGAGACCATGCATGTATATGCTGTGACGGCGTCGTGTGGCGACAGCACACGCTGAGGTGTAACTACATCGTTATCAAGCAACGTGTCCCAGGCCTGCCAACCTGCATTGCAAGGCCACCCAAATCTCGCAGTGGTTGGCAAAACACCTTGTCAACAACACATCCTGTGCACTGAGCATACTTGCACACGCCTGTGTGGTTCTGGCTAGTGACGCTTGCCATGCTGCTGCCATGTTGGGTGCAGGTGTCCGAACCCAGCCGCTTGTCTAGGCGACAGGGTTGAACTCGCAGCGTGCGCTACCTCGCAAACATGCCGCGCTGCAGCCGGCACTGACAGCAGCTACACAGACCTGCAGTGCTCATCTGGTTACAGGGGCAACATGTGTGGGGCGTGTGCACTAGGTTACGGCCTAGTAAAGCCATTCACATGTCGGCAGTGCTTGCCACGAGCTGTGCTTGTGGCCTTTTATGTTTTGTCTGCATGTGTGTTGCTTGCAGTCATGAAACTGTTGTGTCATTTCTCAGCAGCTAGTGGCAGTCAGTGTCTCCAGACGCAGACATCGCTGCAGAACACATGTGCTCCGGTTGCTGGCAGCAATCCGCTTGCCGAAAGTACGGTTCCTCAAGCAAGCAGCAACCTTGTAAGCTTGCATGCAAAAGTGCAGGTTTCCGACCAACTGCGGCCGCTGGTGCTGTACATGCAGTACACGCTCATCCTTGCCAGCGTCACTGGTGTGGAGCTGCCTGCGCCACTTGCATACCCACTGCAGGCACTGGCGTGGGCCTGGTCCCCTGCTGTGCCTGGCACACTGAGCATCGAGTGCATCCTGCCACACGGCAGCCGCAGCAGCAGCATCCCTGTGAGCATTCAGCGCATGCTGTTTGATCTGGCGATGCCTGTGGTCATGCTTTTGTTACTACTGGCTGCTGAAGCTTCACTTTTCAAGCTGTTCCGCATTAGACAGGCTGTTGGTGTCAAAGCTAGGCTAGGTGGCAGTGCCATGGTGGTGTGCTTCTTCTTCCTGCCATCAATCCTACGAACCACGTTCAGCTGGTTTGCATGCATTCCCATTGATAACCCTGTTGCTGCTCCTTATGTTGCTGGTGCTGTTGGCTCATTTTGGCTGCACGACCCTGACCAGCTGTGCTATCAGGGCTACCACAGGGCTTGGGCGCTGGGGCTTGGCATCCCCCTGCTGGTGCTGGTGTGCGGGCTGCTTCCAGCTGGCATCTTGTGGGTGGTGCTGTGCAACAAGCATCGCTTGACTAACCCTGCATTCATGCGCCACTATGGCTTCCTGCTGAGATCTTACAAGCCAGCTTACAGCTGGTGGGAGGCAGCTGTGCTTGCGCAGATGGTGCTGTTGACAGCGGTTGGCGTGTTCAGCTACAGCTTGCGTCCTTTGCAGGATATGGTCATGACACTTGCAGTCACCGCTGTAGCAGCATCTTTGCTTGCATGCCAGCCGTACGCGCAGCCGGCGGCCGGGCGCACGATGCTGCTTGGCGTGTACTGCCTGCTTCTGACCAACCTGGGGCTGTGGTCCTTCTCCGCCTTTCAGGGCTTTGTGCCTGGTGTGGTTTACAGGGTTGTTGTGAGCATACTACTGCTGCTTGTTAACTCAGCATATGTAGCATCAGTAGTGTGGCAGATGGCTAGGCTTGTTGACTGGCGGCAAAAATTGAAGACTGCGCTGGTGACGGTGGTCACCTGGTGCGGGGATGTGTATGCAGCCATTGCATGGAAGTGCAGGCAATGTTTGGTGCAGTGTCAGCATGCCATGTGAAGGCTGCGCAGAAGCTTCGGGTTGTTGATGGCCTGAAATGCCACTTACAGGTGAAATGGATGGGCTGCAGTCTACTGACTCACAGCCGTGACAGCTTCATTCATCAGTGGGTGCGCAGCAGTACTGGTGCTTGTACTACATGATGTGCCAGCCTTGCTTGCGTGCGGGGGATGGCGGTGGTGGACGGGAGGTATGCCCAGTGTTATGCATGCTGGTGCCGTGTCCTTTGACATGTCACTATGACTGACAGGCAGGGCACAACACACAGGCTGTCCAGACAGGGCACAACACACGTTCATGCCTGATTGGTCATGGTAGGGTGTGAAGGCGCATGCAGTCTCCTTGTCATCACTGTCATGCCGTAGTGTGTCTGATTGCCATAATGTGGCGTGTGGTCATCTTCAGGGCTAGTGTTCTGCATGCTGTGCCAGCAGGCACTGCATGCATGCATTTGGCTAGCACTTCTCTGGTGAATCATGAGTGCACACAGCATATCTGAGGGTGTGCAAGGATACATGTGGTGACAACGTGAGCTGTCAATGCATTAGTGACTGCTGAGTTCCCGCAGTCTGAGGACATGTCCTGGTGTGTGCTTGTGAGGCCTTGAGTCCTCGCAAGTCCCCTCGGGAATGATAGTAGTTTGATCATGATTGTACGACGGTAACATCCAATACCTCTGGCTGCTAGCCTTCTCAGGATCCCCGGGACCATGTGTATAGCAGATGCAGCGCTGCCTGCGTGGAGCATGCAGTGCTCTGCACATATCTATACATGCCTCCTTCCTGAATTTATGCGGCGTTGAGTGTGCACATACAACCCGTAGCTTGGTCATTCGTGCCATGTTGAGGCTGACAAAGCACCTGTAGCAAAACACCTGGCGACCGCTGAGGATGTGTCGACACGTGTCACATGCCCCACCAGCGCCTCCAAACTCTGACGGCCGCCTCCACCTACAGTAAATCGGCGCCGCACGCAGCGCTGCTGCTGCAGCAACAGCAGCAGCAGCACTCCTTTGCATGCATGCAGTGCTGTGTCCTCATACACTTTGCGATGTGCCCTTACACGTGCTGTTGTTACAGCCAACCCACCCCGCAATGAATCGTCAACCAAGGGAGTGCCTGGTCACCTTTCACGTCTTGCAAGACAATCATTCTGTACACAACTTGTGTTGAACATGGGTTGAACAGGTGTTCAAGGGTGCCAGCGACAAGTACCGTACATGTGCACAGTAACTGTGCGGACTCATTCGACAAATCTTAGATTCACTGATTACAGGGCACAGCACTGCATGCACGCAAAGGCTAGCCCACCTCACTGCATAACGTCTGCGTCCTGCTCACTCCGTAATGCCTGCGTCCTTTTCTCCTCTGATGCTGCACTGAAGGCCTCTGATGCTGCACAGAAGGCTGCAGCCTAACCAGCCTCCACAGCAGTGACCCCACAAACAAAACATGGCCACACAGCACAACAGACCCCGCAGCAATCCGCGCTACATTAGAGAATTGGAAACCAGAGTAACTCAGAAACTGTACATTTGCCATGTTGCTGAAAAAAAGGCAGCACGTGCACTGCAGCATAGTCGCATTTGCTGCTGGCAACACGTACGGCGCAGCAGCTATCTGCAGCAGACCCAGCACAGCCAGAATGCTGCTGAAGGCAATGATGAGGTGCAGGGGCCCAAGCCTGTGACCAAACACAGCAATGGCTGTCAGCACGGCAGTCTCATACAGCACCACAACCTCCCACCAGCAGCAAACAGGCTTGCAAGCGCACACCAGGAACCCATCTCGACGATGGCGGCTTTGGCGCTTTTGCTGCCGCTGCTGACGCAGATGGCGAAGTAACTCCCACACCAGAGCAGCTGGCAGCACTCCACAAACCAGCACCAGCAGTGGAATGCCCAGCCCCAGCGCCCAGGCCCTGTGGTAGCCCTGATAGCACAGCTGGTCAGGGTCGTGCAGCCGGAAGGAGCCCACAGCACCAGCAACATATGGTGCCGCAGCAGGCACATCCATGTGAATGCATGCAAACCAGCCTAGCGTAACTCGCAGCACAGTTGGCATAAAGAAGAAATACACCACCACAGCACTCATCAAAACGGTGGGTTTAAGCATGAGAGGTGATGACTGCCTCTTGCACAGCAATGCAATGGCAAGCACTGTGCTGTTTATGGCAAGCAGCAGCACCAACATCACACAAGGCAGTGCCAGGTAGAATAGCATGCGTTGGATGCTTACAGGGATGCTGCTGCTGCTGGCATGTGGCAGGATGCACTCGATGCTGAGGGTTTCGGGCACCGCTTTGTGCCTGGTGATGGTCAGAGGCCTCTTGACAGTTGGAAGCCGGCCAACCTGAGCCTGCAAGTGCGCAGCTGCACTGTTGGTGAGGTGACGCCTGCGCCTGATGCCTGCCAGACATGCCCTGAGGGCTCATTCAGCCTCAGCGCACACAGCGCCAGCTGCGACAGCTGCCCACCCGGCGCTCAGTGCCCTGGCGGCTTTGCGGTTGTGCCGCTGCCTGGCAGGTGGCACTCAGCACCAGAGTCACCCCAGGTGAGCAGCAGCAATGATCACTCATGAGCCAGGGTGACACAAAGCAAGCAAGCTGGTTCAACAGAGCGGAGCATTCTGCAGGCAACACGCTGCTGCTGTGCCCGGCCCTTCATGTATGCAGCTGCTGCATCATCTGCTTGCTGCATCGCCTGCCTGCTGCATCGTCCAGAACATACACACATGTGTGGTGAGCTATTGAACAGCGTCTCTAGCCACCCTTAGCTCAAGCGCACACTCAAAATGCTGTAGATCAGACAACGTTGCCCTTGAAAACATCGGTACTTGGCATGCTGCTGCAGGTGTCTTTATCCAGCTGCCTGCCAAGGTGACAGAACCGCACTTGAAGCGTGTGCTACTTCACCGCCGTGCCGTGCTGCACCCACCACTGGCATCAGCTACACAGACCTGCAGTGCTCACACGGCTATCAGGGCAACGTCTGTGGTGCTTGCGCAACTGGGCACGGCCTAGTCAAGCCGTTCACGTGTAGGGAATGCTTGCCGCGTGCCGCACTCGCTGTGTTGCATGCTGCGTCAGCCTGTGCACAGGCCGCACACGTGTGTTGCTGGCTTTCATGAAGCTGCTCTGCCATGTGTCTATGGCTGACGACACACGGACACGCTCCACTCAAACACAGGCACGCTCTGCTGCGGTTGGCAGCAGCCAGCTTGCAAAGGGTGTGCAAGGCTGGCATACTGATAGCATGCATAAAACGGCCGGCAAGCCGCTGCAGGTGTCAGATCTGCTGCGGCCGCTGGTGCTGTACATGCAGTATGCACTCATCCTTGCCAGCGTCACTGGTGTGGAGCTGCCTGCGCCACTTGCATACCCACTGCAGGCACCGGCGTGGGCCTGGTCCCCTGCTGTGCCCGAGACCCTCAGCATCGAGTGCATCCTGCCGCATGCCGGCAGCAGCAAGGTTCCGACAAGCATTCAGCGCATGGTGGTATATCTAGCGATGCCATTTGTCCTGCTGGTGTTGTTGCTTGCTGCTGAGGCGACAATTTTCAAGCTGTTCCGCAGCAGGCAGGCAGCGGCGGTAGGGGTGAGAGACAGGCTAGGTGGCAGTGCCATGGTGGTGTGCTTCTTCTTCATGCCATCAATCCTGCGCAGCACGTTTGGCTGGTTTGCTTGCATACCGGTCGATTCACCTGCTCCAAGTGGTGGCGGTGCTGTGGGCTCCTTCTGGCTGCACGACCCTGACCAGCTGTGCTATCAGGGCTACCACAGGGCCTGGGTGCTAGGGCTGGGCATCCCCCTGCTGGTGCTGGTGTGCGGGCTGCTGCCTGCTGGCATCTCATGGGCGGTGCTGCGCAACAAGCAGCGCTTGAGCAAACCCAGCTTTGTGCGGCACTACGGCTTCCTAGTGCGGTCTTACAAGCCTGCGTTCTGCTGGTGGGAGGCAGCAGTGCTGCTGCAGATGGCAGTGCTGACAGCTGTCGTTGTGTTCAGCTACAGCCTGCGTCCCCTGCAGAAATGGGTCATGAACCTCACGATTGCGGCTGTCATCGTGTTGCTGCTTGTATGCCAGCCGTACGCGCAGCCGGCGGCTGGGCGCACGATGCTGCTTGGTGTGTTTCCCCTGCTGCTGACCAGCCTGGGGCTGTGGCCCTTCTCCGCCTTCCAGGGCTTTGCGCCTGGTTGGATCTACAGGACTGTTGTGGGCACCGTCATGCTTTTGGTCAATGTGGCGTTCGTGGATCTGTAGTGTGGCAAATTGCTAAGGTTGTTGACTGGCCAGGGGTGAAGGATCGGATGAGCACCGCATGGGCAGGTGTCACTGCAAGAGCTGCTGTGTGGGCACCGTGTGCCAAGGGCAGCAGTTGTGACAGCAAGCACGCACGCAGCACTCATCGTAGTACCACCGGTGAGCATTAACCAGATGCTCTTGAGAGAGTGTTCGATGCATTGCTTTGGCAAAGCAAAAGCACTTGCGTGCTGTGTCCCTGCCCCCGCAACCCAGCTGTACAGCCTGACTTCGGCAAGCTGCCTTGGTCATCGCCGCCATGGTGATGGTCCTGATTTGAGATTGCTGAAGTGTGTGCACGTGCATTGGTGGGCTGGCCTCTACGGCTCAACGTTAACCTGATGTGTGGCAGCGTCAACATACATGTGGTTTGGTTTTACTGTCAGCAACCTGGCATGCTGCGTGAAGAAACAGCACCGATGTGGGCCCGTAGGTTGCAGGGGTGGTTTGGATAGACACAGCACTGTGCTTGCATGCAAAGCAAAGGATCTTGCTGTGTTAGGAGTTGATTCTGCAGGACGACGTCTGCTTTCACAAGCCCTACCACCGCCAGGGGTGGATAATCCTAGGAAAACTCCAGTGAAGAGAGCGGATAATCAACAGGATACCCACCAAGTTATCCATCAGGTTATCCTTGCTGCAGTAGGTGGGTAACCGTTTAACCGAGGGTAAAATTGTCGCTTTTCGAGTAATCCGTTTGGATATCAGGTGCTCACGGATAATCGCTGTGGATATATCCTATATATCCTTGATGGGTAATCCTTTTGGGTAGTCATCGTGTGGCGGATCATCTGCCGCGGTGCTGACGGATATTCCAGTACACGCAGGGCATATAATCAGGCGCTGCTAGGGGTCACGCTGTCGTTGCTGGGCCGACATTGGTCAATATGATCCCATATTATGGCTCCTTTGATACAATCAAGAAAGTTACACATTGAGAACATCCGCTTTAGAGCCATCATAATGCTGTAGCTCCTGCTGCAGCATGTGATACCCGCTGCAGGCCAGCTGCATTGCTGTATGCTCTGCTGGCTGTGCACCACACACACATACACGTGTACATGTATGACCTGCAGGGGAACATGAAGAGCAAATGTATGAGCAGCAAGGTGGCGGTCATGGAGACATTATGATTATTTTACTGCCTAAACACATGCAGTGTTGCGCACTATCTTGAATGAAGGTTCAACACAACCCAAGCACAGCAACCATAGCGGGCGTCTCTGCTCCCGCAGCACGCTGCCTACCTACAAACCATGCAAAGTTGGTGTCTGCCACAACCTGATTTGCAAGTACGAGGTTGGTTGCCGACAAGTTGTTAAAGCGTTGCTGCATGCTGCATCCATGCCCCGACATACACAGTGACAAACACGCAGACGCACACACACATGTGCGAGCTATGTATACATGACTTGCTGTGGCCCACCTGTTCCCCGCCCACAACAGCATCGGCCTCCAGCGCCTTGATGACGCCTGTTGCAGCTACCTTGTTGTTTGGAGCAACAGTCTGTACTTAAGTGTTGATCTGCAGCCAGGTGCCATTCTCATCTGTACGCGGCTCAGACTTGACACGCAGCAGCAACTGCTGTTGTTGCTTGTGCTGCTCTGCAATGTTCAGCACCTGCTCAACTGCTGCAGGCACGAGGCACAGCATACATGTAACAGGGGTCAGCATCAAGCCCCAGCTCTGACAGCAACAACAGCAGCGACCGCGCATGCAACCATGCAGTATGCCACAGACGATACCAAACGCCCAACAGCACAGTCAACCCAACAATAGAGAACAACGCAATCACCTGCATCACCACCAGCTCAAGCAGGCGAACAAAATCCTCGCTACCCGGCCCACCACCACTGCTGCTGCTGGGGAGAGAGCCACGCCCCACTGAGTTGGGGTCAAGCTGGGCTGCTGCTGGGGTGGCACAGGTGATGCAATGCCAGGTGATGCCTTAACTGCATGTGGTGTGCCTGCGCCCGCTGACTCAACTCCACAGGCTGCTGGCTCACCTGTACCAGACGTTGCTGCTGCATTGCCCGGCTGCTGTTGCGTGATGTCCTGCTTGTCCTTCTTCAGGCCTGCAGCAGAAGTGCATGCATGCATGCATAGCAGCAGCAGTAATGAGCAAGATACAATGCTCTGTGCAGCTGCAGTGTCAACTTGTAGTGTGGGCAGGAAAGGTGCTGAAGGGTAAACAACCGCTAAGCAACCCTGCGGATGAGACATGCACACAGGTGTAGCATACCCTAGCAGGTACACAACTGTTGCCGCGTTCAAGTCTTCTTCAGCGGTGCAACACCATTGACCATGTTGCGACAACCACATGTAGCATCTCTTTGCTGACTGTGCACAGCAGGATTCATCACCACGAGCACCACGCCCCAGGGCAGCACTCTGCACTACTGTAGTTACACTCAACACCAATTGCGTGCAACACAAGAAATGAATATAATGCTGGGTTGCTGCTGCAGGCAAACGCGCACCTGCAGTCCATGCCTACAGCAGCTGCTGGCTGTGATGCCCTGGCAATTCTGCTGCTCAGCATGCCTATCGCTGCGGCACACGGCTTGTTGATACACACCCCTTGACGTCTATTCATCATAACCTTGTGGTAAACGCCCAATACAACAGCAGCGGTGGGGCGCGGGGCCGATGGCGCTGATGCTATGGCTCGAATGGGTAATATGATGATGATGAGCAGCGGCAGCTGTCTCACCACCTGCAGCCAGGACTGGTTGCTGTGGTGGCTCCCGCCACGAAGCACACGAAGTTGAAGCCATTGAAACTGATTATTCAAACATTGTATGCACCAGCTCGCCAGAATGTTGCCTGCTTGCTGCCAAGAAGTGGGCCCCAACGGCTGCTGCCTGGGCTGCCTTCCACCGCTGCCCTGAAGCGAGCATCGGCCTCGGTGCTGCTGATCAGCGGAGATTCTGTTCGTTCTTATCTATTCGGCAGCACATCGAAGAGCGTATGCGCCGGCAGAGCATCAGTAAGACTGCTGTTCCTTGGTCATGGCAACGCAGCAGATCCTGCTGCGAGCATGGTCATAGGTTGTATTAGGTATCGAAAACGCACAAACAACACCGCGTGTACTTCGCAGGGAGTGGTCACCTGTTTGAAGCCTAATGACAGTCTGTCAGTGACAGCCACACCCGCTTGCACCCAGAAGCACCTGAGACCAGCGTTCACAAGAACCAGATGTAATGGTGTGAACCAAAGCACCGCCTGGAGTGTGTGGGTTGGTGCTAAACTAAGAACACCCCATCATCATGATGATGACTGACTCCTGGATCCCTACACTCCACATGTGATCACTGGATCTACTGTCATCTGTGCTTAAAGTCTGCAACCATTCGCCATCTCTACAAAATGCTAACTTGGCCGGCAGCAAGCAGGCGTGCAGCTGTGTGGCCTGACAGCGGCTGATGTTGCGCGTAGTGTGCGCTGGGGGCAGCTGTGGGTGGCAGCTGTGCACATGATCCTTAGGCAACGGTGATCAGCATTGCTGGCTGGCCATTCAGCTGTGTGCTGAATGCTGGTCTTGTTGTACCTGTTGCTGCTTTGTACGCTTTGACTGGATTGATGCTGGGCTTCTTCTTTTACAACAGTTACTTAAAAGTAGCAGTTGGCAGTGAACTTGGCCGGCGGTAAGCAGGCGTGCAGCTGTGTGGCCTGACAGCGGCTGATGTTGCGCGTAGTGTGCGCTGGGGGCAGCTGTGGGTGGCAGCTGTGCACATGATCCTTAGGCAACGGTGATCAGCATTGCTGGCTGGCCATTCAGCTGTGTGCTGAGAGCTGATTATGTTGTGCGGCGGCTGTTGATACTGATTAATTCATGCCAGGCTTTAAGGAGCCTCAGGCCTGTGTTGGGAGTGTACGGTAATCTGCCTTGACTGGTTCACAGGCGCTTGTGATAAATGATAATCCGCTGATTACCCGTAATACATCCTTTGCTATGAGGAATGAAACCAGTTGATAGATTATCCAACACCAGCACAGGGTAGTCACGGTATCCATCAGGTTTTCATCAAACAATTGCATTATCCCGCGGGATAAAACACCCCTGGCGTTGGTAGGGGAAGCCGTGCGGGTTGCGGTCCAAGCATTTGATTCTTCATGTCATGAGCAGTTTGTACCACTAAAGCCATCAGCATGCCTCAAAACACCTGAAAGCGCTACACCACGACGTGTTACATTGATGGATCTGCCGTCATCATCATGCTGTGAACTCTGGTGTTTGGCTGTTGCTGTCAGTTGTTGCCAGTCGCTGAACATATTGACGGGCTTCTGTTCTGTTCATTTGAAGCATTGCTATGGTTCAGAAAAGCCAGAAGAGGACGAGGCAACGATTGGATATGCAAACAAGTCACTCTGTATGTGCGCATGAGCGTGCATGTGTAAAACAAGCGCGCACACAGTCAGATCAGCATGCGCCAGTGCACCAGCTGAAGACCTGGCAGTCTGCAAGGGTGTTGCAAGTGGCTTCCACTGCACCAAGAGCAGCGCTTCCCTTGCAGCCCCACCCCACATCGCGGCCACAGCATCCATCACATGCCCCGCCACCACGCTACCACAGCAATCATCGCACAAGCCTGTCACTGTTCCAGACCCCAGCCATGTATGCTGCATAGTTGGTGTTACCAGCATGCCATACTCATTCAAGCGCACCCGCCAGCTCACGTGCCAGCTCCAGAGCCTCCACCTCCCCTTTGAGCCTCGCCACATGCGCTGCCAACTCCGCCGGCTGCGTGAAGAACAGCCGCATGACCGACCGCTCCAGCTCCAGCTCTCCGCGCTGCTGGTTCAACATCACGGCATACTCGTTCTGCCTCATCACCAGCCGGTGCATGTCGCGGCCCAGCGCCTGGCAGCAGCCCTCCAGCTGCTGCTGCGCCTCCGCCACCTCTGGCACGCGCAGCAGCGGCAGCGGGTGGTGGTGGTGGCCGCCGCTGCTTGCTGCGCTGCTGCTGGCGCTGCGCAGGCTGCGAATGCTGGGGGCCACACTTGCGGTGCCAGCTGATGAGGCGCCGTCCCAGCCCCCAGCGCTGCTGCCGACCTGCCCATGGTGGTGCGCCGGCGGTGGCACCAACGGCGCGCAGGTCTGGCCGGGTGGGAAGGCCAGCAGGTGCAGCTGCTGTGCTGCTGCCAGGTGTCGGTCGAGCTGCTGCGGCAGCTCATGCAGCAGCTGCTGCAGCTGGCTGTTGTGCTGCTGCGCGCTTGCCGACAGCTGCTGCAGCTGGTCCGAGAGGTGCTTGGATGGCATGTAGCTTGGGGTGTACGTGCTGCAAGCAGGATGGGCAGGAGGAGGTACAACTTGTATATTGACAGACTTACAATCGCACCAGGCAAATACAGCATGCAGGCATCAAGGAACCCGCTGACATAGTGTGCTTGGGCCTAGGCGCGCGGGAATGATGAGACGACAGCCGGTCCTCTAGTCAACAACGCCTCAAGACCCCTGTCGCCCAACAACCACAGCAACACACCGATGAGGCAGCCGAGCGGGGACGGAACAGAAGCGAACCCGCAATGCACACACGGCAGCAGCTAGCCAAATCCTCACCTGCGCGGCGTGCTTGCCAAAGCAGCAGCCAAGCTGCTGAAAGGCGTCCCAGGCTCTGCCGCAGCAGTGCTGCAGCCTGCCTCTGTAGGTGTCGGCTGCATTGACAAGCTGCCGCCAGCTGCTGCTGCGAGCGCCTGCAGGTACACGTCATCTGCCTGCAAGTTGCTGCGCTGCTGAGCCTGCTGCAGGGCATGCACGCCTGCTGCACACCTGCACACGTTGCAAGCAGCACGGCACATGCGCGATGACGTCCCAGAGTACCAAAGGAAGTGCCAAAGGAAGTGCAGTTGCATGAGTTATCGCGGTCAAACTCCGTATGCAGTCAGGTATTGCACCTTGCCTGACGAGTGCTTCGCGTGCTGCGACTGTGTGCACGCATGCGCTGTGGTACGCACCTGTTCATCCTCGCCTTGACTCGTTCGACATGCCCGTTCAGCTGCGCATGCGCTGCCTGCAGCTCCTGAGACAGCCAGTCCAGTCTGCTCCACTCCTGGCTGCCCATCATCAGCAACAGCAGGTGGCGGCTGGTCACATCCAGCAGCTTCAGCAGCACTGCCTGCTTGCGCTGCGCTGCAAGCGCCATCTTGTGCAGCTGCCTGTCATAGTCACCCTGCGCGATAAAAAGTGACACAGCGGCACAAGGACTTGACGCATGCAACGTCAAGCATAGCGCATACCTACCCCACTTGCAAGATTTCACATTACACGATTGCAGTTGTCTCTATCGGCTGATTGATGCAGCAACACGCGCCAGCTGCAGGTTGATGCAGCGACACGTCCCCTGGGTGGTATGGTCAGAGGCGCAGAATACATCACCACACAAAGCCCGCCGTATTGTCTGTACACTTTGGACCAGTTCACCGGCTGCCGTCACCGCTGCATGGGGCGCCAGAGGCAAAACCATGCGGTGGGTTGTCGCACCCACCGCCACAATGTAGGTGTCGTTGAGGCGCGCCAGATCCTCCGTGAGGGCGGTCAGCTGCTGGCTGCCCAGCAGCTGCCGGGCCTCCTCCAGCTCGGACACGTCATGCAGCAGCTGCACGACACAAGGCTGCGGGCAAGCATGCGTGCAAGCACAGAGGCAGCACAGAGGTGGCAGCAAGGCGGCAGGAGAACAAGCAGTTGATTGCAGCTCAGTGTCGGCAAGATTAAATACTGCTAGCCCTGCATGTGCATTGCCTTGGGCGCGCGTTGTCGCGTAGCTCAAGGCGCCCCAGAGGCACAGCCACAAGCAGAGCGTGCATACTCTGTGAGCAGGCACATGACAGGGATATGCACTGGCAAGTGTGCTGCTCTGGGGAGGTCCTGAGATTGGTTGTTACGCCCTGCCCAGCATTATGTGCCTGCTGGAGGTGCAGTACTTCTTGACCTTGAGGCGTGGCTTTCAGCGCTGCAAGCTGCACACTTTGACACGCGTCGCCACTAGACTGTACCAGTCACCAGCAGCTGCAGGTGCAGCTGCAGGCTAGGATGTGTGACTCACTGGTCCCATCTTCTTGAGCAGTGCAAAGCCGCCAGCTGATGACTCCACGTCCCCTGCAGCTGCCAACTGGCCCTTGAGGCCTGCACGGCGCACCACGCAGCAGCGCGGCAGAGCAAGCACATACACCAATTAGGAGTGTTCAGAATGCTTGGTGACGACAACATGTTTAGGCATCTTTATTAGTACAAGCGCCAAGCACAGGCAGCAAGCATGGGCCAAGGAAGTAACGAGGGCATTGGCCGCCACCAGCAGAAAAGAGCAAGCCAGGCTGCGCTGATCTCTGGCTGTTGCTGCAGCACACAAACACACTTCTGCACGACTGCCATGCAGACGCGCCCCTCACCCGCCTCCTTGACTTCTGCCCTGAGCATTTCGTCCAGGGCCAGCTTGAAGGACAGCCGCTGGCGTGTCAGCTCACGCAGCAGCGCCGCATTGCGCGCCTCCTGGTCAGCGTGCCGCCTGCGGCAGCAGCAGCAGCAGCAGCAGCAGCAGCAGCAGCAGCAGCAGCAGCAGCAGCAGCGCACTCATGCTGCAGGTTGCAGTGCCTGTGCAAGCTGCAGGGGACTGATGTGCATGTGCGGGCTTGCTCAGGAGGTACGTCAAGCCAAGCAGCCTGGGCCTGCAGCTCAGCTTGAAACACAACATGGAGCACGCGCACACGGAAGCGGTGACAAGGATGCGGGAGTCGTGGCGCAGCGAGGAACGCACACGGCCACATACTCCAAACGCAGGTAGGCGCCATGTGAGAGAGATGAGAGGATGCGTCGCGGCTTGCTCACTTGATGTCAGCACCCAGCAGCGCCTCTGCTCTGTTGCTCTTGCCCCGCGCTCGCGGTGTCAGCATTGATTGCTGCTGCTGCTGCTGCTGCTGCTTGTCTGCCTGCTGCCGCCGTGGCGTGTGTATCAGAGCAGATGGGAAGCCCGCCTGAGCTGCGCCTGCAGTTGCTGCTCTGCGGGGCGACATGTCAGCATGGTGCTGCTGCTGCTTCCGGGTTGGGGACTCCGCTGGCACGTCTGCTGCTGCTGCTGCTGTTGGTGCTGCTGTCGGGTCCAGCTGACGCACAACGCCAGCTGCGTTGAGTAGCTGCATGGCCCTGCAAGTGCAGCCCACAGAGGCACGGCAGAGTCATGCACACAGTGTAGTAACCTGCAGCACGTGAGCTGCGGCACGCGGTGACATGCAGACGTTGGCTGCAACTGCAGCTGCCAGTCGTTATAAGGCCCACGCATCATCAACAGCAACAACTGAGCCTGTACCAGGCACATCAAGGCTCGCAGCAGGTTTGCAGCTGCGTACCTGTTGAACAGCTGCCGTGCCGCCTCATCTTGCTCGCCGTAGCTTCCAAGGTCAGCGGCACACAGCAGCCACTGCTCCGGGCGCTCGCTGGCCAGGCTCGCCAGGCTGCTGCACACGTCCCGCAGGCCTTGCAGCAGGCTGTTCAGGTCTGCACTCAGCTTTTCGAGCTCTGCCGTGGCAGCTGCAAGCTCGTGGTTGGCATGCGCCTGCAGGAAGGCAAGAGAAGGTGGTGGACGGCAGAGCAGCAGGGTTGGGTCGGGGGTAGGAAGCGCCACAGCAGTGCTGTTCAGTCCAGCCTCGTCTCTTCTCTGCTCCCCTTGCTGCTCACGTAATGCTGTTCACGAACACGTAAAAAAGAGCTGACAGCTCAACACATATGCACACACTACCCGAAACACACAGCGCAGATGCTTTGTAATAGCCTCCTTCTGCGGCGCTGTTTGTTTTGCTGAATTGGCTCTGCTGCACACTGTTTGCACACATAAAGAGCACAGCTGTGCGGTCAGCTGTGAGAGGTGTGCTGAGCATAGCTGAGGAGTGTGCGCATGCGCCAGCAGCACAGCACCTTGTGCCCACACCTGCAGTCTGATGTAGAGAGGCTGGCGGGAGCGCTGCTTGCGTGTTGAGGCGTCCAGCTGACTGGACAGCGCCTTGAGTGTGGTGACCTGCTGCTCTAGGTGCTGCACATACTGCTCCTTAGCCTGCAGGAACACCATTGAAAGCAACAACACGTCTGAGTCACTGGAAAACCCATGCGTTGTTGGGGGTGCGGTGAGGGCAGTTGTTGGCTGCTTGTGCTGTTCATTTGGCAAAGTATTGGCGAGCGCTGCAGGACAGCTGCACTTTTCCAAATGAATGAAGCTGACACCACTCTGCTCAACAAGCTTACATGGCCAACAAAAGATTGCTGCAGTATCATGCGAGTGGTGTAAAGCAGATGGCAGCAGAGCATGCCGCCGCCAGTGAAAATGCCTGCCAACATGCAGCTGACAGGCCAGCTGATACCCGCTGATGCTGCCGTGCTCCTCACCTGCACCTGGCGTTGCATGTCTGCATCCGAGGCAGCGCCCATCCATTGTTGATCCTTACCCTGCTGATCCTGCTGCTGCCCGTCATCCATCTCATCATCACTGCCACTGCCCAAGGCATCGTACAAATCAGCGTTAGGGCCCTTGGCCATCATCAACTCTGAGTACTCCTGTTGGTCCCCTGGCGCCACAAAGTTCTCCTGACTGATTTTGCCAGAAATAAATCGGAACACCGGCGCATTCTCCAGCCATGCTACTGTGCTAGGGGGCAGTTCTGCCTTGAAACCAGCGGACCGCAGCAGCTGCAGCAGGCTGCCCTCCTGCACACCTAGGTGCTTGCCCCTAGGCGGCATATCCGGTCCCTTCGTTACCGCCGGCAGTCGCGTTAAGCAGTTGAACAGCGATTATTATGCAGAATCGAAAGTTGCAGACACTCCTGGTGCCTGTTTTTGAGTGCTCCCAATCAGTTCTCAACAACCAACTGCCCATGAGAATTATTAAATAGTATCTAGTGGTGTTATGGCTGCAGCACCATCGCTCGCGAAAGAGACAGCAAATTTGAAAGCGACAACAGTGTGTTAGCTGTGGTGTCCATCCAGTTTAGAGACGGACTCAAAGATTGTAGCACTGAAACAGGTTGATTGGTCATTAGTGGAGCTTTAACAGAAGAACCGCTGATGTCTGAGCGCAACATTTTTGCCCTGCAATGCCACGCACGCAGTGAGCTCAACTCGGCGGAACACTACACGAATCTCGCAGCTCAACGTTGCATGATGTTGATTGTGACTGAGTGCGGCTGGTGCTAAAAGGTGAACCGCTGCTCTGGTGCTGGTTGTGGTGGTGGTGGTGCTGCTGCTGCTGCTGCTGCTGCTGCTGCTGCTGCAGGCGCCAGCCACCCCTGCCTTCTCTCCAACTTTAGTCTTTGATGCTTGAGTTCACCCCTTTCAGTTAAAGCATGAGCACTGTGCGCATCACTGAGTACAGTCTGCAGTGCAGCTGCTCTCCTGATGTAACAAGATGCAGCCCTTGCAAGCATGGCATGCAGAGCAGCACTCAAAGCATCCGGCCACCTCGCAAAGATATTGACTGCCAACACTCGTTGCAGGTCCCCTCAGCATGTCAGTGTTGAGCCTGCGCAGGGCCTGCGAAGCATCACTGCACACGCGGCGCCACGCAGCAACTCAACGCTGCAGCCACTCAAGCAGAGCAGCAGCAGCAGCAGCAGCAGCAGCAGGGCCAGCAGCAGCAGCAAATGCAGAGGCCTCTCAGGAAGCTGATGGGCATGATTCAGGCAGCATAGAGCAGGAGAGCCAGACCCCGACAGCAGCAGCAGCAGCAGCACCTCCAGTCGTGCTGACTCCACTGCAAACACGCAGCAGGGCACCCTTGAGAGGCCCACTCGGCGAGTGGAGGGATGTGTCTGTTGACAGGGGCTACATCCAGCAGCCACAGGAGTGGCAGCAGCGGAGGCGACAGCAGCAGCCTCAAGAGCAGTGGCATTGCCAGCCGGGACAACGCCAGCAGCAGCGAAGCAGCCAGCAAGGGTGGCACCGGCATGCAGAGGACGCTGGTCATCGACGCCAGCAACCGCCTGACCGAACTCTGCAGAGTAGTGGCAGCAGCAATGGCTGGGATGTGCAAGGGGCCAGAAGCAGCCGGCGAGATCCTGGACAGAATCACAACAGCAACCGCAGGCGTCAAAATAGCAAGAGCAGGCATGAGGGCACTGGAAGACAGCAAGGACCAGCTGCCTTGCCGTATAAACCGCAATGGCAGGGCCAGGGCCAGAGCCAGAGTCAGAGCCAGAGCCATCAGCAGCAGCAGTGCCAGCAGCAGCAGCAGCAGCAGCAGCAGCAGCAGCGGCAACAATGGCGTCAGGCCCGAGGTGGCGCAGCAGGTGCTGCCAAGTTGCTGACGCACCACATAACACAGCAAGACAGCGCAGCAGGCCTGCTGCAGCTTATGACAAATGCAGCAGGCCAGCAGCAGCAGCAGCCAGCAGCTGCTGAACATCATCCACGTTTCAACCGCATGTCGGGTGCTCGTTGATCTGCAGAGGCGGCAGCAGCAGCAGCGGCATGGCCAGCAGCAGCAGCAGCAAAGCCTGCAACTGGACACTGCTGAGCTGCTGCAGCTGCTAGAGCAGCTGGTTGGCAGCAGCTGCAATCAGCAGCTGCAGGGACGCTGGCAGCTGCCAACCCAGCATGGGAACCACCCTGCTGGCAGCACTGCTGCTGCTGGCGGCACAACCGCCAGCAGCAGCAGCACTAGCAGCAGTGCTGCGCCTGCGCTGGACACCCGCAGCTTGTCGACCATCGTCTACTCATGGGGCAAGCTGCAGCACAAGCCTGACCGGCAGCTGCTGGAGCTGCTGCTGGACGTGCTGCTGAACAACCTGCAGCAGCAGCAGCAGCAGCAGCAGCTGGCAGAGCACCCTGCACAAGTGGAGCAGCAGCAGCAGTATGCAGGGAGTGGTGCCTGGACAGCTGAAGACAGCAGCAGCAGCAGCAGCAGCAGCAGCAGCAGCAGCGCTAGGGTTGCCAGTGCCGCTGCCGCAGCTCAGGCCACCTGCAGGGCGCTGTCAAACCTCTGCTGGGGCCTCAGCAGGCTCGGGTACACGTGCAGCGCTGAGTACAGCAGCGGCAGCAGCAGCAAGCAGCAGCGGCAACAGCAGCAGGGGCTGCCCGGCAGCAGCAGTACTGGAGCCGGCTCGCTGAGCTGACGCTGCAGGTGGCACCTGCTGCTGCCACGGGCAGGGACCTGTCGAGCCTGTGCTACGGCTTCGCAGCAGGTGCGGCTGTGTCTGTCGGCAGCAGGCACAAGGTTTGTGGTTGCAGGCAGCCGTTGCCTGCTCTGACCATGCTGTAACTGGCACCATGAGCAGCGTTTGATGGTGTGATGTCTGTGTGGAGTGCCCGTGTAGCCTGGCCTCTGCTAGCAGGCACCGCACGGCGGCTGAAGTGGACTGCGGTGAACTGCTGCTGCGGGGGCTCCTTGCAGCCTGGCTGCTGCCGGCACGCACCACTGCTCGGCTCCTCGTAGTCGGGCGCGCCTGCATCTGCTCATGTGCATTGCACACAAGGCACTGCTGCTGGGTGCAGGCGGCTGCACTGCTCACTCGGCCAGCTGCCGGTCAGCACTGTCTTTGCACACCCAAGTGCACGGCGTGCTGCTGTGTGCTGCGCGTGTGCAGGCGGCCACACCGATGTGGTGCTGTGGGGCCGCCTGGCGCCCTGCCTGCTGGCCTCGCTGACGAGTTCACCCCGCAGGACCTGGCGCAGGTGCTGTGGGCGTATGCCACAGCAGGCGCCGCTTACAGGGTGAGCGGGAGGGGCTGGCGGTGCCAATGCAGCTGCTGCTGTGCATGGCGGGTGCCAATGCAGCTGCTGCTGTGCAGTGGCGGGTGGACTTGGATGTGGGTCGCGACAGCAGGCGCCAGGGGGGGGGTCCTGACAAAAGAGAACATACTTTGTATCTGTGTGCTGCACACAAGGTGGGAGCAGCGGGCAGCTGACATGCAACGGCTGATGCAAGGCCGTGGCACAGCTGATGTCGAGTGTCATGCCTGGCAAAGCAGCTCCTCCTCACCTTGGCGCTGCTGCTGAAGTCGTTATGCGGCCTGCCGCCAGCATCCTGGTCGGCCATGCCGGCTTGGCAATGCAGGGCCTGCGCCGGGTTTGTCTGTAGCCCAGCTGACACCTTGCTGGCTCTGTTCCTGCTGCTGGCTGCTGCTGCTGCTGCTGCCCGCCGCAGGCCTTGTTTGACGCCGCCGCCGCGACCGCCAAGCAGCTCATGCCAGGCTTCACCCCGCAGGGCATGGTCAACGTGCTGTGGGCCTACTCCACCGCCCTGAGGCACGTGCCCCCAGACCTGCTGGCAGCAGCCTCCGCGGAATGCCTGGCCCGCGGGTCAAAGCTCGCAGGGTTTGGGCCGCTGAACCTCGCCATGCTGGCATGGGTGCACGCCAAGTGCAGGACCATAGACCCGCCGCTGGCAGCCGCCCTGTCGCGTGCAGCGGTGCAGAACCTGCACGCATTCCCGGCAGCGGACCTCTGCAAGCTGCTCGCCAGCATGGCGCAGCTCGGCTGTGCCGACGGGCAGCTGTTGGACGCTGCTGAGGCCCGGCTGCTGTCGTTCTTCGAGCGGCGGTCGAGCAACGAGGAGGACGTGCAGGTGCTGTGCCAGGAGTGTGGGCGTTCGCAGCGTCCAACCATGCAGGCGCAGCTGCGTTGGTGCAGCCGCTGCTGGCTTCAGCTGGCAGGCAGCTGGGGAAGGTGGTGCGCAGCGGCGACGCCACAGCACGGCTGCTGGGCACGCTGGTGCTGCTGCGGTACAGAGCTGACGACTTCATGCAGCTGCTTGCGGACAAGCTGCTGCTTGGGGCAGCGGCAACAGCAGGAATGCCAGCCAGCAGCAGCAGCAGCAGCAGCAGCAGGAGTGACACAGCCAAGCAGTGCTGAGGGTGCAGCAGCGGCAGACGCAGCAGCAGCCCCAGGCAGCGGTCAGGTCACCGTGAACCACCTGGCCAGGTGGGACGCCAAGTACCTGGTGCAAGCTGCTGCCTGCCTGGCGCGCTTAGGGTACATGCAGCACGCCGCGCTGATGCAGCAGCTGCTGGTGCAGTGGCTCGCGAGGCTGCCCAAGGTGTCTGTGCCAACCACGCGCCACAGCAGCCAGCAGCAGCAGCAGCAGCAGCAGGTGTTGCTGCGGCCGTTTGCGAGCCATGCAGTGCTGCTGCTGTGGTGCTGTGCAGTGCTTGATCTGCAGCAGCCGGACGACGTGCTGCGGCGCCTGGTGAAGGTGCTGAGGCAGGCAGAGGCTGCCGGCTGCCAGCTGCCGCAGCGGAGCTTGGCACAGCTGGTGCAGGTGCAGATGTGGCTGCAGGTGAGGCTTGTGAGGTTTGAATGGTCGAGTGGATTCTGCCTAGGGGTATCGCTCCCGGTGCAACCGCAGGGCCTTGCACAGCTGCTGCAGGTGCGCGCAAGAGTGGTTTCGCAGAAATGCAGCGTCTGTGTTTTGGATGCATCGCGTGCAGCGATCAAGAACTCCGTGAGCAGCCACAACAGTGCAGAGCTCGGCGCAGCTGGCAGAGGTGCGTTTGTGGCCGCCGGTGAAAGCGAGGCCCCACCGCCAGTAGCAGTTGCTGTGCCGGGGCGCTCTTTGTGAGCTCGTCGTGCATGTTTGTCGCCTGGCGCAGCAGAGCACACTGCCGTTCCGGTGTGCGGCTGCATTTGCAGGCAGACACCAGCAGTTGCAGCGGAACTGGTGGCAGTGTGGCCTTGTCGCACAGCGAGGGCCGCGGCGAATGCACACTTGCGGAGTGCTTGAGACCTGCGGGTGTCTCTGTTCAGTGCACTGCAGGTGCAGATGTGCTGCACTCGCAGCACAGGTGTGCTGGTGATGCTGTTGCTGTGATTTTGGTGCACGTGAATATGCATGTTTCAGTTGGTGTGCAGTGCTTGGCACTTGGCACTGTGCCATCATAACTCAAGCTGGGTGGCCCAACGCACAAATGCGTTGCCATGCAAGCTGTCCTCCTGTCCCTTGGTTTTATATCAATGCTTACTCTTGTTTGATGCTTCAGCAGCTCAGCACTGATTTTTTGCGCCGCGACTCTGCCAATGTTGCTGTGGTCCTGCAGGCACTTGGCGCAGTGGGTCGGCCACTGCTGACTCAGCTCCCTCCGATCTTCCTGAGCCAAGGTGTTACCCTGTGGCAGCAGCAGCTAGTTCCCGCTGTTGTTCGCAGTCCTCTTCACAGTGAAGTGCTGGGTGCGCTGTCAGCTATGAAGCTGCCAGCGGTCAGTGAAGGCGTGACTCCAGACGGAATGTTCAGTGTGGACGTCATGGTGAAGTTCCAAGGCTGCCAGGTGGCACTGGAGGCAATGGGCACTGAGCACTTCACCACGAACAGGTTGCTGCTGCCAATGCAGCAACAGCAGCAATCCCAGAACCCAGTGGCGCAACAGCAGGCTGTGCCGCGGCGAAGCATCAGAAAACAAGTGCAGCAGCAGCAGCAGGTGGTAGAATCCGCAGTTGGGATTGCAGCAGATGGAAAGCAGCAGGCAGGATCCAACAGCCCAAGTGTTGACGCCGCAGCTGGTGAGCCCCAGCATCTGCTGCTGGGGCCTGATTTGCTGCGGCTGCGGCTGCTGGCAGCACGTGGCTACGGCTTGGCCACGGTCAGCAGCTATGAATGGGAGCGGGTACGCAGCAAGGCAGCAGCACAGCAGCTGCTGCAGCGCAAGCTTGAAGATGCTGTTGTTGCACTCCAGGCAGCACCTGCTGCTGTTGCGAAGCAAATCAGGGCATCACACCGCCGCCAGCCACAGCAGCAGACTGCTGTTCAAGATGCAGCAGCAGCAGCAGCAGCAGCAGCAGACAATTATCAGCAGGACAGTGAGGAGCAGTGGCAAAGGCGGCACCTAGTGGAGGGGCCAGTTGTGGCTCAGCAAGTGGCCCGCCTGATGCAGCAGCAGGGGCGCAGCAGTCGTGTGGAGAAGAAGGGTTTGCTGAGGCAGGAGCGGTACAAGCAGGAGCGCCAGCAGCTGCATCAACAAGGCGTGCAGCTGCTGCTGATGGCAGCACCTTGGGCCGCGGCCCGCAGCAAACAGCAGCAGCAGCAGCAGGTTGAGCGAGCCAGCAGCAGCAACAACAGCAGCAGCAGCAGTCGTCGTCGCAGCCTTGATAGCCGCAGCAGCAGCATGGCGAGGCAAGATGGCAGCAGCTCAGGCAGTGCTGCAGATGCTGTGGGTGCAGACGGCAGCAGCAGCAGCATAGCAGCAGCAGACTCCTTGCAGGATGAAGATTTCAACATGGATCTTGACATCGATGACCTGCTTAATCGGCAGTAGCAGCTTGTATTTCAGCTTCAGGTCCGTGGCAGGCTGTAGTAGTAATGGTGTGGCAGTAGTTGCAGCTTGAAGAGTAGCTGCTACTTGGCTGCTCCCTAGGAGGCCTGCGGGCTGCTGTGTGGCAGGCGATTCAGCTGAGCAGAGGTTAACAGCTCCAGCAGTTGGCGCTCAATGTCAGCTCATTTTGTGCTGCGGGTACGTGCTGTCGGATGCTCTGAGGTCACGGGCAGCATGGTGCTCTCTGGTGCACGTTCAACCTGCTGCGCGTTGTAACTGCCGCCTGCACCCTAAACCCCTGTCATGAAACAAACAAGGGACAGTTGGCTGTGTGCTGGGTATCACTCACTGGGTTGGTTTTGCGATGAAATGGATGCTGAACGCGTAAGTGGCTTGTGAAAGAACATGGCCGCCATGCTTGCAAGCCTCATGAAACTGCTGTCGTGTACCTGCAACTGTGAGAGCTACCTGCCTGATCAATCAGGATCAACAAAATGCGTGTAGAGCCCCACTTTTTAGTGTGGGCGTGAACAGGATTGTTAATGCTCTGGACTGGGGCGACAACGGGCTCATCGCTTATGCAGGCCACCACATTGTCTGCGTATACGAACCTGTGGTACGTGACATTACCTCCGGTGTAACTTACTCTTCTAACTTGCCGCCGACGGCACAGTTAGGTGTGACTTGGCTGCTGTGCTGATTCTGCTGCTGCTACTGCCTGTTGCTACATCCAGACTGCAGAGGTGCTCGGCACTCTCACAGGCCACAGTGGGCAAGTGAATTGTGTCAAGTGGCTGCCAGTAGCAGGTGAGCAGCACTAGGGCCCTGCAGGACACAGTAGGCTGTGCTCTCTCTTCTGGACCTTGACAGTCTGCCACCCCACTGCAAGCCAACAAGACATCAGTTTCCTTCAATCACAATCTGTCCCTGTAACAGCAGTCTGAAACATTAAAAGTCTTAAAAAAAAGCAACTGCAACTTCACAATGGTTCACGCGCTGGCTGAGCTGGCTTGCAGGACATGCTCTGCGTGCACCCCCTGCTGCAAGCAAACCCGCACAGCTGCACTCCTGCCTGCACGTCTGCCTGCTGCCCGCAGTGTGCCCGCCTGGCGTGTCGCTGCTGCTGTCTGGTGCTGCTGACAGCAGCATCCGGCTGTGGGCGTGGCATGGGACGGGCCACAGCCCACCATGGCAGTGCATGGCAGAGCTCAAGGTGCGCACGTCGTCACTCTTTTTCACTTGCCAAGCGTCACTTGTGGCTGCCGCAAGAATGTGCAGGAATTGCCAAACCACCAGAGACATGCGTGGTGTCTGCGCGTGGTGTGTGGAGAAGGTAGCAGAAGAGCGCCACAGTCCCAACATGGTGTGCATGGCAGACCTCGACGTATGCACTTGCCGCTGCTGCCTATCGTGCGTCCCTGCGTCTCACCCAGCGAGTGTATTTGGTGTAGCTGGCGCTGTACAGCCACTTTACTTGTGCCGTCATTGCTGCTGCTGCTGCTGCTGCAGGCTCACCAGAGTGCAGTGACCAGCCTGGCCCTGCACCAAGTTGACGCAGACACACTACTGCTGGCCAGCACATCTGCAGACCCACAGCTGCAGCTCTGGCACTGCAGCCACAACAGCAGCAGCAGCAGCAGCAATGCAAGCCAGCAGGACCCGCAGCAACTCCTGCAAGCCCGCTTTGGTCCTGCAGCCTGGCAGCTGCAGCCCGCGGTGCATGTTGGGAGTCAGATCCAGCACTGCGTAGCGCTGGCTGAGCTGCCAGAGGACCCTGGCTGGCTGTCATGGCCACTGGCGGCACCGAATGCAGCATCCGGCTTTTTGTACGGGGGCCAGCAGGAGCGTCAAATGCAGGCCAAGCAGCAGCAGGGCAGGCGTCTGGTGGGCTTCCTGACGCTCTGCAGCAGCAGCAGCAGCAACAGGCAGCAGCAGTTTGTGCTGCAGTGTCAGTTGAGGGGTCACGAGAACTGGGTCCGTGCTGTGCAGTTTGCGCGTGTGGGTGAGGCGGCGCCAGGCCTGCCTGGGGGGCGGCGCGTGTCGCTGCTGCTGGCAAGCGCTGCACAGGACAGGTGCGCAATTTGGGCTTATATATCCTTGTGTTAATTGTGATCCTATTCCTATCTTGCAATTAAACTAAACTATAAGAAATCAACTTGTTGTGAGGTGCTGCGGGCCCAACCCCATGAAAGTTGCCACATGATTGCACGTGAACGCTGCACACTGCCAGTAGCCAGCTGACTAGCTAGCTGCCAGGGGTCGTGGTCACTGCTGCTTTAGCACAGGCGGTGCGCGCTGCGCTGCTTGTGTGGTTTGATGGCAGCGCAGGGTGTGCGAGGTGATGCGTGGACGCACTGCGGGTGCAGGGCGCTGCGGCGATGGCGTGCAGCGGGGGCAGCAATTGCGGGCGAGGGGTGCCCTGCAAGGACGGCGCAACGATGCCGGGTCATTGGCTGGTCGTTGCAAACACAGGCATCATCGACGCGAGCATGCTGCAGCCGAACCGAAGCGGATCTATGCTGATGCGAGGAACTGGCGGCTGCGGCTGCAACTCACATCCGCTGCTGCTCTGCACCCGTGCCTGCAGGTATGGCCGCGTCTGGTGCATCACCACAGACGCCTCACGCAGCAGCACCAGCGACATGTCTGTGCCGCCAGCGCCGCCAGCAGGCAGCAGCAGCAGCCAGCCGGATGCTCTGCGCCAGCTCATCACGCGCTACGCTCCCCGCCCGCACCTGTCCACCCCAAGCAGCACCTACTGGGTCAGCTTGGAGGCCCTGCTGGTGGGGCACGAGGACTGGCTGCACTCCATCAGCTGGCGGCCCATCCCGGCAGCAGGCGACGCCGGTGCTGGTGCCAGTGCTGCTGCTGCTGCTGCCGCCGCCAGCAGGCAGGAGCTGACGCTGCTGAGTGTGAGCCAGGACCGCAGCATGATGCTGTGGAGCTACGACGAACCCACTGGGCTGTGGGTGAGCGAGGCGGCAGTTGGTGATGCGGGGGCGAGCTGCCTGGGGTTCTACGGCGGCGCTTTTGGGCCCGAGGGGGACTGGCTCGTGGCGCATGGCTTCACAGGCGCACTGCATCTCTGGAAGCAGCAGCAGCAGCAGGACGGGGAGACGCCTGGCGGCGGCACTGCAGCAGCAGCAGGGCTGGGGCTGGGTGGCAGCAGCAGCAGCAGCAGCAGGTGCAGTTGGGTGCCGCAGCACGCGCTCGGGGGCCACTATGGCGCTGTCGTCGACCTGGCGTGGGGTGGGGATGGCGGCTGCCTGCAGAGCGTCAGCACCGACCAAACTGCGCGGCTGTTCACTGGCATCGCTGGACACTGGTTTGAGATGGCCAGGACGCAGGTAGGAGGCGGTTTTGTTATTGTTATTATCAGGGGGGTGAGAGGAGTGGCAGCTGGATGAACATAATTGCAGCTGTTCTGCGTGTTGGTGCAGTATAGTTGGCAAGGCGCGCTGGAGGCGGTATCAGGGCCCCAGCAGTGCGACAGCAGGAGGACGGTTGCGCTGGCACGGAGCTGTTGAAAGTGCCAGTGCCGCGTGTGGCCAGTTTGCTGGTGCGTGCTGTCAGTGGTTGGCTTGCAGCTGCAGACAAGGTTGCCGCATCAAGCACATGGACTGCAGCGCTCTCCCCTCAGTTTGTTCACAAGAGCTTGTCAACAGTACCTGAGACAGAAGGTGTTGCCTGCGCAGCTGTGTGTCACATGTGGAGACAAGCTTCAGTCAGCCCTCCTGCTTCTGCCCTTGTTCCTCATGCAGGTGCATGGCCATGACTTCAGCTGCCTAGCCACCATACCAACACCAGCAGCAGCAGCAGCAGGAGCAGCAAGAAGCACTGCGCACAGCAGCAGCAGCAGCAGCAGCAGCAGCAGCGCAGAGCTGAGTCCCTCGCTGCTGTGCGTCAGTGGCAGTGAAGAGAAGGTGCTGCGGGTGTTTGAGGCACCACAAGCCTTTGTCAACACCCTCACTGCTATCCGAGGTACACAGTCGCCTGATGCAGCAGCTGCTGTGGCAGCGGCTCTCGCCGCAGCACGATCGGCTGCAGCAGCAAGCAGCGGCAGCGACGCGGCAGGCGCCGCAGCAGGCGGCAGCAGGGCGGCGTTTGGTGCATCTGTGTCGGCGCTAGGCCTCAGCAACAAGGCGCTGTATGCGGAGGATCAGGCAGACAGTGGTTTTGCCGAGGGTCCAGCCGCCGGCGGCGGTTCAGGGTTTGGTGCAGGGGCTTACAATGAGGGTCCGGACTTTGTACCCTGCGCAGCACCAGGTGTGGTGACCGGGCCGCCCCTGGAGGAGCACTTGTCGCAGAACACGCTGTGGCCAGAAGTGCGGAAGTTGTACGGACACGGCAATGACGTATTCTGTGTCTGTTCAGCTCCCAACGGCTGCATCATCGCCTCAGCGTGCAAGGCGCAGAGTGCCGGTGCGGCGGCCGTGTGGGTGTGGGAGGTTGGCAGCTGGAAGCCGCTGGCACAGCTGCCAGGCCACACGCTGACGGTGACACAGCTGGAGTTCTCGCCAAATGGACGGCTGCTGCTGTCTGGCTCCAGGGACAGGAGCTTCAGTGTGTGGAGGGTGCCGGAGCGGCTCGCAAAAGCAGCAGGAGCAGCAGCACTTGATGCTGCGGGTACACAAGGTGGAGCTGCTGCTCCTGCTGCTGCTGCTCCTGCTGCTGATGCAAATGGCCGTGGCAGTGCTGAGGGAGGCTTCGAGCTGCTGCTGAGGCTGAAATCTGCACATTCGCGCATCATCTGGGGTGTAAGCTGGTCTTATGACAGCAGGTGAGCTGCGCGGGTAATGGCCGTGAGCTTCTCAACTCTGTGCTCTTGCAGCTGTGTCTGGTCTCATCAAGAGGCCATACCGCATGTTAAGGATGTGCAGCATCTTTTCCTAGTTTGGTGCCTCGCAGACAGGCCCATGCATGCTTATCTGCGGTCAACTCTGGGTCCGCTCACTGCTGTGTGACGCGACTTCAATGCTGCAGGCTGTTTGCAACCGGTTCCCGAGACCAAACGGTCAAGCTGTGGGCTGTTGACAGCCAGGGCACGCCCCAGCAGAAGCCCGTCAGCTGCCTGCCAGCCTTCTCAGTGGGCGTAACTGCTGTTGCACTGGCGCCACAGCACGTGTGTGCAGCAGCAGCAACAGCAGCAGCAGCAGCAGCAGTGGACAGTACACGAGATGCTGCAAGCCTGCACCTACTGGCAGTGGGGCTGGATAACGGACAGGTGCAGGTGTGGTTGGTTGTAGCGCCAGCTCAGCAGCAGCAGGATAGGGAGGGCAAGGTGCAGCAGCTGTGGGCCAGCCAAGCATGGGAACAGCATGCTGCTGCTGTGCGCAGGCTGCGCTGGGCACCTGCTGGTGTAGACTGGCTGTGTGGCAGGAGCATAGCCGATGGTGCTGGTGATCCCTGTGTTCAGCTGGCGTCTTGTGGAGACGATCACAGCGTACGGGTGTATGGCGTCACCCTTTAAGGAAAGAGGAAAGGCTATTGCACAGCCAGTGCAGAGGTGGAACCCTGGACTATGATCCGAGGGAATGTGACGCCTCTTCCTGCTCGCCTGGCAGTTCGGTGTCAAACATTATCTAAATCTTTCCCCCTTAGGCGCTTCCCAGTCGCCTCGTTGCTGACAATACCAAACAACAACCACACAGCCGCGTCGTGCCTGCTCCTGCATTGACCCTCAGCGCTGCCTCAGGTGGCAGCTTATGTTTACTTACTAGCTGTGATAACAGTACGATGCTACATATGCCCAGCTGAAGCCTGACCGTGATGTAGAAGCGGTAGAAGCAGTGTGGGCAGTTGGCGCAGCTCAGGGAAATGGTGATATTACTTGACGTACGTTGGCCCTGTAAAAGTATTCTAATGGACGGCTGCTTGCTGCTGTTGTTCTCAATAGTTTGGGTGTTGGCTGGTGTGAAGTCTTCTGCAATGCTGGTAGTGCTTCGCACGCTGCTATATGCGGCTGCGTTTATAGTGCCTTCTTCAGTCTTTGTTTTCAAGGCTAAAGGGCAGCGGAAGCGCAGAAAGCCAGGCAAGACCGCTCAAACGACTGCAGCTGGTGCAATGCACTTGGAGCAGCCCGAGGCACACAATCAGCGTGCAGAAGACCTTCAACTAGAAGAACTGCACAGGCCGTCCGCACGCCTCACTGTCAGCTGCTGTAGCCCAGCAGCAGCAGATGCAGCAGCGGCAGATGCAGCAACAGCAGCTGGCAGCCCTCTTGCGTCGCTGGTATCCCTTCAGGATTGGGGAACACATGCAGTGGTATTAGACTGCACGGCACCATATCTAACCTGCAGTGACAGCGGCAGCAGCAGCAGCAGCAGCAGCGTGTGCTCTCCTGCAGGGGTCAGCAGCAGTGCTGCGCTGGATGCACCAGTCAGCTTTCCTGCAAGCCGCCAGCCACTCACAACCGGCCTGGGTGGCAGCCTGGACAGCGCGGCTTGGCACACATGCCTGCAACCCCCAAGCAGCTGCCAGCAGAACGCGGCGACCAGCCTGGGCCGCAGCCTTGACAGTGCAGCATGGCGTACGCTGCTGCACCCCAGCGGCTGTCAGCGGCCCTCCATGAGCAGTGATGATGACGCAGCAGCTGCGGGCCTCTCAGATGGTGACGTGGCAGAGCAGCTGCTGCAGGACGGGCTGGCGATGCCCTCCCTGTCTGTGTGCACCAGCTCGCAGCAGCTGTCAGCATTCCAGCGCAGCAGCTGCTGGAGGTTTGCAGGGGGTAGCGCCTCTGGTTCAACCGGCGGTGGCTGCGACGCCCTGCCTCTGCCATCACCCGCCGGCAGCCCCCTGGCCAGGCGTGTGACGGACGAACGCGACGAGAACGGGCTCCCAACATCCCCTGCATTGCTCGGGCTGCTGCAGCAGCGCGCAGCAGCAGACGCATCAGCAGCAGGCAGCTGGCAGGAGGACGGAGAACAGCAAGAGCAGCAGCATGTACCCTGGACCCATGTGCAGCTGCGGGCGGTGCCACAGAAGCTGTCGGATGGCCACAGCAGCGCAGATGAAGCCGCATCGGCAGGTACTAGCCCTCCTTGGCTGCCATTGATCATCAGGCGTACCAGCTGCGATGCCCGCAGCAACAGCAGTGACAGCAGTGGCCCACGCAGCCAGCTGCGGCACAGCAAGCCGACAGCAGCTGCCAGCGGTAAGGCAGCAACGGCAGCAGCTGCTGCGGCAGCTGTTGCAGTGGCTGAAGCAGCAGCCCACAAGAACAGGGTTACGCAGCTGGCTGCACTACACAGTGCAGCTGCTGCTGCCGCAGCTGCTGGCTGTGCTCGGCGGGACCAGCGGCTGCTTTTCAGCTGCAAAACATATAAATTTGCAAGCAATTGAGTGCAGTTGTTGACTGCTGTGTCAGCCTGACAACTGCCATTCGTGATCGCGGTCAAGAAATGTGCTGTGAAAAGGAGCAGCACGAAGTACACATGACGTATGTGTAGCGTGTAGTTTGACTCGGTAGCGCAGCACAACAACACGTGCTCGCTATTGTACATTGGAGCTTTCTGGAATGCACACAGGGTTGCATTGCTCAGAGGCCGTGTCAGGCATTTTTGGACAGCATAAACTTTGGTGTGGCCCAGCACAGTGCGACTAGGTAGTTGCGCAGGTCAGCCTTGCTGCATTGAGTCCTGTGCTTGGGCTGTGGCAGAGTTGGTGCAAGCGCCAGTCAGCTGGTTGGGTGTAGGGTAAGCGCACAATACATACAGTAGTTGTAGTGTTTGGTGGTCTGGGTTACTTGACCAAGGTGATCAAGACAAAAACTGCCAAACACTGCTGGCCAGCAGGCAGCGCAACCGTGACCTTGACCACTATGTGCGCTTGGGTTGAGGCTGCTCATGCTAGGTGTGCAGCAGCAGCAGCCAATTTTTTTCATCCATTCACCATGGCAGGTGGCGGCCATGCACATACTGACGCATCAACTTGAGGGTCGCTGCAGCAATGCAGCACCTGACCACCCCTAAGGTGGTGCTTACATAGTCGTACTTGGCAGGCCTGGACAGATTCAGGCTGGCAGCAGGTGTATTTGTATGCTATCATGTGCCAGTTCGGCTGTTGGCACCAAACTGCCACGTACACGGCGTTGGCCGGGTGGAAGCATATCCTGAGCAACAGCACTTCCTGCAGCTCAGCAAGTGCAGGTGCTGTTTGTTGGTAGCTTTGACAATTGTATGGCTGCCTGCCGCCACGGCTGTGCATGTTCCTTGCTTTGTGCCTGCTGCAACCCTCGGGTTCAAGCTTGACTTGCGCTGTGTTTGAAGCGCACACGGCTTCCCCTGAAGCTCCTTGCTTGGATTTGGTGCTTACTACGCGTCTACCGTGCGTGTCAGCGTCATGCGTCATGAACAGTGGGTGCACGCAGCAGAGCTTACATGCGCGAGGGTGGTAGGCTGTGGGGGGCGCATTTTGGGGCATGCATGCAGTGCAATTTCTTGTTACATGGCTTTTCTGTTACTCGCCGGGTCATCGCTGGCACCTTTTGGTGATTGCCGCCATGCTCATATCACACCATGCACTGCACAGAGAGGCCCGTGGAATGGTGATGATTACACTGCACGTTGCACACGCAACGGCTGAGATGTCAATGTGAGCGACACTCACATACCAGCGCTGCCTTCATCCCGTATTGTTCGTGTACCTTTTTAGTGTGTGTGGTGCTGAGCATGTGATGCAAGCATCTTCAGCATGGCACATTGCTGTATGCGGGGCCGATGGCGCTGATGCTATGGCTTGAATGGGTAATATGATGATGATGGTTGCTGTATGCACTGTCCATGGTTATGGTCATGTTGTGACTGCAGCAATGCACAATGCAAAAGTGTGGCTTGCTTGTCAGCAGGACTTTGGCTTGCAGCTGGTGTTTTTGAGCATCTTGCAGCTGTGGCGACCGTGATTAAAGCAAACCAGCTAAGGCCTGTAGGATCTTGCTGCTGTGCTTGCACCTGGAGTTTTGAAATGGGTTTCAAGTGAGTCTGGAACTGGCTCTCCCAGCGGCTGCTTGTGGGTGTTCCAACAGCCTGCAGGTAAACCGCGTTGGTGGCCTGACAGCTGCTTACAGCTGCAAGCTGGTGTGGTAGCTGCAGCTGTGAAGTTGTCCAGAGTAACAAATGCATCACAAGGCTGAGGATCATTGTGTTGCAGCTGGCAGCTGAAAACAGAAGCACGCACCTCAAGGCTTGCTGAGCAACAGTGCTGGTAGCCAGCAAAGCAGAAGGTCAACTGTGTCAATTCAAGCGGCGCAGGTCATCAGACATGCTGATGACATAGAATGTGAGGGCCCATCAACATCCAGTTTTAATGTGGTTTACGCTTGTGCTCTTCTTAGAGCGTCCGTAAGGGTTGCTGCGTTGCAAACAGTCGTGCAGGCTTTCGTGAGCTGGTTGTGATTAGACGAAGCAGCTCTCCTATGCTACAGCTGATGCTTAAACCAACAACCTACGTTGCCGACCTACGCCTTCATAGCGCGTGCCGCCGAAGCATCTGCCGACATGCCGCGCTCGGGGCTTGTGCAGTGCTGCAACAGCCAGCAGCAGCAGCAGCAGCAGCAGCTATGCAGCAGCAGCAGCACTTCGCTGCCGTGGAGCAGTGTTCAGATGCAGCTGCACGGGATTCAGTAAGCCGGCCGCATGCCCCGACTGCTCCAGGAAGGCCTGTACTGGAGCGCCATCAGCCCCAATCTCAGGAGCACTGGCGGCCAGAGCAACAGCAGCAGCAACCGCAGCACCTACAGCAACTGTTATGGCCGCCACAACGGCAGATCAAGTGCAGGAGCTGGAGTAAACACCATGCCTTGTTGCTCAGGACACTGCGGCAGCAGCCCAACTTGTTACCAAAGGGCTGCAGCGTGCTGTTGGCAGTCTCTGGTGGCCAGGTGGGCATCAGCAGCAGCAGCAGCATCTGCTTTGCCAGAGCACGCTATTAGTGCAGATTTTTGTTGTGCATGGCCACCAGGAGCTAGCTCATCAGAGCATCCCTGCAGCAAACACACCATTGCGATGTGCTAGAACACTGGCATTGCAATGTGGCATTTTCTCCACCCACTGTGTAGGCACTAGGAGCATCTACAACAGCTGCTCTGCATAGCCGTCCACGCTATCTGCTTACTATGCCAGCTGGGAATCACACCTCAGACTGCTTAACAATATGTGGGCAGGCCGCACATGAAAGTTTTGCTGTTGTATGTTTCCTGCAGGACTCGATGGCACTTCTGCGGCTGCTGCTGGACGTACAGCAGCAGTGGCCGCTGCAGCTCAGTGTGGCCCACTGCGACCATCGCATGCGGCCAGATGCAGCAGCCAACGCCGCGTTTGTGCGGCAGCAGGTGCAGCAGCTGGGCTTGGACTACCGCGAAGCGGTGGCGGAGCAGCAGCTGAAATCGGAGGTGGGTGGGTGCTGCTTGGGTTTTGAGAAGCGGCTGGCACCTGTGCGAGCAGCTGCAGCAGACGCACACCTTGCAAACAAACGCATGTCCAGGTGCCAGCAAGCAGATGACACGTGAGCCTGGCCAGCAGCTGTAATGAACAGCTTCCAACCAATCGCAAGTCCAGGTTCAGCGGGGAGGCCGGGAACATGTGTACATGCTTGCAAAGGCCAACTTCAACCAGGTGTACTGGGCAAAGGGGAGGTGCGGCCAGGTCTGGATCGTCTGCCTCTTCTGTTGTGCTGCGGCGCCCTGCATGTCCAGAATGACGCACGCGAGTGGCGGCATCAGCAGCTGCAGCGCCTCGCGCAGGCGGCTGGCTGCAGCCACATCGCGCTGGGCCACACGGCCACGGACAAGGCTGAGACGCTGCTGCTGAATCTCATGAGGTGGGTGGGGCTGCGTGCAGTGCACCAGTAGCACTGGACCCATCGCGTGAACCTGTTTGCATTCAGGCACCGCTGTAACCAGGCATGGGGCTAGTTCTTCTGTCGGTATGGCTTGTTGACTTGTTGAGGTTGGACCACTGCGCACGCGCTTGGGATGCAGATGTCGCATCGACGTGCAGTGCTGAGCGCGGCAGCTGCAGTGGCGTGCAGCCACCCAGGCCGCAATCAGCCTCCCGCATCCAGCCGCAGTGTGATGCCGCTCGACTGGTCTGCTTCAAGCGCGTCATCTCCCACTAACATTGGTCACCCACAGAGCCGCAGCTGCGGGGGCGCTGCAGGGTTCCGCGGCATGCCCGGCTGTTTGGGCGTATTCAACAGTGACAGGCAGTCGTGCCTTTCAGTTTAACCCCTGCTCTCCACCTGAGCATGCTGCTGGTCTGTGTTGGTCTCTGTGTGTCTGTGTGTGCGTGCCGTCAGGGGTGCTGGCGCTGCTGGGCTGAGCAGCATGGGCTGGAAGCGCCATCTCAGCGGGCAGCTGCCGCTGGTGCGCCCGCTGCTGCAGCTGGACCGCAGCAGCACGCTGGAAGTCTGCACACTGACCGGCACCCAGGTAGCGCGCCCGCCTAGCCTGGCGTGTGCATGGCGTGTGCCCTGGTGCTGTGTCTCTGGTGCTGTGTCCAAGTAGCTCAGTGGGGAATGGCAACGCATTAAGCACTTGCGGCGGGGGTTCAATCCCTGCTTTGTGCACTGGAGCAGGGGGGAAAGTTTCAAATGCCTTACTCATGGAGTGTGCCTTGGCCTTATAGAGCTCAGTGCACAGCTTGCTGCAGGGTGCAGTACCGGTAGTGCAGCAGCAGAGCTTCACCCGCTACCATCTCGACGACTCACACTTGACCCTGCAAGCAGGCTTGAGTGTGGTTTGCACTGCATTTAATCGCTGCTGACTCCGCTGGCGACCGCTGCTGCTTGCTGTTGGTGGTCTGCTCAGTTCTGGGAGGACAGCACAAACAGCGACCAGCGCTACGCACGCAACCGCCTGCGGCTGTCGGTGCTGCCGCAGCTGACTGCCATCAACGCCCGAGCGGTGCAGCACATGGCAGCATCCAGCGAGCTGCTGCAAGCAGAAGACGAACTGCTGGAATCAATGGCACAGCAGCAGCTGCAGCTGGCTGCCAGGCAGTACACACTGCTGCCTGTGCCAGCAGTAACACAGCAGCAGCAGCAGCAGCAGCAGCAGCAGGAGGCAGCTGCGTCGCCTTCACCAGCAGTCGCTGTGCAAGCAGAAACTGCAGCAACGGGGATGGCAGCTGAATCAACTGATCGCAGCAGCAGTGACAGCAGGAGCGGCAGCAGCAGCAGCAGGGCCGCTGCTCTGGCCAGCTGGGGGGTCAATGGGCTGTGGCCTGCCGTTGTAGACATGCCATCGCACCCCTCGGGCGACGTTGATGGAATGTTCCAGCCCACGATGTGGTGCAAGGGGCTGCAGGCAGTCAGTCACAAGTCGGGCACTGCCTTGAGCATATCCTCGCTGCAGGCTCTGCCAAGGGCATTGAAGGCCCGAGTGGTGCGGGCTTGGCTGCAGCAGCAGCTGCCGACTGCACTGACGTATGCCGCGGTACAAGAGGTGCTGGGGCTGCTGCAGCCGGGGCAGGGCAGCGGCAAGCGCACCGGCTCTCTGTGGGGCAGCAGTTGTGTGATGCGGCACAGGCAGCTGCTGGTGCTGCTCGATGGGGGCGGCGCAGGACGGTTGCTTGCCGGAGAGCTCCGGCTCAAGCAGCAGCAGCTGCAGCAGCACAAGGAGCAGCAGCTGGAACAGCAGTCTCCTGGGCAGCAGTGTGTGAAGCAGCAGCTGCAGCAGCAGTGCGAGATGCTGCTGCCGATGCTGGGTTATGATCTGTGCAGCCTTGGGTTGAAGCCGGACGCGGCATGGCTGTCAGATGAGTCAGCAGTAGTGCAGGAAGAGTGGCAGCAGCAACACCAGCGCATACATGAGCAGCAGCAGAAACGGCAGCACGTACATGAGCAGCAGCAGCAGCTGTCCAGGAGGCGCAGGCACTCACGGGGCCTTGCACGGCGGCACATGGCGGGTGCTGCTGCTGACAGCAGTTGAAAAGCACCCAGAGTAACGCCTCCACTGCTTGCCATCCTTCAGCAGCCATCTTCAGCTGCTGCTGCAGCACGTGTGTTGAAATTCATTGAGGTTTTTCCCTTGTGCGGCTCCGTTGTGGGTGGACCTGTGGGCCCAAGTTGGTGTTGGTATTGGCATTCGTATGACAGCAGGATGTGCTGCAGATGTGGGCAAGCAACAGCTGCAACAAGCTGTCACCTGCTGCCAGGTGGGCTTGCCCTGCACGGTCGTGATTGCAGAACCCAGGGTTGTGGTTAGAATCCTGCACTTTACTCTGCATTATTGTACGTCAGCTGCACATGCCGCAAATGCTGCTGCACTGTGGTTGGAAGCCGCAACGACCGTGGTTCATGTCAGCGTGTTGCTCCCTGCCCTTGTGATTGTCTTTGGGTCGTAGTGTTGGCAATAGGACACAGCACTGCCGGCATGCAAAGGACAGCATTGCATACCTGTTTGTTGCCTCCCGCCGAGCGCTGCTCTAGAGATCTGGCCGGTGACGTGCTGCTAGCCGCCCACACAATCCTGCATGATGAGTACCGTTGGTACTGACAGTACCCCGGGTGCGTCTCGTGTTCATTTTGGTGTGCTGATTGTGCTTCATCCACTCAGGGAGCTGTGCTTCATCATGCACATCATCATCCAGTGTGTGTGCGGCATGGACGACAGCATGGGGTGTTGCTTTCTTGACAGGTTGTTGTTCATACTGGATGCACAGGACGCGAGCTGCCAGCGTAGCGGCTCCGTTTTCTCTACTGCAGTGTACAGCTGTATGTAAGGGCTAGATAGCAGAGCGTGCAGTTCTCCTTCAGCAGCTGATGGGTGCACCTCGGGTGAAGCTCGCACTGCATTTACACAGGCATGTACGCAATTTGCCCCCTTGGTTACCCGCGCACTGTCAGCTGTAGTTTGACAAAGTCTCAGCTGTGGTTTGACGAGTGCTTTGTCAAACTACAGCTGTTGTGTGTAAGCAGTACGAAGGTGGGAGCAGCACCTATAGTTTGCATAGTTTGCAACGGACTGTGGTATCATGGCTTACTGTGGGCGATCGCCTGCCCAGCAAAGAGCTGTACAGTGACGTCCATGTCTGCTGTTCCATGTGCGGCAAAGATTGGTGCGATGCTGGCTGCAAGTGGTTTAGCCATGACAGCCATGGTGGCGGGGGGGGGGGTGTAGCTTTGAGTGCCGCATTTGCTGCATTGTGCTTTGCAGATACATGTAGTCCTGCAACCCTTTGCATTGCAACAGGGCCACAGCAGCAGCGTGTAAGTCAATGTTTATACGCCAGCCCAATAAAACTTACAAGGGAATTTCGGCGAACTTGTGGTAGCAGTGTGTGTGGATGCCGATCGCGGTCTGCAGGTCGGTGATGTGATGTGTCTCGGATGTACGTACAACTTGGAGGGGCTGGTGCCACGCAGACGTTTGGTCTGTGCTCCTTGTAACCTTTGTTTCTGCTGCGCTGCTGTGACCTTTGTTTCTGCTGCGCAAGCCTCAATCATCATGATGTCGCACAGGTTGTGTGTACCTTGGCATGTTGTCACTGACCGTGCTCTGCACCCCAGTGCGCCGCGAGACAAGATAGCTGCCAGACCCTTCAACTATCACACAGAATAACTTGTATAATTCCGCAGTTTACACTGATACAAGACAGCCAGCGGGTTACAACAAGCAGCATCGTCCTGTACTGCTCGACACTCTATACAGAAACAACTTGCTGCAGCAAAACAAACCTTTGGCTTACAAATATGAATAAAGTACAAGCTGTGATGTGCGTGCTGGCGCTTCTGAGTGAGTGCCAGTGTACCGGTGTTGGGCGCGTCTTCAGAGAGCGAGCACATTCCATGCGCAGCACACAGCACAGTATCATAATATATATTGCATTACATAGATTTACGTTTTGGGTCCGCTGCTTACCCATGCGTCGCTGCCTATCTTTCCGCTGGTGTTGCCGTGTCTGCTGCTGCTGCTGCTGCGTCCTGCAGGCGCGGCTCACAACGCAGTCGCTGTGCGACAGCTGTCAGAAGCAGTCGCTACCCCAGCTGAACAGGGCAAGCAGTTGATACCTTTCAAGGACGCTGAGGGCACCTGGCAGCCAGCCAATATCACAGGGCTCGACTTTGATAGCCTTACTCTGCTGGATTTGCCTTCGCCGGAAATCTTCCTTGAGGTGGCAATGACATCCCCCTATGCCATGCCAGACATTCCCATGCAGACACTGGTTGACAACACAGTGAAGGCATGGGCAGGTGGCAAACCTCCCTCCAACGTGAATGACTGGTGAGGCGGCATTGTGTTGCTGCAAGAGCAGGCTTGCAAGCAGGTTGAAGTGTATTGGTAGAATAGCAGCCTGTACAGTAGCTCATTTTAGGACAGGTAGTTGCTGGTGCTGCACAACTGCAGCACCCTCTGTGCAAGGGACTGACCGCAGACCCTGTCTGCAAGTCGTTCCTCGTGCCTTTTCTACCTTGTACTTGTGGTGCACACTTCTGGCTGCTGCTGCTGCTGCTGCTGCTGCTGCTGCTGCTGCACCAGCGCAACAGCTGCACCACAAAAGTAACAAAATTTTTAAAGAATAATTTGTTTGTTGTCCCCCAAGCCATGCTTGCACCCAGCGGCCTGTCCAACCGCCCCTGCACACTTTCCTGCAGGCTGCTGCTGCTGCAGAACGGCGGCAACTTCATCACCAGCAACCTGCCCACCTTCCTTGTCAAGCTGCTGCCCAACATCACCCTGGCCGACGGCAAGCAGCTCAGCATTGGTGCGGAGGCGGGCAAGGTGGTCACTGCCCTTGCTCCCCTGCTGGGCTCCAACACAACTGTAGAGCTGCCCCTGCCTGGGGACATGGCTGCTGGTGTGGGTGTGAGCCGCCCGACTGTTAACGTGGACCTGATCCAGGGCATCAACGTGACGTTGGAGGTCGTCAGGCGCCTGGTGAGCAGCATTGACTGTTCATGTGTTCATCTCCAGTACTTATGCGCGCCATGTGCTGGCTCATGACTGGGCTCATGACTGGGGCTACCGCTCCCTGCTGGTTGGAGCATGTACGCTAAAGCCTGTAGCAAGTGCTGTGACCAGAAAAAGAGGACAGAGACCATGGCAGCAGCTTGTGCATTTTGACCTGTGGTTGCTGTCAAGCACGGCTGCTGCCTGACTTGTTAGCAGGTGGCATAGCCAGCCCTGCTGCTTGCTTGTGGAGATTCAGCATCTTCACTTTTCACCAACCTTCATGTTGTCGTGTCCCTGCAATGTGCTGCCTTTTCCTGCTGTCTGTTGTGCAGCCCACCCTGCTCAAGCAGGTGTCCGACAACGTCCGCGAGGGCGTGCGCACCAGCATCGAGAACCTGCAGCTGCCAGAGATGGGTGAGATCACAAATGATGACGGAACCTTGGACGTGCCCGCCCTGATCAAGTCTGCCCTGAACATCGAGGTTTCGGCGCCGGTGCTGCCGCCCGCCCCCGACGCTTCCCAAGTGCTGCTTGGAGTGACGCGCGCGCTGCCGATCGTGGCCGGCCAGCTTGGCCTGAACACCACAAACATGCGGCTGCCGGACCCTGAGGTGGTGGCGGCTGTGCTGAAGAAGGCCAACGGCAACCAGCTGTTTGTGACAGACAAGCGCGGCAGGTGAGGCATCTCGAGCCACTCGCTGCCAGCACGCTGCCTAGCTACTAGCCTAGTAGGCGTGCCGCCGTGGCGCTGCATGCAGTCTGTCTTGCAGAGCAGCAGGTGATGTTTGGATGTGCCACTGTTGGATTGATGTGCTCCGTTGCACGTGCCAGCTGCTGTCGGCGACGCCCTGCTGTTCAATCACCGTAATTCTCCATGCCACAAGCAAGGCCCCTTGTATGATGTGCAGTCATGACGTACCATCCAATTGCAACCACTCATATACATCGTGCTTTGCTGCCCCCTGCTGCGCGCGCAGGGTTGACTTGCTGGCCACTCTGATGCAGCTGCCCGAGAAGGTGCCTCAGGTGCAAAAGGTGGTGGCAGCAGTAGCTGCACCGCCCCAGGGCTGGCCAGAGGTGGGGGATGTCGCCAAGATGCTGGTCAAGGCGGCCGGCCAGCGCCTCGCAGCTCAAGCTGCTTAGGTGGTGTGGCTGGGCTCAGAGTTTGAGAAACAGCAAGACAGAGGCTGGCGTCAGTCAATACGGCAACCCTGTGACTGAAAAGGAGGAGGGTGTGTAGCAGGTGCACCGTTGTAGTGGGCTGGCAGGCGCTTACGGCCGCTAGGGCGTCGCATGCAGCAGTAGATACTATCTAGTAGCTTGTGTGTCCGAGCTGCAATGGTTGTTTTAAGGTAGCTGTTTTAAGGTTAGATTTAGATGGGCAAGTTGGGCACACAAGATGTTCCAACATAGAGTAGGGTTGTGTGATTTGGTGTTCAACGCCGCTTGGTAGTTGAGCTGGCAGTGGTTTGCAGGGTACGGAGTACAGTTCTCTGCTGCTTCAGACATCGGCAGTACTTCAGTAAGAGGGGCTGAAAACTTGACAGCCACGGTTGTTGCATGGGAATAGGCAGCTGGTTGGCTGTCTCTGCAACATCAATTTTCTGGGCTGCTGTGTAAGGTTGATGTCCTTGGTTCTCAAATGTCCTTTATGTGATGAAAGCAGAATCCCAAGTGCTGACTCGTGGATTAAGGTGCTGCTGTGCCTGGGATTCTGCCAGTACTTGGTGCTAGAGAGTTTCTGTGCCTGTTGGCTCACAGTAATTGAGCATGCAGCAAACGCCCCGTGTGACGTGACCACCCAATTGAAAAGGCGTCTTGACCGTCGCCACCACCAAGTCACTGGAAACACGGCAATGGGCACACACACATGTTTGCGCCATAATCAGCGCTGGCACTTGTCCCTGCTCAGCTCGCTCACCCCCTCAATGACACTGCATCATGTGCAGCAATCTGCTGTGCCACGGTGCAACACTGACCAGCAGCACTGCTGGTTGGGGCTTAAGTGGGCACATAGGTGGCACTCGATCGATGACAAAAGCAGCAAGCATGGCTTGATAATCGTGCTTTGCCTTGTGCACCATCCTGACGCAGCTGCAGGTACTGTGATAGATGTGCATAGTAATGCTCGTGTATGACAACGTTAACAGGCCTGGGGCCAGTCTTGGCGAACGTGGGGCGAGAGGTGCGGAACCGGCAGCACCGATACTAGCAGGGAATGTAGGAAGAGCACAGCCCCTGGCTCTTGTAAGTGGCTGAGCAGCACTAGCCTGAGCAATGCTAGTTTTACACCACCGGAAGGCGCCCGCATTATATTCTTACCGAAGAGCACAAAAATGTCGATACAGAGAAACTGTGGCAGCTCGCCCAGCGCTTTTGAGCACACATGTCGACGTCGCACACACCAGATGCAACTATTAAACCATCAGGCAATGCAACATGAGCGTTGCAAAGCAGGTAGGCCCATGCATTTATATGGCATATACGTTGTAAAGTCTGAAAGCACAGCCTTGTTCATTCAAATTCCATGCGTCCATGCTCAAGCGCGCCATCACAACCAGCCCGCAGTACAATTGGAAGCAGCCACGAGTCGCTTTGTGCATCGCTGCTAGCTCCAAAATATTCTAAGCTACGTGTTGCGCTTGGTTGGAGTAAGAGCCTGCGTGCCTAAGAGGTGGCGAGCTGCTTCGGCGCCTACTGCACAGCATGGGGAAGATGCTTGCGCTCTTCGTCCTGGGCACAGTTCTCGCAGGTTCGTGAGCTTATTACGAGATTATTATGTGGTTGAACCAGTTGCGAGTATCTATGACAAGCTGCCATCTCAAATAAGCAGTCGCTGCAGCAGCAGCACAAGCTGTCCTATCGCTGTCGACTGCCAGCCATGCACTGTCTCGACGTATGATGCATCATCTAATACGTCCATCGCATCTTTTATGCTTGTAGGCACCATGAACTACGCCTCAGCAGCGCGTCAGCTGCAGCAGGTACTGCCAGCACTTGCAGGCACCCCAACGTGGGCTCCTGCAGCCACCTACAGCAACATGCGCATCATGGCCCCCCTGCCAACAACAACCCCTAACCTTGGTCCCAGTGGCATTGCCATGCCAAACCTGACACCACTGCTTGGAGTCGTGAGCAGCGCATCGAACATGCGGCTGGCAGGTGCCCCTGCTCCCGTCATCTCCCTGCCGCCCGGCATTACAGCAGCAGCAGCAGCAGCAGCTGCCTCGGCACCCAGGAGGACTGCCACCGAGCAGGAGCTTGAGCGCCCTCGCTTTGTGGATACCACAAAGATGGTTGTTGGGGACGGCGGCATCAAGGCGGCAGGCACAGGACTCGGCGCCTCAGCAGGTGCCAGCACCGCAGTGCCCAAGCCCTCGGTCCCATCCATCAGAACAGCGCCAGGGTCGGGCACGACAGCACCCCTCAGCAGGCCCAGCAATGCGCCCTACAGCCAGGCCCTGCCAGCTATCCCTAACCTGCCAGTCAAGCCTCCAACTCTGATTTTTGACGGCATGCTGCCCACACCTGCCCAACGGTACCAGTGGCCGACAATGCAGCAGACCCAGCAGCGGGCAGCCGGTCAGACAGTTGGTCAGGTGACACAGAAGGCAGCTCAGATGATGCAGCAGCAGCTTTCAAACCCTGCGGAGCAACTGCAGCGCTTGGCAACAGCGGCCAGTGAGGGTAACCTGGCACGTTTCATTGAAGATGCTGGCAAGATGGTTTCAAATAACATCCACAACGTGACAGCAGCAGCCAACAGCCTCCTTGCTGCCACAAACAACATCCTCGAGTCCCTCCCTAGGAACCTAACTATCCCTGGAGAGCTCGGCAAGCTGATCAACAGCACAACCCTGCAGCTGCCAAAGCTGCCAACCCTCAACCCTGCTCAGGTGCCCAGTATGGCAAGGCTTGCAGGATCAATGCAGCTGCCAGGTGTCCCGCAGCTGCCTAGCTTCAGCAGCCTGTTCCCCGGCGTTCCGAGCCTGCAGCTGCCAAGGCTGCCCGGCCTAGGCAGCGGCACATTCAATGTGTTCAACCCAGCTACAGCAGCTGGTGCTGCCGCAGCACGGAGTGCTGCTGCTGCTGCTGCTGTGCCTGCTCCAACCTACTATGCTCAGGACGTGTCGGGAGTTGCAGCACAGAACTCCAATGTGAATAGGCATGCACAAGCTCAGTACAAGACCACCACCAGCGGCGAGCCAAGCGTGTTGGCTGACGTGGCAGCACCTCAGCCGATGAGTGACGTAGAGCGCAGGGCACGTGCCGCTGCGCAGAAGGCCCAAGTAGCAGTAGCAGAAGCAACAGGCGCTGCACTGCCAACGCACAATGCAGCAGCTCTGTCTGCGGCCAGCAACGATGCGGCTGCTCCAGCACATAGCGCAGCACAGCAGGCTGCTGCAGCCCGACGTGCCGCTGCCGCCAGCAGCGCCGCTGCTAGGGCAGCACAGCAGGAGCAGCGGCGGCAGGCGCGGAGTGCACGTGCGAGTGAGACGCTGCAGTCAGGTGGTGGCTTCAGGGTGGTAGATGGACAGGTGGTGCCGGCAGCACACTAGACACTGGGGTGTGGCTGTTGGCGCAGCACCCAGGGAGTAGTTTGGCACGTTTTATGGAGTCACTTGTCATGGCAGCAGGCAGTGCCGCCAGGCATTTTGGCTATGTTGTGAGGCCATGTCACTGTAGTATAGTAAACTAATGTTTTCTTAGCAACTTGCCAGCTGGTGCAGCTGCCTCATTAAACTTGGACAAGTTGATTGGCCGCGTCTGTGAGCCCAGCGTGCGACGGATGCAGGACGGCAGTACCATCTACAAACAGCGGTATGCAGCGAATGAAGCAGCAGCTGTGCACACGGCCTAGACTTGCTGAAGGCTGCTTGCAGATCCATAGAGTTTGATCAACTACTGCAGGGGCTGTGGCTCTTTGAGGCAGTTATGCTGCAGTGCAAGGCACGGCCTGTGTGTTTCTGTGTGTTTTTGCAAGGGAGCAGATTTTCAATTGGGGCAAGCAAGTTGTGACAGCGACAATGGTGTCAAGTACAACACAGGGCAGCGTGTGTTCAAATCATCCATGTGAGCACCCAGTGACTGTAACAAGCTGCAGCAAGAAATGCGTGTGGCTATGGCTTGCAGGAAGGGGAAATGCATATGGATGTGATGTCAGCAGCTGCTTGTGCATCAAGTCATTGGCTACGAGTGTGTCGGCCACTGTTGTCACAACAGCACGGTGCTGGATGATTTGGATTGTAACCCCGCTGCAGCCATGGCGTGTCATAGTACCCATTCAAGCCATAGCATCAATGCCGTGCGCCCCACCAGGACGGAAGGAGGAGGAGCACTGCTCCAGAATGATCGCAAGTAAAGCCATGGCGTGTGTTTCAAGGCATTGGATGTGTGGGCAACATCAGGTGTGCACGTGGCAATGGTCACTTTTCTGTCTCAGTGACTTTCTGTGACTGTCTGTCTCAGCAGGCGTGGCATGGTGGCACAGCAGCAGGCGTGGCATGGTGGCACAGCAGCAGGGGTGCCGCTCAGGCAGAAGAGTGGATCCCGTTGTGTAACATCCAAATTGTGGATGAACGCCAGCTGCAAAGTGAGGGGGGGAACTTGCTGGCGTTTAAAGAAAAGATTCGCAACCTGCACCATTAACATCTATGCATGATGTCCCGATGGCGCTGATGCTATGGCTTGAATGGGTAATATGATGATGATGATGATGATGTCCCGATGGCTGCTCGGCAGATATTTGCACTTCAGCTATCATGTTGTAACATGTACATGTTACAACGTAATTACATGTAATTACATGATGGCAAGGCCTCTCAGGGGTGTGAGTTTGGAGTCAACTTCCAGGCAAATAGCAAAGAGCTGTCTGTCACAACACCGCCCAAGAGTAGGCGTGGAACGCTTCACTGGTTATGAGATACACACAAACTAGGTGCAGGCAGCACCCGCTTGTGATGGTAACAGCCTGTCATAAGAATCAGCTCACGCAATTCTGTCACTGCTGCCCATGATGTTGTAATGCCCATCCAATCCCCGCTGAAGGTGTTGCAAATGCAGTTCCATGTTGAACCATAACTGGCTGCGACCCTGATGGTGCGGCACACCCTGCTGCACATTTTCACATTTTGGAAGTGCTGCAAGCACATGTAGGTTCCAGGCGACCATGACATACAGCTACTCTGGTTCACATCGGCATGCAACCTTACAGCACCGCTGCAAGGCCACAAAACCACTGCAATGAGTTGATGTCCCAGATGTTGCAGGCACTGCAAGCGCTGAGTGAGACCGTCACACATGTGATTCCGGGCAATCCCCGCGACAGCATTCCGCCAAGGCCTTGACCTGGTTAGGGCGCATCGGCGATCCAGGAACCTGCCTGGCACGGCAAGCGGCTCACGCTTGCACGGCTGTGGCCACAATGAGACCCACTAACCACACAGAGCATACGTTAAGCACAACATGATCGACTGGTGCATTGTGCAGCCATGGTGACCAATGTGCCCAGGCAGGTCACCAGCGCATCAAAACAGCCATGCCCTTGCCGGACACGCTGCAACATACCCTCTCCGCAAGAGATGCACTGCATCACCACAACACACACTGCTGTCAGCTGCACAGACGCACTGCCCACACCAGGCAACGCACTTTGCCTTGCAGCCGTTGCTGGACAAGTAGCGCCAGCTGCTGCAGCTGCAGCAGCCGGCGTCGGCACAGGACCAGCCGCTCAGTAGTAGAAGGATGTCATGATCCAGTTGCTGCAGTATACAACCAAGCAGGAGGCAGGACAAGCAAGCACGCGTCAATTTTGCATTGTGTTTTGGTGTGCATTGTTTCAGGGCATGCACAGTTCAGCTCGCCTCTTGGGTCAACCCTCAGCCTGCCAACGCGCGATCGCTGCACAGCTGGCAGCGGTGAATCAGCAGGACTGCATCCATCAAGCCCTGCCCTGCTACCAGCTACCAGACAGCTCTGATTCCAAACACTGTGCATGCGATTGCAGCAGAGCAACTAGCCAGGTGACTTCCCCATTCTCCAGCAGCACCATGCCTTCCGCTTGTGATGCGCCTGCAGGCACCCCAAACACAAGCCCGCATCCTCACCTGATGGCAGCCCCAGCAATCTTCAGCGACACAATCAGTCCCGGTTGCGTGAAGAACGCTGGCAGCTTCACACCGCTGGCAATCTGGGTGATGTACTCCGGGCTGCCCGCCAGCAGCACGCCGAGGAAGGTCGCGCCAACACCCAGCAGCGCGCCACGCACAAAGTTGCGGCCTGCCCTGCCTGCCTCCTCCTCTGTCGCCATGCTGGCGTCCTTGGGGGGGGCATGATGGCATTCTGCTTGAGCACATTGCCTGCATGAACAAATGACACAATTGCAACAAAAAAACATAAAGCTCATTGATAATGAGTCTAAGTTACCAATTGATCACATGTTGTTTATCAAATGCGTCGCTGCAGCTGGGACAGTGGGCAGCAGCTGCGTTGCGTTGACACATGTTATGCCCAATGCACGCATCCCCATCTGCTGTGTTAGGCTGGCAGAAACATGCCTTGGCTGCTGTGCTCACCTGCAATGCCAATGAGCATGGCGCCAATGACCTTGCTCATGTTGGGAGCCTGGAAGCCGTATGCTGCCATTGCCATTTGCATAGCGCCCACAATCAGGATGACCTGCAGCAGCAAGGCAAGGCAACACACATCATGACAGATGTAGCAGCAGCACAAAGCGAAGCGGAGCAAGTTCCAGCAGCGACATTGTGTGATTGGATGCACCCTCAATGGCAGACCCTGGTGGCTATGTAGCGTAGAGAGCTTTGTGAATACTACTGGGCAATGCTAGCAACAGCGAAGTTGCATGTGCTCCAAGTCTGCAGGAAACTTGTGCAGTAGCAGCGGCAGGACTACAGCACGGACTGGTGTCGCATTGATGCAGCATGCGTGTCAGGGCGTGACACCCCAGAGCCGCTTCTTACGCCACTGCTGCTGCTGCTGCTGCTGCTGGTGCTGCATGCACACAGTTGCTGCCGCCGGAACCATCCTGACGCAGCGCCGCGCACACACGCATGCATGCACATCCGGAAGCCGCGCACCTTAGGAGTGGCATCCCAGCGCTTTGGCCGCCAGGGGAACAGCGGCTCTGTGTCTGCATATGCCACTGACCTTGAAACTGCCTTGCCCTTCATGCGGGCTGACAGCGCAGACATCATCAGGGCGCTGTGCGCTGCCTCAATCTGCTGTGTCAAGTTATCATTGCCCCTGGCTGCATACTTCTTCTGGCTGTATGCCCTATTGATGGTGTTGGTATCGGCATCCCTATCAACTCCTAACACCTTATAGGGGTCTGAAGAGCCAGAAGCTGCCATGCACACCGTGCTAGTGTGCAGTCGTCTAGCGAGGGTGGCCTGCACAGTGCTACTGCAGCTCGCTGGTGGGCGCAGCGAGCTGCAGTGAATGGAGCTACTTGCCGGTGTTGAAGCAACATTGTGTGTGTTGTACAGAGTATGTAGTGAGTTCGGTGGACAAGATCTATAGCGTGCACCGGTGCGGCTGCTCTGCTTGATCGTCACGACAATTTGATTTCAGATGTCACGCACATTGGCATGTAGGTGTAATTGGCATCCGAAAACATATCAATGCAGGCCAGCTGTTGTCGCGATGCCTGAAGACGGACCTCTAGTCAAAGTGACAGCCTGTCACCAGGTGGTCTGCAACTACACCTGTTGCGCTGCAGTGCATTAGGCAGCTAGGTAGCACTGAGAAGGATAGGTAACATTCATTGCCACTACATAAGTGCACGCACGCTCCTGGCCTGGCATGCATTTCAACACACACACCCGTTGGCCCCCTCTGTCTGGCCCAGCGGCTTTGCTGGCACAGGTAATATCTTCAAGGACACTACTTCTTTTTCTTCCCTTTGGAACTGCCTGATTTTTGCCTTTAGGCTTCGCTCCCTTGACTTCATGGCGAGCCTGAAGCATGGAACACATAGAAGCTTGCCTCATCCTGGGCACATGCATGCATATGGTCAGGGGTATACACTGCATGACTTGGCCAGAGACAAAAGCCAAAGGCTGGTCAACACCATTTATGTGTGTAGCAGCACACTAGTATGTGTGGCATCACCGCATTCAATTCCCCAGCCCCACCCGCGGTTGCCCCATGGGGCATTGGGCCAAGCTGCACCATGGTGCTCTTGGCCCATGCTCCCCCAAACATACCTCCAAACATCCCACAACAGGTTCCCCAGGCAGCCGGCACTGAACTCGTCTCAAAGCAGCACACACCTTGCAGCCGCGCCATGCCGCCTGTATGGTGATCACTGCTGCCAGCTGCCGCTCCCGCAGCGCCTTCTCGGCTGCCTCCTCCTCTGCCTCTTCCTCCGCCTTGGCGTCCCGTGCGGCCTTGGCTGCCAGCTCGTCCTTGAGGCGCGCCCCCGCCTCTGCCAGGCGCTCCAAGTCATGCGCGTGCGTTGCTCTAAGCACCTGCAGCAACAGTGCTCACCACCAACAAGCGCTGACGGTCAGCGCTTGTTGTGGTGTGCTTGGTGCTGCATCCAGGTTGATGCCGGTGGGTTGGAGCAGCTTTGCACAGTCGCATGCACGCACAGCCATACTAGCACTGCCAGATGCGCTGCAGCAGCCTCATGCGTGCTGCCGTCCATCTTCTGCTTACACTCTACTTCACTTTACTTTACATGCTCCACCCAACAAAGGATTGGGAACCCCAATCAGGAGCCAACGAAAGGCTCATAGGGGTTGCAATCAACCCGCTCTCTGCCATGCTGCAAGGCAGAGTCCGCTGCCGTGGTCGGATTGCAATGACCCCATGAGCCTTGTTTGGCTCCTTGTGGGTGGGCCAGTGGCCCTACTTTGGTAACTTGGTAACTTGGTAACTTGGCAATGCACACAGCAGGCACGCATGTAGCTACAAGCACCCGAAGCACGCAAGTTTGCAAGAGTCACGACCCACCTCCAGTGCACGCTCCTTTGTGCGGCCGTCCTCCTCGCGCCTGCCGTGCCAGCCGCCCGCATCTTCCTGCAGCTGCCCTGCCTTGCTGCCCAGGAACTCGCTGACCGCCGAGTGCACGCTGCGCTCGATCTCCATCTGCTGCTGCAGCAGGCCCAGCTGCACCTCCATGTCGTCTAGTGTGCAGTGCTGCTGGCGGCGCGTGGCCTGGTTTGTGGCTGCTAGGCCCTTCTTGTGGAACCTGGGCGGCAGCCGATACGGCACATAAGGGCTCAAAACCACATGGGTGGAAGGTGACTGATGGTGCTCATCCAGGGATGGTTCACACCATGTGAGATGGTGACTGGGATCACGCTTAGATAATACTGTCTCTCTTACAAGGAAGTGTGAGCATGCTCTGCAAAGCTGCCGCTGGTACGTGCACGCCGGTCTGTGCACCTGCGCTCGATGGCCAATGCAGCGGCACCACAGCGCTGCGGTGCACGGTCGCACTTTGGGCGCTGGCTGCCGCTGCTGTTTATGTTGCTGCTGCGCTCCGTAGCGCTCAGCGCTCAGCCGCCTGCCTCACCTGCCCTCCACTGCCGTTGTGAGCTTCTCCTGCCGCAGTTGCTCCTTGAGTGCAGCCACCTCTCGCCGCTGCTCTCGCACCTGGCCCAGCCAGCAGCAGCAACAGGGGGCAGCAGCAGCACTCACCGCAGTCAGTCACACCCATCAGTGCTGCCTGCTGTCGGCAGCACTGCAGAAGTACCGGTTAACGCACAGCGGGTGCGTAGCTGGCACACCGGCTGCGCTGCAAACCTGCAATGCATCACACCCAGATGCGCGGCACACTGCATGATTGCACACGCCTGGATGAGCCGCCAGTGCACGTTGAGCTCACCCGCTCCTCGTGCTGCTGCTTCTCTGATGCCAGGTCAGCCTTGAGCGCCTTCACCAGCGCGGTGGCAGTCTTCTCAGCCTCAATCATCTCATGCATGATTGCCTGCAGTACACGCAGATCAACGTAAGCTGGTAAACTGTGGTTGCTGCAGCAGCACCTGCTTGCAGTTGCCTGGTGCCACAGCTGGTGTTTGCACAGAGGCATTACGCCATTGTACGTGGAAGAGCTCAGGTCTACCTGGCAGCTGTTGAAATGAGGGGTCAATGCTTCACCCTGCTGGGTGGCCAGGCCGTCTGTGCTGCTGTGCCGCCGGCACTGCTGCAAACAGCGAGCATGTTAGGCGCAACAGCTGTCAACATACCTCCGCCTGCTGTGCTGTCATCACTGCCTCTAGGACTGGCTGCACCGTTCTGCTGAGGTCAAGGCTGTCGAGCGTGCACCCCAGCAGCCCTTGCAGCGCCTCCCGCTGTGCTGCACACTTGGCCATGTTCTCAGCCACATTGGGGTTGTCCTTCAAGTTCCTGCAAGCAGAGTGCAGCACGCAACATGCACAGGCCAGGGGTGAACTGGCATGCGATGCACGTGCTGCTGCTGTTGCCGCTGCCGCTGCTGCACTGCGCCGTCTTTGAGCGGACTGGTGAGGAACAGTCTGGTGCGGTGCAACATCATGCCAGCTTCATGTGCATTCGGTTGACGCACCTGCATAACTGCTTGGTGGCCTGTCGCAGCGCTGCCGACACCTCCTGCAGCTCTGCTTGATTCCCGCGCAGATTGGCTTTGTTTGGCAGTGCACGCAGCGCTGGCTGCGCGGCAATCAACTCATGAAAGCGGGCTTCAAGGCCTTCTGGTGCTGTATCATGCGGCTGATTTCCTCGCCAACGCTCTGTGTGAGCTCCTGTGCCTGCACATGGGGTCTACACAATGACAGCTAGCAGCGCCAGGCGGCTGATTGTCGCTTGCAAACAGCGTGTACCTGCAGGAAGGTGAGTGATATTAAGCAGGTTGGATTGCAGGACAAAAAGTACAGGGCATAATGCATGTGAGCGCGATGCGATGGAGACTATGTGCTGCAACTAAGCTTTTGGCAAAGCAAAGCACGCATTGACTGGCAACTGCAGCTTTGCATAATGGGCGGCTTTGCAGCTTTCGCACATGTGCCGCTTCTAAGGGGGCCAGTTGCTCTGCTTCCTGGGCTGCCAGCTGCTTGATGGCAGCAGCAGTTGTGGCAGTGAGGCCCATCCTCGTCCAGCTCCGGGTGCAGCGCCCTAAGCTTAACACAGAACTAGATTTTTAAACATACTATCTCAAGTATGCTGAATGATGGCCATTTTCCACATTACCTAGCAATTGGGTTGCAGCCGAAGTACTACTGTATCAGCGAGTCAGCGAAGCCCTGTCGTACCATCAACGCCGACAGACAGATTGGATGTATTTGAGTTGGTCGGTGTGCAGCAGAGTACGAGGATCGGTAGTAGCAGAAGGTGCCGGAAACCCTAGTCAATGACACGGTTTGAGTTCTCATCTACTACCGTGCAGTGTGACCGAAATCAAGGTCAAAGCTGCACATGACACTTACTAACAGTCCCTATGTGGTTTGCGATTCCATCTTGTCCCGCATTTGCTGTTCCGTTGTTGCTGTGCTGCTGCTGTTCAATCAGTGCGTGCTCAGCTATGCGTGCAAGAACTGCAGAAGGAGTCGGTACAAAAAACAGCAGCACAAGTAGCAGCAGCGACCTGGCACAGCAACGAAGGCCCCGCAGCGTCGCTGGTGCGGCAGCAATTCAATCCTCTACAGAGCTACTTGTGTTGATGTTGCCTGAGCAAATCTGCACTTCAGACTCATTGCTGTGCCTCGTGACCTGTATGCAGAGACAGTGCGGCCCCACGTGCACGAACTGAGTTTTCGTGGCAGCTGGTCTAGATCAGCAGCTCACCAGGCTGCAGATGCACAGCAGCAGCTGTCTGAGCCAGCCCAGCTGGAGCAGAGTTCACACCCAGATCAGCAACAGCAGGAGCCTGCTGTTTTGCTACCTGGCACTGCTGAGGTGAAAGAAGGCAGCACAACCTGCATCTTGCACAAAGATGGCCACATCAGCCTGCAGCAGCAAGGCATAGCAGCAGGGGCAGGAGAATACCAGCAGCGCTTGACACAAGCACAAAGCACCAGTGTGTGCAGCATTTCATTTCAGAAGCAGCAGCTGAACCACAGAAGCAGCAGCAGCAGCAGCAGCAGCATCTCACCCGCTCAGCTCGCCAGCAGCAGCAAGGAAGCAAGCAGCGGCAGCGATGTCAGCGGCAGCAGCAGCAGCAGGAGCAGCAGGCACAGCATGCAGCACAGCAACAGCAACAGCACCCTCAATGCAGCCAGAGCTGCAGTGTGCCAACGGACTTGGAAGTGATGGATCAGCTGCTGGACGAGCTGGTGCTGCTGGATCCCAAGATCAGCAAAGCGCTGACAAACGCCCCGCGTGTGCAGTTTGAGACGTTCCGACTAGCAACAACCGCGGGGCCTGCAGCAAGCAGCAGCCCACGCAGAGACATTGGTGTTGGTGACCTCACCCTCACCTTCCTGACAGCATGCAGTGTGCCAGACACAAGTTGTGACAGTCAGCAGCAGCACCATCAACAGTCTCCCATGCCTGCAGGATACTGCAGCTTCCTGCCAGCGTGCCCAGGAGCAGCAGCAGAGCCAGGGCTGACACCCAGGCAGCAGCAGCAGCAGCAGCAGCCAGGGGACTTGCTGCGGCAGCCAGAAGTTGCATGCAGTGCTGAGTTGTTTGACTACAGCATGCGTGCAGCAGCAAGCGGCAGCTGTGGTGCCAAGGGCAGGGCCCGCCTGCACAGCATGCACATGTCGGCAGAGGTTGACAGCTGCAGCTTCAGTGGAGCGGCAGCATCGATGAACGGAGGACGGGGTTGCAGGTTGGTACACGGCACAGAGCGCAGGCGTATGTGAATGCGCACCAGCAGCACCTATGCTGGGCATGCTGCATGTGCCCCTACTGCCTGCCATAGATGCGGCGGAGATCCAATGTGAGTTGCCCATGCTCAGCTTTTGCTGATTGATGCACCACTGGCAGCACTACCGTAGTGCTGTACTCGTGATGAGTATACTTCCGACAGCACCTGACGCTACCGCTGACCTGCGTGCAGGGCGCGCAGTCAGTACAACAGCCTTGCGGGAGCGTCAGCAGAGGCAGCAGCACTCGGCGCCTCTGCTGCTGTGGCAAGGTTCCTGGCCGCGCAGCAGCACCCGCTGGCGAGCACAGCTGGCCCTGCCTGCCTGCAGCAGCGGGCAGTGCAGCACGTCGCTCCCAGCATGCAATCGCTGCAGTACCAGATGGAGCACATCAGGCAGCTGCACTTGGATGGTGTCAAGACGCCAGGCTCTCTCAGCTGCAAAGGCAGCCTTGGTCAGCAGCAGCAGCAGCAGCCAGCAGCAGAGCTGGCCGGCAATGCCTGGGTCGCCAGGCTCTGGCGCAAACGCACGGGCTGTTACCACACCTTTGACGCAGCGGCAGAGGCAGCACTTGTGGGCAGACTTTCCATTGCTGGGGCCCAGTCAGGGCGCACAGGTGTGGGCTGGTAATTGCGTGATGTGTGGTGGCTGATTGCAGAGCAGGACAGCATGCACTGCACAGTTTTTTTGTACACATGCAAGGGCTGTCACCTGACCGCTCCGGGTGGACAGTGGAACTAGTAAATTTTGCTAGGTCCTTCTCAGTGCAGCACAATCAGCAGATGCTGCGGTTGGATGTAGGGGTCTTGCTTGAAAGCCCCTGCTAGCTGAGCCGCTTGACACCTGCAGACAAGACATATCAATCAGGCTAACGCTGGTGCGTTTTGTACTGCCTCAACTTTGCAGCCCTCCACAACCAGCGGCAGCTCAATCAGCATGCGTTCCAGTGGGCCATATGCATGGAGATGCAGTTGATCTGGCCAAGGCTGAGGTGGCTGATTTTCTAGTGAATTCTGATTAGGTTCCTTCCTTGGGTGGAGCATGTGAAGTTAAGTAAAGTAAGACTCATGAGTCTCATGATCATGAGTAGGGCATCAATCGTGCCTGGGCTGTGGCGCTGCACATGTTGACCTGTCGTGAGGCCCCCTGTTGTAGCTGCACTGTGATGCTGTCATCCAGGCAGGGCCATGTGTAAAATAAAAACCTGCTGCTATGCAGTAAGGCCATGAGCTGAAGGCAGAACTGCAACCTGCACATCACTACACTGCAACAGGTTCAGCATGATGACATGCGTATGCTGCTTTCTGGCTTACACTGTGTCAGCATCAGCATCACTTGGAATGCGACACGCATGCATCAAAACAGCACATATACACCTTCATCAATAAGTGCCCAGGTCACAGCAGGTATCATCACCATTATTATCTCACTAACTTTACTTTACATTATCAAGCAACTGCAGCACGCTTGTGGTCTGGGGAACCGCTCAATGCAGTGGCACACTTCATGACAGCGCAGCCGCTGAGCCTTGACAAGACCCGCCATATGTCACCAGGTGCTATGGGCAGCTGGTAGCCTAGCCCAGGAATAGCGAATCAGCGCATATCAAAAGCTGCACAAACAATTGCCTGAAAAGCGGGGCGAGCGGATTGAAGTGAAGCATGGTGCATGCATTGAACTGCCCAGCAAACAGCACATGCCATGCTGCACGAATTTCACGCTGCAACGTCGTCAAAATACATCATCTGCAAGAGCTGCAGGCAGGGCAACCACTGTGTACACATGTGCTGTTCTACTTAAACGCAGTCAAGGTTGACAAGGCTTCCCACTGATCCTAGGTCAACCACTGAGCAGGAAAGCCAAATGCAATGCTGCCAGCGTCACCAGTGGTGCATGTGACCGCAAGCCATCACAACGATTACGCTGACACTTTTCATGCGACATGCACGCTGCATATGCTGCAAATACGGAAGCTATCCAACATAATCTGAGTTAGGTCAATCAACACTCCTAAATCAAATGACTGTCATGCAGATGTGTGAATGCAGTCCAGACTTCCACCATAGGCAAACGATGGTAATTTGAATGATCGTGCTGCACGCTGCTTTTCAGTGTTGTAACAGCAACCAACCAGTCAAGATATTGAGGTGCCTCAGATGACATGCTGCATCTGTCAGTGCTGCTGTCAGCATGTGAGCAGCTGTCGCCAGCTGTGTCAATCATTGGCGCACTGGAGTCCTATTCAATATGGCTGCATGTCAATGGGTGAATTGCAAGAGCAAGAAACAATACATGCGCAGCAAGCTGTCACGATGTCCCGCATGCAGCGTCGGCCACGCTGTCATCACCAGCTGCGCCACTTCTCAATCTCCTGCAGTGCCTCTTCATCTTCCGCCACATGCCCCTCACTCTTCGGCCCGCCCAGAAGGAACACGTCACTCTGTATGTCTGTCACCCTCCCGCCAGCCTCCCCAGGCTCAAAAGTCAGCACCAGCTTGCCCATGTACCTGCTGCCCCAGCTCGCCTGAACGACAGGCACATCCCTGCCCTTTGTGTGCACGTATGTTGGGTAGGGGCCCCACGTTGAGTCGTACTGGTTGCCGGATTCGGCTTCGTTAGACGTATAGAAGGCCGGCGGCACGTCTGGGTCTGGCCAGAGGAAGGAGTGGGAGTGGCCGCCGATGATTAGGTCAAGCCCAGGGAGGGCAGACGCTGCCACTAGGTCGGATGTATAGCTGCAGCATCAGGTGCCCGCAGCGATGCAGCAGCAGCAAACATACAGTGCATACACCGCTCAGGACGAGAACCAGTGATGGTGACCAGCAAGCTGTCAGTTGTCTCTGAGAAAGGCAGATACGTGAGCATGCCAGCGTGCACAACAGCTGGTTTGCTAACACCCCGTGTGAGCCTACATTAGCTCTGACAGGGGTTCTGCTCCTTCAACGGGTGGAGCAAGCAATGCAGTACTGCACTAGTGTTGGTGTGCACACTGTGCATGTTCATGTGTGACACATGGAAGCACGTGCTTGCCATCAGCCGGTCATTGCCAAACACCCAATGCCCAACACGGTAGTAGAGCCAGCTGCATCACTTGATGGTTGGCAAAACAAAGGTGGCTCTCACTTCCGCGCCCATGATCACAACTGCGGCACTCACCCTAGGTGGCTGAGCAGCACCGTCGCATGGCAGCCGGCGTTCTCCAGGCTCTTCAGTACCTGCCTGCCCGCACTGTACGGTTCCAGGATCTGTATGGGCCCCATCTGGCTGCTGCCGGGCAGGCCATACATGGTCGTCAGGCCGACAATGCACACCTGCAGCAGATCCCCCAGCAGCAGCAGCCACCAGCAGAGACAGCCAGATGCCTGATATGTTGGCACCGGTTGCACCAAGTTTTGGTTGGTGCCTTCCAGGCAGGTCATGCACGGTGATCACGCCTGCACCAGCCAGGCGGCAGCACATGCATCGCCTGAAAGTCCAGTCGAGTCCTCATGCACGCAAGAGAAGCAAGAGCCACAGCTGCAGTCTAGCAAAAGCATGCTTTGCGCGGCAGCCTGAACTCACGTTCTTGCCCTGGACTCGTTTGATCACGTACGGCTTGATCTTGTGCTGCAGCTCATGCCCCTGGAAGTCGATGTTGGCTGACAGCACAGCCTTGTTGTCCTGTTTGTCAAGGTACTGCTTCAGTGCTGGCAGGCCCTTGTCCCACTCGTGGTTGCCAATAGTCTGCAGGACGTGCATGGAGTATGCAGGAGGCAGTTGTAAGTTAAGTAAAAGGGACTCTAGTTTTGCAGGGAGCTCGAAGGCGGTGTCAGTGTGCAAAGCAAGGCCATCACTTTTGATCAAAAGAAGGCATTGCAACAGGAGCTGTAGCCGCCTTCAGTATGGTACCACACCGGGCGTGGCGTGGTGCCGTTTGAAACTGCGCAGTTGTCGTGAAACAACTTGCCTTCTTCATCTGTGTACAATTTTGCTGGAAGGGCCTGGTTGTCGTTGCAATGTCTGCCCTCGGCAGTCCTAAAGCTTGCATTGCAGCTGAGCATTCAGGCATTGGTTCGTGTACCTCAGGAGTCAATGGCTCAGCTGCCGCAGCAGCTGTTTCAGGTCAACCTACCATGGCATCTACAGCCAGCAGGTTCATGAACGCGGCGGGTGCTTCCAGGCCTGCCTTCCTGTCCCACTCCGTGCCAATGAAGTCATCGCCAGCGTTCAGCAGCAGCAGGTCCGGGTCCAGCTGGCGCTGCTGCTTGACGAAGCTGGCCATGCGCGCCAAGCCCCCGCTGCAGCGACCTGCAGGTGGCGACCGAGGCGTTGGTGACGGCAGAATGACTTAGGTGTGCTAATGCTGGACACAATGCAGTTGCGTGATGGTTCCCAAAGCACATAGACTGCCAACGTGCTGGTACAAACAGTGGTGAGGAGGCTTCAAGTTGCTGCCTGCTTGCATGCAGGCAGGTAGTCATGCACAGGACAACCACCTGCAACACACAACATACAGCAGCGTGCTGCTGCAGTTCTCCGGGGCTTGCGCCTGCGAGCAACAACAGCTAGCACTCGGCAAGAACTGCAATGCTCCCTCACAAGATGCACATTTCTTGACAAGGTGCTTGCAGGAGCTGCAGAAGCTGCAGAGGGCAGACCATGCTGTATAGTTTCTGTTGCTGCACCCGCTTGCTGCTTGGAGCCAACTCTACGGGCATGGCTAATGCTTACCCTTTCCGACGTCGTACGGTGTGCACAGCCCGCACCAGCTTCCTTTGGTAGCCTCCACGCGCACATGCCAGTCGTTGAAATGCAGCAGGGTGATCTGCACCGTGCCGTTGCCAGTAGCGTTGCTTGGCACTGCACCACTCGTGCCACGTTGACGGCCAGCAGCAGCGCCAGGGCGCGCTGATGTGCTGACGCGTGTGCTCGTCGCTGCAGCAGATGCGGCTGCCGCTGCAGCTGTTGCTGTCGCCACTGCTGCAGATGCAGGGTGGGCGGCTGGGGCGTACGTGCCGCTTTGCCACACATAGGCATTGCCTGGTGGAATCAAAGATGCTGGCGCTGGCGCTGCACCTTTGTTGACTGCTGCTTCGCCAGCCACTGCATGAGTTGCTGCTGCTGCTGCTGTTGCTGCTGTTGCAGCAGCAGCAGCAGCCTCTGCAGCCTCGGCAGCAGCGGCAGTCCCAACCAGGGGTAGCTGGACAGACTTGTCAACAGCGGGATCAGCGCCTGTGCCAGGCACTGCAACTGGTGGTGGTGCCGCCACAACAGCCATTGTTGGATTGACTGAGATGTTTGCATCTGGCTGTGGACCGACCAAGACGATAGGCTGGATGTTGGCTGCTGCTGCTGCTGCTGCTGCTGCGTCTGCTGCCACCGCTGCTGCAACACCCTTTGGTGGGGCAGCTTCTGGCAGTGTTCCTGCCGGTGTTGCTGCTGCTGGTGTCACAGCTGCTGCTGCTGCTGGCAATGCTGCAGGTACAGCAGCAGATTGCTCAGCCACGGCTGGCACAGCTGCTGCAGGCAATGCAGGCGTGCCTATTGTGGTAGCTGCACCTGGCACAACCGCCAGAGGTCGGGATGCATTGCCAGGTGTGCTGCCATTGCTAGCTGCTGTTGCTGCTGTTAAGGCAGGGGCAGCTGCGGTGACCTGGCTGCTGTTGGGTGCTGCAAATGGGGTTGTCACTGCAGGAAGTGTGGCATTGATTGCAATGGCTGTTTCATTGGTGGGAATGGCTGGCTGTATTACTGCAGTGGGCTGCTGCTGCAGTAGCAGGTGCTGGTCGCCAGCGGCGCCAGCCAAAGCAGCACAGCCTGCGATGAAGATTGTGACAGAGTTCGAGGTTATCAGGCAGCGTGTGAAAGGTGTGTTGCCAAATGATGGTCCTGGTTGATGAGCGTTGGGCTTAGGATGTGCAGCATGTGAGCTAGCAGCGCTGACAGAGATCCCAATGGCCAGGCCTGCTGTGTTCCTGAGCTCTTGCAGGACCGTCCACCCACCTATGCACACCAGGAACCTTGCAGCAGCTGAACGTAGCACCATCAATGCGATCCACTTGAGGTGTGGGTATTAAAGACGGCAGGAGTTGGCATGAGGACGATCTCCTGCTCAGCAGTCACAGTGCAAGGCCATATTCAGCTTGTTACCTGCGGTAAGTGGTGCACAAAAAAAATAGAGCTTAAAGAAGTTAAGTTGTGGACCTAACTCTCAGTCCGAGCAGGTGAACGGGCGTACCAACCAGTTGACGAGAAAACTGTCACCGGCGGGAGGAACAAACCTACTTTGCCTCGCGGCCTTCATGCTATGAAGGCGTCGTCTTTGTTTTTGAATAAATACTTCTGGCCCCGTGTTCAACACACCAGATCCTGCAGCACCTGTTGCACCTGCAGCTGTTCCCACTGTCTAGTGGACAGGCAGCGTGAGGGGCACTTGAGTTCTGCATCACCAGCAACCTGCGATGCCCACATGCAAGTTCAACCAAATACCAACGGTCGCTGAAAATGTTTCAACAACCTACTGCGCGCTGAGCAGCACCATGCCCCAGCATCTACAGTGTAGATGCAAAGATCTTTGCAAGTACAGCTGCAGCAACCACTGAGCAGGTTTGCACAGGCAGCAAGCATGCGCAGCTGCTGTTGCTCACAGGTTATGCATGAGGATGGTCATTCGACACCATGTACCCGGTTGGGCAAGCACACTTTACTCAAACTTCTGGCCTGGAACTATGACACCCACCAGCAGCACTATTGCTTAAGCTTGGGCATGCATGGCCACACCACCCATGCTGCCTGCTGGGTGGTAGGGCCTGGCCGCTTCAAACATCACCACCTCTGCAGTATGTTGCTGCTGGGCTGTGTCAACATATGTCGCTGGTAGCACACGAGAGAAGGCCGTCGGCACATGGGGGCAACAGCTGCCACTTGCAGCAAGCCTCTGTAGTGGAGTCCTATACAAGGCACGTGCTCCTTAATGCACACACACAAACACACCACCAAAATTTAGCTACTCTTTGACAAATAGAGTACTGCCTGTAGCGTTTGCCTGCTGGTTGCTTCTGTCTCTCCAGGTGTCATCCGCATCAGGACATACGGCTTGACGCCAGCCACTGCTGCTGGAACAGACAAATCATTGGCACAGCATACCAAGCCGCACCAAGCATTGCTGCAGATATACCCAAACAGTAGCCCGTAACCTGTGCACCGCGGTGCAACCTAGCTGCACCCACCGTGAAATGGCTGCACCCTGTACACCGCACTCTGCTCAGATATCAAAAGGACCATCTGCAGCTCAACCCAGCATGCTAGACAACATTGCCCTCACCCGTCTACAGCTGAACAGCTCAAGGTGCATCCGCCCCGCCACCTCCCCCGCCCCCAAGTTTCCCTGGCAGGATCCCCGCCATCTTCGCGAAGCCCTCACGCGTCCGCGCGGCCGTCTGCTGCATGTTGAAGTTCAGGCCGCCCGGCTTGAACAGTGCCGGCTTGCCACCGCTGCCGCTGCCGGCGCCGCCGCCGCCTGCGCCGGTCGCATGCGGCGAGGCCCCATCCCTGTCCCGCATGCTCATGCTGCTCGCCAGCTCCCGAGTGAAGGTGTTCACACTGAACTTCAGGGCGCTCAGGTTTGCACCAGGACCCCCGAAGCCGCCTCCGCCCCCAGCACCCATGCTAGACGCAGCTCCCGAGCCCGACCGCAAGGTGGATGGCGCTGAGACGGCAGGGGCACTCAGCCCACGGCCCCCGCCGTCCGCTGCGCTGCTGCTGTAGTAGCTGCTGCCACTGCTGCCTGCACCAGCTGCTGCTGAGGGGGCCGCGCTGTGCAATGCCATGCTGTCTGCTGCACTGCCGCCGGTCTTGCGCATGAACTGGGCGATGAGCTCTCCTTGCAGCTTTTTTGCGAAGCCCTGGCATCAATGCAGCAGCAGCCATCAGGGCAAGCGAAGGCACCTCGGTTGAGCTGGGCTTGAGCATCACATCAGCAAGCATGCACCCCAGGTTGTATCGCTCACACCACAAATCAATTCGCGACGCTACGGTTGCAACAAAAATGCTCAAGCATCTCCTACCATGCCTACAGCTTGACAGTGATCAGCCCATCACATATGCACCTTCACACTGCGGAGTTGACCCAGTGTCGCCGCACCTTGAGCTCGCACACGCGCGCCAGGTCACCTGCTGTCTTGGCGGTTGATGGCATCAGCAGGATGAAGGTGTCCACCAGGTTCTCAGGCTTGGCCTGGCAGCAGGCAGGCACCGTTTGTTCAAACAGCAGCAGCAGCAGCAGCAGGAGAGGCAGGTCTGTCAGGAGGGCAGCATCTAGGTCAGCAGAAGCAGCCGGCATCCCCGAAGCGCTTCACCGTCATGTATGTCGCACACTGCAGCTGCAACTGGCGGCCCACCTTCATGCATCCTTGGTTGGAGCGGCTGCAGCATAGCAGAGCACATGAAGGCTGCTCTGGTGAAGAGGCCCGGTGCAACATCTGCACCCTGCATTGCCCAGGCCGACTGCGCCAGCCCTGCTGCGTACCACTCGGCACATGCACGGATGGCTGTCAGTACATCAGCCACACCTGGGGAGATCCAGCCCCGACACACTGTGCTGCCCCTGCAGCAGCTAGTCGTGCTTGCTGCACTGCATTCCACCGCACCTGCATGACCTTGACCAGGTTGACAGCGCCAGCCATCTCCCGCTCCACGTAGTGCGCGTATGGCGCGCTGTCAGCCTCGTCATCCAGCGGGCGGGCGGCACGCGGCAGCTCCAGCAGCAGCCTCCGCACGCTGTCGGCATCGATGGACAGCTGCAGCGTGCCCTTCTCATTCACCCTGCGAGTCGAGCAGAGCGCGCCCAATAGCGTGAAGCGGAGGAGCTCCCAACAGCACGTGCATCAGACGACACGTGCATGAGCGACGTCCAAAACAGCCGCAGCAGGAGATCCGGCCCCCACGCCAACCACGCGGCATGCAAACTCGGGCGCTGACAAGACGCCTGCTTGCTCACTTGCGCAGCTTGTAGATGGTGTCGATGAAGCGCGGCACAAACATGCGGCCAAACTTGTCGCAGAAGAAGCCAAACTGGCTGGCGTCCAGCGCAGCCCCCAGGCGGGGCGCGGCCTCAATGATGAGCAGCCGCCGCATGGCGCTGACGTAGGAACTGTCATCGCCAGGCGACTCGACAGCATCCCAGCGCATGCGCAGCATGTCCTGCGGCAACACAACAGAAGAACCCACTCTGGCCACAGGCGCAGGCCAACCAGGCTGACAGGAAGGTTGGCAGGCATGCGTAAGCCCAGCACAGACAGCCATGCGTGTCGACTGCAAGCACACAGGGTAATCGCGACGGCCAACTCCGCTGCTGTGTCCACCACTGTGCCAACCAACACCCTGCTGCTCCCGGTAGCTGTGCCGTCACCTGCAGGCATGCGTCCAGGCGCGTGTTGACGCCCAGCACCAGCACAGACAGGCACTGGCTGGCGACGCCGGTGAAGGCGCTCTCCTCGTCGCCCAGGTCCACCTGCTCCACCAGGCTGGGGGCCAGGCCTGGCGCCAGCTCCTTGGCAATCAGCCGGCCCAAGCCCTCAGTCGTCTCCCTGCAGGCACGCCGCACACAGTGCCACACAAAACATGCAGAAGAGATGAAACACATGTAGAGGAAGGCACAATAAAATATACACAAAATGAGTGTGAGTGTGGTTCGGGGCTGGGATTCGCACTTATTTGTGCATGTGCATGCGTGCGTGTGCCGTCAGTTGCCCAGAAGGTTGGCCCTGCCTGGCCTCCCATCAGCATCAGCGCTGCAGGCAGCACGACGCAGACCCCGCACCCGGCAGCTCCTCACCTGCAGTATTCTGCTGTCGCCAGGATTGCTGCCAGCACTTCCTCCTCCTCTTGCGGCAGCCGCACATGCCAGTCACTGCCGTGGTAGGGCGCCTGCGCAGAGGTGCCGCCTGCTGCCGTCTTGGGCAGGCGCTTCAGCAGCTCGCTTGCGTAAGCAGACAGCACACGCTGGAAAGCACAGCAGCATGGCAGCAGCAGCAGCAGCATGCAGAGCAAGAGCTCAGCAGCTACGGCGCACAAGCATTGAGGCAGCAGAGTACAGCCAGAATAGCCCATTGAGTAGCAGCAGGTTGAAGCTGTGTGCAGCAGGCCACCGAGCGACTCAACTAACTCTGGTTGGCAAGCGCAGCAGGCGACAATATCTAAAACCAGCAGGCACCAGTCTTCCATTGGTTCAACCCTCTCTGGAACCGCACTGCACCCGCCGCCAGGCGCTGCCGACGCGACGCCCGGCAGCCCGCCCACCTTGAATGCGCCTGCCAGCCGCGCCAGTGTGCGGCCCCTGCTGAGCAACTTGACGCAACGGTGCAGCGAGGCGCGGATCTTCATGAACAGCGCGTTGGCGCTGCCCAGGACGTGGCTGTCCTCCTGGCCCTCGGGGGGCCTCCAGCTCCGCTCCGCCTCCTCCCTGATGAGCTGATCCAGGTGCTTCAGCAGCTGCGGGGTAGGAAGGGACGGAGGAGCGGCCAATGTGCGTACACTTACGGCAAGCAAGGCTACCGGTGCATAGCAGTGGCAGTGCACAGCTCTGCACGGAGGTTGTGCAGCAGCGCTGTCAGCTGCCAGGCAACAGCTCTGCATATAGCCCTCTCCACGGGCTGTGGGGTTAGATGAAAGGGCAGCACCAGTGCGGATTACGCTGCAGCAGCGGTGCTGCACAAGCTGCTCTTGGGGGTGCCAGTGCTATGCCATGAGCTGACAAGCAGTTGTGGCAGAACTGTACTTCATATTGGCGCTGCATCCTTCCACAACATACCAGCAGTACGCACACAATGCAACACACAACTTATAACAGAGCAGCACCTCTTTCTGCTCCTCAGCCACATAGTATTTGAGGGAGTCCTCAAATGCTTCACTGATAGCCCCCTCAAACGCAACGCGCGCAGCAGCTGCAGCCGCCTCAGCAGACCCTCCAGCCGCAGCACTGCTGCTGCCCGCATCTGCTTGCTGCTGTGCTGCTGCAGCAGCTGACGCTGCCGCCGCTGCAGCAGCTGCCTGCTGCTTCTTTCGGAACGCCTCCAAGCGCCGCCTGGCTTCACTCGCAGGCAGGTTGTCGATGTCCTGCAAGCGGCATGTCACAACAGCACCCACAACACGGAACAGCGCTGAAGCCTATGCCCACACCCAACCGCTGTTCATCTGTTGCGTACGCTTTCACACAAGAATCAAGCCCAAACCCGAATCCAAACAGTCGAGAGCGGTGCTGTGCCCTGCCGGCAAAGGAACCTCCTCAAGCCTCACCTGCAGGTCGTCGTCATCCTCCTGTGCTGCGCCGCCGCCAAACATGGCCGCCATCTCCCGCTCGAATTTGTTGGTTGCCACCACCGTCTTGATGAGCGGGCCGACATCCTCTCGCACCGCCTCCTCATTGTCAGACAGCAGCCGCTTCACGGCAGCCTGTGGCATGCGGCACGTGGCGCACGACACGGAACACTGCTCAAGTGACCACACACAGCAGTGCCACTGCAGACGTCGCTCACTGGCAGCATGTTGCAGCACAAGCAAGGTGACGTAGTGCTCGGCAGTTCAAGGCTTGAGCCACAGCACATACGGCAAACAGCAGTTCACCAGCATAACAGACCACGACGCACTGCTGCAGGAGCCTCCCGCACCTTGGTGATCTTGCAGAAGGTGAGGCACAGCGTCTGCGGCACGCGCCAGTGCGTGGGGAACACCGCCCACACCTCCTTGCGCTCCTCCAGCCGCCCCTTGAACCAGGCAAAGCGCCGCTCGAAGCGGTCCAGCTTGGCGGCATCGCCGCTCATGCTGAAGATGGTCTGGTACACAGTCATCTCGCGCTCACACAGCCAGTCCATCAGCTGGTCGCGCACCTGAGGGGTTTGGGGGGGGGGGGGGGCGACAACAGGCTGCGCTGGTGGGCAAGGTGTGCCTGCCAGTGGGCCTTTTTTACTCAGGCTGTAATGATGTTTTGACATGCACCGACTTAAGTGGGAGGGTGAAGCGGTTGTTGTTGGAGGGTGAAGCGGTTGTTGGGCTTGGCGCAGTGGGTCTGGTATGCTGCAACGCACACAGTACCTTTACATACCAATTTGGAAAGAAGTCCTGTCAACATGCAGATAGTTACAGCCCTGGAAGGGCTGCGGTGTAAGATGCCGTGTCAAGCGCAAGCCCAAGCTGCCATGCATCACAACATGTGATATGAGGTCAATGCGCACGCCTTGCTGCACACAGCAGGCAGCCCGCTGCCAGTAGACAGCGCAGCCCACCTTGGGCCCCAGTGCGTTCACCACCAGGCATGCGTTGGCCAGCCGCTCGATGTTGTCTGGCGTGAGCTTCACATCGCTGCTGCCCAGCAGCATCTTGAAGTCATCCAGCACAGCATCACGCAGGCCATTCTGCAGGCAACAATCACAGTCGCAAGACAACAAAGGAAGTTCACGGCACATCCGATACAGTAAAGTACGATACAAGACAGTAGTACAGGACAGAAACTGCCTCAGGCTCTAGCCCAGCGAGCCGTCGTTCCGCTCATAGTAAATCACATCTAGAGTTGTGACTCAGCAGACAGCAGCGAGACGCGGTGGGCCTGGTGTGCATAGCACCTAAACTTGCAGGCATCCTGGATGGTGCTCTATCACCAGGAGAGGCCACCTGCACAGCCAATCAACTGCATTGCAATGCATGTGTGCCGGCTCTGAAACCCTTGTGCCGGCCGTAGACCACAAGACAGCACCAAACCAATCCATACAGCAGCAATTTTTACGCAGCATGAGTCAAGACACAGCAACCAATGTTGCTTTAATGTCACGGTACCTGCGCAGCTGCGCTAGCCCCAGCCTCAACTGCAGCACCAATTCTGCTGCTCAGCCATCTGGTGTGGACTGCACACATCCCCTGCACCCACCTGCACTGTTGCCAGCCGCTTTGTGAGGCTCTGAATCTTTGGCACGTCCTGGTAGTGCGCAAAGTACTCCAGCAGCTGGCTCACTGCCTCCAGCAGGTTGGCGCAGCGCTTGTACTGGTCACGCCGGTAGCCCACCTGCAGCAGGCACAGCGCGTGTTGAACAGCGCAGATACGCGACACTTGCATGACTTCGTGGTTGACTGGCTGCAGCTGAGAGTGGTGTTCAAAGCTCACAGTAGGCAGTAGTGGCCGCTAAGGTACAAGTGCAGCAAGCATGAGCAGTGTGCTGGCAGGAGCTGCATGCAAAATTGATTAAAATTTGGCAGGCTCCTGCACAACCAGAACCATATTCTCCAACCCTCAACCACTCAAGTGTTCGCTGTTTTCACTACAGACCAGGTCGTAGCAAAGACAGGTTTCGATCCTGTGACCTATGGGTTATGAGCCCATCACGCTTCCACTGCGCCACTTTGCTTGCAATCCAGAGTCAGAGCAGTTCTGCTGCATTGGATGAGGCAGTGGCCACCCACTCCACCACATGTCAGGCACATGCGACACCAATCTGGCTGTGTCGGCGCCGCAGTCCTGGAATGTTCCGTTTCCGACGTGCACACCCATGTAACTCTCCTCTCCTCAAGCGCCGCCCACGTTGTGGCGTAGCCGCTTGAGCACACCGTGTAATTTCTCAAATTCGGCGCCACCAATGCTTCAGGCATATGCCCTGGTGGCGCTGCTGGTGCTGCTGTTCCTGCTGCTCCTACAAGTTGCTGTGTCACAGCAGCATCTTAGGGCTCTCCGCTGCTGCCACCTGGTGCTGAAACGGAACAGGGCAGCTGGCAGCACCATGAGGAGCGTCGATCATGCTGGGACGAGAAATGCACTGCCGCAACCGGCCCGCGTGCCTGCACTGCCCACCTGCTCCAGGTCATCCACCGCTGCAGTCAGCATGGCCAACCGCCGAAGGCTGGTGATGGTGTGTGTCAAGTGACGCTTGGCGTAATCAAGCTGTACAGCAGCAGCAGCAGCAGCAGCAGCAGCAGCACGTCCACAAGCCAACGTGCAGAGCCATGCAGCCAAGGTAGGCGCAGCAGTTCTGCCTGTCTGCAGCCGCCTTTGGTGTGCAGCTGGTAGCAATCACCAGTTGTGCACCGCTTCGTCACACTGCATGGTGCGGTGCCACCTGGTGGCTGGCTGCGGCACCTGCTTTGCTGATCATGCAGCACACACCACAATGCCTGGCTGCTGCTGCGACTCTCAAACGAACAAGTCCCTGCAAGCATGGCATGCACCAGATGGCCGCAATAGCAAGCTGCACTGCTTGCACCACTGTTGAAGACAGCTCTTGGCAGCCGCACACCTTGCGGATGTCCCTGCAGATCTCCTGCACAAGAACTTCACTGTCTGCAGCCTTGGCCTGGATGTCCCTCACGCGCACAAACAGGTCGCCTATCTGGCTGGTGGCAACACCCAAGTCCTGCCTGCAAGGTGGCAGCAGCAGACATGGCAACTGCTTGCAGCAAAGCTGCAAAGGTCATGGCACCAGTTTCCCACACAGAAGTGCCCTGCTGCGTGCTTGCTGTTACATTGTGCTGTTGCTTTGTGTACCTACTGTGTGCTGTTCAAAGTGGTGGGGCTGGTTGCACAGCAGGAGGGGCGGCAGACCCACGAGTTGCCATTGCTGGCGGGCATAGCAGCTTGAGCTGCGACTGGCATGCTCTCTGTTGCGCCGCTAGTGCTGCTCCTGCAGGCGCGCCGGTCTGCTTTTGCTGCTGTAGCTGATCTCACCTCGACCTGGCCTGTGTGCCACTCTGCGAGCGCACTGCCTGGAAGATCTCTCTGTCCGCTGACTTGATCTTTAGTACGATACACCAGGTCGATGGCAAACCAAGTTTAGTTGATTGAGCTTACCAGCCAGCGGTGCATGCAGCAACACGACAACTGCAGCGGTCAGCAGCTCTGCCTCAGTGCCAATGCAACACATGCTGCTGGATTAAGTTGAGCAACACGTGTCTTCGCATGTCTAGCAGTAGCTGCCCAACTGCTGAGAACAGAGGCAGCTCTCCTGCAAGCAACACATGTCACGGCATGCAGTGTTGGCATGCCACATGCCAAGCAGTGTCAGGCACCCCGCTCCATCACCTGCTTGCGCAGCATGTCGGTGAACCTGCCCAAGTCCCCCAGCGAGGCCTCTGTTGCAGGCGGCAGAATAAATAAGCAGCCAGGTGTGGCACACGATCAACCCACGCGCAGATAAGATGAGGGCTGGCAACCACAGCATGCTGCACCGCAACAAATGCCGCAGCTCCTCAGTAACGGCCACAAACACAGGGCAGACTGTACCTCGCTGCACTAACGTAGTTCTACGTTAATCCACTAGTAAATCTTGGCGGGCACCACATGGCTGCAGCGATCATGCACCAGGCTATGATGTGTCCCTGGCGCTGTGATGCTGTTGGTGCTGTTCAAGCATGTGTTGCTGGCTGGGGCCACATGGCACCTGCTGCTAATTCTGGTGCTGCTCACCATCTGGATATATTTGGTTGACGAACTTGACTGGGTCAAAGTCCTCAGAATCAAACACATCACTCTTGCGCTGGAAAGGCGACTTGAGTGTAACAGTTGCAGCGCTGCCTGGCTGAGCGGCAGCAGCCAGCGCTGCACTACCGCTCTCAGACATGGTTTAAGACTGCCCTTAGGCGTCCTGATCTGCTTTTCGAGGCGGCATGTATGTGCTGGCTGTTGTCAGGTTGTGGCACAGTACAGCAGCAGCAGTGGACGTTGGCTTGCAGCGTGTTCGTAGCAAACGTTGCACTCAATAATCAGTATAGCTCCATATCATACATTAGGTGCCGATGCTGTTGATTCTCAGCTCATATACGCTCGGTTGTTCGTCTAGTGTCACATCCTTGGTGAGTCAACCTCTAACGTGGACCACAACCACAGCGATCCTGGTTTCTCTTTGCAGTGATCATGTACCATGCAAAGCATGCTGTCTGCCACATCTCTTACAGGCTCATCATTCCAACACTTCGTGAGTTCCCTCCTTGCAGACCCCTGCTCCAATTCTCACAGCTTCAAAAAAATGACTTATCACTGAAGTTTTCTTTGCCTCTTATCCTTTCATGCACGTACTCTTTCCCTTCCAAACAACTCCCACCTTGGAGGAATTTTTGGCTACTCTAACCTCCGCCATGGCAGTTGGCCTGACCCGCGCCAGCTGTTGAACATTGTACCTCAGCAGCTGGGTTGCGGCGTTAGGCACGGACGGCAGCAGTACCACAGCAACTAGGGCTCGCTGTCAGAGCATCTGGCTTGGCATGTATAGGCTAGACGATGAAGAGGACGCCGAAGGTGAATGTTCCTGCGCTCAGAAAATCGCTGGCCTGGCTGCTGAATAGTGCGCGGTTGCATAGATCCTTTGGCATCTACCTCACCTGTGCAGCAGCAGCACATACAAGACTACACCTTGCTGCAAGGAAACCTGCTGCACTGCTGTTGCAGACCGCGTCTTTCTCTCTGGTTTTGACCGCATCGAAGCGCGCAGTCAGGAAAGGGCCAACACAGAGCTACGCAAGAAGCGGCTAGCGTGTGAGCTGTGCTGTGGGCGTGCAGCACCAGCAGCAGCAGGCTACAGCAGCAGTCTTCATCAGTCAGGGCAGCAGCAGGTAGCCTCTATGCGTACCTGGTACCCAGCTGCCATGCTCACAGCTGCCAACACAGCTTGCTTCCTGCCTGTACTGGCAAGTGAATGCAGCTGTACAGGCTCGAGCTCTGACATCTGGGTGTTGAGCACCTGATCGTCATCGCACCCACCGGCAGTCACTGTACTTGCTGATTGTAAATGCTTCTTGTATGTCCTGTGGGCCCAACATTGTCTTATGTGCATTCCTGCAGATGGAATGGCGGCAGCAGGAGGCTTGCTCGCGGTGGTCATCATTGTCAGCTTATCTGTTGGCCTTGCACGCAAGTCTGCAATGCCATACACCTGCAAGGATGAAGGGGGTGCAAGTTATGACAATACATTCTTTGTGGTAAGCGCTTGTCAGACCCCGGCGTGACTGCAATAGCAGCACCGCTGCAGCACGCCAGTCTGCGCAGAGGGAAAGCTGACACAGAGCAGCAACGGGCAGCTGTGCATGTGTTGCATCACAGCAGGCGCGTCACAGCAGCTCTAAGCTGTGTAAGTGGCCTTGCGGCTGAGCTGCAGCCACCTCTGGCAGCATGGCAGCATCATGCATCAAGCAAGGCAGCAGTTGGCAGCAACACGCATCCCATGGCGTTGCCAGCAGTCCCTCAGCGCCTCTACACGTGCGTCACCTGGGCTGTGTTGCTGCCGGCACCCCTGATGCTGCTGGCGCTGCAGATCGGTGACTGGGGCAGGGAGGGCAGCTGGGATCAGCGCCAGGGTGCGCGCATGATGGCTGACGTGGCGCAGTGCATGCACCCCTCGTTCGTCATCTCGACAGGAGACAATTTTTACGAACGTAAGTAGGCTTTGTGGTGCTGCTGCACAGGACAGCTCCTGTTGCTCTTATAGCTTGAGCAAACAGCTGCTGGTGCGGCTAGCGCTGTATGCCAAGTTGTTACGCTGTGCTAAGAGTGCTTGTTTGCAGGCTTCTGTGGTTGGGTGCTTAGTCATGTTTTATCTGCTGCCGCTTCTGCTGCTGTCATGGACTGCAGATGGCTTGAAGTCGCCAGGTGATGAGTTGTTTGCCAAGTCGTTCTCGAATGTATATGACCAGGCCTCCCTGCAGGTGAGACAGCCTGTCAGACTTTCGCAACTTTGGTCAAAAGCAGCAACGTTTGTCAGTTTGTACGTGCACCAGGAAGGGCTCTGGCTCCACCAAACGCCACGGTATCGCACAGTCTGCTTCCGTCCATCTGCATGTCTTTACTGCACGGGTGTGGCGCCAAGGCCAGCAACAGCACACCCAGACCTGCTTAGTCGGTCATTTGGCACACCTGCATGCATGTTGTACCTGCACACATATGTGAATGTGGCACCCACTGTGACGCCGGCATTTGTGCGTCTTCCCCCTGCAGCAGCAGTGCATGTAATGATTGTAACAATCTGTCTCCCGTCACACCTGCAGGTCAACTGGTATGCTGTGCTGGGCAACCACGACTACGGTGATAATATCGATCCTGACGAAGACAGCTGCGCAGCCAACACGCTGGAGGCGTGCCCGGAAGGCTGCTGCTACAGCTCCGTATGGCAGGTGACCGCTGCTGCCGGGTGGCTGCGGGCATAACTGAAACAGCCACTGGCAGCAGCACTGGCAAAGTCACCTGCATGCGCTGCGCTACACGTACGGCTGCAGGAAGCTTGCAGCTGGCTGCTAAGTTGGCCTGCCACCTGGTTTCAAGACGATTGCTGTAGATGCACAGCTTGGTATGGTGCACACAATGCAGGGCATGGCCAGCTGCTGAGCTGTGTTCTGTGTTGTGCATGTCAGGCCTACCATGTGCGCTCCAGGTGTGGGTCAACTCCTCTGCTGCTGCCGCTGCCATGACTGAGAACAGTGCTGTGTGCCGTCGGTCATGCTGTCTGGCTGCATTTCATGTGCAGTTCACTGGCCGGGTGAATGACGTGCGGTGGCACTGCCAGAATGGCACCTACAATGTCCCCACAGGGGATGCAGGGCTGCTGGACATCATCATGATGGACACCAACCCCTTCATGCCACACTACCAGAAAGAGGCCTGGTCAAAGAATGCAGGTGGGGACGCTTCTCATGTGTCCAACCGTTGATGTATGGTTGCCGAGTCGGTGGCTCTTCAGTGGTGCTCAACTTGCCCTGCATTACGAGTGCCACAGCTGATAACTCGTCGCACTGCTGTTGTGGCTGCTCTGCCGTCCAGCCGTGGGCAACTGGGCAGCACAATACGCCTGACTTATCACGCAGCGACGACTCTTAAGATGAGCGCCATTCTTGCTCGTTGCACTGCTGCCGTGCCTGCTTAACTGTCCTGCAGGTGGCATCTGGCAGCAGGATGCCTCGGTGATCAAGCAGCAGTTGCGGCAGCGGTTAGCCGCCAGCAGTGCCCGCTGGAAGCTGGTCGTGGGGCACCATCCCATTGCCAGCTACGGCCACCATTGCAAGTTCTCAATGGACGGTGACTGTGACCACATGGCCTGGCTGGAAGCTGAGCTGCAGGTAAGGAGATTGTTTTGACTTCATACTCAACAGCACGGTACATGCTGCTGAGCTGCGGGGGAATGGTACAAGTAGTGCTGCAGCAGGTTGTCTGGAAGCTGAGCTACAGATGGTGAATGACGTCATGCTGAACATCTTGACGTTGTTATGACTCTGGCTGCAAGCCACAGCAGCAACGCCATGGCCCTTTGTCGTACAGGCCCTAGCACCAAACACAGACGGCACCATGCGACAGCTGTCTGCATGTTTTGAACTGCAGCATGATGCATGGCGGCTGTGGTGGGTTACATGGCGGGTACATGAGCGGCTGGGGACGCTGCAAACCCTGTTTGCTGACTATTGCGCAGGCAGGGCTGCATAACAATCCTATTCTCTAATGTTACTGCAGTCTCCTGAAGTCGAGTGGTGGCTTCTTATAACTGGCATCATGAGCAGGGCTGCGTTGCACACCCTGTGCGTACTGCACACACCCTGTCGCCGGTGCCTGGTTGCCAGCGTGCTCTGGTAGCCGGTACACATCCTGGCATAGCACACAAAAGTGTTGGCAGCGTGCTGCTGTCTGCATGCCACGCATGCCTGCAAGCCCGCCGACTCGCTCCTGTGACGTGCCGCTGCTTGCACCACTGCGCCATCGCAGGATGCCCGTGTTGCTGCCTACATGTGTGGCCACGACCACGACCTGCAGTTCATCACGCGCCAGTCAGACCCTGTAGCGCCTGATAGCGCGCCCGTGTGGCCCGCATTTGTGGTCAGCGGTGCGGGTTCCAGCGTGCGCAACAATGAGTTCGGCAAGGTCAACCGCAAGGTGAGGCTGATGCTCAGATTCAATGCAGCACATGTCTAATGGCCAAGGCGTGTTTTATACAAACAGCCACTTGTAAGGCGATGGACGAGTGTTGCAGCTGAGCTATGTGCAGTGAAGTGCATGTAGTTTGGTTCCAACTCTGCTGCGGGTGCTGCTGCTGCAGGACGGTTACAACATGCCTTTCATGGCAGATGACCAGGGCTTTGTCGCCGCACGAGTCAATGCCAGCCACCTGGTGCTGCACTACTACGCTGCCAGCCATGTGGAGCCAGTATACACAGCAGTGCTGGCGCAGCAGCGCTAGCTGCAGGCGCAGCAGCAGCTGAGGTTGTAGCGGTGACAGGGCATCTTTCTTGGCGCGGAGCTTGTCTGTGTGTGCAGTGGTAGCAGCAGCGGCTCTAATCTGCATGACATTCGGTTGCAGGACTGGTGAATGCGACAGTGATAACGCAGCCACAGCAGCAGCCTGCCTGTTGCTGCACAGCTTGTGCTTGAGCACGCACCCGCTGAGCTGATGCTGGCAGCAACACCAGCTGCACAGCAAGCCAGGCGGAGTGAGCAGCTGCTGCATTACTGATGGCGCAGCAGTAGCAGCAGCACCAGCGCAATGGGTTGCCGCCACAGGCATATCATGTGACAGACACTGTGCAACACGGCTGGTGTTGCAGACTACTCTGCAACGCTACAGCGTGGAGAGGCCGATGCCACTATTTGAGGGAGCTTAGTTACACGTGGGTCACCTTTGCAACAGCTGTTGCTGCACTCCCAGAGCTACGCAAAAGCGGCATCGACAGCTTAGCAGGTGGCTGTGGCTGCGCTGGTAGATCTGCTGTGTGAGCTGTGTCGTGCGCGGCAGTTGTGTCAGCACTGCCGTGTACTCAACAAGCTTGTAGAGTTGCAGGAGCAGCAGCAACAGCAGCTGGCGAGGTCGGTTGGCATGTTGTGAGACGGTCGAGCCTCAAGTTGAGTGTCTCACCTGCTAAGTGTGTGCGCTGTACATGTGTCTGCCACTGATGTGACGCAGTATGAGTGCAGCTTGCACCATCATAGGTAGACAACTTGGCATTGACGAGGTGTTAGTCATTGTATTGTGTGTAGTGCTGCGGGTTAGCAGCCTGCACCCGCAGTTAGTCATATTTGCGCGCACCTGTTGCATTGAATAGTTTCAGGGCTGGAGCTCATAGTGTGCACATTGTTGCCCACAGCAGTCTGCTCACTGTAGGAACCTAACACTTGCGGGCAGCAAGTGCCCAGCTAAAAGTTGTGACTGGCTCCCTTGCTGGTGCCCGCACCACCTGAGCACAGCTCTGCATTTCATATTACTGTCACCTGCAGCTGTGTATGGTCAACACGGCACATGAGCATCTGCTCTTGTACAGGATAGCTTTGAGGCGTAGCACATTGCACAATTCATGTCCGTTGAGAACTGTTGGTGGACGCAGCTGATGGCCTGTGCTGTCGGCTGCTGCTGTTGCTGCTGCTGCTGCTGCTGCTGCTGTCTTGTGCATTACGGACATCTGTATGGCTAGACGGCCTTGTGTTGCAGCTGCGGCAAGCAATGCATGTCCTTGGAATGGGAACATGCATGCAGCTGCAACGGCTGCAGCAGCCTATGCAGCAGTACGCTTGCTTGCTTTTGACGTTTTAGGCCATGTGTAGTGTATATGCGTGCCAGCAAAGCAGCTCGCATCATGAAAAGCAGCAGCACTGTAACCCACAAGTATGTATTTCAGGTATCATATGTTGAAGTTATACTCAGGTTGCTTGTGTCGCTGCTGTTTGCTAGCGCAGCATGATGGCTTTGCTTGCTGTGATGCAGTATCAATGGATTGCTGATGGAAGACTGCCAGCAGCATGGTGCATGATGCGCAGCCTCGGCTGCATCATGCATTAATACACCTTGGGGTATGCCAACATGTTGTACAGGGAGTTGCGGCATAGGAAGGCTTGATACCTGCTCAATGTTGCACCGTGCAATTGTAAGCTTCACAGTTGGCAAACTCAATCTTACTTGAATCAGGTTGATTTGAATTCAGCTTTCTCAGTCACATTATCTGAGCCTGAGCTGATATTGGTTATCTGTGCACATGTCACATGATGTTGTGGTTCAACCAAATGGCATTTGGGGTGTCATGTGGCTCTTGGTGGGTGGCTCGCCGCAGGCACAGATCCATGCAGTGATGTGTCCTGATGCATCCGGGTAACTCTGCTTCGCTGTTTCGGCTGCATACTTGCTTGGATCTGGTGCTTACTACGTGTGTACTGTGTACGACTTGTACTGTGTACCAGATTGGAGTGTCAACTCGTCGCACAGTCATGCATCATTTACAGTGGGTGCACGCAGCAGAGCTTGCATGCGGGAGGGTGGTTAGGTTGTGGGGCACTCATTTGCAGGCATGCAGTGCTGCGTCCTGGCACATACGACCAACCCCGTCACGGAACCCTACGCCCTTCTGCTTCATGCATCGCTGCTGCCTGTTACAAACTCTGCTGATGACATCATCAAGGATTCACAACAAAGCAACATGCCAAAGCTTGGCAAGCAGTTGCAACACAGGTTCATCGAAGCTTGTGTGGTGAGGGGCTGTTCTGTCAGTTTACCCCGCTCTTGATGCGAGTGTGCAGCGCAGTAAAGGCGCCATTTCTGCGCTCTGTGGACGACAGCTACCGTTTACCGCACCATGTTTCTTTAAATCTAAATTGTTGCAGACAACGAGCGTCTTATACAGGCATGAACCTGAAATGGAAAAAATAAACAATCCCTTACGCTGTCAGCTGCGTGAACAATTTGTCACTCCTGGGCTCACCTGTACTACGCATACACGAGCATCCCACCAACACTTAAGTTCTTATGCGTTGCGCTTGATCTGCTATTGCACAGCACGTATCTCCCCTTTTGAGTCCTTCGCGCCTTATACACCGGTTACACTCAAGATGTCTGCAGCTGTCAGGTGCAACACAGCTTTTTGCAGCAGGACGGTAGCATTGGCGTCTAGGTCTCCACGTAGGCCTATCGCCTGCCGTGTCGCCACGCACAATGTCACATTCAAGTACCCAACTGGCGACGAAAAGTCGTTTCAGTGCACAGCGGACAGAAATCTGCTGGAGGGCGCACTGGCTGCAGGGGTTGAGGTGTGAAACAACATTATCATGCATGGCTTCGTTGACAGCAAGCAGCATAAGAGCAGCACCCACCCCTTGAGGCAGCATGAAGACTCTGGGCCATCAGGTGACTGACTTTCGCTGCTGCCCACTGCCACCAACTGCAGCCTCCACACCTTTGCAAAACCGGAAGCTGTGGAGTGTGCGCTGCTCGTGTGCTGGCGGGCAACGTGGAACGTGCAGACTTCCTGCTGGATGAACTGCAGCAGGAGTATGGCTTCGCGCTGCTGTGCACCACCTTTCCCCGATCGGATTTGACAGTCATTACAAACCAAGAGCAGGTAGGAAACGTTGATTGGTTTGACTGACCGCTTACAGCATACCAAGTTCCGGAAGACAGGCAGAAGGTGTTTGCTCGCCACTTGCGCATGCATACAATACAAGGCAAGCTTAACACTTGAAACCATGTTTGCTGCTGATTTCAGGAGCTGCACACGATTCCTTATGGCCTGTGAGCTGCTCTGCTTGGAGGCTACGTGACATAGTGGGCGTTACAGCTGTGTGCAACCACCAATCGGACTGCAGTCACGTCATCATCTGCTACTACCATCAAGGACTTATAGGGACACCGCAGGATGGCCAGCTGGGTTATCCCTGTCGATCTGGGAGCATTAGGCACCCCACGTGAGAGGCACGATTGAACAGCTGTGCATGTGCAGCAACGGCATCTTAACCAGCTGCCAGCTGCCACCAGCAGACAAGGATAAGCGTTGAACAACAGGTACTAGCAAGCGTGGTCCTGTCCTGTTGTCTTGTGGACATTACTGCATCTGCCCTGCTGTCCAATTGGAGATGCAAAGAGGTCTTCTTGATGCTCATCATGCACAATCGCTTGCACTTTGACCACCACAAAGATGAGCAGACAGGTGCTGCAGCACATTTTGCAACACATCTGATCAGCTACTTCGCGCAGCGCAATTGATTGCTGCAGTTGCTAACAGGTACTAGCAAGCGTGGTCCTGTCCTGTTGTCTTGTGGACATTACTGCATTTGCCCTGCTGTCCAATTGGAGATGCAAAGAGGTCTTCTTGATGCTCATCATGCACAATCGCTTGCACTTTGACCACCACAAAGATGAGCAGACAGGTGCTGCAGCACATTTTGCAACACATCTGATCAGCTACTTCGCGCAGCGCAATTGATTGCTGCAGTTGCTGATGGCGTCCATGTGGCAGCACAGCAGTCGGCTGTTGCATGACATGACCTTCCAGTGCTTTTTATCTTCCAGTGTGATGATGTGCCACGTAAAGGGTGGTCATGTGTGCCGTAGAATATACAGAGAGTTCCTCTGAGAGTTGCTTCAGCTCAACCAGCTTGTACAACTATCTACCGGTTATGGTGTGCTGCCAGATGTGTCTTACGCCCAATGTGGCGTGTTGAAGGCTGCATGCAGATGCATTCTATCGCCAAAATGCATCCTTTAACAGCAGCAACAGCAGCAGTTGCTCCATGCATGTGGGTGGGTGGTGGGCGTTTGGCATGTACTGAATGCTGGTGCCGTCTCCTTTCACATCCTTTCACTGCGGCCTGTTGATTTGGGCCTGTGCTGCTAGCTGTGTGAGCACCGATGCATGTGTGCAGGTTACTTGCTAGCGTTGTACTACGGTCTGGTCCTGTTGCTGTCTTGTATGGCTCTAGCTGGCTGGGCCACTTGCATGGTTGCATAGTGGGTGCTTGAATGTGTACGTACTGCCTCAGGGCTTCTCTGCTGTGCAGCTGTGGATGACGCACACAGGCATGCAGGGGTCGGGTGACTCTGCTCTCTTGCTTGCCTTTTCATGCTAGAGTGCTGCTTCTTCTTCACACAGGCTGTCAGCTCTGGCCTAGTGCAGTGGAGAGTAGTGCATTGCATGCAGTGCTGTGCTTCCCTTCATTGGCTGTACTGCTTCTGTTTTGCCAGACATGAGGGAGGCCAGGTGACTCTACTCCGCTTTCCGGTTGGGTTAGAGTGCTGCTGCTTTCTCCATGCGCTTTAATTTGCAGTAACATAGCATCAGGCCATCAGCAGGCTGCTGGCAGCTGCAATGCTGCTGCAGGCATCACAGGGAGTCTGTAGTTGAATGCGTGTCCTACCTGCACTATACTGGTATTCGGCATAACCTGTGGCCCTACTTTGGTATTTGGTATATGTCGTAGTTTCAGTTTGCTGTGTTAGCGTGTGTATTGGTTATGTTTTGACAGACATTTATACAGACATACATAACACGTATTATGTGTTATCACGGTGATGTGTTATGCCAGGGGTGTGGTTACCAATGAGACTGATTGTGTGCAACTGTCTGGCATGATGCACTGCTGCGTCGCATGCAGCCAGTGACAGTACTTAACTGCTGCTGGCTGCTGTCGGACTCCGGAGCAGCAGCGGCTACGGCGGCAGTGTGACAACATCAGGCAGTGCCATTTTGATGCTATGGCTTGAATGGGTAATATGATGATGATGATCAGGCAGTGCCATCTTGATTGGTTGGGCGAGAGTCTTAAGTTACTGCTGCCAGCCAGTGTTGGCAACACTTGTGTGGCTGTTGCGGAAAGTACACGTGTCTGTCTGGCAACTGTAACAAGGCTGAACGAGTCAACACGAACAGTGGTCCTGACTGCCATAGCTCTGTGTGGTTCCTACACTGCAGTAACTAGTGGCTGCCAGTGAACTTGTGCAAGTCGCCGTAGCAATATGGTTACCATACATGATGGCGCTGATGCTATGGCTTGAATGGGTAATATGATGATGATGATGACCATACATGATGTACAGCACAGCGCCTGCCAATGCGGCGTCTGCAGCTGCCACGTGCCACCCCCCTGCATGCGCGTCTTTGCTGCCAACAAACTCATGCAAGCAGCAGCTGAACGACAAACTGCGTATGCAGCAGACAGAGAGCACATGGTAAGCACTTCTTTGCAGCTGTAACCAATGTGCATTCTACAGCGGGACGGGCCTGTTGCGTCCAGACTTGCTACAACTTTGTCTCACCCTACCACTTATGGAATGCAAATGAAGCTGCAGCCATGGCACAAAGCCAGTGTATGCCAAGCCAGTCAACAATTGCCCATTCCAACTAGACAGTGAATAGAGAGAGCACCGACCACCAGCTGATGCTTCCACCAGCAAGGACGCTGGAGGAATCAAGGCACACTGCGGCATCACAAATTGCAACCTTTTCTGAGCGTTTTAATCACCACACCTCTTTGGAATAGATTTGGGCAATTTTGCCCTCTGTAATTGTAACATTAATTGCATTGCCCTCCCTGTCTCTTGTTTACACTTGCGATGATGTCAGCAGCCTGAGGGTTGTGCTGGGAGAACCGTGTCGGCATCGCATCACACGGCAGCAGCTGTTGCAGCAGCCACTGGGTACTACCCCGTAGTATGCAGCTGAAAATAGCCTGCAACGCAAAAGGCATGTAAAGACCACATGACCCATCAGCACCAAGATCACCAGCCGTCACGCAGCACCACTCGCTATTCGGTGCAGCAACTGCTGCTGCTGTTGCTGCTGATGGCGCGGCTCAGCCAAAGACGCTACGGACTGCTGCTGGAAATGTTGGGGCACAGAGCGCCCGCAATACTTGACGCAACACAGTGGATGGCTAGCTGTCCAGACAGTACAGTTGGGGGCGAGCGAGGCAAACACAGCATGCACAGCAGCCTCCATCAGGAGCATCAGCTCCTCCTCCGACGCCTGCGCCTGCTGTCGCCGCTATCACTGTCGCTGTCACTACTGCTGCTGCTGCTGCTGCTGTCACTGCTGCTGCTGCTGCTGCTGCTGCTACTGCCAGAGCTGCTGCTGCTGCTGGTGCCACTGCTGCTGCTGCCGCCGCTGTCGCTGTTGACGCCTGCTGCCTTGCGCGCGGCTTCCTCCGCAGCGCGACGCTCGGCCATGATGCGCGGCATCTGCGTTCAGCAGGGGAAGCAGGAATCTGAGTACGGGCATCAGCATCAGCATCAGCAATTGCAGCACATGGCGAAGAACACTCCGGCAACAGCATCAAGCCTGTGCGCAAAGGTCCACAAACGTACACACTGCAGGTCACTCTGTGTACACGCCGTATTGACCCACGTCCGGCAAATCAATACGCATAGCTGCACACCAAGGGTTCTAGACAAACGAGGCTCAGCGCACACACAGACAGCCTGCCTATCACAGCAGCTGCCGCCGCAGTGGTGCAGTCATGGCCCACATCTGAAGACTCACAGCTCCAAACACCGGCTTGCACTGTACAACCAAAGAAACCCACAGCCCCGCGCACCCCACCCAGGTGTATAGCTGCAAGCTCGCAGCGCCCTCTGCCTCTCGCTCGCCCTGCCCATGCGCACTAGACGGCAGCAGGACACCATGCGTGGCATCTGCTGTTCCTCGTGTGTCACCTGCTGTTGCCCACCCCACCCAGCACCACTCAGTCCACCTGCTGTCAGCCACCCCACCCCACCCGGCCGCACCCGATCCACCTGCTGTTGCCCACCCCACCCAGCCGCACCCGATCCACCTGCTGTTGCCCACCCCACCCGGCCCCACCCACCCACCTGCTGCCGCCCACCCCACCCAGCCGCACCCGATTCACCTGCTGTTGCCCACCCCACCCAGCCCCACCCACCCACCCCACCTGCCGCCCGCCACACCTGCCAGCCCCACCCACCCCACCTGCTGCCGCCCACCCCACCCAGCCGCATCCAGCCCACCTGCTTGTACAGCTCGCGCTGCCTGTCCGTGATGCCTCCCAGGCCGATGCTGGTGAAGAAGTTGATGGAGAAGCGCATGTTGGCCATGCTGTCGGCGGGGAAGATGCCGCCAAAGTACTCCTGGAGGCTGGGCTCCGCCAGCCGCTGGTTGAGCTTCACCAGGCCCATGTACTCGCTCAGCTCCTGCACACCGGGCGGGGCAGGGTTCAAAAGGGCAGTCAGAAAGCACGTGTGACAGACTACATAGAGTGATGACAGTCGCATGCTGAAGGCAGCCGCTGGCTCAACCTCCCCAACACCATTGAAACACCCGGCAAAGCATTCCCAGTGAGTGCACGCAACATGTGGGCGCAGTACACGAAAAACCGGAAGCGTAACTGTTCTTGGCGTTACCCAAGCACCTGTTGATCTGCGAGGCGGTAGTGTGTGAGCAGGGTTGTCGTGCTTCCCCAGGCCCACATGCACCAAGTCACACCAAAGTTGCAACTGCAGATGCATTGTTTAACCTCCTTCCCTATTTGTTTATGTTTCAGTTTCTGTGCATGGACGCGTTTGCAATGCAAGGAGGTGCCGCTTTGAAGCCTTTTCGTGCTGCTGTCCAGCCGCACCTGGAACAGGTACTTGATGAAGATGCGGCTGCTGCTAGTGGTGTCGTCCTCGGTGAGCCGGATGCAGCCCAGCACGCCCCAGGAGATGCCGTCCACCGACAGCAGGTGAGCAAACAGCTTGGCCACATTGCGCAGCTTGTTGGTCTCCAGCCGGTGGATGATGGCGTACTGCTTCGCAAAGCAGTCCTCAAAGGTGGCCTGCAGCGGCGGGAATGCGCAAGGGAGGAGGCAGCGTGGCGCGATTGACCGGGTTCCGCACACCGCAGTGGCCGCGGTGGGCAGCGTTCAGCACGCTGAGTACTGCTTGCCGTCGGCATCACTTCAACAGCCGCATCAGAGCCAGGAAAGCAAGTACGCGCCCACCATGGGCGTACAGTTGACGTCGTCGTACGGACGAGGTTTGAAGCAGCGCCCGGCGTCCCTCCGCTTGCCTTGCCTGCAACCCTCGCTGCAACACACAACACAGCATCAGGGGCTTGAGCCCGGCACCCGCGGCGCCCCCCTCACCTGGAACTCCCGGCGCAGCATGCAGAAGCGCGCGCCCAGCAGTGCGTAGTAGCGCACAAAGGTCTTCTCCTGGCTGCAGCACTCAATGATCATGATGGGGATCTCCGGCTCCTGCAGGGAGGACGTGGTAGGGTGCGTGGAGGCGCACAAGGTTTCCTTATCGTCACACACGCCCCCTTCCTCAACTGACGCGGGTGTCAAGTATGAACACACAACGCGTAGGTCATTCGTTCATTCAGGGAAGTTGTCATCGGGCCAGGCAGGGCCGGTGCAGAGTCAGGATGCAGCTACTGCAGTAAGCTGCACGCCCAGCATGCATCAGGCTGCCGAGGATGCAAAGCATTATACACACCTGTTCTGCAAACTCTGTTTGACAGGATTTGTTTCAAAAAACGACTGCCATAAGCAAGAGTTTTGGCAGCCTGCTGTGCTGATGCCAGTGTGATATTCATCACCCAATGACCTGCTCCCTCAAAGCAAGCTGTCACACAGTGCCAAAGTAACATAACAATGACAACATGACGACAGCTGCAGCATGCCGCTGCCAACTTGCCTGCCCTGGTGCCAGCTGGATCTTCATCAGCTTGTGTCCCGCCTCCTCAAAGTCGAGGCTGCTCATGATGGTCAGGTAGATGGTGCGCCGCAGGTTGACCAGGTTGGTGCCCGTCTCATCCTCGATGTCCTGCTGCTGCTGCTGGCGCTCCTGCTCCTCCTCCTCATCAGACTCCTCACCGCCAGAGCCTGCAGCAGCAGCAGCAGTAGCGGCAGACGCAGCAGCAGCAAGGTGGAGTGCAGCCAGTGAGCTGCCTGCTCCTCCTCCTGCTTCTGCTCACCGGAAACAGCAGCCGCATGCACAGCTCAAAGCACAATGCAAAGTGTATTTCTGTTTCTGATCTGCTTCCCCATCTCGCCAACAATCTCTTCAAACCTCTCGTAACCAGTCACACTACTCCCCAGATACCTGCGCATAAGGACGCAACACTCACCTGTCCAGAGCCCTAGCACTTTTTCATACAGCACAGTCAGCAGCAGGCTGACGTTGCGCACCGCCCCAGAACACACAAGACGGCTCCCACCCTGCACAAGCACTCAGCAGCAGCCAGCGCGGCCGCCCCAGCTCACCGCTCCCCCCCCCCTGTGTAGGGAAGCTGGACTGTCTCCCTGCTCCTGTGCACACAGCAGGGATTGAACCCCCGCCGCAAGAGCACAGCCGGCCCCCCTGCACCACTGAGCTACTCAGACATGGCACCACAGCTCACCGCTGCCCTCGCCGGCCCCGCCCTCCTCCTCCTCGTCCTCGTCGCCCAGCAGCTCCCTCACGATGGTGTGGTACTGCGCCTCGTGCGCCGCATACTCGGGGTCCTCACGGAACACGTTGAGGACGGCCTGCGGGCAGACGGACGCCGGCCGCGACAGCCGTACGCACGTGTGAGGCTGCAGCAGCTGCGCGGCATGCTCCAGCGCCAGACGGAGGGGCGGCGAGCTGCGCCCACGCACCTCACATGCAAGAGGCCTGCAGTGCTGTCAAAGAACGCTGCGGACGGCCTGCAGGCAGCAGCCGGGGGGTGCCGCACGTGCACAGCAGCTGCCAGCTACCGCTGTGTGCTGCCCGCCTGCTGCGCTGTGGTGCGGCGGCGCTGCCCGCCGAGCGGACCCACCTGCGGGTCGTGCTTGTCGTCGAGGCTCATCTCGTGCGTGATCTGGTCCTCGTCCTCCACCAGGTCCAGCGCAGGCTGCACCGCCGGGTGGCCCGACGCCTCAAACCCAGCCTGCGACAGACGCAGCACCGACAGCACGCCGGCGACCCAACACCAAGCAGTCGGCTTCACCCCCACGCGACGCCTCGAAGCCAGCCAGCGACAGACGGCATGCCCGCACACCAACACCAAACAGTTCGCTCAAGAGCTACGCATGGCATGAAGACTAGCAAGATACGCCTCACATCCAGCCTGCGACGGAGACAGCACAGACAGCACGCCGGCAGCCCAACACCAAGCAGTCAGCTGAACCCTCACGCTACGCATGGACTGGAAGACGAGGCCTGCATGAGGCGTGGAATGTGCGCATCCTCAAGATGGACATGCATGAGCTGCACTGCTGTGTTCCCACAGGGCCCAGACGCTCGAAGGCAGGCCGTGCACATACAACAGACACACGGGAACATGTTTGACGCACAGCGCGTTGACTGCAGCACACAGAATGCTTCACGGGACTGATTGACCGGCGCAACAGCGCGCCCAACATGCAAGGCATCCATGTGGTGCACACATCGTGGACATTCTGGATACCGTTACAGCCGTGTCGCCGCGTGGAGGAACCTGTTTTCCACCGGGTGTGTACCAGCCCGCGCTCACCTTGCGAACAGCAAACAGCCCCTCAATCATGTACTGGCAGCGCCGGTCGATGGCTCCCTCGTGCAGGATGGCCCTGAACCGCTCAAACACGCTGTGCAGCCCTGCAGGCGCCACCTCCTGGAGGTAGGCGCCAACCTGGAGGGGGAGCAGATGAGAAAGACAGACGATAGTGCAGGTTGGCAGCACAAACACCAAACAGTTTCCACCAGCGTCAATGGTGCAGGAAGTCAGCAAACCGAGAGCTCCACGCACGGGCAGATGAGCGCATGCGTGTGGCAAGGCGTACGTTGGGGGAGATCAGTACAATCGGTACGCCGTTTGTCCCTGCCCCACCTCCTTGCAGAACTCCACCGCCATCTCCACGCTGTCGTCGCTGGGGTTCTCCAGCAGCAGGATCAGCATCTCCAGCGCAAGCAGCTGCAGGGCGGCAGCAACGACAGCGGCACAAGTGGCATGTGTGTGGGTGTGGGGGCGGACTGACCGCTGGCGCCCACCTGCGCGGCAGCATCGCAGCAGCTCTGAGCTCGCCTCCCAGATGTGTCCCGAATGTGTAGGGAAGCCCTGGCTCACCACAGCTGCGCTGCACACCACCTGTACCAAAACATCGCCTCAAACTGTACCTCAGGCTGCACGTCCTGACCTGCGAAGTGTGCTACAGACTCGCAAGTGTGACGCTGACAGCACCCTAAACATTTCGTTGCTCCATCACACTCCGCGCTCCCAGCACGCCAGCCGCCCCAGCCATCACACCCACAACCCATCCCACCCAATGCCCGGACTTGTGGTGGCAAAGCTGGGCCACGCATTCACCACACCGCCAACACGGAACCGCACAGCGCCACCGGCCGCACCTCGTGCAGCACGCCCTGGTTGATGAGGTGCGCCAGGAACTTGGCCGCCGCGATGGTGATGGGCTTGTCATTGCGCTTGTACGCGCGCCTGAACTGCGCGACGACCCTGTGGCACAGCAGCTCCCCGAGCTCAGGGAACTTTGTGTTGACCACGCTGATGAGCGCCGCGTACAGCGGGCTGAAGGTGGGGCTGGCGAGCTGCGCCTTCATGATGGCCTGCGGGCAGCACAAAACAGCGCCAGCGCGCGCGTCGCAGCCGCAGCTCGTGAGCAGCGGCGGGACTGATCCTTCTTTTGGCGATGCAACACAGCGCAAGCTGCGGGGATGCAGGCATGCAACCGGCGCCGTGACGGGACCGAAGCTGCGGTTCAGCGCTGCAACGAGTGAGCCACGACCCCCGCCTGGCCACGTGGGCCTTCACAGCAGGCCTGTGGTGCTCTGCACAACAGCTGATGATGGCGAATGCTGTGCGGCGTCGTCGTGGCCTGCGATGTGTGCTGCTTGCAAGCAGGCGTGGAAAGTGACTGCTGTGTTGTGGATGCAGGCGGTGCCAGCAGTGCAAGGACAGCTGCGGCTCGACTGCTCAGTGGCTGCCTGCTGAATATGGAGGCCTGCGAAGCGTGCTCTCTGGCAAGCAGCATCAGCATCAGCAGCAGCAGCAGCGGCAGCAGCAGCGCAGGTCACGCCCTCACCTGGCAGAAGATGCCCCTGCCCCTCATGAGGTTCTCCTGGAACAGCTCAGGCAGGATGTCCTTGATGTTGGGCGCGTTCACCTGCAGCAGCAGCAGCAGCAACAGCAGCAGCAGCAGCAGCAGCAGCAGCAGCGTCTCATCAGTGCACTGGCACCCCGGCAGAGTCTTGGCGTAGGCAAATCCACAAGATTGAGCCCGGCAGCAGGCTGCATAGCAAGCATGCACTGCACAAGCCATGTCGCGAGGGGCAAGTCGCACAGCGTGTTGAGCAGCGCGGGCCACGGTGCCACACGGAAAGGTGCGCGGCAGCGGCAGCTGCACCAGTGCAGAACTTGTTGACCGACCTTGTTGATGAGGCCGTTCAGGCTCTTGCGCAGCGCCTCCCAGCTCAGCTTCTGTGCTGCTGCGCTGTTCTTGTCGTCGATCTCAGCCATCATGCGCGCCAAGCGGAAGGGCGGGATGTAAGCGCCGCCCGCGCGGCCTGCGTGAGGCCGTCAGCATGCAGCGGTGGTGTCATGCAGCTGCCTCACGCTGTTGCTGACGCTCTCAGGGCAGCAACGGCACGGTCTAGATGGCAAGGCACAGTGAAGAATGGCATAGCATAGGCTAGCATGGTGTGGCATAGTACAGCATAGCCTAGCATGACAAATAAGATAGTACAGCATAACCTAGCATGACAGCCTAGATAGTACAGCATAGCCAAGCGTGACATAGCGTGGCCTGCAGTGCTGACATGTACGCAAACTCCAGCTTCATCACGAACCTGTGCAGCTGCCACGCACACAACAGCAGTAGCCGCTCAGCAACTGCTCCTGCAGGCACCATAGCAGCGACCTGCTGCGGCACATAGCTGAGCTGCCGCAGACAGCGCCGAAACCACAAACCCACCTGACAGAGCAGCCTTCTTCTTAAGAAAGTCACTTGCTTCGGCTTCGTCGCCAGCTGCGGCTGCTCCGGGCACTGCTGCGCCCCCAGCAGCAGCTCCGTTCTCCTCCGGCGCACCACTGCCAGCAGCAGCAGCAGCAGCGTCACCCTCCGCTTCCCGCTCTCTGCCGCTGCCACGCCTGCGCTCAGCATCGCCCTCTGCGGTACCCCACCTGCCTCGCCCCTCCTCCCTGCCGCCGCCATTCCTGTCAGCCGCGCCCCGCTCAGCAGCGTCCCTGCCGCCCCTGCTGCCGCCATACCTGTCACGGCTGCGGCTGCGGCCGCTGCGGCGCGATGTGAACCCACGCCCCTTGCGGACCTCTGCTGCTGCTGCGTCGTCATCCGCTGCAGCAGCACCGCCGCCTCCGCCGCCACCACCCTCCTCCCGAGCATAGGCGTCGTAGCCCCACCGGTCGCCACGCCGGCGGCTGCCACCACCACCGGCCCTGCTGTCCCGCCCGTCCCCCTCCCGCGCCTGCGGCTCCCTGCTGCCGTCCCAGCCCCCAGTGCGACCGCGCTCGCGAGCACCATCCGCTGCTGGTTCTTGCCGCTGCTGCGGCCGCTCCCTGCTCCTGCTCCTGCTGCTGCTGCGCCGTCTGTCCCTGTCCCTGCCGCTGCCTTTGTCCCTGCCCCGGTCCCTGCTGCGGCTGCGGGGCGAGCGCGAGCGGCCGCGTGCAGCGCTGGGCTTGTCGCTCACTCCTGCAGCCTCCTCATCCTGCTGCTGTATGCGGTGATCATCGGCATGATCTGTTGTGCCGTGGCCTTGGTGCCTGCGAGCAAGGGATGAAGGCAGCACATTGAGACAGCTGGGCACAGCACAACACAATGCATGTGGGTGTGGTAACGGCAAGCAGGCATGCTGCATGTGCATACACAAGCGCTGGTGGTGCTGTGCAGAAAACAGCAACCTGCAAACCATGCACGCAGGCCAGATGTGCGAAACTCCTTCGGTAAATTAAAAAGAAGCCAGCTACAACCTACAGGGCAGCAAAGCTCGACATAGATAGTTGTGATGTTAATATAATATGGCGCGCACAGCAGCAGGCAGCAGCACAGGCCCTGCTGCCTCCATACCTGCCGTGGCACGCTTCCCTGCTGCTCACCTGCGCTCCCCCTCCCGTGTGTCATACCTCCTGCGGCTCCTTGATGGCTCAGGCTCCTCGACATCAGAAGCAGACCGCTTCCTGTGCAGTGGCAGCAGCAGCAGCAGTGCTGATGGGTTTGTTTGTAGAGGACTGACCGAAAATTCGCATAACATTAAATATCAATGAAGCGTTCCAACAGTGCGCCACGTGCGGAAGATCATGCACCGGTTGGTCATCACAGAACGGCCAGAGACAAAGCACAGCCCTCACCTGCGCCTTGGAGAACGTGATCTGTCCCCGGAAGACGGCATTCAACGCTTCAAAACGACTTGATATCGTGCAAAATGTGCTAAGAAACCTAATGGAGTACTGTGCCTGTACTCAAACTAGAAGCATGCAGCTCAGTCTCCTGCTTGTGCATAAGCAAAGCTGGGGGACTTTGATAAACGCGGCTTACTCAAGGGCTGCGTCTTGAAGAGTGCACAGAGATAGGCTGAGCAGAGCAAACGGTCCAGGAGTCCCAGCCCTGTGACATAACGCCAAGCAGCTGTTCAAGTTTAACACTTCAATCAAGACCCTAAACCACGACCCAAGGCCCTCATTAGGTGCTGCAGCTCATTTTGTTGGCCACGGTTGCTGGACATGCTGTAGAATGCAGCAGTTTGGACTTGACTAGCCACGGCTCATGGCAAGGGGTGACAACAGCACCAGCTAGGTGCCACCAAGCTCTACAAGGGACAGTCCCTGGAGCAGACTCGACTCTGCCAGATGGTACAGCACGGCACATGTTTGAGACAGCAAGCAGCTGTCATGCCTTCATACTTTGCACCCTGGCCGCGCGTCTAAATGCTGCAAAGCAAATCATTGATGTTGCCGGCCGTGTGGTGGTGCCGACCTGGTGCTGCTGGCAGGTGCCTGCCCTGCACTGGAGCTGTAGGAGGAACGTACCGCGTGCAGGCCAGGACAGCACCAGCTGACCCGAAGAAACTGACATCAGTGGCAGGGCTGGCAGTGGCTGAGTGTGACACAGCAGGGAAGCAAGCTCATCATCGACTGCTAGGTTACAGTGCTCAGGCTGCTCCTTACCGCAGCAACAGAGCTGACAGCTGGTCTCATGGACCAGCCAGCTGCAGGAGCTGGTGAGTATGGACGTGGTTGATGTCACACCGCTGCACCTGGCTGCATTGACACAGCTCATGCTGCTGCGCATTTGCATGGTGCTTGGGTGTCTGGGAAGATTCGAACAGACCTGAACAACAGGTGGTTCCGTAAAGGAACTCCACCTGGGACTCTGCAATTGCGGGCTGGCTTGCCACATGGGCTCAGACCTTAGTGCAAATTGTCAGCAGTGCACATGTTGTGTTCATATGAAGTACTGCTTGCGCAGGCAGTAGGACTGCTACCTTACCCGCTTGCAGCAGGTGGCTGCAGTCCGCTGATGAGCAGCCTCTTCGGGCAACCACAGTACCACCACTGCAATGTCAAGAAGAAGAAGCGCTCTAACGCAGCAGCAAAAGGCAAGCAAGCAAGCAGTGTCACCCTCCCCCTGCATGCGAGGCTGCGCATGTAAGCAAAGCTGGCACTGTACATGGCATGCCTGCTTTTGCGCTGCAGCTTCCTCTCATGGCATGGCGCGCATGCATGCTATGTTCAACTCAGCATCATCTCCTTCTCTGCGCTGTGCCGCTCGCGCACCTGCAGGCCTCTTTGCCAACAGCATCATACTGATGGCAGCAGCTGCATCAGAACACATGAACAACAAGGACTTTGCAGCTGCCATGAAGGTGCGGGAACAGCGGACACGGTCCTGCATGCTGGGTCCATGCCATTTTGCTGTTTGAGTCTGCAAGGTGGCCAGCGTGCGCAGGGCGCAGCCGCCAGCTGCTGCAAAAAAGGGCTGCACCTGACTGTCTTGATCATGGAGGACCTCACCAGCATGGATGCATCCCAACCTCGCCGGCTGCGCATCAGTGAACTGGGGGCGTCATTGCGCCAACCACTCCCGGTGGGGCCCCACAATCATTGCTGATGGCGCCTGCGGCAGCAGGGCCGGGCACTTCTGGCAACTGGACGGCTGCTGACCAGAATAGTGAGTCACGTAGTACAACTGCCCATGGTCATAGCCCATGGACTCAGCCTTTCCGGCGTGATCGCTGGACCGGGCGTTACATGTTCAATAATTGTTCCATAGAAGGCTAAACATGGTAATGGAAGGGTTCCCTGGTGCTGGCCGCAAAATACACTTGCTGCGGCACGCTGCTGCACGGTACAAAGAGGTCAACGGCCTTGGGCATGGTGCAACTTATGGTCCCATTTCCTTGCTAAGCATTTCCTTGCCCTTGCTAAGTGCGGGCCAAGCCAACTGCCACATGCTTGATTTTGCAGCCAAGTGGCCTGGCAGGCAACGCCCACCTCTGCCACAAAAGGCTGCAACCCTGGCAGCGAATTTGCAGCTCCAACCTTGAAGGTGAGCTGCCCTTCTCAAGAGGAGGTTCGTGTTGTGCCCTGCAAGTTTCACTGGTTAGCGGCAGCACAGTAGGCACGTCCGCCCAGGATTAGCCTCATCAGGTTGTTAACATGCTTGCCGCAAAACACAAGTCGCCAGGGGCAGCCGGATTGACACTGTGCTTGCAGCCTGACTGTTGCTGTACATTCTGTCGATGTGATACGCACTGTATGCATATGATGGGTTATTCTGGCGCGCATGCCGCATGTACCGCTGCCGCGCTTTTGGTCCAACACGCACTGTGCTGTCATGTGGCCATTTGTATCTGCAGGAGTGGGAGCAGCGGGTGGCTGCACCGCGTGCTCAGCATTGCTCATGCTGTACTGCCGTGGTGATGGTGACCATGTCCTTCTGGGGCAACATAATGCAGATGGCTCCCTACAGAAGAGGTTCCTCAGGGTGCGCATGCCTGAAAGCAGGGTAACCTGCCCTTCAGCAGGCTCAGTGTTTGCCACATTGGCGATAAAAAGATGCAGTTGGGGCAGGATGCTTGTGTTGCAACTTGTACTCCCCCTGCCGTATGGAATGAGGTTGATTGGTACGTTTGATTGACGTATGACATCAGGATTCAATTTGCGGTCTGATGTGGGATGGTTATCAGGATGAGATTTGCTGCACATGACGTGGTGCGTAGTGCTGGACTGAAAGCTATGTGGGGCTTGGCATCACAGCTGAATGACCGTGCTATCAGCAGCGTTGGATTACGGGTGCAGCTGTTCAACAGTATTGTTATGCCAGTGTTACAATACGGGTGCGAAGCTTGGAGCACAGCCTTGTTGCGTGATCCGTCCAACCCTGTGGCCAGTAGTCTGCAACAGGTGCAGAATCTGTTCCTGCGGCAGGTGACTGGTAACTGGGTGTGTAAGGCAGTGAGTACCCAGTTATTGTGTGCAGAGTATGGGTGCAGCCCGGTGGCTTGGACATGGTGCAAGATGGTGTGTAGGTACTGGAATCGGCTATTGTGTACACCCTACAGCTTGCCGCGAAATGCTTTTCGTGATGATTTGGTACATGCTGTTGGATTGCCACTAGGCAGCCGTAAGCATTCGTGGTGCTTTGATTTGTTGCATATGCTTAGAAAATGTGCCCTGACACAGCGCAGGCGGTGTGTACTGCTGTGGCAGCCAGGCAATGGGGAGAAGTGCCGCAGATTGATGTGATGGGTGTCCTGGGCAGGTGGAAGGCGGCATGGTGGGTGTGGCCACGAGATGAAAACCCACGGCAGTGTCGTGGCACTGCTGCTACATACTGTCAATGGGTGTCGAGCAATGTTGATGTACCAGCACCGTATGTGACTGCCCCTTGTCCCATTAACAATGAGCATGTGTCTGCTTTGGCTCGTTTTAGGTTGGGTGTGCATCATTTGAAGGTGTCTAAAGGCCGGTGGCGTGGTGTGAGTCCAGGTAATCGGCTGTGCCCGCGGTGTGCAGGCAGGCATATTGAGGATGAGAAGCATGTCATGTTTGAATGTCATTGGTATTGTGACCTGCGTGAGCGGTTTAGCCAACTATATTGGAACACTGGGGGTCCCAGTGACCCAGACTGTATGTTGCGACTAATGAACCATAAAAACCAAACAGCTGTGGCTGAACTGGTACATTTGGTGGACATAAGACATCAGGAATCAGTTTGCGATCTGATGTGGGATGGTTTTCAGGATGATATTTGGTAGGGACAGCTTTGTCCTTTTTTTTTCTTGGCTTGCCTTTGTTTTGCTCTATTCCCAATGAGCCTGTCATATGCCAATGCATTGGCTCCCCAAACGGGCGAAGTTACCCATGTAACTTCCTAAATGTGCACTTTCTTTGAAGATTGTCGTGTGAATTGATATGGCCAAGTCATGTTGCACTTGCATGCACGCTGCTGGTAGCGGGGACGCCATCCCTTTTACATGCTGCTTTTTGGATTGCAGACCTGGATTGTGATGATCGACTGCTGAACACTGCATGTGCAGCCGTTATGTTGGGCAGGTACAGCTGCATGGGTGCACCTACGCAGCACGCCTGGATGGGGGTTGATCTGAGCACATGTATGTGTATCAAGGCATATAGTCTGTCTGCAGTAGTGCGCCGACGATTGTTGCTGCCCTGGCGAGTGTTACGTTTATGTGATGTCATAGCATTGTTGTCACAGCAATCATCTTGCCTTGTGCTTGTAGTGCTGCGTGTGTCAGCGTTTTGAGTTCTTTGAGCTTTCACCAGTTTGCCACTTGAGGCAAGGTTGCCTATGGACCTTTTGGAATTTGCGCATAATGTTGCATTTTGATGCCACCTCAGCCATGCTGACATCCATATTTGTTTCTCGGTTGTGCTGTTCATCATCATCATCATCTCGGTTGTGCTGTTGTTTGAGGAGTATGCTGCCCCCACAGAGGAGGGCCACAAACCCCATCCTGGTTTGTTGCGTGGTTCACCGTGCCACCTATGCTGCTACCAGATATTGTGCCCTTTCGCATAAATTTACCGCTAGGCTATACTGTATGTTGGCTGCTTGTGTGTGCATGCTCTGCCTTCCTTTCCCCCCTTTGGTTGTGAAGAGACATTTTGGACCCCATGAGCCTTGTTTGGCTCCTTTCTGAGTTCTGAGCTCCCTGAGCTTGTTGAGGTTGCGGCTTCTTTCGGTCGATGGTCTTCTTTTGAGTTTTGTGGACCCCATGAGCCTTGTTTGGCTCCTTTGCGGGTGGGCCAGTGGCCCTACTTTGGTAATTCGGTAATTCGGTAATTCGGTGGTAATTCGGCAATGTGAGAAAATGTGGTAGGGATGGCTTTGTCCTTTTCTTTTTGGGCTTGCTTTGGTTTGCTCTTTGCCCAATGAGCCTGTCATTGGCTCCCCGATGGCGCTGATGCTATGGCTTGAAGTGTTAATATGATGATGATGATGATTGGCTCCCCGAACGGGCGAAGTTACCCATCATGCATGTAACCTGGAAATTTGTGAAAAGTGGAAATGTGATTTTGATCACATGCTGTAGAGTCTGCACTGCACTTTTGAAGTTTCCATCTACCATACACCTGGTCAACTTACAACTTCCTGTTATCTGCTTGTCACAGGTGCGGCTTGCGTCTAATTCCGTGCGACCAAGTCGCTTTGGCATCCTGGGTGGCTGCCATCCAAGGAGAGCTGACAGAGGCGAAAATGGGTACTATCCATAGTCTGCTGCGTGAACCACGCTGCAGAACAGCCTGTCACACAAGTGTGGTGCTGGTGGCATTGAACTCACGCCATAAGTTTGACCACAACCAAGTCTGCATCATGATCGTCCTTTTGAAGCTAGGGTGCCGTGGCATCTGCATCATCCAGCTAATTATCTAGGGGTTGTCGTGTCTGCTGGGGCGTTTCTGTTATGAAGCCTTCGCTGCTTGATCAAGGACAGAAATGCCCGCGACATGACATTCCCAGATGATTTGCTGGATGATGCACATCCTATGGCACCCCCATCTTCATGAAGAATTGTCACACAGTGGTGCTCTTGGCAGAATGGGGTGGAGCGCCCATGCTCTTCAGCTCTCTTGGCAGAATGGGGTGTGACACCGTTGCATATGTGGCTTCATCAGAGGGCTTTGGAGTACTACTACAGGATTCAGCGTATGCAGGGCGTTCGGCTGCCAAATCAAGTGTTTACAGCTGAATGGAGGCGTCCTAGTGGTGCTGTGGCGGTGACACCGTGGCACAAGTATGTGCAGAGCCTGCTGTGCAAGTATGGTGTGAATGTTGTGACCGCGGAAGGCAGAGCCAGTGCGTGCAAGAGCCATGTCAACAAGCAGGTCAGGACACTACATGCTGAAAGGATTGCATGTGAAACGTTGGAACACTCCACTCTGAGTCGGTATGTGGCTCATGTGCATCCCACTCATGTTGATGCTATGGGTTTCAGGAGGCCTAGGCCGTACTTGCGTTCAGTGGCAATTCCACGTGGTATTGAATTGCTGTTGCGTGTTCGTATGGGTTGTCTGTGTGTACATGAGCGTACAAGTCAATTTGGCGGTCGCAGAGCTAACTCCACTTCAGGATGTCCTTGTTGTGGTGCAGAAGTTGAGTCTTTGTCACACTTCATGTTTGATTGCCCTGCTACTTCTGCTCAGAGGGCTGATATGTTTGCTGAGATCAGATCCCTGCCTGGTTGCGCTGAAAAGTTGCGCAGCGTTTTGTCCATGGCTGATTCGTCAATCAAGGTGTTGCGTTTTGTATCTGATGATATTTGGGGCAGTTCTGGAAGATGTCTGATGGTGTCACCGTGTATTGCTGCTTTTCTTGTCAAGCCTTGGGATGTACTCAATGCATGCAAACATTCTGGAGCAGTGCTCCCTCCTCTTTCCGCCCCGGTGGGGCGCGGGGCCGATGGCGCTGATGCTATGGCTTGAATGGGTAATATGATGATGATGATGATGATGATGATGATGATGATGATGATGATGATGATGATGATGATGATATGATGATGATGACACAGTGGTGCTTGAACGATGCTGGGGACCAAGCTCTAAGCCACCAAACTTGGTGGAAGAAACCTGCATGCCCCTTTGAGCTGAATTTGAGCAAGTTAGTATGCTGCATCATCATCATCATCATATTACCCATTCAAGCCATAGCATCAGCGCCATCGGCCCCGTGCCCCACCGGGGCGGAAAGAGGAGGGAGCACTGCTCCAGAATGTTTGCATGCATTGCGCACATCCCAAGACTTGGCAAGAAAAGCAGCAATACACGGTGACACCATTTGACATCTTCCAGAACTGCCCCAAATATCATCAGACACAAAACGCAACACCTTGATTGACGAATCAGCCATGGACAAAACGCTGCGCAACTTTTCAGCGCAACCAGGCATAGATCTGATCTCGGCAAACATACTATCCCTCTGAGCAGAAGTACTACTTCTAGTAGCAGGGCAATCAAACATCAAGTGTGACAAAGACTCAACTTCTTCACCACAACAAGGACATCCTGAAGTGGAGTTAGCTCTGCGACCCCCAAACTGACTAGTACGCTCATGTACACACAGACAACCCATACGAACACGCAAAAGCAATTCATTACCACGTGGTATTGCCACTGAACGCAAGTACGGCCTAGGCCTCCTGAAACCCATAGCATCAACATGAGTGGGATGCACATGAGCCACATACCTACTCAGAGTGGAGTGTTCCAACGTTTCACATAAGTATGCTGCAGTGTTTTAATTACACGACGCTGTCACAACATGCATCTTTGCATGTAGCTGATCGTGCTCTTTCTACAAAGAGTCAGTTCATTGGACACTCACAGCGGCTGACACATGGCAGCACTTCATCTGCATATACAGACAGATGGCAAACACCATTGCTCGTCGGGCCGGACCTGCGAGAAAAGTGCCGACTTTTAGCGCTAAAAGTCCCAGGGGGGCGCCCTGCAGACCTGGAGGTCGCAGGGTCGAACCTGGGCGCCTGCGCTTTTTCCGGCGTCCGCCTTGGATGCTGACGCAGAACTCGACGAGTTCAGCCGTCGGACGCTGCGCTAAAAGCAGAGACTTGTATGCTGAAACGATCTTCAGGTCGATCTTGGCCGCCTGCGCGCCCGCGTGCGCTGCTGACGCGGATTACGCGCGGTGACGTCCGATGACTGGACTGAGCTCCCTTGGCGTTGGCCGACATATATATATGACGACTACAACGTAGTGGATGGCATCTTTGTGCGCCTGTTTCATGCGGTCTATACTTGTGTCACCAATGCTGGGCAGCCATTGCAAGGGCTCAATGTGCCGCATGACGAGCGAATGCCCCAAGCGGCAGCTGCACTGTGTGCTACGGGTGCTGCAGGGCCTACTGCAGCAGCGGCAGCGACAGCAGCAGCTGCAGATCATAGCCTTGTGCCTGTAGACGATGATTACAATGCAGAGGACGCGGAGGAAGACATGCCAGACTTCCTGCCGCTGCTGTAGTTGTGCATGCTGCTTATCCTGCCTGTTACATACCTGGACTGTTTTCGTCATCAATGCCTACCATATTTTGGAGTGTTTGACGGCTGTGGTGGCCGAATGCTGGCCGCCTGGTAAATTTGTGAATTTTCACAACTGCAGACTTTTTCGCTAAAAGCTTTTAGCCTAAAAGTCTATTTTGCGACGGCTCCATATATGCCGTTGGCAAACATGCAGATGCATCACGTGGTGGCTGCCGCCGTCAGCTGCACAGCCTGCTTAACTCAGTCAGTGCTGAGCTGGCTGATCAACGCATGCATGCATGCTGCAGCCTGGTAGCGTGCTGCATTGCCACACTTGTCGGTTTATTGTCGGTTTATTGTCGGTTTATTGTACGTACTGGTGGATGCTGTTGCCGCTTGCTGCTTGTGTAGCTGGTAAGCCACTGTTGCATCCCTGGTTATCAAACACACCGCACGCGAACACTGCAGTAAGTAGTGTGCTGCCATTGCAGACTGCTGTTCACTCCCAAGCCGCTGCCCTGCAAGCACAACACAGGCGTGCCAGCTCATGACCCCCAGAAGCTTGCCCTCGAACACAAACTGCGGCCGTTTACGATAAAAATGTAGCTTGAAAAATGCCCACCGCACTACTCTTGTGCGTGTGTAGCAGCCCACCTGCAGTTTGGCGCGTGTGTCTCTGCGCTCAGCCATTTGAAGCCGCTGCTGCCTTCTGCAGCTGCAGCAGCTGCATGCTGCGCAGCCACCTGCGACGAGCGGCACACCAGCATCCTGGTCGACTAGTAGCTGGACACAGCCCCACTTGGCACTGATGTATACACGACATCGACGTACAGTGCACATGGTTGGGTGCACGGCGGCCTGTTGTACGACACCTGTGAGATCAGTTTGTCCAGATTGCTCAAACAGTACTTGATCTTTGTCCAAGCAGAGCTGGAGTGCTGGGAGTAATGCAAGTGGTTGCGCAAAATCAGGGTTTGCCCACCTGACAAACTCGTAAAGAGCACGAGATCGGCTGTGATCGCTGGATGATGACACGCTAACCACGAATACCTTGACTTATTTCGGTTGCAGACGTTGCCAGTTCACGTGAGAGCAAATGTAAAAGCAGGTCGTGCAAATGCATGCAGATAGACGACGGCAGCAACGCAGAAACGTTTCCACAGGGGATATTATTGATTTAAGCTGTGCGAAGCCCCCTCTTGCATGTTTGTGACACCGGCAATTTCATCACAAGCAGCAACAGCTTGCTGTCAGCAGCAAAGCGGGGCCTGGCAGCTTTCTGGCCATGCTGCAACACGGTGGTATTCAGCTGCTGCCGATGATGTGCCAAGTGAGTTGCCCAGTGGCCCTGCAATCACATCCTGCCCATCACCCACCGCCAAGGTTGCTGCCGTGCGATTGTGGCATCCATGTGCACACCAGGTTCTGTACAGATGCATGTGTACGTGCGCCGGTCATACGCACCTGAAGGTTAATCGGTTGTGCTGCTGCCCGCTCTCATGACCAATGTCCTGCTCTGTCAGGTGCTGCAAGCTGCTGTTCCATCCTGCAAAGCAGCATTGTGGTGTTGTTCACGAGCCTTCAGCAGCAGCAACCCGCATCTACAACAACAGCAAGAGCATCAGCCGGAAGTTGCAGAGCGGCTTGCAGGACTTGCCTTTGATGAGGTGTATGTGGAGCGAGGGGGCCCTTTCACTGGCGGCAGCAGTACTGCCAACACAGAGCAATCAACACAGGTGCACGTCCTGCCGTTTAATTTAGTAATATTGCTTAGCCAGCAGCGGACAGAGCAGCAAGGCAGGGGCGGTTGGTAGGGCAGAAGCAGGTGTGCAGGGGTTGGGTTGACAGCAGCAGCATCTACAGGCATGTTGGTGCTCTGAGGGTCACCACACCTCATGTGCAGCGCAACAACAGCACCTGCGGCAGGCCCAGCAGCAAGCATAATCTACAGTTGCTGCTGTATATCATAGAGTGCAGCATCGATGGGCAACAAACTGCTGCAGCGAGCACTGGGAGTGGTTGCAGCTGTTACCAGGCCAAGAAAGCAGGCATCTGCCAACACTGCATCCTGGCTGTGTCGTGCCAGGGAGAACAGCTTGTCAACTGATGTGGTGTCTGATGTTTTGTGTTGTGTACTGTCTGTTGTGGTGCAGGAGCCCATCACTGCAGTGTTCCTTCACGGGCTGCTGGGATCTAGCAGAAACTGGTGAGTAGCAGCAGCAGCAGCAGCAGCGGTGAAGCAGGTGAACACCACCACCAGCAGCAGCAGCCGCAGCATCTTCTCAACATACATGGCGGGCAGCTGCAGCAGCCCCTGACAGCACAGCGGCAGCGTGAAGGATGGCAGCGACACAGGGTTTGCTGCGGCCCTGCAGACGCAGCAACGTCAGCAGCACCCTGTGCAGACCGGCAGCGCCTAGGGGCCCGCGCAGATGTGTGTGTGTGTGTGGGTGTGTGGGTGTGTGTGTGGGTGGGTGGGTGGGTGGGTGTGTGGGTGTGGGGGTGTGGGTGTGTGTGTGTGTGTGTGGGTGTGTGGGGGGGGGGGTGGGGTGGGGTGGGGGGGGGTGTGTGTGGGGTGGGGGGGGGTGTGTGTGGGGGGTGGGTGGGTGTGTGTGGGTGTGGGTGTGTGTGTGTGTGTGTGTGTGGGGTGGGGGGGGGTGTGGGGGTGTGTGGGTGTGGGGGTGTGGGGGTGGGGGTGGGGGTGTGTGTGTGTGTGTGTGTGTGTGTGTGTGGTGTGTGTGTGTGTGTGTGTGTGTGTGTGTGTGTGTGTGTTTTGACTGTTCTGGTGGTTGACTAGCGCATACCTGCAGCGTCCATTTTGCTCCAGCCTTACTTGCAGTTTGGCGATGACAGTGCGACATGGGCCTCTTCCAAGTCCATGTGGATGCTGGCCCCAGCAGCGTGCTGACTCAGCAGAGGGCTGCAGCAAGCAGCCCTCATGACAAGTGCCACTTCATCAGCAGTTGCCCAGCGGCAGCTTGTCACATCTCCTGCTTGCTGGCACAGCCAAGCAACTGGGCAAACATGCTGGCGTGTGCTGGCGCTTGCTGGTCTCATGCAGGCGCTCCTTCAGCCGGAAGCTAGCACAGGATGCAGCAGCAAGGACTGACAGGTGAGGAGGCGCGCGCTGTGCGGGATCCTGCATGCCGCAGATGCAGGGCTGCCCCGTAAACAACCCCCAGAAGTTACACAGACACTAAACACACAGACAACTCCAGAAATGCACGTGTTCCATCGTGTGTGTGCAGAGGCGCAGGGCGAGCAGGGGGGGTACTGGGAGCTGCCAGCTGTGTGCGCAGCCGAGCTGGCGGTGATGCGGCTGCAGCGTTGCTGCGCCTGTGCTACCCACTCCACTGCGCCAGTGCTCACTGCTGCTGCTGCTGCTGCTGCTGCTGCTGCTGCTGCTGCTGCTGCTGCTGCTTCAACGATGTGCACTTGGCTGCTTGCATGCTGGGCGCTGCCATGGTATGGCTGCCAGTGTCAGCCGCTGCTGTTGCTGGTCGTGACTTGCTCAGCAATGAAGCAACCATGAACCAACACTGTTGCTGCTGCTGCTGCTGCTGCTGGTGCTGCTGCTGCTGTTTATGCATACCGCCGCTGTCAGGGATGTGCGCATGCTGCTGGTCGACCTGCGCTGCCACGGCGCATCCGCCAGCCGCCATGGCCTGCACCCGCCGCACAGCATGGCCTCAGCAGCAGACGACGTCGCGCAGCTCATCAAGCAGCAGCTCGGCGGCCGAGCGCCGCACCTGCTTGCCGGGCTGAGCCTGGGCGGCAAGGTGGCGCTGCAGCTGCTCATGCAGATGGTCGCAGAGGAGGACGCAGAGCAGCAGCAGCAGCAGCAGCAGCGGACAGCAGGGCAGCAGCAGCAGCAGCACGGCATGTATGCGGCAGCACCGCCGATTGCGCCGCCGGAGGACCAGTCCTTGAGCAGCAGGAGCCCAAAAAGCAGCAGCAGCGCATCTTCAGCTGCAGACGCTCCCAGTGCACCACCTTTGCGCAGCACAGCACTGCAGCCGCCCTTGCGGGGGCTGCCGCAGCAGGTGTGGGTGCTGGACTCGCAGCCCGGCACCGTACCGCTCGACGTGGACGCGCCGACTAGCGTGGGCAAGATCATCCAGCTGATCCATGAGATCCCTACGCCGCTGCCAAACAGGCAGGCGCTGTACAAGTACTTGGAGCTGCAGGGCATCTCGCTGCCTATTGCGCAGTGGCTGGGCACCAGCTTGGTGCCTGGAGGACGCTGGGCCAGCAGCAGCAGCAGCAGCAGCAACAACGGGAATGGAGGAGGCAAGGGCAATGGCGCCAATGGTGATCAGCAGCTGGACTGGGCGTTTGACATTCAAGGAGCTGCTGCCCTGTACCATTCTTACAGGTGAGGTGGTGGGGCCATGGCAGGCAAGGCGGGCAGCAGCAGCAGCAGCAGCAGCAGCAGCGTCTCTAACACTTGAGGAGCTGTTGCTGTGCGCGAGTGCTGCAGTTTGCGGGAGGGTGGGGTGGAGAGGCAGGGCAGCTGAGCAGCTACCACCGGTGTGCTTCACAGCTGGCTCCTGCGATCTCTAGATGATTCAAGCGGCGCCTTCGCTGTCAAACCATCGTGACGGAGGTGGTGCATAGTCAGAGCGCAGCACGCAGCATGCGTCAGTGGTGGGCAACGTACGAGGTGCAGAGCGTGATCATGCGTGCCAGTCCCTCGTGTGTCCCTCATGTATCCCTCATGTGTCCCTCATGTGTCCCTCATGCGTGCCAGCCCCTCGTGTCATTGCACGCGCTGCCGCTGGTGAGGAGGCAGCGCCTGAGCTGCAGCTGAGTGGGCCCCATCTTGAGCAGGCCCGTTGTGCGCTGGACGATAACCAGCATCATGCCTCAGTGCGTGCGTGGTGGCGTCTCAGTGCGTGGCCAGCTGCAATGAAACCAACAGCAGTTGCCGAGTGGTCTGCTGGCGTCTGGTGTGTGTTGTCTCAGTGCGTACCTGGTGTCGTGCGCGTGCAGGCTGAGCAGCTGCTGGGAGGTGCTGTTTGAATGTATAACGCTATAATGCGGCCGGGGGTGGTGTCGTGCGCGTGCAGGCTGAGCAGCTGCTGGGAGGTGGTGGCGCGGCCGCCGCCCGGCGTGGCGATCCACGTGGTGCGCGGCGAGCGCTCGGACCGCTGGACGCCGCGCATGCTGCAGCAGCTGGCCGAGGCCGAGGCGCGGTGGCGGGGGGCGGCCTCGGCGGCGCCGGAGGCGGTCGGGGAGCTGCAGCTGCACGTGCTGGAGAGGGCGGGGCACTGGCTGCAGGCAGACAACCCTGTGGGGCTGGCGGAGCTGATGCTGCCCCGGGTGAAAGACCTGCACCAGGCGCGGCTGCTGTGGTGACTCAGTGTATAGTGGGTTCACTCTTTTTCTTTGAATGCACCACGTCGTGCGGGCGCAGTTCGACTCACAATGCTGCAGGGCGTTGTGATGGCAGGTAGGCCAGCTGCTGTCGCCTGGCAGCTGCTGCATGTGGGTGTGTTCCCATGCCTGGAAGGTGGCCACATGCACGCAGCAGCTGCAGCTGCAGCTGCAACGCTGGCAGCTGGCGTGCGACAGTCACAGTGTGGCGGTTGTGGGGAAGGCACGGGGAGGCACTGCGTGCCCATTTGTGGCCCAGCATCGGCCGCAGGCTGGCAGGCCTGTGTGCACCTTGTGACTGCGTGAGGGTGCAGCGCAGCTGCTGGTGTGCTGGGTGACGAGCTGCGCCAGGCACGCCTGGTGAAAGAAAGGCACGCCTGGCGCAGGTCGTTACGCCCGGCTGCTGTGATGGCACACGGGATGCAGCAGCCTGAGGACGGTCACTGCTGCCTGGATGTTGATGCGTGAAGTGTATAAATTTAAGCAGATACCTACTATATCTAGTAGAGCTGTGGTTCCCAGACGTTTCAGCCAGTGTGGCGGTGCCCCCACTTGGGCATCATCATCATCATCATCATATTAGACATTCAAGCCATAGCGTATGCCCCACTTGGGCATGTGAGTGCCGCATCTGCTGCATTGTGCTTTGCTTAAAATGTGATTCCTCGCAATCCTTTGTACCTTTACAAGTGCGTGATACGTCACACTGGTGGGTCACAATTTTTAATTGTGATCACATTCATAAATCCTGAATCCTGATCACATTCATGAATTCTGATGTGTTGCTGTATGTATGTGTTGCCGTACTACAAATGATGCAACCAAATGGAGCCGACTCCAGTTCCAGGTGGAATGGTCTCTGGGCTTCAAATCAAATGCACTTGTGCAGCTGCACAGCTGCGCACCTCACGTGATGCTGTGCTGCAGCATTGCCCGAGCCCTGCAGTCCGCATAGATGCGCAGATCAGACAGCACTGTGCTGTGGTTTGGTAGCGGATTGCTGGAAGGAGCACTGCATTGTTGTGCCAGCTAGCTGGGCCCCGGGAACCGTTTAGCATCAGACTGCATGCATGCCCTTTAGCCGGTGCGGCATGCTGACCCATGGGGGCCAGGGGTTGTAACTAGACATACCACATATGGCGATGCAACGCCAGCCTCAACTCGCCACAAAACAGGGACCTCTGTCACAATTCAAGCTGCTGCAGCGCCAAGACTCTGGCATGGCATTCTTTATGTGCTGCAGAGTCTTACAAACCTGACACGATGCACCAGTGCAGGCCAGCAAAAAAAAGGCTGCACTTGTTTGCAGCAATTGCTTGCAAGCTTGCAAGCTGCCAGCCAAGCTTAAGCACTCTCTGAGTTCACCACACAGTCGTGTATGGAAATGAAACCTGCATACTCTGGTGTCAGTAACGCAAAAATGTATGAAAGGACCCAGGACTGCCAGCACAGCAAAGGAGCGCCTGGTATCACCCACCCCATGCATCGTCCGCCGCGCATGCACACTGCATGCACAGTGCACAGGTAGCTGCACATGCAGGAGACGTGCAGTAAGCACCCACTCCATGATCGGTGAAGCAGCGTGCAGCGCCACACCACAGCACAGACGGACGGCCGCCAGCTGCGGTTGCTTGGCGTTGCGCGACACATGTGTAGTGTACACGGCATGCTGCTCTGGTCCTGATGCACCACACAGGATGCTCTTTGACGGTGCTCATCCACAGGGCTGCGCTGGCATCAGCCGATGAAAGCCACATACAGTGTAGCACACACATGAGCCGATGGCACTGAGCATGCCGCTGTGCAGGTCCAATGGCCTCTGAACCGTTGACGATTTACTGCGCTGCCGCTGGTGAGCAGTCTACCAGGTCAGGGGCTTGTGACCGTCGCTGCTGCCGCCGCTGCTGCTGGTAAGGTGGCCGTATTCCAGAACCTTGTCCACACTCATCAGAACCCTACAGCAGCAGAAAGGTGCAGAACCCGACCTGCCTCACAACACATATCGACACGTGAGCGCGTGCAGGCCAGCTGTGCCACATGGCGCCGCCAGCAATGCTCGTGCTGCTGTGTTGTTACATCACCAACAGCTGGTGATTGCACCACCCGCTGTGTGAAGCAGTGCCAAGTAAAAAGTAAGCTCAACGGCAGTGCTGGCACATGCACATGCTGCTGCTCTCGTTGCTCTGGTGGTGCATGCGGCCACGACCAGCTGCAGCACTGCTGCTGCTGTGCTGCTCCTGCTACGCTGTTGTCAAACTGCTCACCGCTCAGGCACGATACCCGTGTCGAGCACCAGCATCTTCCACAGCTGCTCTGCCAGCCGCACATCAAACGGATCAGCAGCGGCAGCAGATCTGCCAAACCTTGGAGCTGATCTGACAGAGTCCAGGTAGGCGGCCAGCTCGGCAGCAGCGGCGGCAGGCTGGCCAGCATGCAGCAGCAGCACGCCGAGGTCCCGCCTGCAGGCAGCAGCAGCGGCAGCAGCAGCAGCAGCAGCAGCAGCAGCAGCAGCAGCAGCAGCGGCAGCTACTTGCCAACTACCAGCACGACATGAGCACCACTTGACGCTCCCACGCACACTACCTGCTTCTTCACATCAAATGCACCTGAATGGTTGCAGCAGATACGTCCCTGCGCAGGAACAAAAGTGCAGCTCCGACGGCTGCAAGGAAAGACCAGCTGAGCATGGCTCAGCAGTCCCATTAGTTGCAGGCAGCGCAGGCGGCTTGCAGTGCCCCATTTGCCAGCTGCACCGGCCGTAGCAGCACAAGCATGGTGGCTGCGCCAGCCCCTGCACCCACACCCTGCATCTGAACCCTGCACCTGAACCCTGCTGCACACTCACCGCTCCTGTGGCTGCTCGTCTCCCACCAGCATCACCAGACGCTCGCACGCAGCCAGGCACCTGCTCAGGTCGCCAGCACCCTGCAGGAACAGCCAAGCAGACGGCGGCGACGCAGCAGCAGCAGCAGCAGCAGCAGCAGCAGCAGCAGCAGCAGGTCACACACTATCCCTCTCCATCACGAGCAGCCAGGCACCTGCTGAGGTTGCCAGCACCTTGCAGGAACAGCAAAGGGAAACGTCGAAGCGCAGCAGCAGCAGCAGCGGCAGCAGCAGGTCACACACTATCCCTCTCCATCACGAGCAGCCAGGCACCTGCTGAGGTCGCCAGCACCCTGCAGAAAGCCGGAAGCGCCACACGCACCAGCGGCACTGCTGCATCAGGCCCTCAAGCGATGTGACACGAGCGCTGCATACCAGACAAAAGGACAAGCAGCAGCAGCAGCAGCACGCTGTGTCAGGCGCTGTGACCAGTCCGCCAGCAGCCGGACACCCGCCGTCCCTGCAAACGCCCTGAAGACGCAGCAGAAGATCCAGCAGTGAGTAGCAGCAGCAGTGCCTCGCCATCATCAGCAGCAGCTGCAGCACTGCTGCAGACACGGCGCTCCAGCCCGCGACCTGCCGCCACACAGTCAGCCTTCCCCGCCGGGCCACCAGCATGATGCAGGCTCACAAACCCAAGTAAAAGCAACACCAGCACTGACAGAGCACGAGTGGGCAACAGCTGCACGCCAGCTACAGGCTGGCACATGCAGCACCGAGCGCTGTCCTGGCGGCTGCGAGGCTGTGTCTCTTCCGTCACTCTGCACATGCGCATGCATCCCGCAGCGCCTGCAGCCTCAGACTACTCACGGGGCTGGTCCATATGCCGCGCTGCAGCCGGTGCGCTGCCGTGGCGGAGATGGCGCGCAGCGCTGCAGAGATGTCGTCGGAGCGCAGCGCGGCCTTGGCGGCACCCCTGCGGTCGGACGGCGCAGGTGCGGCGCCGGCAGCGAGCGTGCAGCAGACACAAGTTGTCAGTTTTGTTCTCGGGGTCAATCCAGACTCCAGGCGGCAAACTTGCAAGGTGTGCAGAAGAGGCGCTGCGTGGCTGCAGCGGCACCCCTGCCGCCGCCCGGCGCGGGTGGGGGGCCGGCACCGAGCGTGCAGCAGACGCAAGTGCTTTCTTTAGGTCAGGCTGGTAGGTCAGGTTATGGGGTTGGGTACTGAGCCGCAACGTTGCGTGACAGGCAGGAGAGGTGGCGTGTGGTTGCAGCGGCACCCCTTGGCGGCATCGCTGGGGAAGGGGTGGCAGTGCAGCGTTCAACAGCATGCGCATCACGCGATTGGGACCAGGTCGGCGCTGCATGCAGACGGCGATGTTTGAGCTGCTAACATTTGCACGCTGTGCAGCGGATGTGTGTGAAGTACAACTGCAGCGCAGCCAGAGCGGCACCCCTGACCCCTGGATGGGGTCACACGTTCCCACAGCAGCATGCGCGTTGTGCGTGCCATGCAAGGCGCCGCATCGTTGCACGCTCAACAGCGGACAGTGCAGCTATAGCCGATAGGTGGGCTTGGGGCCATTGCCGCCGCCACGATGCTGCTGCTGCTGCTGCTGCTGCAGGACCACCCATGGCTGGCCCACACTGCACTCCTCCACACACAGCCTGGGGGCTGCCCCCCAGGCACGCTCCTTTGGACGGCGCTGCTGTTGGCGAGCCTCCCAGAATCCTGTTGCGCGCCCGCCCAACAATGCGCAAAGCACATTCTGCGTCTTAACCCTCACACTGAACCTCTCCTCGGTCAGGCAGTCCGAAATTCAACAAGGCGATCCTTGTCACTCCCGTCACGCTCAAAACCCTAACTCTCAACCCTAACCACAACTGCGCAGCTCCGAAAGCCCTCACCTGAACCCTCCCAGGCTCGCGCGCCCGCCGCGCTCGGGGTCGTCCACGTTGGTGTCCCAGGGGAAGGGCCAGTAGGCGCGCTTCAGGAGGCGCAGCAGCTCCGCCAGCGCGTCCGAGCTGCACGTGTTCAGCACGGCAGCAGACAGGCGCGCACCGGACGCGGCAGCCGCCGCTGATGCATCCTGCGGCGCACTCTGTTGCTGTTCGGCGTGCTGCTGCTGCTGTGCGTGAGTCGGCAGGATGAGCCGCTGCACGTTGAGGTGAGCGAGGGGCGTGGCGGTGGGCAGGCGCGAGAAGTCCCTGCGAAGCGCGGTACACCACATCCGGGGTCAGCTGGACGGACACACAACAGGGGTCAGGCACCAGCAGCATGCAGCCATGGGGCTGTGTGTGTCACTTCTGGCTGCACCGGGGGCACCTCGTCTGCACACAGTGCTGCGTGCACACAGCGCGGTACGGCTGTGCTTTTCCTTGCAGCCCAGGGACCGATTACAGATTTCAGTTCTGTCACATACATACTAGCTGGTTTACACACATAGCGGTGCTGACACATGTATTGATACAATAGGCCTGTCTACAGATGTAAGAGGAACAACGCAATAATACTGCCGTGGCTCGCCGGCATCTGGCTTGCCGACATCCAGGGTGCAGGCAACGGATGAACCTTGAACACCCTGCCCTATTTCGCCCTGGACCTGGCCGACGCGGCACGACACACGAAGCGCAAGGTGCACGCTCCCTGCAGGCGCACCCGTACTCAAACGTCACTGCAAAGCCGACCGCGCCCATCAGCAGCAGCTGCTGCATGACCTCGTTGTACAGGATGACCAGGGCAGCGGGGCAGCCGCGCCGCTTCACCAGCACCTCGTTCAGGTAGCCCAGGCGCGCATCCTCCCACACACCTGCGGCAGCAGCAGCAGCAGCGGCAGCAGCAGCAGCAGCGGCGCCAATGTAAGCCAGCGCGAAGCGCAGCTGGTTGTGACGTGCCTGCAGGCGCGACTGCGAACAAGCTGCAGCAGAGCCACACAGAGCCGTCACGGCGCTGCTGCATGCATCAACCAAGGATTTGATTGAAACCCTGTCCTGCTGGATGCTGACCGACCGCATGCTGGGCACGGATGTTTCCAGATGCACGGCAAGGCGTCCATGGGCCGATAAGGAGACGAGGCTCCCGCAGTAACACATATCATTGTTGTAAGCCATACTTGGCGGCATCCGCAACAAGGCTCCCCCAGTGACATTGTTTGTTGGTTGGTGCAGCTGCATACAATGCATGCATGCTTTTGCAGCTGCAGGTGCAGGTTCGCAGCAGCTTGGTGGCACAGTGCACAGCTGTCATGGTCATGTTATGTAATGTTATATAACAATCACCTGGATGATCCAGCAGTGCCTTCTTCGGCAGATTGCTGCGGCCATATGCAGGCATGCTGAAGCCAGCGCAGCTCACACCGCTGTACCACTGCTGCTGCTGCTGCTGCTGTTGCTGGTCCTTGAACAAGCAGTGCTCAATGGCTGCAACGATGTGCAGCGGTGGCAGACCTCGCAGACTTCCCCACTGCTGCTCACTGTTGCTGCTGCTGCTGCTGCTGGTTGGAACGGTGGCGGCGCCAGAACCTGCTGCTGCTGCTGCTGCCAGCGTCGCCGCTGTGTCATGCGCGAGGCGTGTGATGCGCGCCATGAACGCATCCACCGGGAACCTCACGGTGGAAGAAGAAGCTGCAGCAGCAGGGCGGCAGCACATGTGCAGTAGGGTGAGAAGTGTGTTGGGAGGGGCGCATGCAGCTGGGCGCATTGGGCGTGTGATGACTGCATCCACAGCAACAGTCGACAAGCGGATAATGCAGCTGCAGCAGCACACCCGCAGCCGTTTCACACACGTCCGGCAGCGGCAGCAGCAGCAGCAGCAGCAGCAGCAGCAGCAGCAGCAGCACCAACCACACACGAGTGGCAGCCAATCACTAAAAGAAGATGCCATAGAGGCGGCAGCCTTGCTGCTGGCATACATATGCGTGCACTCCATGTGAATAGCAGTACCTGTGGCAGTGCCTTCCGCTGCTATCAGCAGGCGCTGCCGCTACTACTGCCCTCGCATCGCCTGACACCCTCAAAGCCGCAGCGCGACGTCGCCTCACCTACGGCATCGTCTTCTGCCGCGATGAGCAGCGCCGCGCGTGCCAGCGGCAGGCGCGCCTCCCCTTGAGCCAGGCAGGCCGCAAACTGCAGCCGCGCCTCGGCCGCCAGCTCCTGGCTGAAGTCGGTGCTGCGCGGCGGGGGACGCGCAGGCGGCAGCCACACCACCAGCGTGAATTATTATTTTTATCACCAGCGTGAAGCGCCGCACGGTTTGCGGTCACGAAAGGCAGCGTGGTGTGCATTGCGGCTGCTGCATGCTGCGACATGTTTGGGCAGTAGGTTTGGAGGCCAAGTTTTGCAAATAACAACAGCATTGGCGGCTGGTGCGTGGCCACCACATGTCACCAGGCACACGTGACACACTGTGGTGGTGGCACTGCGGCTGCTGTCGTCATTATTCTGGCCTGAGCTGGCAGTGCAGCGGCTGCTGACCTGGCAGCGCAGCGGCTGGCGGCGGTGGCTCACCGTCTGTAGCGTGGGTCGGCCTCCAGGTTGTGCCGCTCCTTCACGACAGCAGGCTGCAGCGGGTCCTCGCTGCATGCGCATGTGCAGGCAGGCACGGGCATGCAGAAGGTCATGCGCCGCACATATGTTTCACGTGGGCTAGAGCATCATGGCTCAAGCCTCAGGGCAGCAGCGCGCCCTCACGGCAAGCGAGCAGGTGTGTGTGCCACGAGGTTGGTGTGGGCGTGCATGTGGGAGTGGTGTGTTGGCGAGTGGGGGTAGTAATGCTGTGGCAGCGGAAGCGGAGATTTACTTGGAGCGCTTGACTGGCTGGCATGCAGTTGTGGGGCGGGAGATGCAAGCCTGGAGCGCAGCTGCACGCACTATCATGCACTTCCGGAGGCCAAGGGCGTCATGCATCAGGCTTGCAGGAGGTTGCAGTAGGTCCTCATCGCATGTGCAGGAGGCCTGCTCGATGTATGCGAGTGCATAACGAGCAAGTAAATGTGACTGAACAAGCGCCACATGTTTGGGCGTACTCGCTGCAGCGAATCCTCGCTGCAGGTGCTACTGACACATGCATGCTGTGCCGGTTCATGCTGGCGCCACTTGCTGCAGCTTGCAGCACATGCCACAAGGTGGCTGCACTGCAGAATTACGCCTGGGCGCATGGCATGTGCGCACAACGGCCCTCCTTGCCATCGGCATGCAAGCTGCAGCAATGCACGCCATCACTACCGGGTGCCACTGCTGCCGGGGAACACGAGGAGTGTACATGACATAGCTCCGCTTCTGACAGCTTCAGAATGCGTGTAGCCTACTTGCATGCATCGCTTGCTGCCGCTGTCTTGGGCAGCGCATGCACCAGCACCTCATCAGTTGCAATCATGCTGCTGCTGCTGCTGCTGATACTGCTGTTAATACAACAATGCTGCTGCCACCCTGCCGGGATCTAAACCTTATGCATGCAAGCACTGAACCATCATACTACGGTGCTGCGGAGTTCACTGTCATAGTTCACTCACTTGAGCTGCATGTAGTCTGCATGCCTGCCAGCTGACGCAACTCTTGCTGCTGCTGCCTCGCCCGCTGCAGCCCTTTGCCCTATAATACTTGTGCGTCTGCTCCAGCCTGCTATGCTTGTGGCTCCTTGCCGCGTCAGGGGCAGCCTATGCATAGTCATCTGCTGAGTGCACGCACGTGTAGCGCTGCTCTGCCAGCACCGATGACGTTTGAAAAACGAGGCCAGGCGTGCTGTATCAGCGATTCAAAGCTTGAACTCGGAAACTTGGTAACGTGCGTTTGCGCCCGTAAGCCGATCAATGCATGCACGGAACCGGAGTGGTTGAGGAAGTTAATTCTGCGTAACGTGCTTTCAGCCAAGGCGTCAGCATGTTTTCTGTGTTTATCTTTTGTACGCCTACTTCAGCACAGCTTGGATGGTAACAAGCGCACTAGTTGTCACCGCGGGCACACCACACCGCAGACCACACACCAACGCCGTGGAAAGGATCTCTGCGCCATCCCGCAAGAGCAAGAAAAGGTTAACTACCAGTCTTGGATTGCAACATTTCAGTTGGATTTACTCAGCCTCGCACTTTTTCGGGTCTGTACCTTTTCACCCCACATGTTCCTCAAGCAGTGCAGCTCAACAAGGCGCACATAAGAGCTTACAGGTTTTAACACAGGTGAGTGTGTTGTTTGGTTTGGCATCAGGGCACCGGAAAGCATGGCGTGGGTGGCCGGGACTCACCGGCACCCAGCAGCCACTCAGGGATGGCACACGCTGGCTGTAAAAAAAAGCCTGAAGGTACAGTAGATTGTGGTACCATTGCTTTTTGGATGTGTGGTTGAGCGCAGCAATTCCCCCGCAGCTCTTCGCAAATGTCCCAGCCACAGCAGCAGTTTCTGACCATTTCACCTCACTCTTCGCCCTCCATTGATGCAGCACAGGGACCAACCGCACATCTCGGGATGCTACATTGGCAGCATAGAAGTCTCAGCAGTAGCTTTGGTGGCAGCTTTATGCTCCTGGAGCAGCATTACATCCTGTTTGTGTCCACACAATACCAGTGACCACCAGCCTGCGGCGCACTTTTCAGAGACTCCCAGCAGTTCAGTTTCTGACCGTGCAGCGGTTTGTATAGCAGCGCTTAGGTGTTGCTCAGTAGCTGCCTGCAAGCATACGGCACCCCGCCTAGTGCAGAGGGTTGCTGCAAGCATATACTGCAAGCATATACTAGTGAGCACATCTGCCGACAAGTGCTTCGCTGCGCAGCTCTCCTTTGGGTGCTTTGCTCAGCTGCACCTTCATCAGCAGAGTCGGCCCTTTGTTGATTCTTCAGCGTAGTTGCTGTCTGGCAGCAGCATCAAGCAGCATGCACCACTTCAACTTCGGTAGTGGCGCTTTTGGCGGCAGCAGCGGCGCCGCACCCCTCAGGGGTGGCGGCCACCTGCCTCACTCCAGCAGCAGCGCCAACCTGCACTCACAGGCCCAGAGCCAGCAGCAGCACAAGCCCCGGCCCCATGCCAGGCTGCGCATCGCAGCAGCAGCTGCCGCTGCAGCAACTGCCGGCGCAACAGGCATGCACCTGCACCGGCAGGGCCAGCTGTCGCTGTCCTTTTTGAACAAGCAGCAGCAGCATGCGGCAGAGGCTGGCAAGCCGTTCCTGATACCTCGTGAGCTTGCAGAGGTCATGGCTGGCGCCTTTGCAGAGATCATCCAGGTGGCAGCGCTGTACCCCATCGACACGATCAAGGTAGGCGGGCTGTGGCGGGTTAGCCAAAGAGCAGTCATGCAGGATTTGCGGCTTGGAGCTGCGAGGACGACATACGCTTGCATCCTTGTACTGGTCGCGGCAGGTTTTGTTACGTTACGCAACGCATAACAGTCACAGAGCTCGTAGCGGTCTTCATGCGTCGTCCTTCCAGGCTACCCCCACTCCCCGTGGTGTCGTACTCACTGCTGCTGCCGCTGCTCTTACTTGCTGCACAAACGCAGGTCCGTTGCCAGGCCAGTGGTCTGCCCATGTCTGTGGTGATCCGGCAGCTGATGGCCAGCCCTGCCACCGCTGTGACGCAGCTCTATGCGGGAGTGGTCAGCGCCTCTGTTGCTTCTGTTGCTGTCGGTGAGTGCAGGCCTTTTCTTGAGTTGATGACGTTGGTGGCAGCATCTTGCACCTGCAGCCTGACCATTGGCTGCAGCTCAGGGGATGCTTTCAGTTGTTTCAGCAGATGCATGCTGAGGCGGCTGTGAGCTGTCTGTGCAGCTGCTGCAGCTGTGCTTCCATGTACCGTCCGGAAATGTCAATGGGCTGGTAGGCAGCAAACACTAGGTAACTGAAGAGTGTGTTTGATCATACAAGCTGCAGCACTAGCTTCGTAGATATTCAAGTTGCTCGAGCAGCATACAGGACGCAGACCAGCGAATGCACTGACGTTGCATCGTGCTTGCCGCCTGCTCTGTGCTGGTTACCTGCAGGTTCCCTGTACTTCTTCACCTTCTGCGCAGCAAAGCGCTCAGCAACACAGCTCGTCGCTGAAGCAGAGGCAAAGAGGAACGCAGCCAAAGCCGCTGTCGCAGGCTCGGCAGCAGCAGCCACTACATCGGCTGTAGCAGCAGGTGTTGCCAGCCACAGCAGCAGCAGTGGTGTGCCAGACTTGCACATCTTTCCACACGGTGCTGCTGCCGACTGCCATCATGACGCCGTCTTTGCAGCCATCTGCAGCAACGACCAGCAAGCAAAGCTTGACAGCAGCAGCAGCAGCAGCGGCAGCGGCGCCAGCAGCAGTGCTGCGGCAGCGCCTGAGCTTAGCAGCCACGGCCGGTTGCAGGCGAATGTGCTGGCCGCTGTAGCTGCTGCGGTGGTTGGGGCGCTGATTGAGGCCCCAGTGGAGTTGTTCAAGCACAGGGCACAGGTTGGGCTGATCCAGGGCTCCATGCTGGGGGCGATGTTCAAGGCGCTGAAGCAGCAGGGGCCACGGTGAGGGCCGTGTGAGCCGGCGTTTGAGCGGTGTGCTGGTCCCTCCTGCTGATCATGTGTCATTGCAGGCAGCTTTGCAGTTAGTGGCTGTTGGCTGGCGTCGCCTCGCAACCTGCTGGGATCATGTGTTGTGTAAGATTGCTTCTCTTGTTGGCCAGCTCATGATGCTGTACGCTATATCATCGGCCACTCTCCATCGTTGCCAGTATGTTGTTTTGTGCGCTTACCTCTTGTCATGTGCGCGCTCGTCTCTGTCCTGCGGTGTCCTGCTCATCTAAACGTACTTGCAGGGCGCTGTATGGATCCTTCTTCCTGCCGTTCTGCTTCAAGTCGCTGCCCTTCGACATTGGGGAGCTGCTGACATACGCATCACTCAATGACTGGAAGGACCGCCAGCTGGCAGCAGCAGCACCACCTGCTGCCGCTTCTACTGCCGCAAGGCCTGTGGCTGCAATTGTCGCCTCAAAGGGTGCAGCTGCAGCAGCACGGGAGACTGCGGAGGCCCCACAGCAGCAGCAGCAGCAGCAGCAGCAGCAAACCGCACTTGCCTTTGGAAGCATCACAGCCTCCAGGAGTGACATGAGCGCCGTCACCCTTACAACAGAACCCAGCAGCAGCAGTGGCCAGAACAAGCTGCAGCAGGTGCTATCCAACACCCCTGACCATGTGTGGGACATGGCAGCAGGTGCAGCAGCGGGTGCTGCTGCTGTGTTGGTGTCCATGCCTCCTGACTGTGTCAAGACGGTGCTGGAGACTGGCGGCGGCGTAGCGGCAAGGCCAGGCAGTGGTGTTGCCGGCTCGGTGGCGTCGTTTGCTGCCACGACGCGGCAGCTGGTGCAGCAGCGTGGCGTGGCTGGGGGGCTGTTTTGCGGCATGGGGCCCCGACTGATTGAGTCGGTGCCTTCCACCATGCTGTACTGGATGGCAGTGGAGGGGGCACGGCGGGTGCTGGAGCCATATACCGCCAAGTGAGGGAGTCGTGCGTGAGAGGGAGAGTGACACTTGTGTGAGTTTCCGTTTGTGTCTGGCTCTTGCGACTGCTAGAAAGCAGAGTGCAGGTTTTGTGTAGTGCAGGTGATTTTTGTGTGCGCAGGTAATGCGTGGCGAGGGGGTGTTGAGGTGTTGACACGCAGTACGCATTGTTGCTGCGAGTGTGGCATGTTTGTGGGCTGTGTGCACACGCTGGGGCGTCGACCATCTGCTCAAGCTGCAGGTCAGGGTGGGGCACTGAGAGATTGCTCAGCGCTCTCTCTTGCTTGCTGTTGTGCACTGGGCATGTGAGTACACAAGGCCACCAGTCTAGACTGCATTCCCTTGCGTATGGAGAAGTGGCATGGTGTGCGCGTCTCGATGGTTGCTTGCTTGAGACAAGGGTGCCTTTGATGCGTGCATGCGCTCCTGCAGCAATAAACCAGATGAAGGCATGCTGGCCTGGCAGAACCCGTGCTGGTGCGCGCAGCATTGCAGACACTTGTGTGCAACTCCAGCACAAGCGTGTCAGTTTTTGACAAATGTCATTTTGGTGTTCTGGTGTAGTTGTTCCTTTCTTGACTGCCTGCTGAGCAGCTGAGCAGCGGCAGAGTTGTTGGTTTCATTGTGCATCCCTTGCAGAGCTCGGCTAGCAACGCCGCCTGCTTGGCTGTTAAATGCACCCTTTTGGTGGCTGTTTTTTACCTTGTTATCCTAATATCCATGTTTCAACTGAGCATGGACCAACAAATGCACACAAACAAAGGCGCAGCAGCACAGGATTGTGCTGTGCGTTAACACATGCACTGCTGTGTTTCGCTGTGCTGGGCACCAGCGGCCATGCAGCAGTACCAGCACGTGTTTTGGGGCATGCATGCAGCTCCATGCATGTGCTACTGCCTGTGAGCAGTGCTTTGCAACAGCGTACTGCAGCAGTGATGGTGTGATCCCATCCATGTCTGCTGCTGAGCCAGCCAGGCTACCACATTCCACAGGCACAGGCAGATGCCAAGCATAATCTCTATGCTTCTTGCAGCAGCTGAGCTGATGTTGATGAGTGACAGATCTCTTTAGATACAAGGATAGTTGGAGAGATCACCTGGCAGGTTGGGTATACATCTGTGTTACCATGGGCGGGGTTTTGATGGGCACCCTTGGACAAATTTGTCTCGACAATGTTCTGCACATGTCCGTTCTTTTACATGTTTGTGGCATTGTTTCGCGTTGTTTGCACCTCGTCGGGCTGTCCGTGCCGCGCAGCGAACCTGTGCAGCATTGCTTTCCACCTTCAAGGGCTCAGGATGTACATGTGTGATGCGAGCTGTGCTGCTGCCTAGGCAGGCCTGCTTGCAAGGAATTGCAATTGAATTGCGGGTGAAGTTACCCATGTAACTTCCGAAATGGAACAGCACTTTGGGCAGTTGCGCGGCCAGCCACTAGTGGTCATGCATCCAGGTATGCTGGCATGCTGCCAACCCGATGCCAGCAGCTGCCACCTGGCGTGCATGGTGAGCAGCAGCAGCGCACGGCCCATGGGCATTTTGTTTTGTCCATGGCTGATTCGTCAATCAAGGTGTTGCGTTTTGTATCTGATGATATTTGGGGCAGTTCTGGAAGATGTCTGATGGTGTCACCGTGTATTGCTGCTTTTCTTGTCAAGTCTTGGGATGTGCGCAATGCATGCAAACATTCTGGAGCAGTGCTCCCTCCTCTTTCCGCCCCGGTGGGGCGCGGGGCCGATGGCGCTGATGCTATGGCTTGAATGGGTAATATGATGATGATGATGGGCATGCACAGCTCAGCGCTTGGCCTGCGCTATGCGAGGCGTGCATGCTGTAGCTGTTGGTCTGCAACTCAAGCCTCGGACTTTGCAACTGCACTGTTCCATAACCAATCTATTGCAGCACAGCCTGCTGATCTCTGCACGTGTTCCAGGCTCAAGATGCGCTGCACCATTTAGCCATGCACACACACATGTCGGAGCCTTAGTATACACATCAACAACGTAGTTGATCTTGAGCATCAATGACACCAAGGTAAATCAGCGTGGACGGGGACCACACGCACCAAATTTCGCTGTCTCTATGAGTGCTTGGCTGAACCTTGGCAGACGACAGTGTCACACTGTTACATCGCTGATGTTATGGCTTGAATGGGTAAAATGATGATGATGATGTTACATCGCAATCATTGACCCATATACCAGATACATGCTCCATCCATCAAAAGAATGGATCAAAATAAATGGAACATCGATCAGAAGCCTGTACAAGCCAATGAACGGCTCATACCTATAGGTGTTGCACGGTGTAGTTGCCGTTCATAAGAATACCACGTTACATCCATATGGCAGAGCTGGCAACCACAGCGGCGGGTCAGAATCCAGGAACCGATTGCTCATGTTATACGAATGTTGGAGATGGGCTTCCACGGGATCATCAACATCATGTCACCCATTTAAGCCATAGCATCAGCGCCATCGGGCTTCCACGGGATGACCGTATTCCCGCCCAGATACACCTGCCGCCCCAGCACCCCACTGAGGGCCACCTGGTGGATATTGGCCAAGGACTTGCAACGGATGGTTCATTGGTGCATGCATCAACTTGAGCTGCTTGATCTGAACAGGAATTTAAACCTTCCCATCGTCTATGTGAAGGTCACAGCCCTGCATGCAAAGCACAGAACTGCCTGCCAGGCAGTGCCACACTGCTGACTGGCACCCCGCAGCTGTCCAGCTGCTGCAGCCACTGCCAGAGTTTGGCACTGCTTGAAGATGACCTTTCTAAGATCTCGGACCCTGTCATGGCACCACATGTTCCTCAAGCTGGCTGGGCTGCCTGTAAGGAGCCGCCGCTGCAGCGCTACCCCGTCCCACAGAATCATTGTCTGCTTGCTTGCCACACTCCCCACAGGGCCTGCCCGCCCAGGCATGCACAATGCGGCCGGCGCTCCTCACTGCACCAACCACCTCGCACCATTCCACGTGCCGCACCACCTGCCACAGCACGGAGCAGATGTATGCCACATTCACAAGCACCAGCACTGCACCCATGACCAAGCCATACGCTGCTGACAGCTGCACCTCTGAGCTCACAGGGCGGCTGGCCAACTGGAAGGTCAGGCCGACATAGCTGGTCAGCAGCAAGCACTGCAGCCCACGCAACATGGCTTGGCCTGCCGGCCGGTACGCGTAAGGTCTCAGAGCCATCAGCAGGTACAGCTGAGTGCCTAATGCAGCTGTCATAACAACAGACTGGTACAACGCACCCATGTTGACACCAAAGGCATGGATGGTCACAAGCACTATGGTCTGGCACACCACCACAGCCTCCCACCAGCAACGCGCATCGCTATACGAGCGCGTGAGAAACCCCCAGTGCTGCTTAAACTTGGCGTCATCCAAACGCTTGCGGTTTGACGCGGTGATGAAAACAATGGCTGCTGGTAGGCCAATGCACAACAGCACTGCAAGAGGCAGCCCCAGCCCGAATGAGAGTGCTCTGTGCCAGCCAGGCTCAAAGCACACCACGCTCACATCATATACCCAGAAAGCACCAACTGCAGCTGCAGTGTGAGGCGCGTCAACAGGCCTATCAAGCGGCACACAAGCAAAGAAACCCAACACCGTCCTCAAAACACCCGGAAAGAAGAAGAACACAATCACTATAGCATTGCTGCCCAGCTGACCTGCCGTGCTAACAGCTGCATTGCAGGGCCTACGCATTGCTCTAAACACAGTTGCCTCAAGCAGCAGCAGCACGATAAGCATCACAACAGGCATGCTGATGTAGAACACAACGCGCTGGACAGCTACTGGCACGCCAACACTGGCAGACAGCAAGCAGTCAATGGTTAGGGTCTCGGGGTTTGAAGGCGCCCAAATCCATCCCAAAATTTGCATCGGATATGAGATGCTTGGTGGCCAATCAATGTTAACTGAAGCAACCAGCAGCATCCATTGCGAGTACAACACCAGGCACCTCAGCAGATCCGAGATATGCTGCTTGTCCTCATCCGCCTGGGGCTGCGCATTCTCAGCCAGTGTGAAGTGGCACAGCAGCTTGATGAACGCCAACAGAACAACACCCCCAGCCACATACAGCCCGATGATTGCCGCACGGCCCAGGCAGGCCCTGCAGTGGAAGGCTTGGTGGCCCCGAATCCGCCTGCACATGCACCGCACACATGGCCGCTGTGTGCTGGGCTGCACTGCAGGCTGGTGTAGCTGGTGCTGAGCCTGCACGCTGCATCCTGGCTGCACGCACGCAAGGCGTCCCTGTCGCCCTGGCATGCCGCTGGGTGGGGGCACCTGCAGTAGCACGACACATACACAGCAGGCCTGGCCACCGAACCTGTTGTAGCAGGTTGCTTTCAACATGGTGTGTAACATGACGGCATGTGTGCACTGACACTCATGTGCAGCACCTCAGCAAGTACAGTCATGTGTGCTTCAGCAACATCGCCTGTCACAAGCGAGTACTTTCTCAGCCACTGCCTCTGCAGCACTGCCACTGATGTATACGTAGTAAAAGTTGCTCGCCTGTGCCTCTGTGCTGAGGTCGCTGCACTCTGCCACCATCCAGGCAGTGGCAACATGGCTGAACCGCCCGGGCACTCAGCGCCAGCAGGGCAAGGGCTGCACAGGGCCTGGCTGGGGTCCAGGCTGTAGAAGCCAGGCATGCACGCCTCGCAGGTGTCAGGGATGGGCGACACCTCACCCGGCACGCAGCCGCGCACTTGCAGGCTGAAGTTCACCGGCGGACGTGTGCATGCTCGGGCAGTGCCACAGACACAACGTAGCGCCCAGGCGGCCTCCGCACTCGCAGGAACAGGTAGACAGCGCCCGTTGCATCTGACGTGTTGGCGCCAAGTGCCTGCAAGCCCTCCATGGAGGCTGCAACAAGCACTCCGGGTGCGGGCAAGTCCAGTGCACCAGACACCTCCATACGCAATGCTACAGCTCCATCCTCTGCAGCAGCACGACTCACGTAGCCGTGCATTGACAAGTTGGATAGCAGCACCAATCTTGCAGGCTCTGCAGCCAAGTCAGGGCCGATGCGTGCTGAATTGCTCAGCAGGCCTGCCATGACCCTTGACACTTCATACAAGGACGAGTCGGGTGCTACTGACACACCACCACCTGTGTGTGCTGTGTTGAGCCGGATGAAGCTGTTGCTGGCAGCCATGTTTGACCTGCCAGCTAAGTGCACACCCCCGCCTGCCCCAGCAGCACGATTTAGCTGCACTGTGCTGTCAGTCAACATGATACGGGCAGTATCCACAGCCGCAACACCACCACCGCCTCCTGTTACAGCGCTGTTGTGGTTGATAGACCCATTGAAAACAACTACCTGCAGCACCAGACACAGCGTTGTCTCAGCGTTTGCTGTGAGCTTGCTTTTGCCTGCGCTGTACTGTACCTTCAATAGAGCGACAATGCAAAATATGTAGAGGCCATAAGGTTGTTTACATGTGGACAGTGCAGCAGGACTCAAGCCAGCCTGCAACCGATTCAACAGCTGCGCAGCTGCATGCATCATAAGCAGCCGTTGACTGGCCAGACCTGGGTTAAGCTTGGCAGCACCTCACCGATGATGCGCCTGCAGCCAGCAGCCCGCCTCCCAATGACTGGGCTGTGTTGGCCTGCAGTGATGTGTGGCTCAGCGTGATGATGCCACTGCCGCCAGCCCACAGACCTCCACCTGCGTCACAGCAGGCAGCAGTAATCGGCTGTTGTGGCATGCACATCACTCTACCACAACGCACAGCCTTGCCATTCCAAGCAACACGCACGGCTGACACGCCACAAGTGTTTACATTGGCAAGGGATCTGCAGTGTATTGTAACCTACACAATGATGCACAAAAACTCTGCAAGGCACCACAGCACCGGCTTGGTTTGCACACCATTGGAAACCCTAAATCACTGCCGTGCGCAGCTGTGCACCAGCTGCAGCCACTGTCAACTGGTTTGCCAAATTCACACCTGTCTGCACTGTTGTTGGCCACGCTGCAGCTGGTGAGATTGACCTGCGGCGCATCAACAGCCTTGCAGCGTGAGGCGATCGCCTGGCAACAGCCATGCCTGCAAACCTCAAGGCGTGCTGCACAGCATGCAAGCAGCGCCTGCAACACCGTGATATTTATGCAGTGCCAGCGCATCCCCCCCCGCCAAACAGAAAATGCACTTTCCGATGTGCTGCAGGCTTTGCACATCAGTGTTGGTGCTACAGCTATGCTGATTTTGAGTGTCAAGCAGCGAAGGTGTGATCCTGCTGAGTCAGCAGCAGCTTGCCTGAGGGGAGGCGCCCAGCGTCTTCACTGACAGCGCCCCCCCACTGTCAACAGCCCTGTTGCCACTGAGTGTGGAGTTGGTTATGTAGAGGAACTGAAACAAGGGGGAGGGCAGCAATTGCAGTGCGCAGCAGAGCAAGTAGGCAGGGTTGAGGCTGCAAGTTTGCACAAGGTGCTGTAGTGCTTATGGCGAGCAGCGACAAGTCGCTGGCAGCAGTGGCAGGTGTAGTCCCAAGTACACTGCCAATGTATCATACTATGATAGTGCTGCTATTTGACTTAGACAACATAAAAATATATGTCATGCCAGCACATGGGTGCGGTTTGTTTTTCACGGTATGCACGTGAAGGAACAATGAGCTGGTTCTTGAGTCAAGAACATTCGGCTGGCATCTGGCTGGCAACAGTTCATCCTTTCACAGCTATGGGCCCCTGACACAACCAGCATGAAGCAGCAGCTGCTGCTAAGCATCTATCCACTGCTAATCACCTGGTTGCTTTCCATGCGGACGCATCCGCCGTCAACCTCAGCCGAGTTTCCTGAGCAGACTGTGCCAGTCACTGTGGCAGATGCTGTTTCGTACAGCGCCATCGCCCCGCCACCTGTCGCGTAATTGAGGTCTAGTGTGGTGGCAGCGACGTTGAATGTGCTGTTCAACCGAGTGTAGATGGCCCCAGCCGAGTCAACGGCCTGGTTGGCTGAGAAGCTGCAGCTGGTGATGCCAGCATGGCCCTGGTCCTGCAGGTACACCGCCCCGCCATGAGCGGCACTGTTCTGGCGAAAGGCGCAGGCTGCCACAGTTGCCTGCGGGCAGGCACAGGAACTTTTAGCACACGCGGCCCTCACGAATTACATTACAAAGCATGCCCTCATGCATCGCAGCACATACGCAGGCCCCTCGCTAAAGATGCCAACCACTGCTTGCAAGACACTTTACGGATTGAGTGTTACAGCAACCGCAGTCAAGCAATGTGGCTTATGATCCTGGCAGCTACACTGTGTGAGTGAGCATGTAGGAAAGCACATCTGTTCAGGGCAGCACCCTGCCCAACGTTTTCAGGTTGCATGTGACAGGCAGTACCTTCTGTTGCCCCTCACTGACATGGCAGCACCTCCAGCTGCCTGGTTGCCCTCAAACACACCTCCAGTCAGACTAGCCTGCACACATGTGCACAGGGCCCCAGCATTGCATCAAAAAGTAGCAATGAGTGTGAGTACCTCACATGTACAATGGTGGGAGGTGCTGCTGTCTTCATGACATGCCGGGCAGATTGAGGACCAGCAACATTACGCTGTGCCACAAGGGGTAAAACAAATACAGATTTCTGCCTGCAATGCAAAACAAGTTGGTGCATGTTGTAGGTGCTTACGCAGGTGCCACAAGAACTGAATACAGGGCCAGCTGCTGCCCACACTTACAGGCCACGCACATACATGACAGGCAGCAAATTTGAACGCCGCACGCCACCTACATATGCATCATCAGCCACAGCTACCAACCGAAGGTGCGCCCACGTTGCCGCTGAAGTTGCTAGCGGTAATGTTCACCTGCACATCAGGGGCACCATGCAGGACAGGTGATGACATCAGCAAGCCAGGTGGCACTCAAGAATTCTAAACCAGGGCTCCAGCTGTCTTTGCACTGCCATTGGTGCGCCTCACCTGGCCTTCATAGTAGGCACCAACAGCGGCCCCTGAGTCGGTCACACTGTTGTTCAGAAACACGCACGAGGTGATGTCAGCCTGCAGGGGACAGCAAGCCACAGTCCACCTGTCAAAGCATAGGCACAGCACCGTGCGCTGACAAGGGCGTCAATGCGGCATGCCGCCAGCCCGGTTGAGTGCATGGCATGGCATCCACCACCCTACTCAGCTTCACGCTGAAGTGCAAACACGTAATCAAGACTGCCCATGTTTCTGTGGTGTGGTGTGCACTGTGTTGACAGGAATATGGTTGAAAGGTCAAGTGCATTTGGCATATGGGTCCAGTCACCACCTGAGCAGGCATGAGCCACTCCAGGATGAGCACGGTGCATGTACCAGCACCCTAGTTGCGCGGATGCCCCAGCCACCAGTTAGCACTTGGCTATCACACGTGGCTTGCACTTACTTGTGTGCTGTCTAACACAGCCACGGCGCTGGCCCTCCATGCTGAATTGCTCAAGAAAGAGCTGTGGCTGATGCTGACCTGCGCAAACAGCAACAAGGGTGCACGTGTCTGTTGCCATCAGCCTGCACCACCCACTGCCACACCACTAAGTGAGGCGGTCAGTGATTGTCAGCATCTACTCAAATGCTCAGCTGCTCGTCTGCTGCGTGTGCCAGCTGCTACAAGCAGCTGCCAGCCGCATGACAAACAGCAGGCAGCCCAGGGCAGCAATGCACAGCCTGAGCTGGGCGGCAGCTGCTGTGCGCAACAGCTGCATGCGCATCTGCTGCCACACGAGAGCAGGCCTCTGCTGCAAGGTGTTGCATGCGGCGCAAGAGCGCCCGCCGTTGAAGTAGAGTTGCGTGTTCACCTTGCCAGTGTTGAGTGAGGCCACACCAGCACCCGACTCTGTTGCATTGTTTCGCTCAAATGTACATGCAGTGACGTAGGCCTGCGCAAGCATCCAGGGTTTTGAAAGAGTGGCTGGGCACGACTCCTGCTGCTCAAGCTGCTGTTTGCACGAAGTACACAATTGTTTGACAAGCACATTGTGCTGCGGAGCAATGCTACATGATCAGCTTGGAACAACCGTCATGCAAATACACCTCATTGCAGATCGCTCAAATGGTTTGTGCTAGGTTTGTGCATTGCAACAAACAACCAAAACAGAGCTGTTGACTTGAGGCTGCAGGCAGGCAGCGCAGCCGCGTCCCCACCTCTGCATTGGTCCACACGCCCAGGCCACCTCCTTTGCCTGCTGAGTTGCCAATGAAGCTGCTCCCAACAATGCGAACCTGCAGCAGCAGCCGCAGACGCGACAGCAGTCGACTGCAGAGGGGATGTCCCCTCTGTGCCAACATCACAGAGCCAGCAATCGTTGGGTGCTTCAGCTACTGGCGCTCAGTAATGATTACTAGTAATGGCTCATGTGGCAGCCTAGATAACACCAAAGCCCACGATTCCTGTGCACACTCTGCTGTTCCATAAGATAATTGGCTTGGCAACTTATTAGCACATTACTTGCACGTGGCTGGTCTGTGTGACCAGACTTCACCAGGGCATAACGCTTACCCTGGTGTCATCGTATGCACCCACACCACCATCAGATACTGGTGCATCATTGCCCGTAAATGAGCATTGTGTGATGTTGGCCTGCAATACATAACATGCAAAGGCAACATAATGACTGGATCCACATGTAACGGATCTTTGGCAGTGTGATGCAGTGTTGCCAGCAAGAAGCAGCTTGACCCGCATTGCACCGCAGTATCAGGATGTCTGCCATCACTAGACAACAGAAACAAGGCACAACATTGTGTTATTGCTGTTTGCTGGCATCATATCACTGCTGCAGCTGTCCACCACCAAATGCAGTGCACTGCTGCAGCTATCCACCATCAATGCAATGACTGCAAAACACATCAGCCGCGAGTGCTCGTCCATGGTACTTGCAACTACTAGCTGATTGGTAACGGCCTCGTGCCTTGCTGTGTTGCCACATGGCTATGCCTGAACCCCAATCCTGGCCATGTTGCCCTCAAACAGACACGAAGTGAAGTGAGCCTGCAGAAAGGACAGACAAAGGGTACACCGTGCCTTTTACAGTGTTTGGCAGCTGTTGTCACCCGTACAATGACAGCAGTGCTGATAATGATTTGCCCAACCCCGCCGAGGTGGCATCTGCACAGTCTGTCAAGAGATGACTTGGTACTGCCACCAGATGTATGACCGTTTCTCCCCAGTTCTGCCACCACAAGCACATGCATGCATGGCAGTACATGTCATGTGCTGATAATGCTGTGCTGTGTCAGCGGACATCATAACACACGGCAATCACCACTGTGTTCGGTCACCACTGTGTTCGGTCACCACATCATGATGGTGGTGCCCGTGGTGAACACTTGGTGTCCGCTGTCAATGCAGTTGCAGCAAGGATGACATTAAATAATTGAACATGGAGAGGCAGCTTTGCTACAACTGGCTTCCTGCTCAGCTCCAGGTCAGGTGTCAACATAAAGCGGGGGTCATTGCCTGCCTGGCTGCTAGAGTTCTTTCACTTTGGCCTTGCTCAGCAGGGCACAGTTGTTGCATTGTTTTGAGCAAAGAAACTCACCTGTGCATTGTTGGATAAAGCAACACATGTGCCGCTCTTTGCTGCGCTCCTGCTGAAGTTGCCGTGCACGATGGTTACCTGCAAAACACAAGCACGGCAGGCACTAGGAACATGTCATGTGCGTGTGCGTGTGCCGTGGCAGGGATTGACCAGCCAAACCAGCTGCAAAAAACATGTCTAACAACAGTAGCAGCAGCAGCAGCAGCAAAAGCGACAGCGGTATAAAATCCAACATTTGAGCCACACTTACTGTGCTGTTGCCTGCCACGTACACACCAGCTCCTGAATCTGTTGCAGTGTTGTTTTCGAATGTGCATGCTGAGACAAGTGCCTGCGCGCAGGAGTCATGGGCAGCGCTATGTGACAGGTCAGTTGTATGTTGAACCACTGCTACTACACTCTCGCCAGGGTATGCCACCTACAGCTCAACTCTCACAGCAGTTGACGCGTGAACTTGTGTAGATAGGAGCAGCCGATGTGTGTTGGCTCAGGTGCAACCTCGCAAGCAGACCAGCTGATACGCGCTTGTAGCAGTGCTGCACACCATGCAAAAATGATCATGCGCCAACAGATGACACTTTGGGTGCCGTTGCTCCACTCCTTTGAAATATAGTGTGGACACTGTAAAGTTTGTCTAGCCAGTTTGTATGAATGTTGATTGGCTTTGCTGCTGCCTTGTGCCGCCTCAATTCTGCTGCCCTTGCCTTCTGATTGACAACCTTGACAACATGCTTCGGTTGGTGATGCTTCCATGGCGCAAGCTGCTGATTGAGCGGGGTGTGTCTCGACATGCGCAGATATGTTGTATGCATACTCTGAGAGACTTTGTAGTATTCGATGGACACAGCCTGTTGCATTGTGCACTCATCTCTTCTCTGCGCAGAGAGGTGGCAACCTCAGACGACCGATCATGCGCTCATCAGCAACCTAAAGGCAACTAAGAGCGGTTGATTCGGGTGAAATTGCCTTGGGAAACCCTAAGGTAGGGCTTGGTGCAGCATCCTGCACTGCGCCCACGCGATGCAGGTGCTGGCGCTTCTGCCACCGGGCTACGCCCTGCAGTTCTGCATTGTCAGCAAGTCAAGCCCAAACAGCATGGTCTTGGGGTGGCTTGCAATGAACATCAAGCCAAGCCTGAATAAATGAATGAGCTACGCGTGGTGTGTTCATACTCAACACCCGCGTAAGTAAGGAAGGGGGCGTGACGGTAAGGAGACCTTATGCGCCTCCACGCACCCTACCATCCCAACCGGACCCTAGGGTCAAGCAGGGTACACCCATGGGGCCAGCCAAGCCTTGACTGCTGCCAGCAGTGCTGCTGCAATGCACAGTCATGGCTCATCAAACCCATCTCCTCTTTGTTCGAACGCAGCTGTTTTGGATGATGCGCGGTTGTTGCTGGCAGAAAAGTTCCTCTACCTCAGCTGCAAAGTGGCTGCTGTTCTAGGGGAGCATCTGCAGCACCTCACCTTGCTGGCTTCTAGGATCAATAGTGCAGCTCCTGATCCTCGCGCGTTGTTATCTTTGAAGGTGCACATCGTGACGTTGGCCTGCAGCGTCCACAGCACCAGCAGTCACTGACATATAACATGAGTTCAGCACACACGTGAGTGCACACTGCAGCCACACACTTGATAGAACCTGCAATGTGAAAGGGTATTTGGCGCCCGCACTGTCAGCCCTTCCTACAGCAGAACAACTGCAAGTCCAGATGGTAACCATGATTGCACTACAAGCAGCTGCTTAAGCACATCACATGAGTGTTGTGTTTCCCAGCGACGACTTTCATTTATCCCCACCTGCGCAGTGCTCCACACGCCCAGGCCACCTCCTTTGCCTGCTGTGTTGCCAACAAAGCTGCTCCCAACGATGCGTACCTGCAGCAGCAGACAAAGGCGTAGGTGTACACGTGTGCTTGCGTGCGCCATCGCGTCATGGGCAGAGTGCTTTTCTCTTAAAAGGAGTGTGGTACATGTGTGTGCTATTTGGCAGCAGCACCGATGACACGGGTACGTCCGCAAACCAGAGCACGCTGCTCATGCTGGCGAGTACAGGTCACTCACTCACTCATGCCGCAACTCTTGACAGATTCCAGCCACTTGCAGAAGGTGGAACTTGACAGTGTGTTCACCAGCAGCTGCAGCAAGCAGCAGGGAAGCCTGCCACTGCCAGTGCATGAACAGAGTGCTGCTCCTGCTGCACTTTATCAGCACAGGCCTGCTCACCGTGCTGTTGTCATATGCACCCACTCCAGCATCAGAGTATGGAGCAACATTGTGTTGGAATAGGCACCAACTGATGTCAGCCTGTACATGCACATGTGCACAACACAACACGAGCAGGCACGGCTTCAGAACCTGCAGAGAACCGCAATCAATGCTCAAGTACTGGCCAACAACAAATCAGCAGCAGAATACCTCCTCATACATCTGCAGTGCCACTGTCTTACACCCCCATGCAGTCTGACTCAGCAGCACCCTCACCAAGCAGACGTCGAATGTGTGTCTTATTGCTCATGTCACTGTGTGGATGACACAGAGCAGTATGCCAGCAGCATATGACAGTATGGTGGCGCACCTCGCTGTTGTTATGCACCGCCATGCCTGCGCCCCAGTCTGCCGCCGTGTTGTGTTCAAACACGCACTGCGTGATTTTCACCTACACAACAGGAAACATTTGAACAACAGTACAAGTGCTTGTAGGAAACATGAAACAGCAGCAGCTTACACGGAAACAACCTGCTTACAACCTGGTGAGCCTCAGGTGCTAATGATGCACAAGCAAGGTGCTGGTGGCAGCATCACGGCATGTGCTCTGCCTGACTTGAGAAGCACACATCATGTGTGCAACACGTGTGCAACTTGAGCAGCATGCCATGTGAATGAAACACACCATATGTTCATCATGCAGAGTGCTGACATGCCATTACTCTGCTCATCATAAAAGAAACAAAGCATCCCTCCTCTTTGAAGACTCTGCTGCAGCGCATGCGCAACCTGCAGCAGCTGCTGATGCAGCCAGCACACTCACCTGCGCTGTGCCGTACACACCAAGCCCGCCGACACGCCCTGCTGTGGTGCCACTGATCTTGCTTCCAGTAACTACTGCGCTGCTGCTATCCTCAAATTGCAGCAAGCCACCACTAGCAGCATCTGACGCATTCAGCGTGTTGTCGCTGAAGGTGCTGCCATTGATGGTGCTGTGGGACCTGTCCCTACCAAGAACTGCACCTGCTGCTATCATGTTGCTGAATGTGCTGTTGTCAATGACTACTCTGCTGGTGTGTACAGCAAGCACAGCCCTGCCATGTGTCCCCTTGTGATGAGTAACCGATGTGTTTTGCAGTGTTAGCTGCGCTTGGTTCATAACCACAAGTGCTGCTCCTGCTGTGTTGTGGGCAAACCACCCTCCTGTGATGGTTGCATCCACGTTGCCCCCAAAGACCAGCAGTGCTGGGTTGTGCATGGGCGCGCTGATGTCGTCAAGCACCAAACCCTGTACAATTGGCTGCAGAAAGCGCAGCTGGAGCTGTTGGTGGCTGCAAAAGTATAACAGAGCATGGACGGGGGCGCCACCTGATCCTGCGGCTGCATGTGCTTGGCAGTCACTGCTGTTAAGCACTGTTACGCCAGTGAAGGCCACAGATTGTGGCAGCAGCAGCGTGGTGTTGATGCTGATTTCTACAGGGCCTGATGAGCTGCTGCAGCTTAGGCGTGCTGCCGCAATGCCCTGCCTGCTGCTGGTGCCGTGCATGGTGTCATCGATGCTTCTGGTGCTGCCATGGCCTATCAGCAGCAGCCTGCAATCTGCACGCTGTTGCTGCTGCTGCTGCTGCTGCTGCTGCTGCTGCTGCTGCTGCTGCTGCTGGCTGCTGCTGCTGCTGCTGAGAAGCCCATGCTAAACCGTTTGAAAAACAAAGTACCAGAATTGGCAGGAGAACGGACAACCGATAGAGCGTAGCTCGTGCCTGCAGTACTGCAGGATGACTAGTCATCATGGAGGGCGCGGGAGCAGCGCAGGTACAGGGGTGGTGAAAGCCACGGTTAGTTTGCGCTATGGCACAAAGCATATTTGATACAGGCGTAGCAAACAGGTGGGCCGATGTCGATTGATCCGCACCATGAAATTATTGAACACACACAATCCCGACACGTGAACTCAAAACGAAGGAATCGCACATGCTTTTTTGAACATGGTGTGTTTATAAGCATTCAGCTTATCATGTGAGGTGCGCCTGCGCCAGCAGGTTCAACCTTGGACACATCAGTGGAGCATCACCACGTGCTTCGCATCTCAACTGTTTGAGTCCGTCACTACGAAAGAGCATGAGCCATTGCCTGTATGCATAGGACAATATTTTTCTTGATTAGTCGCTACTCGGCTGAGCCAATGTTCGTGGTGAGTGGCGTACTCATTGTGGCACATGCCCGCTCAGTACTGACTGGTGTAGGTCCACTGCCCCGCAGCCCAAAATGCGATGCTTCGGATGCTGTGCTTTGCTCTTGCTTGCTCCAACGTGAAATTCCTCAGACTATTGACAGCTTGCTGGCAAGTGCCACGAAGCAGGCATATGGATTGACCCTCAGCATGAGCAACGCTGCTGCACATGAGGACAAAGCACTAGGAGGCCTGGGAAGCACTGCTATGGATTAATGATCAATCATGGAAGAACATTGAACCATATGCTCACAAAGGCTCACTCGTGCCCTCAATGACCAAGGTACCCCTGAAGCCGCCGCATGGGCATTGTCTGGATCTGCTGACGGCCAATTATACTTGGAACTGGGCCAAACAAGCACGAGCCAAACAACAACAAAACCATACAACGACACAACAAAGGCACGACAACATGGCGCTACTGCCAAGATCAGCTGACGACCACAAAACCGTGCACGTGTCTCACGTGAGACAAGAAGCGCACACGCGACACTGTTTCAGCACCACCAACACCTGGTTGACAATTGCCAACTGGTGGTGGCAAGCCCTGGTGCATGGCGACTTGGCCACAGCAACTGGCAGCTGCAGAGGCCTGGGCAAGCTGCATCGCCGATGGCGGCCAATGACGTTGCAACACCAGCTGCAGCAATGCATGCTACATGCAAATTGCATGATGCAATGCTGCTAGCTGTAGGCAGTGTGTTGAAGAAGAAGCAATCCAACCCAGCAGCAAAAAAATGCATGCAAGCAAGCATATGCATATCTGCTGCTTGTCACTAGTGACAGCCGAATTCGGCAACAGGCTTCCGAAGCCTTCAGTTCGGAGCTGTTCCCGCCCACCGGCGGTTTACGCTAGTCTGATGGACACTGCACGTTGAACCTGCTAAATACAACGTACAGAAGCCTACGGATGTATATTAGGCGCCAATATACTGCAACGATCGTGAACAATGTTTCCGCCCAATTGTCGCCCTGCAAAACTTATATGCTAGGCAGGCCTTACTAAAACAAATCACAGCTGTGGTGATGGTTTTATGATTTAATCAGCACGGCCAGCATCGTTCGTGCGCAGTCGACCCTCTAAACCCGCCTCGGCTAGCTGTCAGCAATCGGGCGTGTGCTGAAGGTCACAGGCCCAGCGCTGGATACAACTTAGTTTATTGGATAATCTTGCTCTTTTTTACGTTATGAGCAAGGTTTGAGTCGTCTTTTGCGTACATCTGGATGTGACGGAGAGACGTCCGCAAGGCCGGTGAACACAGCAACGGTCCATACGCTGGCTTAGATCCAGCTTTTCAGGTGCTCTTAAAGCATTGGTTGTCGAGTGGGCTGCTGTGTGGTCCCGCAGAACGCACAGAGCATATCATCTTGACATCATTAGCCGGGACCGAGGATTTCTGGAGCAGAACGTTGTTACCATTCGTGAGTAAGATTGATGTGTTTGATCTTAGTATTGTCGAGTGCTCTGCGTGTGCTAAGTATGAGCCGCTGGGTTCGCTGCGTGCGTGAGTGCATCCCACGTGGAGCCCAGCTTGCATTTCGTGGCCAGAACAATATCTCTCCTGTTGCAAGAATACTTTTAACGATGTGCAGCGTTGTAGCTGGGTAAAGAACAGCCAAGAGAGCCGAGCTGGTGGGAGCCGAGTCACAGACAGCCCCAACCATATGTGAAGCATTCTCGAGAACCTGCATGCTAACTTTTATTTCTGTATATTTGATACGAAGCACAGGTGACTATCCCTGTCCCTCGCCCTATAACTTGTGCGTCCCCTCGGCCTTCACACCGTTGAATTAAGTTCACGTTGCCTGCGTGTTGCTCCTACAGGAACTCGTTGCTAGCTGGCAGCGTCTCACCCGCCAACCTGCCAGCAAACAAACATCACCAACCAGCCAACCAACGGGCGATCGTTGTCAAGGACGCACGCTGCACGGCACAGCTTGCTCCCAGGTGCGTGGTATCAGGCTGCAGCGGCAGTGTCACCCGACGCTGGTGGTGCTCGAGCTGTGCGGGGTGCGAGAGGCAGTGTGCTGTCACCTTGCAGCCCGCACTCGCGCACAGCTGTTGCAGGGTTGATTTACATGTCAAGGTCCCTCCAGTGCAGTGGTAAACGCTGCAGATCGATGCTTGCCTGGCCTCATGGTGCAGTAGGGGGTTGCACCAGCCTGAGCAGGCCTTGAACCTAGCTTTACTGCACATCAGCTGCTATCCTGTCCCCCACGTTTGCCGCAACTATAGTAGCTACTCACAACATACTTTGCTGTGCTTGCAGATGGAGCTAGCTAGTGTTGTGCCTGGTGGCCCACCTGCAGCAGAGCAACCAGCAGCAGCTCACCTGATCCAAGAGCAGCAGCCTCTCCTGCAGGCAGCTTCGCTGCCATGCCCGCCCCTGTGCACTGACACAGCAGCAGCCCAGAAGGCTCCTCCAGCGCCGTCCGCCTCTGCCGGCAACACAGCGTCGGGCGCCTGCACAGAAGACGCTCTTACAGCTGTGCCAGGAAGCACCAGTGCAGGAGACACCATATGGGTGACGCTGCAGCAGCAGCGCCTGCAGCCACGGCACGCCCTGACACCAAGCAGCAGCACCCGCAGCAGCACGTGTGCACTGACGCTGTCAGGCCAGCTCAGAAGGGCAGCACAGGCAGCAGCAACGGCAGCCACCACCCTTCGCCTGCCCGAGCCAGCCCAACGGATGCGAGCCCAGAGTATGCGGCACCATCTGTGCTGTCACAACCCGCAGCCGCCGCAACAGCAGGAACAGCGTTCAGCTCTGGAAGCCCGAGGCAGCCTGCGGTGCAGAGGTTGATGGAGCGCCGCATCACTGGTGACGCTGCACAGTCCCAGATGTTACCCGCAGCCAGCGTGCTGCCGCTGCCACAGCAGACAGAGGATGCTGCTGCTGTGCAGCCAAAGGCAGCAGCCGCAGCAGGTGCCATGCCACCCCCGCAGCAGCAGCCCCACCACAACCAGCAGCAGCACCAGCAGCTTGTGCATCATGGCGCTGCAGGTGCAGCTGGCGGCTGCGGGGCTTCCCCTGTTGCCTCGAGCGCCACCACAGCGCCCGCATCGTCAGCTACTGCGGCAGCGATGCTGCACTACTCCGGACCGGGCAGCAGCAGCACACCGCCCGGCCCCAACACAGCAGCGGAGTTTGTGCCGGCTGCAATGCACCACCACCAGCACCAGCACCACCTGCAGCAGCAGCAGCAGCATGCTGGGCAGATGGGCTACAGCCACTCAGGCCAGGCACCACTGCCAAGCACACAGCAGCACAGCTACGCTGGGCGGGGCTCTGGGGAGTATTATGGCAGCAGCAGCAGCAGCCCTTACGGGCAGCAGCAGCAGTATATGCAGCACCCTGGTGCACCAATGCACCACCACCACCAGCAGCAGCAGCAGCAGTACATGGCAGGGCCTCCGCAGCACTACCCACACCCACAGATGCAGCCCCAGCAGCAGCAGCAGATGCACATGCCCATGCAGCAGCCTCAGCACCACCAGCAGCACTACCAGCATCATCACCAAGGCGGTTACGCACCTGCTGACCCAGCAGCAGCAGCAGGCGGCGCCCGCAGCCACACACCAGGCGCTGAGAACCTATCGCAGCAGTACTACTCCCTTGCGCACCAGCAGCAGGTACTCAGGGAGCAACTCAACACGCTGCAGCAGCAGGAGAAGATGTTACTGCAGCGGGAGGCTTCTGCCGGGGCGGCAGCGCCGTCATCTGCAGCAGCTGCGCCGTTCGATCCGCAAATGCTTGCTGCCTGGCAGAGCTTCACTGCTGACTGTGATGCTGAGTTACTCACGCCTGCGATGGACCTCAACCTGAGGGTGCCAGCTGCGCAAACTGCAACAGCGGCAGCAGGGCAGCCAGCGCAGCAGCCAGAGCAGCAGTCCGATACCAAGCAGGAGGCGGCACAGGCTGTAGCACCTGCTGCTGTAGCTCAGGATGCAGATGGGGCTGATACCAAGGTGGCCCGTGACCAGCAGCAGCAGCAGCAGCAGCAGCAGCAGGGCCACGATGTGACTGGCTCGCCAGGAGTCGTTGACAGCAGCGGCGGCAGCAGCGGCAGCAGCGGAAGCCAGAAGCACCAGGTGGCAGAGGTGGTGGCGGACATGGTGAATGTGGTGGTTGCAATGGGCATGAAGAGCAGCAGCTTGTCCGCAGCCCCAGCGGAGGGTGGCGCAGCAGGCAGCTCCGGGGCTGCTGTTGAGCAGGCAGCTTCACAGCAGGACGACGAGCTGACGTCATCCGGGGACAATGACCACAATGAGGTGGCACCTGGCCCAATGGGTTGGGCGCCTGGCAGCGGCAGCAAGCAGCAGCAGCAGGGAGGCGCAGCAGCACGCCCCGCAACCATGGCCGCTACCGACAGCTACAGCCCAATGATACCCAGCCGCCGCAAGCAGCAGCTGCTGCCCAGCAGCGACGACTCGCTCGCTGCTGCTGGTGGTGCTGCAGCCGCTGCCGGCGGCAGCCGCAGCACGCTGCTGCCTTACTCCCCCAGCCAGGGGGAGCACACTGCTGCTGATGGTGCTGCTGCTGCCGATGTTGGTGTGGTGGTGGTCAGCATGCTGGCGCGCCGGCTTCGCCTCAGGCTGGGCCTCAGGCTGGCCCGTCAGGACCTTCAGGACCTGCAGCCTGGCCGTCTTCAGTGCCCCCATCAGGCCCTCAGTCAGGCCCTGGCGCTGCTGAAGCTGCTGCTGCTGCTGTTCCCGGCTTGGGTTGCTGGACATGCTGGACTTTGCGGACGATGACTTGTCACCCGGCATGATCCTCGATGACTTGCTGGACTTTGGCTCACCAGTGAGACCCAACGAGCAGCAGCAGCGGCAGCAGCAGCAGCCTGGTCAGGGCGGTGGCAGCAGCAGCAGAGGGCCAAGCTGGGGCGGTAACGGCACACCTACCATGGCCCAGCAGCAGCAGCAGCAGCAGCAGTGGCAGCATCAGGGTCAGGGTGGTTGTGCTGCTGCCCCTGGCGGTGCAGCAGCGGCAACAGCGCGTCACGGTTCAGCGGTGGGTGTTGCGCAGCAGAGCTCACTCATGCAGCACCGGCCGGTGCCTGTTGGGCCCCCCCCAGGAGGGAGCTGGCATCATCAACCCATGGGCCGACCACTGTCACAACAGCCTCCCACCAGGGTGCCCACAGCAGCAGCCCACAGGTGGTCAGTACCTTCCAGCACCACGAGCAGCAGCAGCAGCACGGTATGCAGCAGCACCGTGCCGATACTGGCAGTCAGCCAGGCGCATTTGACGGGTCCATGCACCACCCCAGTGCAGCGGCACATGGTCAGTACCCCCAGCATCACCACGGCTACCATCCGTATGCACCACCAGCAGCAGCAGCAGCCAGCAGCAGCAGGGCATGCCGCACCACTATGGCGTGCCAAACAACAGCAGCGGCGGGGGCGGGGGGGTGGCAGCTACGTGCCAGTTTCAGGCCCAGGGATTTCCAGCATGGGCCCCTGCCCACCCGGCATGCCCAGCAGCAGCTTTGGCCCGGCTCCACATCAGCGCCAGCAGCAGCAGCAGCAGCTAGCCAGCAGCTACGGCCTGCAGCATGGACACATGGACCAGGGCTACAGCCTGCACCAGCAGCAGCAGCAGCAGCAGCCTGGGCTGAGCTGCTTCTCAGGACCGCTGTCAGGCCCTGGGTCGGGCTGGCAGGGCCCTGCTGGAGGCCCAGCAGCAGCAGCCGGGCCTGGGACAATGCACAGCAGCAGCATGATGCACCCACGGCACGAGGAGCTGATGTTTGATGTGCAGCTGGATTGCATGATGGCGGAGATGCGCGGCAGCCAAGCTGCTGCTGCTGCTGCTGGGTCGGAGCCTCGCGGCGTGCACAGCATGCTGGTGCAGCAGAGCTACGGCGGCAAGGGCCTGGCCAGCAGTGCAGCGCCTGGCGCACACCTGATGGACGCGCCGCACCAGATGGGCTACTACCCTGCTGCGTCTGCGGGCATGCAGCACGGCCACCACCCGGGCAGGAGCGCCACGCCCGGCCACACGACACCTCCATACCCCCATCACCAGCATCCCCACCAGCAGCAGCAGCAGCAGCATGCGGATTCGCCGTTTGGCAACCTTGCTGCTCAAGATGCCCAGTTCCGCAGCTTTGGGGGGCCTGAGCAGGGGCGCCTGACGGGCGGCATGCAGCACGCCAACAGCCACAGCATGTACCAGCAGCAGCAGCAGTACCCGCCTGCATACCCCAGTCACGGCATGCACATGCAGCAGCAGCAGCAGCAGCAGCAGCAGCAGCAGCAGCAGATGAGGCCCAGTGCGGGCGCCTGCACATGGCCGGTTCCGCGCCCACGCCACACATGCACGGCTCGTTCGGCACGCAGGGTCCAGGCCAGGACCCGCATTCAGCAGCGCTAGGGTACAGCCCGTCTGTACCCCAGATCGGTGGCGGCTCGCACCTGCTAAGCCCCGCGCCAAGCTCAGGGTATTGCGGCGGCGGCGGCGGCGGCGGTTACAGCAACGCTGCGACAGGCCAGGGTGGAGCGGTGGGCCACAGCAGCGGCATCAGCGGCGGGCGGTACAGCGCGCCAGGGCTGGGCGCTGCAGCAGCAGCAGCAGCAGGGGAGCAGGTCGTCGGCAAGCTGCTGGCGCCTGGTGCAGCTCCCGGCCCCGGCATGAAGGTGAAGCTCAAGGTGCAGGCGGTGCCGGTGCGGCGGGGCAGGGGCAGGCCGCCCTCGCGCGCACGGCTTGCCGCGCGAGAGGTGGAGCTGGTGCCCGTGGAGGTCCCGGAGTCGCCCAAGGAGCCAGCTGCTGCACAGCAGCAGCAGGAGCTGGCGTGGCAGGAGCAGCAGGAGACGATGCGCGTGCAGCACATGCAGCAGCAGCAGCAGATGTCAATGCACCCACATTCTGGTCAGCAGGCTGTGATGCAGCAGCAGCAGCAGCAGCAGCAGCAGCAGCAGCAGCAGCAGCAGGGCATGTACGGCCACCAGGCCATGTACGGTGCAGCACCTGCTGCTGCTGGCATGCCTGCCAGCATGCAGCCGCGCATGGGCGCTGGCATCGAGGGCAGCTGCATGGGCGGTATGCCTGCAGGCTGTGACGGGGGCCTGCTGCAGCAGCAGCGCAAGCGCAGTGGCAGCAGCAGCGCGTTTGAAGGCCTGAAGCCCACCAAGTCCTTCAAGGTGGGCAGCCGTTTCACGCGCCAATGTTGATGCACAGGCATGTTGCCAGCTGCATCTCCATCACCAAGTTACAACAGCAGCGAGCTCAGGGGTACAAAGTTAATCAATCAACAGCTGGTCGTTGTAGGAAGCAAGTGTTGTTGCGCATGTGTGCATCATAGGTGAAAGCCAGTCAGCTGCATGCTCACTGGCGGCGCCTGCGACTAGGAGTTTCCCGCCTGGATCACAACGTGCTGCTGACGCCCGCTCGTTGTGCGCTTGCTGCTGCTGCCGGTGGCTGCCGTCGCCGCCCCTTCGCCACCGCCACCCCCGCGCCCGACTCCCGTACAGCTAGAGCGTTCACACTCATTCGGCAGCAGCGACAAGTCAGGCTCCCTGAACGACCCAGGCACCTGCAGCGGCGCGGCGGGCCTCTCCGCCGGCGGGCCTGCCGGCCTCACCACCCGCAGCAAGCCACACGTCATGCCCGCGCCAGCCGTCAGCAGCGCCGGCGCCGCAACCGGGCCGCCTGCCGGCCCCGAGATGACCGCGGCGCGCGGCCGGCCCACGTTCAGCGACCTGGTCCAGGCCGGCGCGTTCCCGCCGGGCACGTACGAGTTCAGCGTGGGCACGGTGCAGAGCGTCACCGCGAGCGTGGCGGCGAGCGGCGCCATCTCGTACGGCCAGAGCAGTACGCGAGCATCAGCAGCTTTGCGCTGGCGGCGGCGCGCAGCAGGAACCCGGCACGCCAGGCGTGCGACGGCTGGAAGGAGGTCCGGCTGCAGGGCCACAAGCTGGAGCAGTGGCGGCTGGCCTTCCTCAACAGGCAGCCGCCGCCGGAGATCCCTGCCGCCTGCATCAAGGCTGAGGGCCTGCAGGCGGCTGGCAGGGCTCAGGTGTTTGGTGAACCCCGGGTGTGAGTGCTGCGGCGGCGGCTGGTTGTCTGCGTGTTGTGGCATACGAGAGGCAGCTGGTGACTGGTCGACGTTGGTGGCGTGAGGTTTGGTGCTGCCCCTGCTGCGCGCTATTTGGGCAGCATGGGTGGAGGTGGCGGCGGAGGTCGTGGTGCTGCGGCTGCGTGCATGTGTGGCTTAAGCTCCCTGCACATCTGCGCCAGCTGTGCTGAGCAGACGCCAGGGGTCCAGGGGAGGCTGTGTGAGGCTGGGCGCCTGGAGTAATTGCCACGCTGCAGCACTTCCGCAGTGCTCACAGCTACAGCATTAGACATCGTCCTCGAGTACCTTTTGAACTTTGGACACTGCAGAGGGCCCTAGATGCCTGGAAGTGCGGCGCTAGTGGCACCAAACAGTATAACGTAACGATCCGTAACAGTCATGAAGAGTGGGCTGCTACGTGTGCCTGAGTGATGCAGCTGCATTGATGCAGCTTTTTAATATTGGTTTAGTGCAGCATTGCATTGCCCTGGCTGTGGTGTAGTGTAAAGCAGCATGCATGTTGCGCAACAAGCATTGGCTGCTTTCTGGCTGGCTGTGGTGTATCTCCTCTGCAAGTGGCAGCTGCTGTTGTGTGCACAGTGGCAGAAGATTGATTGCAGGCTCCTGAGTTGCACACACATATGTATGTTGGCTGTAAGCCGGGGCATGTGGGGGCTGCGCAGGCACCATTCCTGTGGCCTGATGATTTGACGCCAATCCCCCTTGGTTGGGACCTGGCTTACACGTTCCTCCTCTGGGTTTGTTCTGCAGCTTGCACTTGGTTTGAGCTTGAAAGATGTATTAGAGGCTGCTTTGCGGCATCTGTCCTGCTGAAGTCAGCATGGTCTGCTGCAGGAGTGCTGGTGCTCGTTGTTGGTCATTTTGGCCGTTTTGGTGGTGCATGTGGCCACCCAACATAAATGCGCGTGTGTAAATGTCTGCTGCCGGCAACGTTGGCAACACCATGTGCTGCAATGCTAGGTCAAGCTGCCCTGGTACGCGTTCAGCCTGGGTGCAAGGCACGACAAACCTTGCAATGTACACAGCATATGCACTCTATCTACTGGCTCACAGCAGGGCCTGTGCTTTGCTGGTGCTGATCTACCCTTGCTTTGCTGATGCTGTGGGTGTCGCTCAGTGGGCCGTAGGCCAATGGCTTGACGTCCTGTGATGTTGTGTGTACCGAACAGGCCGTGCATAAGCCACACCCAGAATGGCATAGCGTGAAGTGCGTGTTGTGTTGTTCCGTTTGGAATGCCGTGACAGTGTTTGGAGATGTGCTGGAGCGCCTGGCTGTACTTAAGCTAACAATGCTTTCATTCTTTGTTCAGGTGGGTGTGCTGTCTTCTACATAGAGCCCTGTGGCTGTGTGCGGTGGCCTCGCCATGCTTCCATGGCTGGTGCTTGATGTCTGGTAGGCAGTTTTGAGCAGACAAGGCAGCGAACCCTTTCCACAGCTCATTCTGCAATGCGGCATGCACATACAGGTTGTGCTATGCCAGCCACCAACTGTACTACTGCACACATGAACTCTGAACGGCGGCTTGGTTGCAGCTTGTTTGCCCTGCTGGCATATGCACTTGCACATACTCGGGGCAGCGTCACCCTGGTAGGCGGACGTGTGGCAGGCCTTGCTAGGGTTCAAGCTCCTGTGAGTTGAACCCTCGGCCCTTCATCCCACCAGCTAACATCATAAGCGAGATGCATACAAAGGGCATGCTGTACCTGATCGTGTTTGTGCGCGTGTGTGCGCTGAAATACCAAGCGATCAAACTGTTCAGTCGGTTGTTTGGCTGCTGTACAGCATAGTCACTTGGGCCGCTGCACTGGCTGAAAACCACTCATCTTTAAACTAGTAAGACTGTTCTGCTGCAGCTTTTGTCGTTTGCACCAAGCATGGTAGTGGGCTACTGCTCATTGGCAGCTGGCCTGCTGAGCTGCACAAAGTTTTGCTTGAAGGTGTGTTGCTGCTTCTGCAGGCACAGGCATCGTCTGTTTCAGCATTGCAGTGGGGTTGCTTTGGCACTTGTTCTTGGTGCAAGCCTTGGCAGCAATATGCACCAGTCTTCAACTGCATATATGTGGTGTTTTGTGTGGCAGTGTAGCACGACATTTGATTCCAAGTGACGGCTGCTTGGGGTGCGCGGACGTATTTTATAGCATGTCACTGACACATGTGACAGACAGCAGTAGTCGCATTATCATTGCAGAGCTGCAAAGTCAGCAATGATTGCTGCATGACGTTGTGCTTGACAACCCACTGCAAAGTTACGGCACACTGAGCAGATCATGTCTTCAATCCTGCAAGCGTTACTGGCAGCATAAGCCTGCTGCTGCAGCGTTCATTTCACCCAACATGGCTGTCCTTGCCCGCTCAGTGGTGCATTGCATGGACAACGACGCAGCCAATGCGGTCATGGCATCACCGCAGGCTGTTGACAGGTTAGGGATGTACTGTTTTGAATGGGCTGACAATGCGAGCAGCAGGCTGGCAAGCGTGCGAGTTGTTGTTTATGTCACATGATGCGTGGTGGGTTGTTACTGTGAGCTCTGTGCAGCAGTAACCCAAGCCAGCACTGTGTTGTCTGTTGCGGCTGCTGTGCAACAGGCAGCAAGCTGGGCAGCGTTTTGCCCTTGTGGAAGAGGCTTTGCACCAGCAAAGACACCCCCAGAAGTCGGGGATGTGTGTGCATAGTCATGCTCAGGGGGGTGAGTCTCTGCACAACAAACCTGCAAGCATGCTTCTGATCACCAACCAGATATACCTAGCATGCTTTGCATGCTGTTTGTGTTTGGCCTGCTGGTCAGTAAAGCTGTCTTGTGTGGCACACGTGCTGCTCAGCTGCTGCAGTTACTGCAAAAGCTTGACATGCCTTTGGTGCGTGGCCATTTGATGGCAGCGCACAAGCTGTGTTACCTTGCTTAATGGTGTTTGCCAGCTTTCTGTGCAACTGTTTTATAGATTTGCTTTTTCTAATGCCAAAGCCGGGCGGTGTGCTTGCTGCTCTGCATGTTTAAAGGTCCTGGCTGTACAGTATTGTGCGTGTTGATTTGCATGGGTAGTGCAAGGCATGGTGATGAAACAATGGGTCAACCAGCAGAGCGAGTGCTCAGTAAGGGAGACACTGCTGTTGCTGGCCTTCAGCCAGTGTTATTATCACCTGACATATTTTTTTCCAGCAGCAGGCAGCATCGCGCATGGACATACAGTGTCTGATGCTTGGCAGAGACCTGTGCTGTTCATCTGGTGACACCGTGGAATATGCGTGTTGTCACGTTGCAATGGCACCGCAGCAGTGCACCGCATCACGTGATGTTGTGCGGCCATGAGGTAGCTTTCCAGCAACGGCTTGACATGAGCGATTAGCAGTACTGTGGTGGGTATGATGCTGCTTGCTGAACAATTAGGGTTACTCAATGAACACATGATTACTTTACAATGCCGAGGGCCTTGACTGATTGTCGGACCAGCAGTATGGTGGTGGGTGTGGTAACACTGACTGACTTACGATCATGCATCTGAGCACCGGTGGTACCAAGACTGAACAAACACTGCTTTGGCCCAGCAGACGGGCCCTACGCCACGGACTGTCACCGCCGGTACACAGCTTTGAAAGACAGCTGCTGAACTTCACGGACGAATAGTTAAACATCTTTTAGCCGAGGCAGCAACCTGCGCGGCACTACAGGAGTGCAAGTCATGTCCAGGTGACGGCAGTGACTCAATGACTAGGTGCTCTGCAGCTGTGTGTGGCAGATTAGACTTGCAGGACATCATTGGGCAAACACGGAATTCACAGGTGCTCATCTTGACAGACGTACGGCAAGCTGACTACTTGTATGTTCGGCCCGGCCGGGCAGGCCAATCCAGAGCTGCTTAACTTGACTGACTGCAATACGTAAATACGCTGTGCTTACACGAATGCCACGGGACAGCTGCTGATGTCTAATATCAGCCGGTTCAGTGCAACGACGAAGGTTTGCTGTGCAGCAGTCAGAGGTTGGTTTGGTACGTGTCTACCAGCAATAGTTAGTGCTGAGCTTAATTTTGTAGAGTGGATGTGTTAGCTTTTTTTGTGTGAGATTTAAATGACATCGACGATGCCAATGAGTGGTGCAGCTCACACGGAAGATCTGCAGAAGCCCAGTCATGGTATATGTTCATTGTCCCGCAGCGCTGTCTGCAGCCATTAACGGGAAAAAGCCATTTCACCTTAAAACGTTTTATACACCAACTGCATGGTGTTGTGTGGTGATGCTGCCGCAGTGAGCTTTTAATCGCTTCTAGCATACATAATCTGCTGGCTGAGCAGGACCCACAATAACATCTGGACTATCCTTACGATTTATTGACAATCATGCGGCGATGCAACATGCTTCTGCCTTTGTTGGTGCTGGCCTGTTGGTTCATGGTGCAAGAGACCGCTGCTCATGGGTACTTGGCTGTGCCAATCTCACGAAACCTCTACGCTCGCAAACAAGGCACCTTCTACGATGAGATGAGCGGCAACGGGCTTGGCTTGTCCGGCAGTACCAGCGGGCCAGGTGCGCAGCAGGTGTTCTGGTGGGGCCTGATTTTGCGGTATCAGAGCAGTGTGCTCAGCTTATATGACTCTGCAACAGTTTAGACGCTTATGAAGCCGCATCCTGCGCTTTTAAGCTGTAGGCTGCAGGGTGGTAGCAACAGAGGCCCCACATTGCTCATGTGCGCCACGCACAGGTTACCCTCCTGCACCTGCACGCTCAGCTCCACCCCTCCAGCCAGAATGCCTGGTTTTACAACCTTATGCAAGGTTGACGTCTGTCTTTGGCAGTGTGGCTGCAACAGAGCTGCTGTGCTGGAATTTGCCTGCAGGCGTGTGTGGCGACCCGTTCCAGGGCACCAGCAGCAGCTTCGTCACCGCACCGTCACCCATCCAAGGTAACACTTGCTGACGCCATCTACCTTTTCTTGCATGGAGCAACACTGTCACTTGGCCGAGGTGGAATGACTGCACTGCAGCCGGCAGCTGTGGGATGAAATCATTGCGCATGCTCAGCAGGCTGAAGGCAGCAAAACCGGCAAACATAGGTGCCAGCAATGCCATGCTTGATGCCGCTGCATTACAGCAAGCCCTTGTTTGCACCATCGGTGTAACAGCAACAGACACTCGATGTGACTAGAGATTAGACGTCATGACATCATATGACTTTCAGCGCTGACATTCACATCATACTTGCTTTTTGCTGCTGGGTTAGAGTGCTTCATCTTCTTCATGTCATACGTGAGCTGGCGTACTCTATCTGCAGCTGCCACACCCATTGCACTAGTACATACAGCAATTCAATCCCCGGAATTGAGCACGAATGCTGATCACTGCTGCTCCTACCCGCCGCTTACCGCTTCCTCTACCGCCTGCACACAAGTCCGTCCCTTCAAATGCCTGGTACAACCATTCATGTTCTTGGTCGTTGCTTTCTGATTGTGTGTCATCTGCCGATCTACCAACCCATCCCGCCTGCAGCCACCTACAGCCAAGGGGCTGTCATCACGCTGAACGCCTTCCTGACTGCCAACCTTGGCGGCAAGTTTAGCTTCAGAGTGTGCCCAAGGAGCAGCAGCCTTGACGAAGCATGCTTCGGCACCAACTACCTCACCAGGTACGCCTGCTGATGAACCGACAACGTCATGTTGCAGCATAACTATGCTAGCATGTTGTGCCACAACACGGTGCCACAGCACAGTGCCACGACACGGTGCTGTAAGGTATTTCAGGAAAAGCAGCTCAGGTGACGCCTGCTGTTTTTCCAAGTTTCGGTCGAGTTCAGGTGCGCGCCCGATGTATCTTAGCTCCTTCCAACCACGTCATTGTCATATCTTGCCCCAGGTACATGCACATTGTTGGGCTCTGCATGCGCTAGGCTCTGCAGATGGCCTCTGCTTGTCGTGAGTCTTGGTCTTATGTTAACTTTCCTACGTGTAGCAACCTGCAGCCCTGTCCAGCATGCTTCTGGCAGACGGCTAGCTGGCCGCAGCACCTGGTCAGCACGTGTGCGCAGTTTGCGTTTTGCGGCAAACCAGACAGCACCAACTGGTACCCAGCAATGCTGTCACCGTCCACCCAGCACTGTGGGAGAGGTGTGGAGGCCTACCGCTACTGTGCTGTGCTTGAGAGGTGCCGCCGCTGCTGTCTGCTGCTGCTGCTATGCTGACTGCCTGCTGCCGCAGGGTGGACAATGGCCAGCGGGACACGTGGATCATGACACCGCAGATGGTGAGCGCTGCTGTCGGGCTGTTGTGATGGCAGCAGTTTCAACAATAACAGACTGGCGGGCGCCCAGCAAGCGCTGCAGCAGCAGTGACTCCTTGTGTCTGGGATCGCTCAACTGCGGAAATGCTGCGCATGTACAGCTGCTGTTTCGCCAACACGGTGTGCGAGACAGCGCCCGCTGTGTGCGCCCTTGGGGCTGCAGGTCCAAGTGCATCATGATTCGCCAGATCCCCCCGGCATCGGTTTTGTGCTGCTTTTTGTGTTTACTCCTGCATTCATTTCACGCCGCTGCAGGACTACACAATGGCGTACCAGCTCCCCGCGGGCATCAGCTGTGAGGGTGGCTGCGTGCTGCAGTGGCGCTACTTTGCCATGCAGTCCTGCGTGGAGCGAGGCTGTGACCGCACCTACTGCGGCGTGTACGCGGATGGCACGAACGCAGTGTACGGCGGCCGGCCAGGGTTCTGCGGCGATGCTGGCGCTGCAGCCCCTGAGTTCTTCAACAACTGTGCAGGTAATGAAGCGCGTTGTGCCACATACGTACGAGTCACGCAGTACATTCATAGTACCTGGTGCGACTGGTTCAAGACGAACTTGCCATGCATGTAGAGTGCCGGCTAAACTACGCCACAGCACAGCGTTCAAGCCCAGCGCAGATGTGCTCGTAGCTCTGTTGCTGATAGCAGGGGCCTGCATGAAGCACAGCAACCTCATGTTTGCAACATTAAACCGGTTACATTCACACTTTTATTGCCACACAGGTCTAAACCACTCGTGAGTTGCTCGAGTCTGCCTGCTGCTGCTGCTGCTGCTGCTGCTGCTGCTGCTGCTGCAGATATCCGCATCACCCCTAGCGGCACCACCCCACCTCCACCCGCAGCATCGCCCTCCCTCAGCCCCACCCCACCACCCTCCCCTGACGCAGCACCATCGCCCTCGCCTTCGCCGACTAGCCCGCCCAGTAGCAGCAGCCCCGGCCCCGCCCCGCCAGGAGCTGCCAACCCGCTGCTGCCGCGCGGCCCGTTGAATGTCGCCTACTATGAGACCTGGAGTGCTGCTGCTGCGGCCACCGGCGCACAGATGGATTTGGCAAGGATTCCCAGTGAGTGGCCATGCACCGAGCGGATATGCACATATGCAGCCCTGAGCGGTTGCTTGGTGCTTGGCAGCTGCCAGCTAAGCGACATGGCAGTTCCAGCAAAGCCTAGCAAGCGATTGACAAGCCAATCAGCAATGAAATCACAGTATATGTGCAAGTTCTTGAGCCTGTGCTGCTGTGGCTGACTGGTGACACCACAAGCATGACTCCTGCTACGCTGCTGCTGCTGCTGCTGCTGATGCTGACGGCAGGCTACATCAACGTCGTTATCATCAGTTTTGCTAAGCCTGAATGCACGTACACAAAGGGCAGCCTCAGCTTTGCAGGCACTGGCCTCGATTTCAGCAGCAGCGGGCCTGTCGTCAAAGCAGCCATTGCTGCGCTCAAGGCGGCAACCAACAGCAACACCAAGGTCTTGCTGGCTGTTGGTGGCGCAACTTACACCAACTTTGCGGCGATGAACACGCAGTGCATTGCAGACCTGGTGGATGATTTTGGCTTCGATGGCGTGGACATTGATTTTGAGGTGAGTTGGTTTTTTAACATGTTATTACACATGCTGAGATGCTGCCTTGGGTCAGCACAAACGTGGCGTATTGGGACTTGCCGCCTGGGTCAGCAGCGCCAAGCAAAGCAGTAAACCACAAATTTCACATAACGCTCCATGCCAAGCTGTTCAGCGTTGGGGTCTGCCCTAATCACAGCCAGTGATCTGACCCCAAGATCAGCAGCACAACGTGAGCAATGACGGCTGGCTCACCTGTGACTCTGCTCCCTCTGTCTCCCTGCTGTTGCAGCTGCCCACTAGCTGCAGCACCACTGCTGCTGGCTCTGTGAGCTGCTCCACAGACTCGCTGCATGTGTCTGTTGCATCCGCGCTGCGCATGGCGCTGCCTGCCGGCCAGTACATCCTGTCTACTGCCACATGGTGAGCCTGTTGTAACTGTTACATTGCGATGTGTTACTTTGTTATTTTGGTACATGTCAGTTGCCTTACCGCAGTGCATGGCGCTGTGCATTGGCTCGATTCCACTGCCCACTGAAGCCATGAGCAGCACTTGTCCTTTGGTATCCCATGTTGTTAACCAAATGCACCGCCAGTCACACTGTGTGCAGCTGGCTGTAAGCTTCAGCATGATGCAATGCCATCGGGTCGACCCTACCTTGCTGTGTGTCTTCCCTGCAGGCATGTGGGCTGTTATGGTGAGGGTGCGTTCAAGAATGCCCAGCCCTCCGGTTCCCCGTACAAAGGTGATAACAGACAGCTGCAGCATTGCAACATCTGGGAGGAGAGACATGCGGGGCACCATGTTTGTCAGCCTTTCTTCACAGCTGGGCAGCTAGAAAGTATTCCGGACCAGATGACGGTTTAAGAGTGGACTTGTCGTGGCGTGGCGTGCGATGACTATGCTCAACTACCTCTACCTTCAAGCCAGCAGCATCAATTGCATTGCTGCGGCCAGGCAGCACCATCATTCAGCTCCCGCAGCTCCCAGGGTGTGCGGCGGCTCACACACACACCCAGCTCACACACACACCCAGCTCACACACACACACACACAGGGTGTGCGGCGGCTCCTACACACACCCACTCCTGCACGCATTGCCTCACGCTGTTGTCGACTGCCTGCTGCTGCAGGTGCCAACCTGGCCCTGGCCAAGTCGGGTGCAGGGCAGCAGCTCGACCTGATCAACGTCATGAGCTACGATGCCGGCAACATGCAGAGCACGGGCTTCAACGCGTCCGAGTCGTACATGGCGCACCGCGCGTACTGGAAGACGCAGGCCATCGCACTGGGGGTGCAGGTGCGGGGGCAGGGCGGACACGGTGCTGGTGCTAGTCCCCAATTGCATGCAGAGGGAACGGCAATCGCAGCCTCGATCCTTGGTAGCATGCACTTGCCACCGTACTTCCTTCCGCAAGCTTCCGGATGTCAGTGGGGTTGAGGAAACCCCTTGACAACAGTGGACGCTGCAAGCTCATCATGTGCAGTGGCACTGTCAGCTGCCGTCAGCTGCCAACCCGCTTTGTGCTGCTGCTGCTGCTGCTGCTGCTGCTGCTGGTGGTGGTGGTGGTGGTGGTGTTTCGTGCAGGTGCCACCAGAGGCGTGGGGCGGCAACGTCGTCAGCCTGCCAGAGGTGTCGCAGCGGGCAAAATTTGTGCGCGACAATTCCGGAGGAGCGCAATACGGTACGCGCCGGCATGCCTAACGCCACGGCACGATGCTGCAACAGCTGCGGTGCTTGTTGCAGCCTGCTTTGTTCTTTGCCGTCCTCGGCAGACCGACTGCGCCGACCTGCGTTGCGTTGCCGGGCTCCTGCTGTGTCGCCGCAGGCATCATGCTGTGGTCCCTGCACAAGACGCAAGGCTGCCCAACCTCACAACTGGTCACACAAGCCGTCTGCACAGCGTACAGCCTCGGCAGCTGCAGCACACCGCTGCCGCTCAGCGTGTCGACATGCGGCGCCCCTCCTGGCCCCGGCCCGGCTCCTAGCCCGCCGCCCCCTGGCAGCTGCAGCGGCTACGCGGCGCCCGGCGGGAGCTGCGGTTCTACCAATGGAGGGGTGTGCTGCCCTGCTGGGCAGTGCTGCAGCCAGGTAGGTGCTGAGCTGGCATGCCTCGGTCAAGGACGGTCATGCACCGCTGCTGCTGCCGCTGCCGTTGCTGCTGTCCAGGAAAGGTCCTGAGCCCTGAACCGTCAGCAGCTTGCAACATGACGCTGCTGCTGCTGCCGCTGCTGCTGCTGCTGCTGCAGTATGGCTGGTGTGGCCTTCTTAGTGGCCACTGCGGCACCGGCTGCCAGTCCGGCTACGGCTCCTGTACCAGCTCACCAACACCCAGCCCTAGCCCCAGCCCCAGGTTGTCACCTGCACCAGTGAGTGGACTCAGCGACATGGTTCAACACTGCAGTGTTGAGCCTTACCATGGCCATGTTGGCAAGTGTAGCCCAGGAAGGAACATTTGTAGTGTGGGCGCCGTCTGTGTCATGTGCTGCATGGGGCTCTCATCGCTGTTGCCAGGGGCACTGAGCCCCGACATTTGCATGTGCCGAGTGTGCAGAAACTTGGCACATGCAGCACAGCAAGCACACAAGCCAAACAGCATGTTCATATGCTGCCACATTGAGATGCCACCTGTGTTGGAAGCCAGCACAGGTACATGTGTCCGAACCCTGCATTGTTCCTTTTTGTGGTGTAACGAACCTACAGCGGTTACAACGTATGCACTGCATGCCTTGCGCAGAGTCCCAAGCCGTCCCCCTCCCCGCCAGCCAGCCCCAGCCCCAGCCCCGGTGAGCCACAGCTGCAGCTCATCTCCCTCTCTCACAGTCTTTGCAAGACAAACAGGGGGGCCTGAGCCTGGAGCATCCACCATATTGTGCCAAAAAAGATGTTGAGCAAACACAAACCCGTCTGTAGTGCCCTGGGTGTAATGTGCAGTGTGAGGCGCAGCAGTCCTCCGAAGACGTTGCCGCTGCAGGAGCCTCACCCCCAGCTGACATGTGCCGCTGGTGCAGCCGGAAACATGGACGCGTGCGTGCCTGTGTGCCTGCTCACCCATGCTGCGCTAAAGGCCCCAGATGAACACCTGATGTGGCGCTGCTGTTGTGTCTTGCCGGTGTGTTTTTGCAGTGCCTCTCCCCAGCCCTCGCCGTCCCCTTCACCCCGCCCATCGTGAGTGCCTGACAACAGCTGCCGTGACTCAAAGCAGCGTTCAGGGGCCGCATGGCAGTGGAGTGTTCATTGCGGCCAAACCGTTTCGTTCACAGCCTGAACAAGGAGCGTGCGGTACCGCTGGGATGCTGCACACCGACTTGCCAGGCCCGGCGACATCTGCAAACAGCGTGCCAGCGCATGTTGCAGCATGCAGAGGACCACAGCCGGCCTGGCACTGCAAGGCGTGCCTGGCCGCCTGCTGCACTGCTTGGGGAGCAATCTACAGGCGTCATAACACAACTCACCATCCTAAGTTTGTGACTCGCCGTGTCGCCTGCAGGCCATCCCCATCTCCCCGCCCGCCCACTTCCTGCAGCAAGAGCTCCACCCTGGGCGGCGCATGCGGCGCACGTGCCGGCTGCTGCATCAACAGGCAGTGCTGCTCCAAGTGGGGCTGGTGCGGCACGACCACTGACCACTGCGCTGCTGCCAGAGGCTGCCAGGTGCTGTACGGGCGCTGCTCATAAGGCGGAACGCATTGTGGCGCCATGTTCATTGTTGTTGCAGAAATAGGAACTCCTATCCAATGTTACGTCACTTGCATTGCAGCGGGTGGTGAGGGACGTCATTGATGTGCAATGCTGTGATATGGGTAGTACTTGCTTACTGATGATTTTGCTCCGCCATGCTTCGATTGTGTAAGGTGGGGGGCCCGCTCGGGCAGCCGCTGCAGGTCTGTTCTGTCACATGGGTATGTCCTATGAACACTTTCAAGGCTAGCTTGCTTGCTGGCTGGTTGGCTGCTTGCACAGCTAGTCTGTGTGCTTCTGTGCTTTTTGCATTCTGGATCTTCAATCAATTCATGCAGTTGTTGTCAGTCAACCTACTCTGCTGCTTTACACCGTACACATGTACCGCATACACACGGCAACGCCATGCACTTGCTGACACATTTGGCCCCAGGTTGGGGACATTTGCCACAGCTTGCATCCCTCTGGCATGTGACATCAGAGCACGTTTGCCTTGGCAGATTCCTGGTTGTGCACAGTGGGATATAAGGGTTGGTGCAAGGACTGCTGGTGTGCGCAACTAGTTGCCACGGCACGTTATCTGATCCATGGCATGTGCTGTGCGGCACAAGCCTGTGATGTGCCGTATGGCCCTGACTTGCTACCCAGGCAGGCGGCATTACAGTACCACCTTGACGGCTTCTGACGTGATGCTGGGGGGCCACCTGCATGCAGAAGGTTGTCAGCGTCATCAGTGCTGCCTTGCTAATGTACTGCTGCACTCAGGCTGTTGGCTTTGGCTTGTTTTGCACACATACAATCAGTGTCAACTCTTGTGCAAGTCTTGCCCTTTGTTCTGCCTGGTGTGTTTATCATGCTGATGATGGCTGCACGTCTCGCACTGCAAGGCGGGTTGAAGCAGCTGACAAAGTGTGTTATTAAGACATATGCATGCATGCAAGTGGTTTGTGCACCTCTTCGTCTGGTTCCTGCACACGCATTGTACATATTGTCGCCAGGCATTGGCGCAGCTTGAGCTGCAAGTTCCCCGCAAGGCTGTTGAGCATTGCTGTTGGAGGTTTGCATTGCTTGCTCAAGGCTCACACCGCTCATTTGCTGACTTGGCGTATATTGCAGCACTCATACTTGTTGCAGGCCTGCTACAACCACAGAGAATTGTTGTTACAGTGCTGCTGTTTATCATTAGCAGAGTCATTCTGCAGCACCCATGCTTATTGCAGGCCCAAGACAGCCACACAACATTGCTGTCACAGTGGTGCTGTTAATCATTCGCAGAATCATTCTGCAGCACCCATGCTTATTGCACGCCCGAGACAATTATCCATCGATATTGTTGCACTCATGATGCCGTACCAGCTCACACAGGTACTAGCAAAGGCCAAGGAACCAATTGTATGTTGAGCCACAAAGCTCATTTCTTACTTGGCTTTTCTGCTCATTACTTGGGCAAGCGGATGACAGCGCTGCCCTGTCCAGGCTGCGCAGCAATTGGTGCTGCATCAAGGATGCTGACGGTCCACGGCTCAGGTGTGGGAGGTGTGCTTGCACTGGCTGCCAGCTGTCGTGGCTGTTGTCTTCTGCACCATTGCAGCTGTCATGCTGAAGAGCTCAGGCTTAGTGGACGGCTGCACGGGCTGCTGAGGTTGGTGGCAGCCACCTTGATGCCGCCCGTGTAGCGCGTATTATTGCGTGCTTGTGATTGCTGCCTGTTGGTACATTTTATTGCGTTGCGTGCTTAGGACTGCTGCCTTGTATACACGTTTATTGTGTGCTGTGCATTGCTGCTGGGCAGAACATTTTGTTGCGTCATGTGCAGTACTACTGTGCTGGCAGCACACTGCCATGATGGGACCAAATGCTGAGTCCTGAATATGGTGATCTCCAAAATTATCGTGATGTTGGTGATGTTCAGTTCTAGCTTCGGGTGGTGAAGGCTGGATGTTGGCTGTGCATGGCGTGCTGCAACTGCAATTCATGTTTGGGCTGCATGGCGGCATTGCGGCTGACGGTCAGCAGCGGCTGACGGCCGGCATTCTGAACTGTTGCAGATGCTGGTGGTGAATCGTGAGCACTGCTCAAGGATTTAAATCATATGGTTTGTGGAGTTGAAATCCACAACAGTTGTGTTGGCCTGTTGTGGACTACACGTCAGCACAACATACACCGATGATTGTTGCAGCGAGAGCAACATCCCAGCTCTTTAGCTGTATATTTAAGAGTGCCACATCTCCTTGCCACATTAGTTTTTGGAGCTTTGCAACTGACTTGCGCGTGGCTACTGGTCGGTGGGAGAGGGCTGGCAACTCCTTGCTACCTAGACATCAGCGGCTTTGCACCCGATGCGCTGCTGGCCAGGTTGAGGATGAGTTCCACGTGGTATTTGAGTGTGATGCTTACGAGCTAGTCCGGGAGCGTTTTTGGTGTCTGTTTGATGAGTTCGGTGGTTGGCAGAACCCAAATGCCTCAGCAAACCCGCGCGGGCGATGTCTGGCAGACTTTATGCCGCAAAGACAGAGTAGGGTTGCTGCTTTCATCCACAGTTGCTTACTGGTACGTAGCGATCCAGAGTTGGCACATTTGTTGCTTCCCAGTGATGGCATTACTAGTAGTGCTTCTGAAGTTACTGATTCCTTGAGTTCTGAGCTCTCTGTGCTTGTTGAGGTTGCGGTTTCTTTCGGTTGATGGTCTTCCTTTTGAGATTTGTGGACCCCATGAGCCTTGTTTGGCTCCTTTGCGGGTGGGCCAGTGGCCCTACTTTGGTAATTCGGTAATTTGGTGGCAAAGTAATAACATTGCAATTTTGACCAAGTGCTGCACAATGCGACCCGGAAGTGTTGGGACGCAGGCGAGTCGGGGTACTCAGCCCTGGCACGGCAGCCTGCGGCGTGCCCAGCAGCCACTGCACGGCACCAGGCTACAGCCGACCTGGGGCCGCTCTTGACTTGTAAAGTAAAGTAAAGTAAGGTTGACCCCGCCAGCGCCGGGGTGGATGCCTCTTGATGCCTCTGGCATCAATCAATTTGCAGTTCAATTAATCAATCAACCAATCGTTCGTTCCATTTGCGGGGGTGGCGACCTTGGAGGCCAGTGCGTGTCAAACAGCCAAAATACATTTTTCACCCGACGATCAAGTTATTTGCGAAGATCTAGGCCGGTGCAGGCTGTGACCAGAGCTCAGCGCCCACCTCAAGTTCGAACTCTCAGTTCGGATTTACTCGGCCTTTAGCGCGCCTGCGGGCGCGCTTTTTCTTCCTTAACCTTTTTTTCGTGATGCTTGTGAAGTAAGGTGGCGTGCAGGGCTGGTTTGGTGGATCTTGGGCACAGGGCAGCAGGCACTCCACTGAGAACGCGTTTGGGTCAGCGCTACGCTGCTTGGACGTTGATGTCAACAGAAGGCATACTGAACATAAGGCTATGGCACCGGCTACATTGATGCGAACGTGCTTGGGGGAGGCACGCCCACTTCAACGGTCATGACTGGGAACAGACCGATGGACTGTCTGGCGGGCCAGTACCGCCAGGAGCTCCAAGTGGGAAGAAAATGCATTGAGCGTGATGCATGCATCTGCAACCGTGCCAGCAGCCTGCGTTCAATCCCTGCCATTCTGCAGAAGCAGCCAGAGCAGCAACAGCAGCAGTAGGCTCATGCAGCAGTGGTTGCAAATGCGGCAGCAGTTCATCGCCAGCTCTGAGCTGTGTCTCGCCAGCCTTATGGCCGATCCTGTGGCGAGTCTAATGCTGTACCTGGCGTGTCCTGTTGCTACTGCTGCAACAACAGTTGTCAGTGCCCTAAACCCTAAACCCTCAACCCTAAACCCTAACCTGCAGGCCAAGTTGTGGCAGCCATGCAGGCTGATGACTTTGTTGCTGTCTGCGGGTCTCTGTCTGAAGTTCAGGCTGTGGCTGCAACTGTTTACAATTACAGTTGCCAGTGGCGCTTCAAGCTCCACAGCTTGAAGTCTGCCGTCATGCATGTGCTGCCAGCAAGACAGACCAGCCAGCTGGTTGACTCCGGCATTGTTTGGAACAATGTCCCTGTGCCTGTTGTATCGGAGTACTGCTATCTTGGCCTGTGGTTCAACAATACCTGTACATGGACCACACATTTTGAGAAGATGCTGGCTAAGGTGCAACGTGTGAAGGGTGCGCTCATGCCAATTTGGAAGAGCCGCAGCATCAGTGTGGAGGTTACACGCATACTGTTGCTGACGTGTGTCCGTCCCATTGTCGAGTGGCCGTGAGGTTTGGTGAGGTTTGGTTTCCGTCCACAGCTAGGCAACTGCAGCTGATTGACAAAGTGCAGACGGACATCATCAAATGCGCAATGCGCTGTGGCAAGGAGCGCCCATGCTCTTCAGCTCTCTTGGCAGAATTGGGTGTGAAACCGTTGCATATGTGGCTTCATCAGAGGGCTTTGGAGTACTACTACAGGATTCAGCGTATGCAGGGCGTTCGGCTGCCAAATCAAGTGTTTACAGCTGAATGCAGGCGTCCTAGTGGTGCTGTGGCGGTGACACCGTGGCACAAGTATGTGCAGAGCCTGCTGTGCAAGTATGGTGTGAATGTTGTGACCGCGGAAGGCAGAGCCAGTGCGTGCAAGAGCCATGTCAACAAGCAGGTCAGGACACTACATGCTGAAAGGATTGCATGTGAAACGTTGGAACACTCCACTCTGAGTCGGTATGTGGCTCATGTGCATCCCACTCATGTTGATGCTGTGGGTTTCAGGAGGCCTAGGCCGTACTTGCGTTCAGTGGCAATTCCACGTGGTATTGAATTGCTTCTGCGTGTTCGTATGGGTTGTCTGTGTGTACATGAGCGTACTAGTCAGTTTGGCGGTCGCAGAGCTAACTCCACTTCAGGATCATCATCATCATATTACCCATTCAAGCCATAGCAGAGCTAACTCCACTTTAGGATGTCCTTGTTGTGGTGCAGAAGTTCTTAAGTCTTTGTCACACTCCATGTTTGATTGCCCTGCTACTTCTGCTCAGAGGGATGATATGTTTGCCGAGATCAGATCCCTGCCTGGTTGCGCTGAAACGTTGCGCAGCGTTTTGTCCTTGGCTGATTCGTCAATCAAGGTGTTGCGTTTTGTATCTGATGATATTTGGGGCAGTTCTGGAAGATGTCTGATGGTGTTGACGTAACCGTTCAGCTCCTGGATCCTGCTACTGTTGCTGCCGCTGCTGGTGCTGCCACTGCTACATGGATCCAGGAGGCAAGAAGAACCTACCATGATGGCTTGAACCTCAACCAGCACTTCCAAGGCCAGGCTAGACTGAGCTCAAAGACAGCCAGTGACCCGTCTGAAGCCAGTTGTGACTGAGCAGGCATGTCAGTGCTAGCAGCAGCAGCAACAGCAACAGCAGTGCTGGGCTTCAGCAGCAAGTATTGTTGGCAGTGTTGCACGCTGTGGTGTTTACTTGCAGCTAGTGGTTGGTCATTTCCTTCATGAGCCAGTGGCAAAGCCAGTTGTAGTGTGTGGTGGAATAGCGCCAGAAGCTCATCACAACAGTGACCGCACGCCAGGCGAGCAACGTCATGGTAGGCACTGTGATCCTGCAGCAGTGGTGTGGTGGAATAGCTCCAGAAGCTCATCATGCAGCAGTAGCCTTAAGTGCAGGCATTGTGGAGGCATGGCAGCTTGACTCAGTCATAGAATGACTATCACACTCAATTGCTTCAGCAGCAAGCATTGTTGGCTGTGTTGCACGCTATGGGTTTTTGCTTGCAGCTAGTGGTTGGTCATTTCCTTCCTGAGCCTTGAGCCAGTGGCGAAGCCGGTTGTAGGGTGTGGTGGAATAGCGCCAGAAGCTCATCACAACAGTGACGCCAGGCGAGCAACGTCATGGTAGGCACTGTGATCCTGCAGCGGTGGTGTGGTGGAATAGCGCCAGAAGCTCATCATGCAGCAGTAGTCTTTAGTGCAGGCACTGTGGAGCCATGGCAACTTGACTCAGCTTTGGAATGACTATCACACTCAATTCTCATCTTGTCGTGTGTTGCACATGTGTTCAGCCATTGTACACAGTTACTGCATGAACTTGCAGTGCTTGTGGGCTACGGCCTTGGCAAACACCCGCTGCTTGCCAGCAAGCATCTGGTGTTTGGGGGTGTGGTCGCCTGTGCCTCAGCCCACTGCATCAACACTCATATACTGTTGTCTAAGCAGCCAATCATCTGCAAAGCTTTGTTTAGCACAGCATGCTTGTGCAGTCTCAGCGCTGATATGGCAAGCGCCTATCTTGTACGTCAGTGTCACCGTGTATTGCTGCTTTTCTTGTCAAGTCTTGGGATGTGCGCAATGCATGCAAACATTCTGGAGCAGTGCTCCCTCCTCTTTCCGCCCTGGTGGGGTACGGGGCCGATGGCGCTGATGCTATGGCTTGAATGGGTAATATGATGATGATGATGATGATGATGATGATGATGATGATGATGACCCCGCCAGCGCCGGGGTGGCGGCGCGCCACCTGACGCACGCTGAACGCATGCGGCCAGCGCTGCAAGAAGGAGACTGCTGTTGCTTCACTGCCGCCCGCGCGCACAACCAAGCTGCGGTCGTCGCCGTCAGCGCCTGCTGCTGACTCCATCACAGCCTGCAGGGGCACAGCCCGCTCATGGGCTCCGAGTGCATGCAGGGCGGGCACCGCCTCGAGCACCATCGGCATCGCTGCGTCATCAACGCTGGCGTCATCAACACCCTGACAACCGTCATACGGTGCTGCTGCTGTTGCTGCCCTGGCTGCTGGTTCTGCTGGTGCCACTGCTGCTGGTGCTGCTGCAGCCTCAGCCGCGTGTCCTGCTGCAACGTCCTGTTCTGCCCGGTCATCTTCTGCAGTTCCTGCTGGTCATCAAACAGCTGATCTGCCAGCTGCTGCTGGCACTCCCCAACTGCATCCTGCTCCCGCTGCTGCTGTTGCTGCTGCTGTTTTTGTTGAAGCCCTACCCGTGGCTCCTGACAGCCAGGTGCTTGCTGCTGTCTGAGAACCAGCTCCGAGCCTGGGTGCAGCTGGGCTGTTCGATGACTCACTGGCAGTGGGGGCCGCCCAATTTGATGATCTCAAACTCATCGAACAGCACAGCTGCACCCAGCAAGGCCGGCAGAGGTTTGCACAGCTGCAGGGAGCAAAACGGCGGGGTATGCATGCACGAAATGGAGAAAGGGGCATGCATGCATCAAATGGAGAAAGCTGAAATACGTTGCTGACAAGGCATGTCAATGTTTGAAGTGGCTCTCTGGTAGTTTGGTAGGGATAGCTCTGTCCTTTTTTCTTTTTTGGCTTGCTCTTGTTATGCTCTTTGCCCAATGAGCCTGTCATTGGCCCCCCAAACGGACGAAGTTACCCATGTAACTTCCAAACGTGGTTTCATGGCTAGGCAACCAATGCGGAGCATGTGCACAGCATCCGGCATCTTGCATCAGCACAGTGTCCGTCCTTGCCGTGGGTGCAGCTGCCCATGCACACCCACAATGAACAGCGGCATGTGAGCGCTGCTGCAGGTTTGCCCTGCATGCAATTGCGACCAGCAAGCCTCGCGCACCAGTCAAATGCTGGGGCTGAATTGCGGAGACGTGAACGGTGACAAGCCTGTTGCACACCCAAGCTCTCTCGCACCTGTAAGGCATCACTGCCGCCGTCAGATACCCGGTCCCAACCATGCTGATCTCCACGCCCCTGCGCTCGCCGGCGCTGCTGCTGCGGCTGCCGTCTGCACGGCAGCCAGCAGTGCAGCCCTAAAGCCTGCCAGCTCACGCGCGCACTGAAGCACAGGCTGCTTGATCTGTCGGTGGTGCTACTGCTGAAGGAGAGGCAGGCAGGGGCGGAAGCAGGTCCTCCAAAGAGGCAATTGCAAACCCAAATGCTTCCGTTTCATCACCTAGCGCAGCATTCTGAAGCATCGGCGCAAGACGAATTTCACACACAATCAGCAGCAGCAGCACCAAGGCAGCTAAACAGATCACACCCTGCACTGGTTGCTCGCCCTGTGCTGCTGCAGCAACACACTCGGCCCGGACAACAAAGAGACGCTGGCGCAGAACAGCAGCCATACTCTCGCCTGCTGCAGGAGGAGGCAGCTGCGACAGCTGCGGTGCCAGGTTGGACATGCTGGCCCCTTGCACAGTTAGCTGCTGCTGCAGTGGTGGTAACAGCTGTTGGTAAGCCATATGGTACCGCTGCAGCGGCACCATGCTGATCAGTACCTGCAGGCAGGCAGTGGTGGAAGATTGAGTTGGAGCACCAGCCAGCAGTTACCAGCACGACAAGTTGCAGGAACTCTGTGTTTGTGCCTGCGCAGCTGCTGGCAGCGTAGGAGGGCCGAAAGCAAGCGCCTGCAGCGCACAGCATGCCTACAAGAACGGCTGAAGTGCGTCTGCTGCAGCACCAACCTTGCTGTTTATTGCGTGCATGGGCAGGTTGGGACTAAGCTCACATGCTGTGAAGAAGAAGAAGCATTCTAGCATGAAAAGGCAAGCAGGCATGCAGTGTCACCCAACCCCTGCTGTGATTCACCCAGGGCGAAGGTCTGTTCATGGTTGAAGTTCAAGCTGTTTTACGGCCTGCTCCTGCCACGTACTGGCACCATGTCTTACCCACAGGCTGCGTTACAATGGGTGGTCAGCGTTGCATGCGTGAGCAGCAGCAGTCATTGGCTTTCATGGGGGGGGGGTGTTGTGTGGGCTGACATTGTACTGCTAGTGCCGTGTCCTCTCACCTGCTGCTTTGCACTCAGCAGCCACGGCACCTGCTGCTGCAACTGCTGCGCTGCTGCCTCCCACGATGCGAGGCTGATGCAATCGCCTGGCTCGTACGTTGCGTCCTTGGGTGGCGGCAGCATGTCTGATACATCTGTTACATGCAGCGTCACGTCGCCCCCTGCACCTGAGCAGAACAGCTGAGTGCTGTCCAGCAGCACACATCCTGCTTCTTTTCGACATCCTGCAGGATGAACGTGGCACGCAAGAGGTGGGTCAGTGTGGTGCTGGCGGCTGCATGCCTGATTTCAGGACCGGAGTACATGCATAGCTGCAGCTCCCTTCTGGTTACCCAACAGCCAGCGCTGCCTGCTACATAGTAGAAGGGTGTGAACAAAAAGGGTGTGAAACACATTCAGGTGCTGCCCCATTGAATCTATGGAGGACACACAAAAAAGCGCCACCACTACAAGTCCTTAAGCCTGACGCGGTGGCGCCAAGAAGGTTGCTCTGCTGTCATGATAACACAACAAGCTGCCAACAACACCGCTGCCAGCCAGGCAGGAGCATCACTGTTGCAACTGCGCTGTCATAAAGACTCAACATTACTGTCATGAACACTGCTGCCAAGGACTCTTCTGCCCCATTGGCCACACTGCTGATCAACACCATAGGCCGCGCAGCTGCTACAGCATGGGCGCAATTATATTTATAAAGAGCAATATATTTATATAAAGCAATTTGGCAGTAAAGATAGCCGAACACTGCGGCCTGACAACCAGTAACTGCCAGCACAGGCAGACAACGCCCATCCGTACGCTGCCACAGACATCTCGTGCTGCAAACTGCACAGTGTGCCATGGCATGGCTGCTAGGACACACGTAATCCCCAGCCTAGCAAAAGGTGGCTAGCTCCACACCTCTGCTAGGGTCCTGCCAACCATCGACAAATAACATCACTGAATCGTGCCAGCCACTATGCACCGCCCAGCACTTACACAGCCCTGCACACAAGAAGCAAATTTCCAAATTCCAAGGTAGGTGAGTCGCAAGTGCCAGTGCATATGCCATTGATGTGCCAGGGAAGGCCCCACCTGTCCCCACCGCTGCCACAACAGTCAAGACCCGTCCCTGCAAACGCATCATCCTCAGCTCCTGCTGCAGCCGCTCGTTGCAGGCTGCTGCTGGAGCAGCTAAGCTGGCGATCAAGGTGATGCTTGACATGCCGCAGCTGCTTACGCAGCTGTTGCACACACAGCTTAATCCAGCATGCTACTGTGAAGCTCTAAGTGAAATGTTTCCAATCCCTACAGCAGCTGCTGCTGGTGGGTGCCGTCCCTGTGCGGCCATGCTGCGACGCCCAACACCGACCATTGTTTGGAACATCACCACACACCGCTGCTACTACCTCCAAATCACCACATCTGCCACATCAGGGCATCAACTGCAGCCTGCGCCGCTGCTGCGGCAGTGCCAGTTGATCGTTGGTCGCGCCCATGCCGCAGGCGCCGGCTAGGCATCCTCATCCTGAAGCGTCTCTGCCGCCACGGCTACCGCCGCCACCGCCGCCGCCCCTGCTGCCTGCGCCGCCGCCTCTGCTAGCTGCGGCGCTGCTGCGAGCTGTCAAGCCACTGCACAGGCTGCAGGTGGCTCTGGGTGCACAGCACGCCCTGGGGGCAGCCGCCCCGCCAGTGTGGGCACGTCCGCACAGCGTCGGCCCAGGCTGCGGGCCTGGCAGAGGGCCGCACCTCGATGTGAGTGAAGCTGCTGCTGGCAGTGCTGCTGCAGTGATGCGTTCCCCCTGCTGCTGCTGCTGCTGCTGCTAGGTTTGGCTGGAATGCAGCACCGCAGCTCAGTCCAAACATGTCTGACAGCGGCAGAGCAGCCACAGCAGCTTCCAGCAGCCCCTTGACCTGCAGCAACAGAGGGCGGGTGCCGCGTCAATGATCACGCAAACCATCATTCAGGCAAAGCTGCACTCGACGACACACAGATGAGCGGTATGCGAGATGCTTCAGATGACACATGCTTGGCAAGCAGTGTGTATGCAGCGCAGCGTGTGCAGAACTTTGCTGAACAGAGAAGCTGTTCAAGCACAGGCGTTGCCGGGCGGGCGGCCGCCAAGCAGCAGCACCTGGAGCAACGGCTGCCCACCTCGCCACAGGGTGGCCCCTCAGCTGCGGCAGCACCCGCTCACCTCAAACCAGTGCGAGAAACTCAACATGCAGCATGCCATGCCAAGCAACACACAATCACGGCAGTACTGATAAACACCACAATGACGCGGTACCCATACCTGTCCAGCTCGCCTCTAAATGGCACTCTGCACACCATTCGGAGCAACTGAAGCTGGCATGCCGTGCTCAGCAGTACACGTAACTTATACCATGAAGTAAAGCAGTACAAACACCAGGCCCAGCTGCCACCTGCGCCAAGCGGCCCTCAGCCAAATTGGCACTGTACACCATTCGCAACACCAGCAGTGCGGACGTCAGGCCCAAGCCCACCTGCAGGTATGGCCTCAGCTGCGGCAGCACCCGCTCCAGCCGCCTTGCAGCAGCCGCCACAGTCACCCTGGGCACCAGCGGCAGCTCCACACTGCGCGGCTTCATCGCCGCCAGCAGCTCAGCCTCAACAGCAGGGAGGCATCCAGCCCAGCGTTCATGGCGCGTCAGCAGCTGCAGCGCCTCGCGCGGCCGTACCTGCACGTGCCAGCTGGCGCTGGCGCCTGCCGCAGCAAGGGCAAGCGCACCGCTGTGACTCATGTCGGGCATGCGTTCAAGCACCGCACCAGGCCTGACCTCGAATGCTCGTGGGTGCAGCTGCAGGTAGGCCAGCAGTGCAGCAGCAGGTGATGGCCGCTGCGGCAGCGCGGCCAGCAGGAGCTCTCTTGGAAGGGCTGACAGCAGCTCAAGCAGCAGCAAGCTTGGGCAGTCGGCCAGCTGCGGACTGCGTCCTCTGCTGCTGCTGCGGTCTGTTGGGCTGCTGCTGCTGCGCATTTGCTGTTCATCTGCGTTGAGGAAAGCTCCCACAACAGCAAGATCCAAATCTTCTGCAGCGCTTAGCGGTCGGGCCCTAGCAGCTGCACCTGCTGGCGGCGGCGGGGGCGCCAGCCAACGCGGCGGTGGCGGCGGCGGCACAACTGCCGCTGCTGCTGCTGCTGCAGTTGTATCAGGCATCAGCCTGTCCAGGCTGGCTTCCTGCAGCCACCGCTGCTCCTCCTGCTGCTGCATGTGAGCTGATAACTGGTTGCCACACTCCTGCTGCTGCCGCAACGGCGGCGGCGGAGGGGGTGAGTGCCGCGCGCCTGCAGCAGCATGTTGCTGGCTGCTGGTAGGCGCGGCCATGTTGCCAGCATGCCCCCTGGCAACACCTTCAGGGGACAGCTCCCCGCTGCCCAGCCGCCCCCAGACGCGTGACGCCTGAGGCAGTGCTGGCGATTGGAGTTGGCCAGGTTCCTGCTGCTGCTGCGGCTGCTGCTGCTGCTGACCCAACCTCTGCAGGACAGACACACGTCCGCCGTGCTGCTCCCTGCTGCCGCTGCCGTTGCTGCGCGGACTCTGCTGGGGAGAGTGCTGGTCCCGGGGCTGCTGCAAGTGCAAGCGCTTCACCTGCCTGTCATCGTCGTCATGCTTGCCTGCTGGCCGCTTCTGCTGCGGCTGCTTGGTGTGGTGCGGGGCTGCGGCTGTGCTTGTGTGTGGCTGTGGCTTCAGGCACAGTGCCGCCCTCCCGCCTTTTGCCTTCTGGATGCAGAACTCTTCAAGCAGCAGAGCGGCGTCAAGGAACTCTGGCAGGGAGTCAAACAGCTGCAACAACACATCCAGACACGCACAGGGCAGTGACACAAGCTCAGCAGAGGCACCCAGCAGCATGTGCATGCTTGTCAGGCAGGAGCAGCAGGAGCAGCAGCAACCCTTCAAAATGCTGCTGCTCCGCAGAGTGCGTGGCACCTTCACACAGGCACAAAAAGCTGCACGACCATGCGCAAGTTGATGACTCGTGAAACAAGTGTGAAATCCACATGCTGTGCATGCCAACTCACTACCATGAGCGCCAGGGGCTCTCATGACACTCTACCCACCATCGCTTGCATACTTGAACAAGCTCTACGCGTCCTGAGCGCTGCCATGCAGCGCTCCTCACGGTGCCTGCACCCCACACGCGCGCCGCTGCGGCAGCACCCACCTGCTTGTACGGCGCCAACTTGTCAGGCAACATGCCATTCAGTGACCTGAGCGCACCCACTCTGCCAAGCTCCACACCCCCTGCAGCATTCGGCCCGCGCCCATGCACTCCGGCAGCCGGCGCACCGCCAGCGGCGTGCAGCAACCCCTGCCTGTACTCCTGCAGCAGCCGATTGAAGTGCTGCGTCTGCAGCAGCGCATCGACGGCCCCCTGCTGCAGCCCGACACCAGCCGAGCCTGCATGCCAATGCAGGTGGTCGCCGGCCGCTGCTGCGGGGGAATCCTGCAGGACCACAAACACGTCGGGCCGCACTGCAGGAAGCTTGCAGCAGCTGCTGCACTGCCGCCCAGCTGCCGCGCCAGCCTGCTGGCACTCACAGAGTCCCACCAGGCCTGCAGCTGCACCGTGCTGCTGTCGCAGGCTACGCACATGCTTCTGACCGTCGCAGCAGCCTTTGCAAGCAGCAGCGCTTGACTGTCGTCTGCATCTGCAGCACGCGCCACCGCCGCTGCAGCTGCATGTGGCCCGCAACCGTCTGCGTCTGGCCACATGCCTGCTTGCAGTGGTGCGACGCATTGTATGCTGGGCAGCGCCCGCTCAATGTCTTGCGCCCTGCTGTTGCTGCTGCTGCTGCTGCCTGCTGCTGCTGCTGCTGCTGCAGCCTGAGCACCAGTTCACGGCGAGAGCGGATCGTGAAGACGACCTCTAAATTGTCCAGCACCCCCGCAGCTGTCAGGAACGCTGGCAGCGTCTCAAACAGCTGCACACAGAAGCAGCAGGCGCGTAACATGCACAGAATCAACAGTTTTTAGACAGGCCAGAAAAGACTGGCAGCACTCTCTGGCAACTCGCGCAGCCACTAGAGTGCAGTCTGGCTGGCTGGAACAGATGCAGCAAGCCTGGTGTGCCTGACATCGTCAAGATTGTTGCTGTTTTCACCAGCCCTGCTTGCATGTGAGGCTCTACATGTGCACTGCTGATGATAATCAGAAGGCAGAGTATTACCGCTGGAGGCCAGGCTGGAACAGGACCATGCCCCTGGCAGCCCTTGGGTGCCCAGCACTAAGGACTCACTTCTTGAGAATACCCTGCCATCTCCACACCTTGTCAAAATCGCTCTTCACCATATGCCCGTCTCACCTGTCTGTAAGGCAACACGGCTGCCGTCATATAACCAGACGGCGGCCTGTTCCCAACCATGCCGATCTCCACGCCCCTGCGCTCGCCCGGCCCTGCCACCGCGGCTGCCGCCTGCACGGCAGCCAGCAGTGCAGCCCTGAAGCCTGCCAGCGCACGCGCAGCCTGCGGCGTGCCCAGCAGCCACTGCACGGCACCAGGCTGCAGCTGCACCGTGACGCTGCTGGGGCGTCCGCAGGTCCAGCAGGGGTCGGCGGCACCTGCTGCACGCTGAATGCACGAGGCCAGCGCTGCAACCAGGCCACTGCTGCTGCTGCTGTGCTGGCCCCCAGGCGCTCAGACAGCTTGCGGATGCTGCCGGCTGCCCCGGCGCATGAGCCCGTGACGACGTGCGCAGGCACAGCAGACTTACCGGCGGCTTTCTGCTGCTGCAGCACACGCACAACCTCAGCAACAAGCAGCAACTGTCCATGTTCTTCATAGCCTGTGCACGCTGCTGCTGCTGCTGCTGCTGCTGACGCTGCTGCAGCAGAGCCGCCCGCATCTGCTGCTGATGCCTCAGCCCTCGTCACACTGCAGCTACCCATGCCAGTGCTAGGCCCTGCCATCACCCGCGCGGTTGCTGCTGCTGCTGCTGAAGGGCCTTGCCCACCGACGGGCCTGATGTAAGGACCCCCGCTCCACCGAAGGAGCAAAGCAACTCATCAGTCTGCTGGCGCAACTCGCCCTCCTCGTCACACTCCTCCTGCTGCATAGGCTGCTGCTGCTGCCGCCGCCTGGGCACCAGCTGCCGCTTGCTCTTGAGACCTTGACCACCTCCAGGTCGTACAGCACGCCCACGGCAGCCAGGAACTGCTCGAGGCCCTGAGCAGCTGCCGGAACGGCAGCACCAGCGGCGTCATGTACAGCCCCAGGCTGGGAGCTGCGTGTGCCAGATCCACGCCCCTGCGCTGCCCAGCCGGCGCAGCGGCATCTGCCTGCATCGAAGCTGCCACCAGGGCGCCTCTGTAGGCCTGCAGGATCGGCCTGCTTGCCTCTGCAGCCAGCAGCCACGCAACAGCCCCTTCCTGCAGCCGCACACGGGCCGGCTGCGGCGTGCTGGCACCAAACGTGCCGCCGCATGCATTCAGCAGGATGAATACATGAGGCCAGCGGTGCAGGACGTCCGCAGCTGCTGCTGCAGTGCCACCCAGCCTGCTGGCCAAGTCCTGCTGGCCCTTGGGCGCCACCCACGCTGCGCGCAGAAGGTCAGGAAGTCAGTCAGACGTACCCGGGGTGCGTGGCCAGGTTCCTGGCCTGAGTCCTTACACATTCTGATGAGGGCAGCAGCAGCTTCTGCTGCCAGTGCAACCTCCTGCTGGGCTGCTGTGGAGCTGAGCTGGAGGTTTGCTGGGGCGGGGATGCTCAAAGGAGCTGCCGCCTCCGCCTCCGTCTGCTGCTGCTGCTGCTGCTGCTGCAAGCCCGAAGGTGCAGCTGCTGCAGGTGCCCCGACATTATTTGCAGGCCGCATACCACAGCGGCTGAGCGTCACCTGCTGCTGCTGCTGCTGCTGCTGCTGCTGTGAGCCTGCAGCAACAGCTGCTGCTGGCAGCCCAAGCTTTGCTGACAGCCTCATGTCCGAGCAGCTTGTTGCCAGCTGCCGCCGCTGGCTGCTGCTGCTGGCTGCTGCTGCTGCAAGCCCAATGGAACAGTGCTGCAGGTAGCCCAAGGTCTTCTGTTGGCCGCAAACCACAGTGATCGAGTAGCACTTCCTGCTGCTGCTGCTGCTGCTGCTGCTGCTGTGAGCCTGACCTCACGCTGCTTGTGGCCCGAGGTCTTCTGACAGGCTCATATCAGAGCCGCTCCTTTCTAACTGCTGCTGCTGCTGCTGTTGTTGCTGCTGCCTCTCCTGCTCTGCCTGAAGCTGGGCTGCCGGCTGAAGCAGCGCTGCCTGCTGCTGCTGTGCATCCGAGTTGCACTGCATCTGCATTGGCAGCAGGGCCACTAGTAGCAGGTGCAGTCACCGCAATCATGGTGTCGCCAGGCCTGGTCCCTGCAAATGCTGGTGAGCTGCTGTCACCTGCCACTGCTGCTGCGATCTGAGCTCCTGTGCCTGCCCAACTGGAGCGCTGTTGAACAGACAAGCTGCTGAGCCCTGTTTGGCCTGCAAGAGCCTTGAGCTGCTCTTGCTGCTGCTCCGGATGATGCAGCTGCTGCACCTCTGAATGGTGGTGCTGCTGTTCTGGATGCTGCCGCTGCCATTGCAGGTGGGTGCCCAGCCATGACAACTCTTTTGGTGCAGGCGCACCACCACCAACATTGGCAGCAGCAATAGCAGTGGCGGCGGCAGCAGAAGCTGGTGGCTCTGCATCTAGCAGAAGAGGGGGTGATGACTCAGCTGCAGGAAAATGGGAGGTGTCTCTTCTGCTGGGAGTGGCGGGGCTGCTCCTGCTGCTGCTGCTGCAACGCGTGCTGCAGCCCCTGCTGCCGCTGCATCGCTGCCATGCAGGGAAGCAGACACTTGCTGAGGTACAACTGCACCCCTTTCCTCTGCATGATGCCTTGCTGCCCCTTTGCCTGCTGCAGAGGTGGCTGTCACTGCAGGATCATCCGGCGCACCAGCAGGCACAGGTGGCACCACACCGGCCTCCTCTGCTAGGCCTGCACCTTCGCCTGCAACCGCTGTTGCTGGCAAAGAGGCTACTTGATTTATCGGTAGTGCAACTGCTGAAGAAGAGGCAGGCAAGGGAGGTAGCAGGTGCTCCAGAGACGAAAATGCAAACATACCTGCTTCCGCCTCATCTTCTGCTGCTGCTGCTGCTGCTGCTGCTGGTTGTGGGCAATAACTCCGTCTTGCGCTGATTTTGTGGATGCTAGCGCTGAATGCACCTGCTGAGGCGCGTTGGCTGCTGCTTCTGCACTGTGGTTCTCTGCTGGCTGCAGGCTGCCCTTCTGCCGTTTTCCAGCATGCGCCTTGCCTCCACCCTCATCATTGACTGCTGCAGCACCGGCGGAACTGCACGTGTCCAGGAGTTGACGCTTGCTGCAGGGAGCTGCTGCTGGGTCTTGCTGCTGCTGCTGCTGCTGCTGTGGGGCTTGCTGGCCTGCGTGCACACCATGGAGCATAGCCCTCGACAGTTCCGGCTGTTGTGCTGCCTGCGGCTGGTTTAGCAGCTGCACCAGCTGCTGTGGCTGCTGTGCAAGCTGAGCCACGTGCTGCTGCTGCTGCTGATGCTGCTGCTTCGGCTGCAGCACCGCAGCACAGTTGTCCTGCAAGCTCTCCAAGTGGCTCAGCCACCCAGAAAACTCCTGTTCCTGTGCCTGCGCTACCAGCTCCAGCTGCTGCTGTGCCGTGACGAGCTCCTGCATCACTGACACTGCCAGCTGCTGTGGATCTGCGGCAGCAGGCTCATCACAGCCTGCATCAACTGCTCAGCATGTGCTGCTGCAGCAACACACTCGGCGCGCACAACAAAGAGAGGCTGGCGCAGAACAGCAGCCACACTCTCGCCCGCTGCAGGAGGAGGCAGCTGCTTCAGCAGCGGCGCCAGGTCGGACATGCTGGCCCCGTGCACAGTTAGCTGCTGCTGCAGCGGTAACAGCAGTTGGTAAGCCATACTGTACCGCTGCAGCCGCACCATGCTGATCAGTACCTGCAGGCAGGCAGTGGTGGAAGATTGAGTTGGAGCACCAGCCAGCAGTTACCAGCACGACAAGTTGCAGGAACTCTGTGTTTGTGCCTGCTCGGCTGCTGGCAGCGCAGGAGGGCCAAAAGCAAGCGCCTGCAGTGCACAGCAGCTTGCAGGAACAGCTCAAGTGCGTGTGCTGCAGCACCAACCTTGCTGTTTGTTGCATGCATGGGCATGATATGGTATAAGCACACATGCTAAAATTCACCCAGGGCAAAGGTCTGTTTATGGTTCAGGTTTAAGCTGCTGTACGGCCTGCTCCTACCACGTACTGGCACCATGTCTTACCCACCTGCTGCTTTGTACCCAGCAGCCACGGTGTCTGCTGCTGCAACTGCTGCGCTGCTGCCTCCCACGATGCGAGGCTGATGCAATCGCCTGGCCCGTCCGTTGCGTCCTCCGGTGGCGGCAGCATGTCTGATACATCTGTTACATGCAGCGTCACGTCGCCCCCTGCACCTGAGCAGAACAGCTGGGTGCTGTCCAGCAGCACACATCCTGCAGGATGAATGTGGCACGCAAGAGGTGAGTCAGTGTGGTGCTGGCGACTGCATGCCTGCTTGCAGGACAGGAGTATGTGCATAACTGCAGCTCCCTTCTGGATACCGAACATCCAGCGCTGCCTGCTACATAGTAGAAGGGTGTGAAACATACGCAGGTGCTGTCCCCTCGTCCATCTATGGAGGACACAAAAGATGGCCCACAATGGCACATCCGAGCTTGACGTAAGAGTGCACATCAAACATTGATGTCCTGGTGCTTGCAGAAAAGCTGCAAAACATTGCTTAGGGGGAAACCAAAGAAACAGTTGGTGATTTTACAAGAAGCTACCAAGCTGAGTGCCCCACCTGTGCCATCAACAGCAGGGGTACTGCTGCGCACCAGCAGCAGTTCCAGTTGGCTGGTGCCCTGCTGGCGCCCAACCATCGTACCCGCTAATGGGTCAGCTGCATGCTGCTGCATCATCATTGCCAGCCAGGATGCTGCTTGCATCATGCACAACGCCTCTGTCCCTCGCACATAGATGATTGCAGCGTTGTGCGCAGAAGGAGCAGCAGCTGTTGCTCCATCATGCAACTGCAGCTGCACCGTAGCAGCCATTGCAAAAGACGCTCAGCTCATACACTGTAAGTGAAAAACATAAGTTGAGAAGTCAATCACGGCGGCAAAAGCTAGCAGTTTGGGGCGCGCCCAGAACGCGCAGTGCCCAGCACAGGTACAATGAAGCAATATCCGCCTGCTGAAGGCAACTGTTAGGATGTTTCATGCATGAGTGCGGTTCCACTTCGGCAATGTAAGCCACAGAACCCCTGCCGACAGGGCCTATGCTTGTTAAGCCTGCTGGGTTACACAAGTGTTCAACAGGTTGCAGGTTGCCCACTGCTTTCAGGTACCATGCATTGTTCGCGATACCGCTGTAGTCCATTTGATTTGGCCCGGCCCTGAACTGCTGCATGTTGGTTGGCTAGTTACAATGCATGGATGGGGGCTGCCTGCGCACGTGAAGAAGCAGCAGCACTCTAGCATGAAAAGGCAAGCCCACAGTGTCACCCTACCCCTGCATGCGAGGCTGCGCATGCAAGCAAAGCTGGCTCCACCCAACTGTACTGTGCCGCTGGTTGTACGTGCACCGCAGCCATAGCTGCAACAAGCAGCAGCTGCAGGAGCTACCACTGCATATCTGCACGCCAACACTGCTGGCTGAAGCCCGTATCACATCACACGCCGGCGTTGCTGCTGTGGTGCCTCTGCATCCTGCCAATCCTACTCGCAGCATGACTGCCCCTCCCCTCCAGCCGTAATGCACCAGGAAACACTCAACGCTCCAACACGCACAAAGACAATGTTACTGCAGCACAAGCACGCACTTCAGAATGTCAAACCACCCCAGCCTCAGGCAGTCGCAGCTTGCATCCACACATGGATAGATGCCCGAGTTCCTTGTCTGAGATACCCAACAGCGGAGCACAGCCTGCAGGACAGACCAGAACAGGCCAGCAGTGCTCCGCCTGCCTCACTTGGCATTGCGGCCGACTGCTTGCAGAACACACCACTACTTCCAGGAGACTGCTTAGTTGGTGGCGTTGGCACCAGACACGATCTCAGAGATCTCCTGGGTGATCTTGGCCTGGCGCTGCTTGTTGAACTTCACCAGCAGCACCTTCTTCAGCTCCTTTGCATTGTCAGTGGCAGAGTTCATGGCGTTCATGCGCGCAGCCAGCTCGCTGGCCAGGGCCTCCTGCAGGCTGCGCAGCAGGCAGCTGTTCATGTACAGAGGCAGCAGCGCATCCAGGATCTGCACGGGGTCCTGCTCAAAGATGAGGCTGGGGTCCAGCTCGGGGGTCTCAATGGTGACCTTCTCGCGCTCCACCTTGAGCTGGCCGTCCTGCAAGACAGAAATGACAGGAAGGCAGACAGACGACGTCAACAGGGTTATGCAGAAGCGACACAAGGGTCAGACTAAATGCACAATGCCCCAACTCTATGCAAAACAGCTAAGGAAAGCCTGGAAGTGCAAGCGCATACAGGGCAGTGCAGCACAGAAGCTATCACCACCAAACCAGCCGCCACCACTGCAAAGCCCCCTAACTGAAGCCAGATTATCACGTATTGACACGATGCAATTCCCGGACACAACTGCGAAGCTGCCTGACTGCCACGCCTCCGCACAGGAACTTGGACAACACAGCAACACGCACAAATCGACTCTTTTGCTGCTGCCACCAAGCAGGGAAACGGCGGAAGAGACATATGACGGGGCAACATACCTGAGTGGTGAGCTTGAAGATCTCGTCATCAGCTGCATCCACGCAGTTGCCGTCCAGGTCGCACAGCTCGCCGGTTGGGGTCAGCGGCAGCAGGGTCTGCACGGTGGGCACGGAGTTGATCAGGCTCACAAACTTGGTGTACACCAGCTCCACCTTGTCGGCCTCGCCAGACACAAAGTCGGCAAAGATCTCGTCAGCGACGGCCTGTGCCTCACGCGTGGTGGGCGTGGCACCCAGGCTGAAGGACTCTGCAGGGAAAGGTCACGGGTGGAGGTGGAACAGGCGGAGGCAGGATGCCTGAGCAGTTGACCAAACGCATGTGGCAAGCATGACAACCAGGATACAGCAGGAGGAGGTGCTGGAAGGTTGGCACATACCAACAGTAGCAGCGTATTGTTGAGGAAGCACACGTGTGGCTGTCTGCTGCCGTCCTGCAAACCCTGCTGCTCAAGGCTCTCCAGCAGACCTGCAGGTGCCAGTAGGTTGCTTGGCAGCTGCAGCATGCTGAAGCAACTGACTTCGCAAATCGAATGGTCAGTCAGTTGTGGCCGCCCTGCATTCCCTTGTTCGCAAATACCTGCGCCGCAAGCCTCCGAAGCTGCCAACCTCTGCTGCTGCCCCTGACCCGCCAGAGCCACTTCCCTCTGCTGCTGCCAGCACAATTTGATGCTGCTGGTGTGCCACATCAGCTAGCAAACTCTGCACCAACGCAACTGCTGCTGCTCAGATTGTGCGCTGCTGCCCTTGCTGCTGCTGCTGCTGTTGCAAGACGGTGCTAACAGGAGAGCCAGAACGTCGGACGCGAAGCGAGCCACTCACTGACGACATTGTACTGTGGCCTGCGGCTGAAGTACTGCTTGCCCTTGTTGCCGACCAGCACCAGGTTCACCTTCAGGCCCATGCCCACAAGCTCCTTGTAGCGGGCCTCCGTCTGCACAAGCAAACCACACCAGCGGCAGCAGACAGGCACGGACAGCAAGGCAAATGGCGAGACTGTCAGTGGTTTTGGTGACAACAAGTGCAACTGCAGAACAATGCTGGTGAGGTGGGCGGACGCAGCTGCTTGTGGTCCACCAGCTGATAGAAGTGTGGCTGTGGTGCCCTGTGCCTGCTGCTGCTTGATGCAGCTGCGTTGTCAGCACACTCAGTGCCAACTGGCGCAGGCAGCAGCTGCCCTTGCACAGCCCACCGGCTGAAAACCCGTTCCAAAGTCATGCTCCAGAAGGACAACCAGCCAGAATGCTGCTACTGATGCTCTGTACTCAGCAGAGCCTGCTCCTGGCTCATGTGGCTCCAGTGCTGGCCCCCACCATTTGCCCGCGTCCTGCAAGTCTGCAATAGCTGCACCTCCTGCACATGTAACCAGTAACTGCTGCACCAGAGCAGCCATCAAAGGCAGCCAACCATATGTGTCGTGCCACTGCCTTCCTTGCTGCCTGCTGCTACAGCATGTCGATACAGCGCACCAAGCGCTGATGTCCCTCCGTCCAGGACCACCCACAACCGCTTCATAGACACACGTGAGTTGATGCTGCACTTCCACAGCAATCGACCGAGCGCCTCGAGCAACGCACCTTCTTGATGATGAAGTTGTTGTAACCGCCGCACAGACCACGGTCGCCGGTCAGCACCACCAGCAGCACGGCCTTCACGGGGCGCACCTCGCACAGGGGGCTGTCAACATCCTCAACGCGCAGGCGCTGGTTCACACCGTACAGCACCTGTTGCGTGAACACAGTAGATGGAGAAACATAGGCAGCATGGCTCACCAGCAGCGCAAGCATACTTGCAGGGACATCATGGTGCAGGCCACAGATGCATAGACATCTTGCTGGCACGAATACTTTGCCGACCACTGCTTTTGAACCAATAGGCAAGACGCAAGGTCCAGATGCATTGTGTTGCCTGCGGTTTCAGGACACTGCCAGCATAGTGCTAGCCTGCTGCGTGCACTGCTGCTGCTGCTGCACTGCCGCTGTGGCATTCCGTCGGCTGCAAGTATCTAGCAGCGATGAAGGCTGCTGCTCACCTTGATGAGGTTCTCAGTGAAGGGACGGCCGTTCACAACTGCCTCCTGTGCACGGCGGACCTTTGCTGCTGCGACCAGCTTCATGGCCTCAGTAATCTTCATGGTGTTCTTGACCGAGGCAATGCGGTCACGCACCTCCTTCAGACCAGACACCACCTGCAGCATCAATAGCACAAGATCAGTGCCCCCCGCCCTATGAACGGACGGCGTGCGCTGCCCCGCCTGACACCAGGACACTCTGCCATGGCTAGTCTCCAACTCCAGCAGCAACCCCTGCCGGGTGCGTACACCTTTTTAGCGCCAAACTGCATTCTAGTAGATTCCGTCTGCACAGAGGCTAGGCCCAATTCGCTCTGCAAAGTGATACGGTGCTGGCTGCCTGGGCCTCTGTGTTATCCGCATGCCAGACTGCCTTGCTGCTGCATGAGGCTGTCTTAAAAAGCTGCATTGGGACTGATATCACACCTGCAGGCTGCCGCGCTGCACGCGGGCGCCCTTTGCAGGGGCGAAGGCTGCAGGGCGCTGCCCCAGGAAAGACTTCTGTGCCAGGGCCATCTTTGATGGTGCTGTGGGGAAGGTGGGCGATCGGTTGCAAGGGTCGACACACATGAGCAGAGCGCTGCTGGAGCTGCAAGCAGTGTCCTGATGCGCTCTCTAAACCGCAGCACTGCTGTGCCGTGTTCTGTATGATCCAGGTCGCCACTTGCCCTTGGTGCATTGCATTACCAATTTAAATAGTTGATGGCCACCCGGTGTCAGCGGTGCCTTTCACTGTGCAAACCGACATGTTGAAGTCAAAGCTGGCTCACCAGTTGGTACCCGTACTATTGGTTCCTGCAACACACGTTGCTGCACCACTGCTCTATGCATTACAACATCTTCATGACGAACTGGGGGACGCCAGGCACTTGTCGGTGTTCAGATGCAGCAGCAGCAGCAGCAGCAGCAGCAATAGCAGCAGCAATGTAGCGCAGGAGTTGGGCAGCACAGCAGCAGGCGCAGAGCAGCAGCTGGGCAGCGCAACAGCATGGGTTGTTTGGTCAGGTGTGACAATTTTATGATCGGCACTTGTTGCACTGACAAAGCACAGTTCAGAGCAACATCTCTCCAGCATGACCATTGTACAGCACAAGCAGCAGCGGTTTGCATATTTATTTTACAAGCATGTTGTGCGGTGCTCTACCCTATGCACGTGACTATCAGCACTTGACCATTTGAACCATGCCTTCCCCGCAAATGTTGCTACGTTGCTCTATTCCAGCATGCCCTGGCTAGTAGCCTGCAGTTGACATTGCAGAACTGCTTGAGAATGGACTAACTTCCATTGCGTGTTCACTGTTCATCCACATCATTTTCTTTGCCACCCGATCACACACTGTGAATCACGGGTGCAGCTTCAACTTCAGACTGACATTGCCTAAGAGCCATGTGCTGCATGTGTCTCAATGCAACTGCAAGACCAGACCGCTGAGAGCCAGCAGGTTCACAGCAGACGATTCAAACCAAGGCAACTACCCCATGCAATAGAACAGATAACAACAACCAGCCCAGCTTCAGCAGGTACAGCTCAGGGCAACACACAAGCCACTCACAACGCCTGGATCCAAGCCAAATACCGCACAGCAGCTGACGAACACGCTTGCTCACAAGCATTACCAGATCCGCGCAATTCATCATACTGCCAGTGCCCGGATTCCTTGCTGCCGCCGGCTGCCGTCGCTGCTGCTGCTGCCAGAGCCAGCTTCCCGCCTAATCAGCCGCCCAGCAGCTGCAGCAGCAGCAGCTGTCAACATCCTCCCTGCACGCGCCCGGAAGCTGCCGCCGCTGCTGCTGCTACTCCTCAAGAGCGCGCTGCTGCTGCTGCTGCTGCTGCTGCTGCTGTGCTGAGCCACCCTGCTCAACACGCAGTGCTGCTGCAGCCGCTGCAGCCCACGTGCCCTGACTCCCAACCTGCCGAGCTCTGCTTGGCCCCGAACCAAGTACGGCATGCCGTCAACAGCGCTGCTGCTGCTGTGGGGCCATGTGGGGCGCTGCCGGTGCGTCTGCAGCTGCAGCACCGCTGCAAGTCCGCTCCGGCAATGCAGGCAGCAGCCAGACCGGCAGCTGCAGCATCACCGCCAGGCCTGTTGCCGAGAGACGCGGCGCCACACCAGCTGCTGCTGCTGCTGGCGCTGCCGAGCCTGCTGAGAGGGTGCTGCAGGAGTGACTCGTGCACCACCCACACCTGGCTGCTGCCTGCTGCTGCCAGCAGCGCTTCCTGTTTCCCGACCTCCTGTGCCCAGCCTCGCCCAAGAGTGACGGGAGCGACAGGCACGGCTTGCAGGCCTCTGCCGCGCACCACCCCGCGGCCCCTGCCACCACGCGCACCAGGCCAGCTGTTGCTCCGGTCGCCGCCGCCACAGCCGCCGCCACCACGCCGCTCGTGCCTGCCCCGGCGCCGGCTGCCCCTGCTGCCCCTGCTGCTGCCGAGTCTGTGCCGAGGGGCAGCGGCTCGACTGGCGGCCCGCCGGTGCCCTCGTCCCAGCCGCGTGCGCTGAGGTTGGCCGTCACTTCCTCGACAGGCATGCCGTCCCAGAGCTGCGCCAGCAGCTGTGCGGCGGCCAGCATGAAGCAGGGTGCTGTGCGCAGCGCGTTGACCGTGCTGCAGGGGGGGAGATGGAGCGTGCCAGGCGGCGCAGGGCGCCGGGCGCGGCAGAAGAAAAGGTCGGAGCATGGAAGTGTGCAGGCACTGCCTCTGGCGACTCAAAATAGACACCGACCACAGTGCATGCATGCATGAGGGGGTCAGGGGCTCTGCGTGTCCCTGCTTTGTACTCCTGCTATGTAACAGTGCTGCTGCTTGTTGTACTGTGCTGAGCTGACGGCAGGAGTCCGCCAACCAATCACCGTGCCAGCCACAACTCAACTGCTCTTGGTGCCTCCACGGCGAGTGCATCAAGAACAGTACATACCAAGTGGCCCGCTGCTGCTGTGGCCGCACTCCTGCCATCTCAACAACAGCCATCTACCGCAAACCCCCACCCACCAAGACCACTACGGTCAATCCAAACCGCCCCAAAGCCTTCACCTGGCGCGCCCGTCCATGTTGCGCTGCTGCTGCTGCTGCTGCATGCTTCCTTGCATGCTTCCTTGCCTAGCGAAACTTCTCGAGACGCTAATTCAGTAGCTGGATGGGGGGCCGCCTTACCCGGTGCATCGGTCCCTTGTGCGCCTGCCGCCAGCAGTACTGCCAGCTCCTCCCTGCCCGCCCCCGGCTAACGCCCAAAGGCAGAAGCCTGCCTGCCTATACCACACCCTGCCACCCGCACTGCTCATGCTCTCTTCACCTCAAGAAGCAGCACAGCTGCCATGTTGCCTGACTCATCTTTTGCGGACAGCAATGCCACCTCTCTCCCCTCCTTCCCCACACCCATGTTTCTGATGACAAGATTCCATGCCCCCCCCCTATGAGCCTTTCGTTGGCTCCTGATTGGGGTTCCCACTCCTTTGTTGGGTAAGCCTGTATTGTTTTTGTAATGTAACACGTGAGAACAGTACTGGTCAGCAATAACACTTACAAATGTAATCACCGGCCCCGTCGCCTCACCTGGCGTGGCCGTCCACCTGCGCGCCCGCAGCCAGAAGCGCAGCCAGCTCCTCCCTGCCCGCCCCCTGCTGCCAGCGGTGCACCACCCGGTCCACGGCTGCGTCAGAGTCCATGGCCAGGTTGGACAGCAGGTCGGCGAGGCTGTTCTCCTCGCTGCAGCACACACATATTGGTGGACACAGCAGAGGATGCCGCAGTATGAGCAAAGAGTCTGCGCGGCTGGTGATGCTCACTGCCTGCAGGAGGCCAGCGACCAGGGTTGGTGGCTTGCCAGCAGGCGCCGTGGTAAGCAGCACAACACGGCATGTCCATGCTGCATAAACACCAAGGCCGGAACAGGCAGCGGGTCTGCAGGGCTGCCGTCCTCGCTGCAGCACTGCCCAGGCTGCACTCATGGAGAGCTGAAGCCAACAGCGCCCACCGCACAAAGAACTTTCTGTGGTGGGCGCTGTTGGCTTTCAGCTGCGCCATGACTGCAGCCTGGGCAGTGCTGCTGCTGCTACTGCTGCTAGAGCTGGCTGCAGCTCGCCTCTTCATGCGCATCACCCTGTTCCGTGTGGCCTGCACCTCTTTGTTGTAGCGCCAGTCGTGCCATTTGCACAGACTTTAGAAGCTGCTGTTGCTGCTGCTGCTGGTGGCTGGTAGTGGCATGCCACGTATGCACCAAACACAAGGCAGCACTGAGAGCAAGGTGCTTGGGGTCACCGACACAGCTGGCTTCTGTCGCCATCTCCGTGACAGCAGAATCGCAAGACTCAGCAGCAATCTCCAAGGCTACTCTCCTCCTGTGTGCAGCATGGGGTGAGCACAGCAGCACTGCGCAACAGACAGCAGCTGCAGCCACAGCAACCAGCAGCTGGGCAACCCGCCAAGCCCCGCCCGCCACCCCAAACACGCACACACGGCAGCGGCCACGCACCGGTAGATGTGTTCAATCTGGAAGCTCTCACAGCGCGCCTGCAGCAGCTTGGCCTCCCGGTACAGCGGCAGCAGCCGCTCCCCGTTCACCCGGTACTGCCCGGTCATCTGACGCACCACAAGCTGGCTGTCGCCACGCGCCACGATGTGCCGCGCACCCAGCTTCTCAAGGCAGTACTGCACCCCAGCGGCAGCAGCAGCGGCAGCAGCAGCAGCAGCAGCAGCAGCAGCGGCACGATGAGGGGTGCATTGCAACACGCCTGCATGGAAGGTCTGATGGTGCACGGGACGCGCAGCCGCCTCCAACAACCATGGCCGCAGCCGCAACCAGGCTCTGCATGTGGCAGGGGATGCTACAGGCTGCGCTCACCCGCATGCCTGCGATCAGCCCGCTGTACTCTGCCTCGTTGTTGGTGGAGCCGTACGGCAGCGGCCTGCAGCCCATGCGCAGCTGGCGGCCCCAGCGGCAGCAGCAGCGGCAGCAGACGATACTTACGTCAGCAGCACTGCCCATGGGCCTGGGACGCACACCAAGCCAATGGCAGCGCACACACTGCTGCAACTGCCGCAGTCCCATCAGCCGGTGCAGGGACTAGCCCGACATCTGCATACCTGCGCCATGACGCACAACCCAGCACACCAACACATGCAACGCCCTGCAACCCAGGACGAGTCAGGCATGAATCACCGCAATGCCGGCAGCGCAGGCCGGGCCGCGCACCCTCTCGTTGCGCTCCCTCTCAAACACAGCGTAACCATAGCCGGCCCTCCCCGGGTTGTTGCGCGAGCCGCCGTCAAAGGTGGTCGTCACAAACAGGTGCTGGGGCGGCAGCGCTGACGGCGCGGCAGGGCTCGGGGCCTGGCCCCCAGCCGCCTGCTGCTGCTGTTTGCCACTGAAGGCTGGGGGTGGTGCCGGTGCCTGGTAGCTGTCACCCCGCTGGCGCTTCGCTGCTGTGCCTGCAGACATGCACGGGAAATGCACGGCGTGGCTGTGACACGGCAGCAGGAGATCCCACAGCAGCCATTCAAGTACACAACAGTAGTGCAGCCTAGCAGCAGCTGCCTGGGATTGCCGGCCTTGGAAGGCGCCACCACCCTGCACCACCAACAGCTCCAGTGCCTGCGACCTGAGGCAGCTGCGTGATGCGTGATGCCGTTCCCGCCCCTGCCCACTGCTTGGTGACTTCCTGCTCATGCCTCCGGCACTGTACTCCAGCTGCCTGCCTGCCTGCGTGCGTTGCCGCACACCTCAGCCGCTGTGAAGCAGCGAATGTGACATAGCTGAGCTGGATCTGGTAGCAGCAGGGGCCGCCTGCAGCACCACTCAGCACTTGCAAGCTCTAGCTGCTGCTGCTGCTGCTGCTGCTCACCTGCGCTGTCATCAGCGGCGCCCCTCACAGTGCCGTAGGCTCTGCTGCCGCCACCGCTGCTGCTGCTGTACTGCGCCAGGAAGTCTGCCGCCTCCTGGCGCATCCGGAAGCTCTTGTAGACAGGGTTGGTGAAGCCCTCCACCGCCGCCTTTGTCTGTTGCACGCAAGCGTGTGATGCGCACGTGCACGTGTGGCAGTGGGAAGGTTCATTGCAGCTGTTGGTGAACTGGCCGGAGGCATGGCATGGCAGGGGGCAACAGCACATGTGGCAGCACATGTGCTGCTGACAGCAGATACGGCAGGCAGCTTGAGCAGATATGCCGTTGTACTAAACATCACGAGCATTTGAACAGCTAAACTGATGACGTGAAATTGGTTTAAACGTACAGGTTGGAGGAAACCGCCTTGCAGGAATGACCAATCACCGCCCCATTGTAAGCGGCCAGCAGTTGCAGCTGCTGAAGACGGCGCCACCCACCTGGGGCCAATTGTCAAAGATGCCAATTTGCCGCCCACTTGCAACTGCATAAAACTTGCCACCAGCAGCAGCCGCAGCACTGCCCCCGTCAGCAGGCTGGGCATGCCCTGCTGCTGCTGCTGCACCGCCGCTGCTGCCAGTGAGATATGCCTGGGCTTCCTCTCTTGTCTTGAAGCTCTTGTACTGTGCGCCAGAATAGCCCGTGGTAGCTGCCTGGCACTCAGCCCACGATTCACAAAGTCCGGTGCGGTGGCCTTTGCGCACAGCATACCACTTCTTGGGTGCCATGCTGTAGTGTGCAAGGCTGGCCTCGCCGACAGCAGCTGTGAAATATGCAGCAGGCAGCACTGAGGAGCCGCGATCCAACCGTCACGCAAGGTCAAACCATCAAGGATGCAGGACTTTCAGGAACCACAGGACGCAGGCTGGATACAGCACACAGTAATCAACAGAAAAGGGTGATTACGGGGCACAGCCAGACCATCAACGGATACTTATCGTAGGCAAAACGTCCTGAACATGGTACCATCCTGAACATTAAATCTCCGCAGCAGTCACACGGACTGCTTCCACGAACCCTCGATATGACACAAATTCGGTACTCAGCAGCCTGTAGTTATGGCCATAACGCCGTGCGGCATGCATCTTGCCGTCATTTGTATGTACATCTGCTTGACGTGAGTATGGGACTGATGAGTCTGGGACTGACCTACTTCGCAAGTGCTACTCGTCGACGCCCGATCGCAGGAGGCTATCTACCACTGCACTACTCTGCCTGAAATGTTCGATTGGTACGTTTCATTGCAAACTGCGTTTGTTTCTTGGTGCACGTTCCGCATCATGCTTGTTGCTGACACGGGATTGCTGCTGCTACTTCACCGCACCGGAACAGTTCACAGCTTGATGTCTGCAGCTTACCAAGCTCAAGGCTGCTGTATGAAAGCAGTTGCACTGTCTAATTAGACTGCGGACTGCATAGTCACCCACTTCACTGCTGCCCATGCTTACTGCACGTCCATTGGTTATGTGCAGCGCTGTTGGCCCAGTCAGTCCCAATTTCAACACAGCCACATGGGCGGCAGCAGTTCTGGACGCCCCAATACTGTCTTCAAGCGACTTTCAGGCATGCAGAGCTCCAAATTTCAGCAGCCTGACAGCAAGGATTTCCGTCAGGCCGGCAGCAATGAATCTCAAAGGCACGGAAGCTGGCAGCAGCGGCAGCAGAAGAAGGAACAGCAGCAGCAGCAGCAGGAGCAGCAGGAGCAGCAGGATGTTACACAGCCGAACCAGACACCTGGTGCTGCTGTAGGGGCCGAACCTCCCACTGTCACTGCCTGGGAGCAGCTGATAAGCGAGCTGCAGGATGGGGGCCACCCTTTTGATCAGCAGCAGCAGCAGCAGCAGCAGGCTGAAGCTGCAGCAGCAACCACTGCAGGACCAGCAACAGAAGCAGCAGCAACAGCTGCCATGCAGGGCGTGCGGCTGAGTGCTGCGGTGGTGGCGGCAGCGCTGCGGCCGCTGCTGCTGTCTTGGCGGTCACCAAGCCTGCCTGCAGCACCGCCGGTTGTTGAGCCTTCAGTTGCTGCTGCTGCTGCTGCTGCTGCTGCTGGTGGTGGTGGTGCTGCTGCTGGCAGCAGCAGCGATGCAGCGTGTTTGACTGTGCGAGTTGCCCTGGCCAGGCAGTTGTGCAAGGCAGCAGGGCTGCACAGGGTGCAGGCAGAGCAGGTGAGGCGGCATCGCGGGTGCCGGGCTGCAGCCGGCAGCACCTCCACAAAACAACATGCAAGAGAATCTTTTATATGCATTGCCACAGGGCTGGTTGCCAGATTGTATGACAAACATGTTTGTGCAGGGGGGTTGCTGCAGGGAGGCAGCAGCTGTGCTGCTGTTTCGGCTACAAAGCATGTGTGTTGCAGGCATGTGCAGGTGCACTGCTGCAGGGTGTGGGCGGCTGATGCATTGGACACTCGTGTGACATGAGCAGTCTTGCTGCTGCTGCCGCTGCTGCTGCTTAGGCCATTGTCACTGCCCTGGCAGCCAATGCAGCCATCCTCCCGCGCCTGCTGATGCGCCAGCAGCGCCTCACATCTCATGCAGCAGCAGCAGCAGCGTCTGCGTCGGCGGCGCAAGGCAGCAGCAGCGGCAGCGAGCAGCAGCAGCTTGCAGCCGGCCGCTACAGGGCAGAGGCAGCGGCGCTGTCCAAGCAGCTGGCGCTGCAGCAGCAGCTGCCGTGCTATGAGGGCAGTGTGGAGGTGCTGCTGGTAGGAGCTGCCGGGCTAAACAGAGCCAAGCCTGCGGGGTGAGCAGTGGCAGCAGCGGCAGCACTGTCATGTGGATGCACGCGGGTGTTTGTGCTGGTGTTTGCTCTGCATGCGCTGAGTTGCAGCTGTGTGGATGTGCTGCTGTTGTGATTATCCAGGAGCCGCAGGGCTGGCTAGTGGTTGGGCCCGCTGTGTGCGGGGTGGCAGCATATCTGAATGTAATCAAGGTTTAGGGTTGTATGGAATCTCTGTGGCTTGGTTTGAACGGTATTTGCTGTTGTGGTGTGCCAGGTGCACAGCTGTGCCGCAGCTTGCTGGGCTCGCAGGGCGAGCTACTGCAGCAGTGTGTTGGCGTGCAAGCGCTGCTGTTGGTAGGCTTGCAGAGATGGCTCAGCATCAGCACCCGCGAGCATGGCAGAGCACCCAAGTATGCATCTGCACGCCACCATGAGTATGTTTGAGATGGGCGGCTCCCGCCGTGAGCTGTTATTATTGTTGTTGAGCTGCCTTGCTGCTGCGCTCCCGCTGCTGTTGCTGTGCAGGAGCCTGCTGGCGCTGCGCGGCCGCAAGCCGCCAAACCCCTACGCCCTGGCGTGGCTCTCACAGCCAAACAGGCACCTGCTGCTGCAGCAGCAGCAGCAGTGCGGTGCTGGTGCTGCGCCAGCGCAGCCTCGCTGCTGCCGGCTGCAGCTGGCAAGCAGTGCTGCTGCTGCGCGCACGGCTGCACCGCAGTGGGGGCAGCTGCTGGGCACTTTTGCAACGACGCAGCAGGAGCTGGACGTGCTGGTGATTCAGGCGAGTCCCACAGTCCCCGGACCTGACGTGTCATGATGCTGTCAGAGCTGTTGCTTTCGTCGATTCTGACATTTTTGATGCCAACACCCGTGTGTGCTCAGTTGTGGCTTGCAATTGTGCTGGGGTGCCAGATGTGTGTAGGGCTTCTGGGCCCTTAAATCTATTATTTTCTACACTTTTATACCAGGAAGCACAGGATACAATGGTAAACAGTAAAGACTGATGCAGAGGAGTGCTCCTCAGGAGCAGTTGGGCTGTGGCAGGGTGACATGCCTGTGCAGCGCCACAAACCGCCGTGCATATGCACGACTCAGCATGGCCAGTCACCCTCCATGGCAGCGTACTGCTGTACCCCTCAGTGCTGTGTGCCGCGACTGGTGTTACAATATATGTTATATAACACACTCGAATGCACATGCAGGTGCGTCACATTCCTGGCGAGCTGACTGCAGCTTGTGCCGGCAAAGCAGTGGCCAGCAGTGACCCCCAGGCCATGCTGCAGCAGCATGAGCTGCTTGGCGAAGTCGCTGTTCACCTGGGCTCGCTGGTCACACTCATGACACACCTGCAGCAGCAGCAGCAGCAGCAGCAACGGCGGCAAAAGGAGGAGGAGTTTGATCCCAGCAAGCTGGCACGCCCGTTGTGCCCGTACATTCAGGAGTGGGACGGCCACATGGAGCTCGTGCTGCAGCTGCCGCTGTTCAGAGGCACTGACAGCAGCAGCAGCAGCGGCAGCAGTGCTTCGGTCAGTAGAAGCAGCGTTGATAGCAGCAGCAGCGGGGGCAGTGCTTCGGGCAGGTTTCCAGTGTCTCCTCATGGCACAGCAGCAGCAGCAGCAGCAGCAGCAGCAGCAGCCTGGTCTCCTGGATCCCGGCTGCTCATGATTGATTCAGGTGCAGCTGTAGCTCTGGGCGGAACAGCTGCAGCTGACAGAGCAGTGCGGCAGCAGCAGCAGCAAACAGGGCACGGCGCAACATCTCTTGAGCCCATTGACTCAGGCGACACGAACTTTGATGACAGTGCATGTGCCAGACAACAAAACCAGAATGCAGCAGCAGCAGTAGTAGCAACGGCAGCTGCTGCAGCAGGTGGCTCATCCGGCAACGGCAGGCACAAGGCTGCGGCTGCAGCAGCGGCTGCAGCACCGGGGCTGGTCATTGTGGATGCAGCCGCAGGCAAGCTTCACAGCAGCAGCAGCAGCATGCAGCAGGCCGGCACTGTGAGGCTGCGGGTCAGGGTGGCTGTTGAGCAGCGGGTGGGCTTGCAGGAAGCTGAGCTGGCTGTGCAGCTGCTACAGGAAGCTCAGGCTGCTGCTGCTGCTGGTGACAACCTTGCCTGGACCTGCATCGTGAGGCCTCCTCTGCTGCTCCTGACAGTTGGGGCAGGCTTGATGGGCTGAGCAGGAGTGCTGCAGAAGTTTCAGTTGGCAGCAGCAGCGACGGCAGCATGTACACAACAGGCAGCAGCAGCAGCAGTCATGCCAGCCGGCCAGCACTGCGGCGCACCACGGCACTTGATGACAGCGCAAAGCATGCAGCAGAGGCTGTTGCCGGGCATGGTCAACACGCCTCACCAGCAGCAGCAGCAGCAGCAGCAGCAGCAGCAGCAGCAGCAGCAGCAGCAGCAGCAACAAGCTCCGCTCCTCCTCACACATGCAGGACAACCCCAACTCTACTGCTTCCACCAGAGGCACCTCCAACCTGACCAGCAGCACCAGCAGCACCGTCGAGAGCAGGTCCAGCCAGCAGGCCCTGACAGCTGTCGCCGACAGCCTGGCGCCTGAGACAGTGGCAGCGCTCGCGGCAGACGCTGCTGCTGATGCGGCCGCGCTGGACGCGGCAGGCAGCGCCGAGGGGTCCCTGCTGCTGCTGCTGCGGGGGCTGTGGCGGCGTGGCGGGCGGGGCAGCTGCCTCAGGCACCCCAGGTGCAGCAGGGTGAACCGTTAGTGAACTGTTACGGCGCCTCACGCCCACTGTCTGTGCAGCGCTGCATGCATGCTACACAGTGCGCAAGCTGCGCCGTGGCTGGCGTGTGGCGGGCGGGAGGGTTTGGTGTGCTGCTGCTTGCGGCTGTGCGTGTGAGGCTGTGCGTGGCTCTGCACGCAGAGCTGCGCCGCGCAGCGCCAGGAGTTGCTGGTGTCGTGTGGAGGCGGTCGCATGCGCCGCGGCGGCAGCTGGGTGTTGATCCCTGACCATGAGCCGAGTGGCTTGCTGGACCCGCAGGCCACACGTCACGCTCTTGCCTTGCTGTCTTTGCTTGTTGAAGATTTTCCAGCAGCAGAATGAATCCACACTGCTGATCTGCTGCACTGTCCCTGCCCGCAGGGGTTCGCTCCTGGGCTGGACGTGCTGCGGCTGCCGGGGCTGGTCGACCTGTCGGCGGCGCGCTACGGCGGCGTGCTGCCGCAGCAGGCGCTGGGGCTGCAGCTGGCGCTGGCGTACGCGCAGATGTACGGCATCAGGTGGGGCAGGTGTACGGCATCAGGTGGGAATGCCACATCTGTATGCGCAGATGTACGGCATCAGGTGGGACCACGCAGCAGCGCGGGGCTGCGCGTGTCGATGCGTGGTGTTCTGACGCATTCCACCGCGCATGCTGCAAGCGTTGACAGCACGAGAATGGTGTCTGGCTCACAGCGCCATGTGGCCATGGGTCTGCAAGTGACTGCGTGCACGCGGGGTGTGCAGGGTTGCACGTGGTGTGGAATGGTGTCGACTCGAGTCAGTGCACCATGTTGGATGAATGGTGTGTGACTCGCAGCGCGTATGTACTCCATTGGACTGCATGTGGCTATGTGCGTGGGGCGTGTGGAGGTTTGTTACAGGCAGCAAGGTATGCCACCACCAAAGTAGATTGGATGCCTAGCTGTCAACAGTCCGGACCAACAGGCAGTAACGAGACGCACTTTGGGGCGGGGGGATGTGCAAACATTTGGGTGGGGGGAGGAAGACGGGTGTGTCAGGTTCCAAGGGGGTCATCCATTGTGCCGGAGGTGGTTGGTTCTGCAGCGCCCTGGGCTGTGGCCAGCAAGCTGAGCTGGCACACAGATCTATGCAGGCTAGCAGGACGCCGGGCATCCGCACGCCACCGTTGAGTGGCTTGGTCCGCTGCTTGCCGCGACTGCGTGCAGGTGGCAGTCTGTGCGCCTGGCTCTGGCTCAGGTGCTGCTGGAGCACACGCCAGGCATGGCAGCAGCATGGGGCAGCCCTGGCTCTGGCGGCGCTGCTGGCTCTGGAATGGTGCAGCAGCTAACAGCCGTCAAGCACCTGCTGCAGCCCCTCATGGAGGCTGCCAGCAGCCGCCATGATGAGGCCGCCGCAGCAGCAGCAGCAGCAGGGGCCACCCGTAACAGCAGCAAAAGCAGTGATGCAGCTGCAAGACTGCAGCAGCAACAGCAGCAGCAGCAACAGCTCACTTGCCGAGAGTTGGGTGGTCGCCAGCTGGCATGTCTCGCTGAGTCAGCAACATTCGGCATGCTGACATCAGCGGAGCAGCAGTGGCTGAGCTGGGTGCTGGGGCAGTGCCTGGCTGTAGCTGGCTGCTTGATGCAGCGGCAGGGGCTGCCTTGCAGCCAACAGTTGCTGCTGCAGCTGCTGGAGGTGGTCGGTTGGGCACAGCAGCAGCAGCAGCAGCAGCAGCAGAAACAGCAGCAGCAGCAGCAGCAACAGAGTGAGCCTGTTGCGCCAGCAGAGCAAGTGCAGCAGAAAGAGCAGCAGCAGCGGCAGCAGCAGGCTGTGCAGGAGCCGCTTGTGCTGTTCAGGCAGCAGTTGGCACTGGCATCTGAGCAGCAGCTGCAGCAGCTGCTGCACCCCTGGTTGGACCCTGCCACTGCCGGCCTGCACAACGCGGGAGCTTGCAGCCAACCGCCAGCAGCAGAAGCTGGACAGGCAGGCAACAGCAGCAGCACCAGCAGCACCAGCAGGGGAGGTGCACCCGGCGCCCGCAATGGTGGCATGACAAAGGAGGACATGCAGGCGCTCACAGACGCCTGTCACAGGCTGGCAGCAGCGATGCATGCGGCCTTCACGCAAACTGCAGCAGACGTCTCGAGGTTCACCGGGGCACCTCTGCTGGAGCAGCTGTCTGCCGGGTCTGTAGGCCTGGCATCCAGCGGCAGCGGTGCCGCGCCCAGGTTTCAACGCAGAGCCGCGACGCATGCCGTGGCACCAGGCCAAGCACCAGCGGCGGCGATGTCGGCTGTCCCCGCGGGACGGGACGGCTCTGGCTCGTCTTCAGTGCCACCATGTGTAACTGAAGCCAACAACAGCAGCAGCAGCAGCAGCAGCAGGGCTGGCAGCTGCGGCACCGTGCCCTGGGAGGCTGCTTACTGGCCGCTCGCCCTCGCAGCAGCTGCCTCCAGGTACAGCCTTGTCAGGGCAGCGCTCGCAGACGTCTTCGCAGCATGTCCTGGCCGCAGCACTGCCACGCTGACAGCCGTGACGGGTTTGTTGCGGCAGCCGCTGGCGCTGCTGGAGCAGCAGCTGCAGAGTTTGGGGTTGGCAATTTGGGAGCTGCCGGGTGATGCAAGGCAGCTGGAAGAACAGCAGCTGCATCTGGCAGCTGTGCTCAGTGAAGATGAGGCTCAGCAGCAGCAGCAGCAGCAGCAGCAGCAGCAGCAGCTTGGTACAGGTGACAGCGTTGCCACCATCTGGAAAAGTGTCCTCAGCGTGGGGTGCAGCAGCTTCAGCAGCAGCAGCAGCAGCAACAGTCTGGGCACTACTAGCAGCTACCTGCCACCCAACAACAGCAGCAGCAGCAGCGCCAACATTGGCAGCAGCAGCAGCAGCAGCAGCAGCAGCACTCCAGGTGCCGACATTCACAGTGGCGATAGCAGTCTCTACACTTGTGTGCCAGGTCTGTGTGGAGGCGTGGGTGTAGCGTCCATACTGAGTGGTGAATGGTGCATGCCCAGCTACTGCAGGCAGCAGCGGCAGCGGCTGCAGCTGCACCAGCCATTCCTAGCGTCATCCACCTTGGCCCACAGTGGTCAACGTTCTCAGCCCCTCCCTGTTTTGCAGCAGCAGCAGCAGCACTCGCTGCATCAGCGGCAGCCACCTTCCCAAGAGGCCTTATGCTCGAGCCGCAGCAGGGGCAGCGCACTCCTCTCACAGCTGCAGCACATGCCGCACCCACAGCCCCGCCTGCGCGCAGCAGCAGCAGCAGCAGACCTGCAGGTCGAGCTCTTCCCCTGGGGCGACATGCTGCTGCTGCAGCAGCAGCTGTGGGTGGGGTGCTGCGCTGCTGAGGTGGCGAGGGTGCTGCAGCAGCAGCTGGCAGCAGAGACGTGGGCACCTTACAGTGCTGAACTGCCAGTGGGTGGCTCTGTGGTGGAGCTGTACCGCATGCTGCAGGCTGCGCTGGGTGCGTGGACTGAGGTGCTGCTGCAAGCTGCTCCATTGCATGTGCGGGGTGGTGGTGGCCATGGGACGGCTGGGGTGGGTGCAGCAGCACAACACGAGGCTGCACTGCAGCAGCAGCAGCAGCAGCATGATTTGAGCCTGCAACGGCAGCGAGAGAAGCACCGCTTTCAGTGGCGGCGGCAGCACTGGCACAGCGATGGGGATGGCCCGCAGCAGCAGCAGCAACAGCAGCGCCAGCAGCAGCGCGTGCAAGTACCTGCGCACAGTGCTGCAGTCTGCAGGCTGATGCTTGGTGCTCTGGGCCGGCTGCAGCAGCAGTACCTGTCGCAGTTGTTGGACACTTGGACTGCAAGCTGCAAACGCAGTGCTGCAGCTGCTGCTGCTGCTGGCAGCGGTGCTGCTGTGTCTGGTGGCATGGTGCTGACTCAGCACCTGGCGGTCATGCTGAACAGTCCTGCTGCTCATGCGGCAGGAGGCCGAGCAGCTTGAGGCAGCGCTGCACAAGGTGAGGCTCCCCCGTGCCACTGCTTGCAGGATAGGTCTTGCAGGAACGCTGCTTGCAGGAAACTGTCTTGAGCAGGCTGCCGATGGCACAACACGCACATGTGCTGCCAGACGTGCACTTGAAGAGCGCAGCCTGCGGCGAGGCAGCATTAATTGCAAAAGTAGTTCTCACAAAAGGTGATGCTATGTCACGACAACTGTCACTGAACTCAGCTCAGCTGCTGCTTCATAATGAGACATCACGGATTGCAACCAGTGCACGGACAGGCAGATGATTGCCAGGCACAACCCCGTCATCAATACGTGTCTGCCTTGTGCGTGGTTGAAATTGCTGTCGCAGCTCCTCCTGTGCAACTCAGACGGCTCCAGTGGCCTGCACCGCCACAGTGTAACAGCAGCAGCTGAGCCGCAGGCTGCTGGCGGCAACGCTGACTCACCATTTCGGCCAGCAAGGCTGCCCAGGTGGCACAGCATTGCAGTACAGAGTGCTGCAGCACCACAGCAGCAGCAGCAGCAGCCGCAAGCTTCCCCCGCTGCTGCCAGTGCTGCTGGTGCTGCCGGTAGTACTAGCAGTGCAGGCAGTTCAGCAGGCAGTGACAAGCGCACGTTGTATGCGACGGCTGTAAAGGTCCCTCCACAGTATGTTCCACTACTGGATCAAACAGCTGATGCAGCATGCGCCACTGCTGCTGCTGCTGCTGCTGCTGCTGCTGGTGCTGGCCCCTGTGACCAGCAGTTGGGACCTGAGATGAGCTTTTTAATGAGAGGCCAGCAGCAGCAGCAGCAGCAGCAGCAGCAGCAGGATGCTGACACACCGTTTCACGACAGCTGGCTCAGCAACGTTGCGGAGCAACAGCACGACAACAATGATGATGCCGTGGCCAGCAGCACGTTCTACTCGATGGCTAGCACCTCCTTCGCATCTTTCACAGAAGCAGCAACCAGCCCACCATCAGCAGCAGCAGCAACTGCTGCAGGCGGCAGTGAGCGGGCAGCAGCCTCAGCAGCAGCAGCAGCAGGTGCTGCACCATATTCCAGCTTTGCTGGTCTACTGTCAGGACCCCTGGATGCTGCTGCCGCCTATTTGCTCAGCAGCTACAGGCGCAGCTTTGCAGCCAACCTGACAGCAGCAGTTCTAGCGCAGTTTGACCATGCCAACGCTGCTGCTGCTGCTGCTGCTCCTGCTGCTGCTCCCGGCACACGTACGTTTGGCGCAAGGGTTGTGCCAAATCCTGCAGGACCTGGTGATCCGCAGGCGCTTCAGCAGCAGCAGCAGCAGCGATACCAGCAAGGCTTGCTGTCGTGTTAGATGCATTTGAGGCTCATCAAGGGTCATCAGCAGCTGCCTCAGCCAGTGCAGCTCCTGCTGCAGCCACACCAGCAGCTTCATCGACTGCAGCAGCGAGCAGCACAGTGCAGGCAGTCGGCAAGGCCGTCAAGGCAGCTGCAGCGCAACCAGACTACAGCAGCTGCCTGCAGCGCATCGCCGCGGCATGCTCACAGGAGTTGCAGAACACCAGGCAACTGCTGCTGAAAAAGCAGCAGCAGCAGCAGCAGCAGCAGCAGCAGTTGCCAGGTGTGGGGACCAGTGCCGGTAGGGTGGCAGCAGCACCAGCAGCAGTAGCTCAGGCTGCTGGCGGTGATGCACTGCCTGTGCTTGCGCGCTTGCTGTCTGCTGCAGCCTGGTGGGGCGCCCTGCAAGCACTGCAGCAGCTGGTGAGCCACGCCTCGTCTTGGCTGGGTCTTGGCACCGTGGCCTTGTCTGGACCAGGCTGTGTGGCATGTTTTACGTAACAGTTGTTGCATGGGGTGGGAGGCGCTGGAGGCCCTGCAGCTGCTGCTGAGCCATGTTGCGCCGCGCCTGTGGGTTTGTGGTGCCGCCCCAAATGGCTCAATCGCCTTTTTTGCTGCCCCAGCATGTCATCGCTGGCTTACACTGTGCACCCAGATTGACGCCCTTCACGGTACATTCAAAGTGATGCAACCTTCAATGAAGTTTGTGACATTGCAGTTCTGCTGAGTGCTGTTGCTGCGCTGCCTGTTGGGTACGTGGCTGCCTGCCAGCAGGTCACCAACCAGTGCAGCAGCGGCCGGGCCTTGGCACTGCAGGAGGTGCAGCTGCTGCCAGCGCTGCACCGTCAGCTGCAGCTGGTGTGGTCGAGCTGCAGAGGCCTTGCACTCACGCCGCAGCAGCTGCAGCAGCCGGGCAAGTTTGTGCAGCTGCACACAGCAGCATGCACAGCGGGCCGTGTCAGCAGCAGCGGCAGTGGTGCGCTGAGCAGCTGGTGCGTGTCGCAGCTGCTGGCTCTGGCTGCGGCTCCCACGGAGCATCTGCTACAGATGGTCGATCACAAGATCGCTGGCAGCAGCAGCGGCAGCAGCGGCAGTGCAGATGTCGATGCACTAGATGTGACGGCGCTGGACTTGCTGCAGCTGCTTCGGCAGCGGCAGCGCGATGCAGCAGCAGCAAACTGGCTGGCATCCCTGCCAGCAGCAGCAGCAGCACGCAGTGCTCCAGGAGATGATTCTGCAGCAGCTGCCTGAGCCCACGCAGCAGGAGCAGCAGCAGCAGCAGTTGTTGGGAAGCTTCAGCTGCTGCCTGGCAGGTGACCCAGGTGCAGCAGGCATGCTTTACCTTACAGGCAGCTGCCTGGCCTTTACAAATATCTTCAGCAGCAGCAGCAGCAGCAGCAGCAGCAGCAGCGGCAATGCTCCTGCAGGGCTTGACACCACCAAGGTTATGCCTCTGCACTCGCTGCTGCGGGTGGCTCTGGTGGCGCCAGCAGCGACATCAGCAGCGGCAGCTGTACAGCAGCAGCAGCAGCACAGCGCAGCAACAGCGGGTGCTGCTGGTGGTGCTGTCAGCAGGCGGAGCACTGCATGCACCGTCAGCAGCAGGGAGAGCTTCCGCAGCCTGTCAGCAGCCTCATACGATGACGCACATGACGCAAGTGCGGCAGGCGCTGCTGCTGACGCATCAAGTGGCGGTTGGCTGCAGCTGCTGAGCAACAGCGTCAAGCGGCTGCGCAGCGATGCACCAGCTGCTGCTGCTGCTGCTGCGCCAGCACCCGCAACGCACGACTTTGCACTGCAGCTGGTGGTGCTTGCGCAGCCAGGCGTGCAGGAGCTCCTGCAGTTCGAGGACTTTGCGGCTGGGGAGCTGCAGCGGCTGCTGTCGCTGCTGCGGCGGGCTCAGCTTGGCGCAGCAGCAGCGTGGCAACCGGAAGGCCTCCTTGCTGCTGATGCTGTGCTGAGCGGGGCGGCTGCCGCAGCTGCTGTAACAGGCGCATTGCCGGCTGCCACGCAGCAGCAGCAGCAGCGGCGGCGGCTTGCTGGTGAGGCTGCAGCCGGTGGGGCTGAGCCGGCGGCGCTGCGCTGCGTGCGCTGCTGCCTGCATGGCGCCCTGGCCAACACCCCAGGCAAGCTGCTGCTGCTCAAGGGGCGGCTGGAGTTTGTGGCTGCCGCCGGTGAGGTCAGCCCGTCAAGCTCTGCGCCATCACCACCACAGCAGCAGATACGGGCAGCTGGTGATGGCAGCAGCAGCAGCACAGGCAGTGTGTTGGCTGCGTTGCCACTAGCAGCTGTCGAGGCAGCCACAGTGAGGCAGGGTTGGCTGGGCAGCTGGCTGGTGGTAGCTGGCGGTGGCCGGCAGCTGCTGCTTGGTGGGCTGCAGGCAGAGGCAGCTGAGGGGATGCGGGCAGACGTGCTACAGCGCGCTGCGGAGCTGCGCAGCAGGCAGTGACTGCACGCGAATGGCTGACGGTCAAATGAACGGCGCTTGCTTGAGTCTGGATGGGGGTTAGGGGTGCTGTGAGTGCGCTGAGAAGTGTTTGTGTTTGCTGCTGGCCAAAATCACACTGCACAATTGGAGAGGGAAAACAGGAAGGCGTTTCTGAATGGACTGGTTGCGTGAGAGCACTGCTGTGTACGATGATGCATATGGAGTGATAGCCGCCCGCCCCCAGCAGCGGCTGCGATTTGGAGCGATGCAGGTTAAACCGTTGGGAAGGATGCAGGCGGCACTGATCATCAAAACAGACATGCAGTGGATTTGCAGCCAGCTGCGGGCAAGCGTTGATAACATCCAAACTGTGATGTGTGGGCGCGGGTGCAGTCGTGCTGGGGGCTGGATGCTACTACTTGCAACTTGACAAATGCCAATGTTGTGCACGGATTCGCTTATTGCTTTATTGGACTGTCATGAGTGTTGTGGGTGAGCTGCACTGCTAGGAGACTCCAAGGGATGTGTGACACTCAAATATGTGTGTTGGTTGTGTTGACCCCTGTACACCCCAGGGATATTGCATATAAGTAAGGCCTCCACACCTGTAGAGCATGTGGCTCACCTGAGTTCAGGGCTGTGGCTGCATTGCTGAGTTGTGCTGTACAAGGTCTGCCTTCCAGCTGTCTTGAACATGGATGTTGTGCGTGTGGGTATCAACATGGTTGAAGTTTGTTTTCAGCTTGGAGATTGCCAACGACTTCCACTCACATACGCAGTGCTGCTTCAGCGGTACTTAAGCAAGTAGACTCAAGATCCTGCAGGCAACTGTGTTGGCCTACTTCAAGTCAAGTTGACGTGTCAAGCTGTGATGTTTGGTCAAAATGATGCAGGCCAAAGCAAGCTGGCTGCAAGCATTGCTGTCGCTGCAGCACAGATGTGCTGTTGTGCAGCTACGAGTTGCTAGCGTTTGCTCCTCTTTGCCATACCTGCTAGGTTGTGTCTGTTGTATACGCTGCAGCTTGGCAGCTGTAGCTGCCCAACTGCCTTGCACCAAGCACATTTCTCGCTGCGGCAACCAGACCGCCGAGACGAAGTGTTTGTGCGGTGTCTAGTGCTGGGCTGAAGGACCTCGTTATGGTGCTTTGTGTTTTGGGGCCAACACACCTCAACATTTGGCTTTGTGCCTTCATGGCAGAGTCAGCAAGCGGCGTGCATGGTTTTTGTGCTCAAGTCAGGTGCTGGTTGTGCCATGTCTACCAGCTGTTAGTGGTCGTATATCAGGGATTCCAGGCAAGGTGTTGCTTCCAGCATTCACCTGCACTTCATTGCTGCACTATGTTGCTGCTTTGCCACGTTGCTTGGTTGCACTGCTGCCATTCATCATGTGCCTACCACTTGAGCATGCTGTTGCGCACCACTGCTGGTGCTTGTGTGACAGTTACAGCATCATGCCATACTGCTCACAACTTGTCACAAGCTTCAGCCTGGAGCAAGTATCTTCAATGGCAGATCCGGGCTTTTGCTGCAATCTGCATGTGAGTACCTGCTACTAATGCTTGGAGACCCCTTGCAAGCGTTCAAGCATCGTGGCTGGCTGGCTGGCTCAGGAGCAAGACAGTGACCACCTGCACGGCACACCTGCGGCGCAGCCTCGGAGTTTGCTGCGCCTGCCTTAGTCGTGCATGTCTTGAACGCATGCTATTATAACAATCTTATAGGAGCATGCATGCAGCGATGCACGCTTACATTACATGCGGTTTCTGTTGTAGCAGAAACGGGCAGCACGTTCTGCCAGCACAGAACAAACTGCGCTCCATAAAGCTTGTTTTATGGTAAAACGAATAGTAGCTTTCTGACATTCCGTGCGGATGCCGTGCTTCTGGTCGGTGCATGGGTTTCGCAGCATTCCGCACAGCAAGCCGACCAAGTGCAAAGAGCTGTTCATGGGGTTCCGTACAAAAATTCAATCTGTTTTCCGTCGCTGCTACGGGCAGCGACCCGTGGGCCAGCAGCGGCGACATGCAGGGCTGCTGCTATCCGAAGTGCCAACCACGCATAACGTGCTGAGCACTCATCACCAGTGCATGTGAAAAGTGCGCATCGTATTATACATGGGTCTGCTGGATGTGTCGCTTAAGCGACGGCAGAGTCTGCAGTCTCCCAGCCGCAGCTAAGCTCGAATTGTGCCATCGGCGTACAACATGGCTGTCGAAACTGCTCCACCATTACTACAGATGTTCAAATGACAGCACATCAGGGTGACCTGACAATACTGGTTAAATCCTGAGCGCAGCAGTTACATGCTAAGCAGTTTGGCGGCCCGTGAGCAACCTGTCAGGCAGGCCAGCTGGCAATGGTAGCAGCCAAACTCAACAGCATCAGCAGATGCAACAAGCATCTCAGTATATCCCCAGGCTGTGATGCATCGGCATGGTGCAGGGCGCACCCACAGTGTTCCGACATGGCAAAACTCTGCCTGCCTTACCTGCCGCTGGCACAACAAAGGCTGCAGGAAAGCAGTAACAGAAAGATGCACAGGCTGCATAGACACAACAAACACAAACCACAAAGCAGAAACAATACATGTCAATCAGACCCTCTGACGGTGAGCAGTAGACGAAGGAACCATGCATGTGTATGTATGGCAGGCAACACACAGCTCTTGCCTGGAGTGTTGGCACTACTTTGCAATGACTGCCACATGACTTGTAGCTTGCAGCCATGCATCTGGGGCCCACCCAGCTCAACCATACAGTGCTGACACATAAGCGGCTGCCTGGCTATATGCAGTCAATCGCAGCACAACTTCACACTACCACACACACTACACACCCTCAGTGTGCATTGCAGCACAGCGATGACACAACTCGCAAGCGATTCAGCCATGCCGACATGAACCCAACGTACCCAGACATGCAAGGCACACACAACCGTTGTATACACATATCCTCAGTTTCACACTTGCCCAGTTATGTACTCCAACAAACTATTGCCAAGACATAACACTGTTTGTTGCTTCTTTGTAATAGTCGCTAGCTGTGATGCAGCAGCAGGACAAGGCGGCCCACGCAGTAACCTCATCAGTGACACCCAGCAGCGGTTGCTGTAGTATGGTATGCACTCCTTCTGCACCAGCGGAACACCTCTGCCTAGCATCAACAGCCTGTGCTTGCAGGATACCAAAGGACAGCCTCCTGCTGCTGCACACACCTATCCAGGCACGCTGCGTTGACACAGCTCACCAACAACAACACCAAAGTAGCGGCAGCGCTGCCACCACCTTCACTTTGTAATCTTGAACAGCGCTGGCATGTGGCGTGTCACCTCAGATGCAACGGCCGATGCCAAACCCACTGATGCACCTGCTGCGTAGTAAGCCTGCAACCATGCATTGAGGTGCAGCAGCACACACACAAAACAAAAGTCAGTTGCCGTCGTGAGGCCTGTTTGGATGATGGGGGCATTGGACGCGCAGCTACGATTCTGATCCGGCGTGTGGTGTGATTGCTCACAGTTGCCACCACAGGCAAGCACCCACCACAGGCAAGCAATGTATACTTCTGTGTGTTTTGCCGACTGTACATGCTGGCGGCAAAGAGCACGCATCGTTCAGCTGAACTGCTTGCCAAGGTGTGCACCCACCAAGAATGTGTAGGCCTGCACAGCCACATCAAAGCAGCGGCCCAAGTTGCTGACCACATCAACTGGCAGGAATTGCTTCTGCATGACAGCAGCTGCTGCTGCTGGCGATGCGTCTGCAGGCTCCTTGATCCTGTTGCTGCTGAAGGTATCCACCGGCGTTGGTGTGGCAGTGGCCCGCACTGGTGGTGGTGGGGAGCAGGGCGCCACAGCAGCAGCAGCTGCTGGCATATCCTGTGCATCAGCTGTTGACGCTGCCTGCTCCCCGCCGTACGTCAGACTTTTGCCAGCTGCATCTACTGCGCTGCTGACTGAGCTTATTGCTGTGTTGAGGTTGCATTCTGCATGCTGCTCCACTGCAACTGCCTGCTGCCTCGTGACTGAGTTGGCTACTGCATGTGCCACGCGCGAGGCCGGCTTACTAGCTGCCGCGCCTGGTTGTTGTTTGTTTTTTTCTTCCCTTTGGCCATGGACCCGGAGCGTTCAAACAATCTTAGCAAGGGATGCTTTGCTGCGTCTGCCAGCGCCTTGATGTCTTCTTTGCAAATAGCTATTACGCCAAATATTACTTGTAAATATCGTACCTTTCTCGGCCTGTGTGGCGTAAAGGACGCGTGGGCACCAGACGGGTTCGAATTGCAGTTGGTTATGACGTTACGAGGTAGTTGGGGCCCTTATTCAAGTTCGTAGACGGACGCTTGACACCAGGGGTGGTAAGTATAGTATATTATACTATACTTACCAGCCCTGCTTGACACAGATCAATACTCATCATGCCTACCTTTCAGCTCCAACAATAGGTCGGCCCCTGATTCAGCCAGCCAGCTACAGGGCTGTACTTGTACACTTGTGCACAGCCGCTGTAGTACCTGTGACGGCTTCAGCGTAGCCACAGACAGCCCAGTGGTGGCGTGGCGAAGTATGGCATGGTGATTCACCTCCGTACAATCAGCTGTGTCACTTTTGCAACGCCAGACCCTGCAGTCCTAATGCTTTGGACTTGGCAAGTTGCCGATTGGATTATATATGCAGCAGCACTCTGACGTAGCCGGAAAGCAGAGTCACCCGGCCCCCGTCATGCAAGGCTGCGAAAACCACACGCCTTGGCACCCCTGAACACGTGCCTCAGGTTCATGAATTGCATGTTACATGGTTCCAGATTTCAAATCCACCAGCAACTGCTCAAACAATATGCTGAGCCATGCCACAGCGGTGCTTTGTGCTTAGAAATTCACGGCACTGCATGCAAAGCGGAGTGTCCACAGCCACCCCCCACGCGCATGCACGCTCTGCTGCACACAGTATCCTCTCACAGTGCCCATGGGTTGTGTGGTGTACAATAGCTGCGGCAACGTTCCCAGCATGATGACAAAATGGTCAATTCTGCCTGGCACACACACAAGCATGCAGCAATGCCATGTCAGCAAGTTCGGCCAGGCATGAACCTGCGGTTGCCCGCTGCACTCATGATGATGCTGTTGTGCACAACACCAGCCTGGGCAAAGGCTCCCTACCAGACACACCTCGTGGGTTGAATTCAGCAGGCAGCATGCCTTCACCGCACACCACGCAGCGCCAGCTGCTGGCTGGCACAAGAGCCGTGCACACAATGGTTATGCAGCAATCCATGCAAAACAGCCGTGTGCGCCATAACAGACGCAGCGCCGGCTTGCTGTGCGCAATGCAACATTGGCAAGCCACCCATCCTCAACGTGCTGTCTGCCAGAGGCTTTCAGGAGCCAAAATCGAACTCAAAGCGCCACACTCGACCCCTCACACACTCAACCGAGACCCCGTGCTTGTTGACAAAGCCTCTCGTCACTAGTGGCAGCTGTCTGCAAGGAAAGACTTGAGACGACAGCGGCACTAAACCTACAATCAGACGTTTCATTTGCAGGCACACATGCAGAAACGCATGCCGCTGCACCACTCGAAGCATACAATACGCTCACCCGGCAAGCATGTGTCGCCCCCAGTGCTTGCTGTAAACCTGCTGAACCCAGAACATGACAATGACGATGCGCCTGGGGCGTAGATAGCACTCAACCATGCACCAACGTCAGCGCTTGATGCCGTGCCTGTTGTGCGAGCTGTCTCAGGCACGCCAAAGCAATCAAAAGCGAACACCAAAGCACCGAAACAAAACTTAGTTTTCCTTGCCGCAACCTGCGTCCACCCTGTGTGGCTATGCCTCCTCAGACAGCCAACAGCCGATTTCAAGCCCAATTCTCTCCACACACACAAACACGCAGACCTCTTGCGGCATGACGCTGCTCGGCGAACCCGCTCAATGGCCTGGTCACCTGCACACCACCCTCCGCACCAAGCAGACACCCTGCAAAAGGAGCCTACTCAAAAAGGTGTGTGCCTGCAGCACCAGCACACACAACTGTACTGCTTGCAACCTCCTGCACGTCTCTGGCACCAAGTCAATCAAGCAACACACACCACCGACACATACACAAATATTGGACGTCAGCTGCACACACCATTCACAAAAACACACACGCAATCACACTCCAATCCCTGCACACAGAGCAGCAGGCACCCGCAAGACGCGGCTCCCCTGGCTTGTGTGACAACCAATGTGGGGACCTTGCAAGGCGCCGGACCGAAACACAAACAATCCATGGAGGTGCAAGCACCCAGCCGCAACAGCCACTCTGGCTGCCAGAGGACGCCACACACACACTGCCCACATCACCGTGGGTACATTGCTGTGGTGACGCGCGCGGGGAAGCAGCGTGTCAGGCAGCACACGACAGCAGCTTTGGGGCGCGTGATGGCATGGCGGCCATGCCCCCGCTCACATTATGCGGCCAACTGTGCTCACACGGCGCCTACCAGCTGCGCCTCCTTCTTCTCCAGCTTCACCACCTGCAGCAGCAGCAGCAGCAGCAGCAGCAGCAGCAGCACTTCGACACAGCACACCATGCACACAACACGGCTGGAGGCAGGTTCCTGTCTCATGCATGCAGACACATGGGATGCCAGCAACACACAGTCAGCAGGCAGCTGCCGTGCACACTGAAGCAGCTGCGCATTTCGCATGATCAAGCACACAGCTTCCTAGCTGCATCGTGCAGAGGCACGCCACGCTTGTGCACCCACATTTGTTGACAGCGGCAGCAGCAGCAGCAGCAGCAGCAGGCCAACAACACCCTTCAAACCTTGCACGCATCCGACCAGCACAGGCAGCCGAGGAGCCGCGCATGTTCAGCACATGCCGCCAGCCGCACCCCTGCCCGCGACCCACCTTCATGTAGTTGGACAGCAGCAGCACGCCAAACACGCCAGCGCCAGCGAAGCTCAGGCTGGCGCCGGTGGCCATCGCCGACACGCTCAGCACCGTGCCCACGTTGACCAGCGTGCTGGCCACAAGCGCGCAGCTCACCACCCGCTGCCACACCTGCACCCGACCCAGCGCCCGCTCGGCCTCCAGTGCACGCACGCGCAGCTTAAGGTCCCCAGACTCCAGCCGCTGCATGGTGCCTGCACGATCCAGGGAAGCGGGGGGCGGGTGTGGGTTGCAAAGCAAGGCATGGCAAGGTGTGTGCGCATAGCATGCATGTGCAGCCGTGCCGCGTCAATGGATGCTTGCCTCCCCTGCATTGTGCCGCAAGCCCGCCACAGGCGCCAAGTCGTGCTCGACGGTGACCATGTGCGGCCGAGGTGTGGACACTGTCCCCGAAGAACGACTGCTGATGTGTTATGTAAGGTGAGCAAACATCATGACAATAATGCAACAGCAGCGGGCGCACGGGGTGAGCACCCGCCACACGAAGCCGGGCCAGAGGGCCGCCCCCTGACCCAGCTCAAGCAGCTGCACGCTGTCAAAGCTGAGCACACCTGAAATGTCCTCGATCTGGTTTGGTCCCCGGAACAAGTTCTTGACGGCCCTGTTCTGGTTGGCCCAGCGCTTGCCAAAGTCCTTCTGCAGCGCGGCAAACTGCGGCTGGCCCTCCAGCAGCAGGTTGCGCGCATAGGGAGCGGCAATCTCGCTGATGTCAAACCTGCACGCGCAAAAAGAAGATGACGCGGAGCTTGACAGCAGTCCACGGTGCCAATGGGTCGTGGTGATGCGCACTGATGGCTGCCAGATCACCCCTGGTCATAGTTCTGCACGGTTCGTGCACGGTCAATGTTCTGAGCCAGCAGAGCTGCGCAACACAACAACAAACCACTAGCCAGAACAAACCCTCAGCGATCGCCCAGCATCTGGCCCAAGCTACCCAGAAACATAGCCCCGACTGGGTTTCGGCCTTGAAACAAGCCGAGAGCACCCACCGTGGGTCCAGCGACTTGCCAATGCCGTCCAGCACTGTGAAGCTGCGCACCACAAAAGTGAATGTGGCAGGAAAGCGGAAGGGCTGATCGTTGGCAGCCAGCAGCAAGTCCTCGCCGATGGTGCTCAGGATGGCCTTGCGGCGCTCCTTGGCCTCGTCCTGCAAAAAAAACGCAGGGCAGCAAACAAGGTCAGCAGGATGCAAACAGGCCACCTTCAAAGCTACCCTATGTTGTTCTTTCTGTTCTGCATTGTGCTGAACAGGAAGCCGGCCTTCCTGCTCAACATGTCCTGCAAGCAGCTTGAGACTTGCTGAACAGGCTTTGCCGTGCGGTGTTTGCTGTGGTTCAAACATAGAAATGGCTGCTGGACATCAAGCACACAGAGGAGGCTTCACCTTTGACCGCTGTGGCTTGAAGTCCTTGTTGTATTCCTGGCCCTTGGTGACACGCTCGTTCTTCTGCTGCTCCAGGCGCTCCTAGGAAACGTCACGCGGCACACATAAACAAACAAGCACAGGGTGAGGTAGGTGAGGTAGGTGGCGTCTTCCAACACAAGCTTATTACAAGATCAGCAACGCAGGAGGGCCATGTCGGCAAGGACACGTCATGAAGCACGTGCTGAGCTGAACTGCAGCACTGCGTGCCATGCCAGCCTCTGCACCTTGCCTGGAACCCAACTGCTGCACAGCTGCTTAGCAAAACTGCATACACGTGCAGCACCTGCGGATGCACTTGCTGCAAGAGGCCGCCTGCCTAGCTGGTGCAATGAAACGTGCAGAGCGCCCCTCCCGGCGCACCACCTTGCGCACCTGGAACGAGTTGAGGAAGAACTGTGCGGTGCGGCGCACGGCCAGCCTGTCGCCTGTCGGCACCAGCACGCCCATGGTGATCAGCGCGTCAAGGCACCTGCAGCGCACAGCAGCAGCAGGGGACAGCCACACATCAGCTGCCGATTCGGCTGGCTGCTTGCACGCTGACAGTGCCACACTTGCAGGTGGCAGGACAACGGAAGTGCAAAACCGCAAACCATGCAACAACTTGGATAGAATGTAGCTTTGCCAGCTGATGTGGATGCAGCCTAGCCTAGCCAAGCTGCTTTGGATGTAGCCGTGCCGGGTCCTGACCCGCACATGCCCAGCTCATGCCTTGAACCCGCAGCCACCAGGTCCAACACGCTGCTGCTCATACAAGCCCAGCTGCAGCGCAGGACGTGCACCTGCAAGCTCCTGCATGCTGCTGCTGCCCCTGCTGCTGCTGCTGCTGCTGAAACATGCACATGCGGACGCCGGTGCTGCACCTGCGCACTCCGCACCTGTCGGCGTCGCGCTCGTACACACCATAGAACAGCTCCATGAGCCCGCCCCGCACGCCGCCAGGGATGGCGCCCATCATGCCAAAGTCGTAGTAGATGAGCCGGCCGCCGCCCTCCGCGTCGACAGCGACATTGCCGGGGTGCGGGTCTGCGCGGGCAGCAGCGCGACAGGGAGCAGCACGACACGACCGAGGCTCGGTGTTGAGTGAGCAGTCCAGGGGATTGTGATGATGATGGCACGACAAGCAGCACATGCAGCCGTAGACTGAGACCTGCTGCTGCAGGCACCTCCCAAACGGAACACGCAAACAGGCACGGAGCCGCACTGCCCCGCCGCGACTGCGTGCGGCCGCGCACCTGCGTGAAGAAGCCGTGGTTGAGGATCTGCTGCAGGTAGCTCTCCACCGCCAGGCGCGCCAGCCGCTGCCTGTCCAGCCCCTGCGCGTCCAGCGCCGGCCCGTCGTTGATCTTGGTGCCCGGGCAGTACTCCAGCACCAGCACCTCGGGCGTGCTGTAGTCCCAGTACACGCGCGGCACCTGCGCGCCGTGATTGAAGAGCGATTAAGATGGATTCGTGTATATTAGTGGTGAAATGTGACCGTGAAGCAACAAACACACGAAGTGCAGCCTAACTGGAGGTGTCTGGGGGCGCACGGGGCGCAGCAGCGCCTGTGGCGCGCCGCCCCACCTGCACCGCCATGCAGGCAGGGGCCGCCGTGACCATGCCTGCCATCCTCTGCTTGCACCCTTCGCCACAGACGTACCTCGAGTCTGCAGGAGACACACGAACAAACGTACTGCCAACACAGCTGCCAATGAGGAACATGAGGCGACACACACCTTGACCCAGTCCAGGTTTGCGAAGTTTTCCCTGAACTTGTCGGCGTTGCGGCCCTCCAGCGTGTAGTCGATCTCCTGATACAGGATGCGGCTGAGGCAGCAACAAACCACAGTGCAGTAGCAGCAGCAGCAGCAGCAGCAGCAGCAGCAGCAGCAGCAGCAGCAGCAGCAGTCGACAGGCATGCCAAGCTTGCAGCTTCACATGATCCAGCCAGCATCTCCGCTGGCATGCTGCCGCGCATGCAGCAGCAGTGCCGCCGAAGACCAGGGCCACCCAGCCAGGAGCTCAGGCTGCATGCACATGTGTCTGCACTGCACAGAGCCCATGTCAGCCATCCTGGGACCGCCAGTCTGCTTAGGCCAATGAGCGCACCTGCATTCATCATAGATGGCCACCCAGTCGCGTGCTGCGCCGTCAGTCTTGGGGTCGACCTTCTGCAGCCACACCGCCAGCGCCCTACAGCACCAGCAGCAGCCAGCTGTCAGGGAGCTGGTGCCGACGCAGTGTGCAGATCTGCAGCTGTTACGGATGTTGTGTTGCTGCCAAAGCCAGATTCAAGCAGCTACCGCTGCCGCCACGCCTAGCCGCCGCCTCATGCCGCCCCACAGCTGCAAACGCATGCGCCTCGTTCCAGTGCATGCCCATAACACAGATGCTGTGTGGCTCTGGCGCCCTGCTGCACTGCTGCCGCACCATCAACTGGTGCTGGTGCTGGTGCTGGTGCTGCTGCTGCTGCGCAGCTGCATCTGCCGCCTTGCCTGATGTTCTTCAGGTCGATGTCAAACAGGTCCTTGAGCCCCGGCCGCTGCACCTTGACTACCACGCGCTCGCCCGTCTTCAGGCGAGCAAGGTGCACCTGCACACACACAAAAACACACACAGAGACAGCGCACTCCTTCTTGGACAAAGAAGCAGGTGGAGCTGTTGCAGTCGGAGCAGCAGCGTCCGGCCATGAGTGGGTGAAGAGCGCAGCTGGCTGCCGCCGCTGCTGCTACCCTGCCCATCATGTGCATTGCAGTGTGTGCTGCATTCGGTTGGGCACCTAAGCATACACAGCCCTTGCACGTGCGTCGCCGGCTGCTGCTTGCTTCCGAGCTCACACACGGCATGCACCTTCCCGCTTCTGCTGATGCCGCGTTCACTACCTCGGCATCTTGCTCCTGCACTGTCTGCTGCCTTTGCAGCCTGACCACCCCGCGCCTGGTAAGTGCTGCTGCTGCTGCTGCTGCTGCGCCTGCTGCTGCCATGCATACTGCCCACCCTGCTTGCTGCTGCTGCTGGTGTCGCCGCTGCACAGCCCTTGCTGCTGCTGCTGCCGCTGCCATGCACCCTGCTCATCATTGCGCCGCGCCGCACCTGGCCCAGCGATGCTGCTGCGATGGGCTGCTCGTTGAACTCGGCAAAGATCTCGCCGGGCGGCGCGCCCAGGTTGTCCTCCAGGATGCGCAGCGCCGTCTGCGTCTCAAAAGGGGGCACGTTGTCCTGCACGGCAGCAACAATGGCGAGGCGGGCAAGGAGGGCAGTGAGCACGGCGCCGCCGCCCTGGAGACATCCTGTAAGCGGCCGCAAGCGCCACATCACGCACCTAGGTTTGTGCTCAGCTGGGTTGGCGCCGCAACTACAGCAGCACGTACGGCGACACGATGCCGGCTGTGCACGCAAGCTACAGGCTGGTCGCCAAGACGCTGTGACGCACAGCAGGCAGACATTGTATACATCCCACCGCATGCACACGAGGATGCCAGAGGCTTGAGACTCCAGCCGCGCAGGGTGCTTGTTGGACCCAGTGGCGCCACCCACCTGCAGCTTCTCCAGCTCCTTGACAAACTCGGGGCTGAGCACATCCACGCGCGTCGAGAACTGCTGCCCGATCTTGATGAAGGTGGGGCCAGCCGCACCAGCCCCTCGCGCAGCCACACTGCAGCAGCAGCAGCAGCAGCGCAAGACAGTGCAGTGCTTTTGTTGGTCTGCCGGGCACGCCGTGGGGGGCTACCAGTAAAGGGTAGCTGCTGCTGCTGGACGCCTGCGGTGACGATCCCGCTTGCAACGCACGACATGCCACACTGCCAGGCTGCTACTCTGCTGCCAAATGCGAGAGTGCATGCAACATGTCACTGTCATCAACCACTGCAACGCCATGAATAAATAAAGAAATAAAGAAATATCACAGGCCTCATGACACAGCCGCCGTACCTGCGAGCTCGCTCTTGCGCGCCGAGACTGCTGCTGGCGTCATGCCGCCCTGCTTCTTGGGGTAGGTCCACTTCTGATTGAGCAGGAAGTAGCGCCAGGCAAAGCTGAACGCAAACGCCCAGATCTCGCAGGTGCGCTGCAGCAGGGCGGCAGCAGCATGATGGTGCAGCGTGATGTGGGGTGGGCAACCGGCGATTTCCAGACCATGCCAGAAACCTGGTAATCAGACGGATGCTGCAAAAGCTGACACACCGCGGCAAGGGCTTGTGCGCCACGCGTGTGTCAGGCAGCTGTTCAAGCCAGCCGTATGCAGCCAGCCCAGGACATGTATGCACGTGTCCCTGAAAGTGCCATGCATGACAACGGCACGCATTTCGTACTTCGATGCATGCCATGCCATGCAGAGGGGTGGCAGTCGCACTGCCGCAAGACAAATGGAAGCCGGTACATCACACGAGCAAGGCGTGTACGTGATGGCGTTTCCTGGCGGCATCATTGCATGCATGCATGCAAGACCATGCACCACACATATAACATCAAACATATGGCTCTGCTTCCAGCAAACCTTTATCTTCCAGCTGTGCTGTGCATGCGCAAACAGAAAGCCATGCAAGTGCTCACCCACCCACCCACCCACTCAGCTGCAAGGAGCATGCTGCAATTACACATGCATGCAGCAACACGACACACCTGCCACACGGAGTACGTCTTGAACTTGCTCCAGCCGCCGCCGGGGGCCTTGTAAGGCGTGCCTGCCGCCGTGCGCTGCTTCCTGCTGCCTGTAGCTGCTGCAAGCTCAAGGTGCCCGGCTGCCTCTGCGTTCCCCTCCTCATCGATTGTGTTCATCATGCGCATCCCTCAGCTTCCTGCTGCTGCTGGACTGCTGCGGCCACTGCTGCCGCTGCCGGTGCTGCAGCTGCTGCTGCGGCGGTGGCTGCGGCTGCTGCAGCTGGGCTCGTGGCGGCACCGTTGCCATTCGCCGACGCCCCGTTGCCGTTGGCTGATGCACCGTTGCCATTGCTGCTGGCAGCACTGCTGCTGATGGTTGCTGGTGGTGAAGGCAGCACAATCTTGACCACAGTGGCACCGTTGCTAGGGCTAGCAACTCCGTTTGACGATGCACCATTGCCATGGCCAGTGCCATTGCCATTGCCATTGCCATTGGCATTGCCATTGCTGCTGGCTGCAGGCTTGCCATTGCCATTGTGTGCTGCTGTTGTTGCTACCTCAGCCTCAACCGTCTCGGTGGCCAAAGCCTGCACGCATTGCATCAAGGATAACGCATGACACGATGCACACAGCATGCAGGTGCTGGCATGCAAAGAAGCCTGGTGCCAGACACACCCGTGCCAGACACACCCGCCTCGCACCAATGCACGACGAGTGCATAATTGAGCGGGTGCTGCAACTGTGCAGGCCGTGTAAATGAGTGAAGTGGACGAAATTATCGGAATCGCCTCACCTCACGCAGCATTACAGCCTCACGCCTCTTGGCCACCAGAGGCAGAGTCCTGGTACCCATGCCCACAGGTGCAGACCGCACCCTGAGAGCATGACGAGCAGTTGTATACGCCGGAATGCTACGAGCCTGCCTGTGCCCGGCGCAGATGCCCTTATGAACTGGGAGCATCGTAGAAGCCATTATCGCGCAGCGCCTCTGCAGCTGGCGTTAATGGTGCAATTACGATGAAGCAATCACTGCAATCAACTCTGTGGTGACAAACAGAGCAGGGCTTCGCCGCAGATTTGGGGTGTTTGCTGGGTGAAGGGATGCCGAGGCAGGTGCTTTGCAAACTGGGCAAGCTGCAAGTAGCACAAAGCCGCATGGCGTGAAGGACGCCTATTTTCTGCCCATGATCTGTTACCCGGGCACAGGGTTCTGCGGGTGTTCAAACGGAGCTGTTTGCAGCAATCCGACGGCGGCGGTGCCAACATGAACTGTTCCGAGAGCTTGAGGACACTCAGCATATGTAGTGGTGGGGCATGTGCGTGCTGTGCAGGCGCATGACGCTCAGGCCTGGACTACACCCCTATCAATGCACCAGCCTGGGCTGAGCCTCAGGCTGGCAGGACTGCGCAGGCCCAGGGCCGAGGCACACGCTGGCCGCCCAGCAAGCATTTGACATACTTGCCTCACAGTGCATGGAATGTCAGGGCTCTGCGCGAGGCGTGCCCATACAGTCCATGATCAACTTGTTTGCTTGTGAAGCAGCACTGCTAGAAAGCTAGATGGCATCCATGAGGAGAGGGTAGCCGCAAATTAGCGATCAACATAATGAGGCGGGCACAAAGGTGACTCTACGCATGCATGAGGGCATGCATGATGGTGAAGTTCTACAGGGCTTGCTAGCTATAGCTAGCTAGCAAGCAGGCCATGGCCACTAGTGGCAGGTTGCAGGCAAGGGCGCAAAGGGACGTGTGGTTGCAATCTGTCGCCTCCCGGACAGGCTGTGAGCAACATCGCCCGCTGTTTCAAAATAACGGGCTGAATGGACACAGCCTTGAGTTTTCATCAGCCAGGTGCCTGAGGTTTCAGCACTCATCTCCAGCTGGGAAGCGGCCAAATGGCCCCAGGCTAGGCTAGCGGTCTTCAAGTCAACAAACGATCAGTCATGCTGCCAGGCTCGGGAAATGACCAACTACTGACTTGGAAGTTGTGCACATCATGTGACTGGTCAGCCCGTGTCTGCCGCTCGCAGCACGCATGAATGAGGTACTTCGAGCGTATCATCATCGATCGACTGCACGGATGCAAGCCACTCGGCTGGGGCTGGTACAGAAACCTGGTCATACTTGTGTTACATTTGATTTGAAGCAGCAATGTCTGTTGCCACTGATTTTTCCCCCTGACGGTTGCAAAGGCCTTTGGACATATGTTATCGAGCTGCTGATTCGAAGTGACCACCGTAGTGCTGAGCATCAGCGCCCTCGTACACAGCAACTCAACTTTCGCTGTTTGTCGTTGCCACTTGCATCTATAAAGCTCAGTATTACATCACTCGTCTATTACTTGAACTCGGCACCGACTCTTTGTGAAATTGCAGAGCAGCAAAGAGCAACAGCAAGCAGCAGCAGCATGGCAGCCTTGGCCAGCAGGATGGCCAAGGAGCTGAAGAAATTGGAGAAGCAGCCGCCTCCAGGCGTATCTGCAGTTCCCAAAGGCGGCTCCTTGCGGCAGCTGGATGTGCAGCTTCAGGGTCCTTCAGACTCACCTTATGAACTGGGCCTGTTCAAACTCAGTGTGACGGTGCCAGACAGGTGCCCAACAGTGTCAGCTGAGATGTTGTTCGGTTTGCACAGCCTTCATCATCAGCATGCTTGCAAGGCCGACCTCTCAAGGCACATGGCAACCATGCCGCTCTAGGGTCCCTCACACCAGCACAGCTCTTCATGCTATGGCGATGTTGCGCTGCCTGCTTGTGTGCAGGTACCCTTTCGAGCCTCCCAAGGTCCAGTTCACCACACCAGGTCAGTGGCAGCAGCGCTGGTGGGCTCTGCACCACACCTAAAGCTTGAGATTTTGCCGTGTGTTGCGCCGTGCTACATGGTGTGCTGTGCTGCGCTGGGCAGCTCAAGTGCTGTGCTATGGTGTGATGCGCTTGGCGTAGGTGTTCTGTGATGTTCCTGCAGGGTGATGGGGTGTGCCATGCCATGGTGTGCCGCACCATGCAATGTCAACTGCATGCCTCATCCCAAGCTGCAGCAGCAGCGGTCTAAAATTGCGTCAGCCCGTATCGTCCTGCAAGGAGCAGCTGCCGCAGTAAGGCAACCAGGTGGCACTGAAGCATCAGCAGAGGATGTCAGACGGCAGTCCACTGCTTGCACTCCTCTCACTGCTGCTGCTACTGCTGCTCCTGCAGTGTACCATCCCAACATTGACGCACAGGGCAGGATCTGCCTCGACTACCTGAACATGCCCCCTAAGGTGGGGTTGCAGGCATGCGCCGCACCGACTTGTGGGCCGCCTGCAGCACCACGTCAGCTGCAGCTGTGTGTGCAGCAACTTTTCTTGGCAGGCAGCACTGCTAACAGGCACCTGGGTTTGCAGCAGTCATGCGGCCAGTACACAGCTGCACTGCACGAAGCAGCACGGTCGTGTTCCACCAGGCAACCACACGCACCACACGCCTGGTCAGTGGGCATGGCCACACGGCGGGGGTGGCCAGGCTGGCTTGATGTGGTGCCCGCAGGGCTCTTGGGGTCCTGCGATGGACCTGTACCGTGTGCTGGTGGCTATACGCCAGCTGCTGGCTGAGCCCAACCCAAGGGACCCACTAGAGGTGGCCATTGTGAGTGTGCAGACAATTGAGTTCCTGGGCGGTGAAACCTGGTGAAAGGCTGTGTTGTTGTGGTGATCATGGTGCTGCAGTGGGCAATTGTAGCTTCTGACGGGCCATACACCTCATGCCGGAGGTCCTTTGAACATTTATATTGCAAGGGATTCGGTTTTAATGAAGCGTGGGCATCTTGGGGTCTACCCTTATTACAGGCTTGCTCAGTGAGCTTATAAATGATCAAGAACACGTGTGCTCGTGGACCATGTTGGTGCTCAACAGAATTTGGAGGTAGCATGAGCGCTTGCGCTGGTATGGCATGCGTGAGGTGTGGCTGTGCCACCACTGCTAGAATCATTTTCCAAAGGCCCTCTGCCCAGACAACACTGCTGCTGCTGCTGCTGCTGCTGCTGCTGCAGGCTGAGGAGTATGTTAGCCAGCCAGAGGTTTCAAGGCCAAGGCACGGCAACAAGTGGCACGCTACGCAACACCACAAGCTGCCGCCTGCGCAGCAGCGGCAGCAGTTGCTGTGCCCAGTCAGCGAACTCAGGGCAGCAATGCTGCAGCAGTACAGGAAAAGGTGCATAATCAGCAGAAAGATCCCCAGCAGGAGCAGCGGCAGCAGCAAGTGCAAGGCAATCAACAGCAACAGCCGTTGCAGGACCAAACAAATCTGTAGCATTCAGATCAGCAATAGGTGTTGCAGGCAGAAGTTGATGAGGCATAAGCAGCAGCCAAGTGCAGCAGTGCGGGCATGGACAATGATGCCATTCAGTCAATGCCACATGCAGCAGCGCATTCTGCCAGGATCACAGCGTGTTGACATTTGGACAACAAACTTGCTGGTACCAGGCTCGGGCACCTGCATTTCCATTCACGCTGCAGCTCGCCATGGGACATATCAGTGCATGGCAAGCATCAACAGCACGGATTATCTTTGACAGTCTGCCTGATGTGCTGGCCCAGGCCAAGCAACAGGCCTGTTGCTAAATCAGGTGGTCTTCCAAGCCTGCAACCACTGCCAAGCATGAAATGAACTGGTGTTGCCTGCTTGAGTACTTTTGATGATGTCAACTGCCATATGTGCTCTGTGGCATTGCAAGCCTGCAGCATGTGGGATCCTGCCAAGGTTTGGCTAACCTTCAGTACCGGTGGCAAGCTGCTGACAAGCTGAAGGCAGAGGGCCAGGAAGTGGGCTCTTCAGAAGAGTCAGCATTACGGCTAGTTGAGGTGCTTACCGTAAACCTGTTGCGGAGCCTCGTGGGTGACTCTGCCTGCAGGGTTTAGGGTCCGGCTTTGTACATGCGAAATTTTGAGCGCTGAGCAGCAGCCCAGACGAGCATGATTTTGTGCTTAGCAGGCCTAACGCATCTTCTGGGTGACTATTTTCAAATTTTCTGCCTCTTACAAAGCAGCTGTCGAGCAGCACGCCTTTGTTTCTTCAGCCAGTGACGACCCCAGAGAGCATCGCACCGTTGCATTCAGATGATAAACCGTCGTAAGTGCGTTTGTGAGTAATGTTAGGCCTACAGAGGGCCCCTACGGCGCTTACAAGGCTGCAGTGACCCCTCGACAGCAGTGTGATGTCTTCTAAGGAACAGCAAAAACTACGGCGAATGAAATGAAGCGGTCAGATGATAATTTATAAGAAGGTATAGCTGGCAAGCATCACAGCAGGAGGGTGCATGGGCAGCACCACCCAGGCAAGTCCCTCGCTTTGACACTCTCGCTCGAGCACAGCTGCTTCGGCATTGTGGTATCATAGATCAACCGTGACCATTCCTTGCATCCAGCTATGTTCTGCCTCAGAAACGCCACATGCACTGCTTGCCCTGCCCTGTACTGATGACAACCTCCCTGGCAGTCCTGGTTTTCAAACTCCAACTGGCATCTTATGGCCCTCGTGCAGCTTTGCAGGGCTGCCTGGGCTTTCATATTACTATCATAAAGAAACTTACCTCGTGCTGCTGGAACCCAGTGTGCTGTGTATGTCCTGCACACTTGTGTTATGCGTCATGCACACACTTTCTGTGCATGCAGGGACTGCAGGGCATGCGTCAGTGGCAGGACAAGGAGCTGAAGCTGTTTTATGATGAGTACCACAGGGTTGGTGCAGATGCAGAGCAGGTGTGTGAGCTTGGAGGTGCTGATTAGCAGCCCACACCACCAGCATTTACAGCCTCCTGCGTTTGGCAGCAGCTGGTGTCTTTCGCCGCAACCATCGCAGCAGATTCCAGCGTGTTGTGTGTCTGACAAACGATATGAAGGACAGCGTGTGCTGGTGGACCTGGCGTCTTGCAGCAGCAGCAGCAGCAGCAGCGCAGAGTAGCCAGCACTTGCCTAGCTTGCAGCAGTGCAAGCTGAGCTTGAGCAGCCTTAGCTGAAGCCAACCTCACAACACACGCAGCTCAATAGCCACTCCACTGCAACCGGCAGCTGTATCACTGTGCCTGTCACTGTGCGTGCTTTTGTACACTTCCTGTCCTGCAATGCTGATCTGTCGGCTGCTGCTGCATGTGCAGCTGGCTGCCGCGCTGCCAGGCCGCAGCTTGCAGGAGTGTGAGGAGCTGCAGAAGCAGTACCAGACCTTTCTGGGCTTGCCGCACAGCCAGTCCCTGCAAGCAACGTTCATAGCCATGGTGAAGGATGTCTACAGCAACACAGCGGACGACGATGAGGTGGGAGTGAGGCAGCAGCAGCAGCAGCAGCAGCAGCAGCAGCCAAGGAGCAGCCAAGGAGCAGAACACTCAATAACCGCTTGTGGCAGACTGCAGCAGCATGCGCGGCTTGCTGCTGTGCTGTTGGTTGCGTGCACAGGCATGGGCATGGGCACGTGCTGGCGGGGGTGACGTGCAATGTGCGTGTGCTCATGCCATAACCAGCTGCTGCGTCTAACAAGGACACTCTCTTTAGTACATGAGCCGCCCTGCACCAGGTGCAGCCGTGCCAGTCGCTAGCAGTCTAATCATGGCTGTTGCGCAAAAGAACTTTGCTGCCTGTCCCATGCTTGCTTGAGTCGTTGCTGCTTGCTTTGTTTGGGACCCTCCCAGCTGCACAGCTGACTGCTTGTGCCTGCTGCCGTGGCCGGCATGGCTGCAGCAGGATGCTGGTGGTGCTGCGGCAGCAACCGCAGCGGCGGCAGCAGTTGCAGCGCTCGCAGGGCCCCGCAGCGTCAGCGTCGACGCCAACGGCGGACCAGCAGCAGCAGCAGCAGCAGCAGCGGGAGCAGAAGCAGCAGACGCAGCAGGCTCAGACGGCGACGGCAAGGCTCCGGCTGAGCAGCAGCGGCACCTGCAGCTGCCGGCCTTCAGTCCTGTGCAGCCCAAGCAGTCCAGCTTGGCGCACCGGCTGGCGGTCGAGCTCAACTGCCTCTCCCAGGCCCACTCGCAGCACGCGGCGTCGCCTGGAGCGGCGGCGACGGGCGGCAACGGCGCGCAGTACGATACCGGGGACGAGGACGATGAGCAGCAGGGCACCACGGGCGGCAGCCAAGGGACGGCGGGGGGGCGGCCGCAGCGCGTGCGCAAGCCGAAGCAGTACCTGGGCGAGCCCACTGCTGGGACGCCCCGGGGTGGCCCCAGGGGAGGCTCGCTGCCTGGCACCCCCGGCAGCAGCACGAGGCGCAAGGTGGGGGCGGGCGAGGCTGTTGCGATGTCATGCGGGCCTACGCGGCGCGAGGCGCTGTCGGCTGTGCGCGTACTGCAGCGTGTGCTCCTCTGCTGGCTCCAGGGCTGTGCTGCACAAGCCCTAGCTCATCGTATGCACAGGCAGGTGGCCTTGCATTGTTGCTTCAAAAGCACGGGGTGGTGTGCCGTGCACCAGCTGTCGGTATGCATCCACAGCACGCCATGGCTTCAAGCGCACTGCGAGTCGCGTCGACGTGCTGGCCCTGCCGGCCCTCCTCGCCCGCCCCTGCCGCACGCAGATGTCGCGCACCAACGCAGCAGCAGCAGTGGCAGCAGCGGCGGCGGCCGCTGGCGGCCGCCGGCGCGGCGGCGGCGTGTCTGCGTTCTACGGCGGCACCGGCGCCCACCACCCCGACAGCAGCAGTGCCAGGAAGCGGCGCCACCGGCGGCTGTTTGAGGAGCTGCAGGCGCAGGGCCTGGCAGTGGATGACGAGGACGCGGGGCACGAGGGGGCCGAGGCAGGGTTTGAGGGGTACGGGGGTTCGGGGCAGGGCTACTACGGGTACGGATCTGGATGGGAGGGCGAGGAAGAGGGCAGGGCAGGTATGGACGATGACGTAGAGGAAGGAGTGGATGCGCTGCTGAGCCTAGCCAGCATGGCGCACGCATCCAGCAGCTGCCAGACGGACAGCCAGCACTACGGCGCCGGGGGTGAGGAGGCGGGGGATCACTACCACAGCAAGCAGCAGCAGCACGGCCGCAGCCGGCGCGGCCGGCAGCAGCGCGCCAGGTCCGCGGGCGCTGCAGGCGCGCTGTACAGCGTGGACGAGGAGCACGACGGGGAGGGGGAGGACGGGCAGGTCGAGCAGCGGCAGCGTGGTGAGGACGGCCACGCAGCCGCGGAGGAGAGCAGCGGGGACCACGACGCGGCGGCGGAGGATGCGGCGGATGGCCTGGCGTCCATGCGCGGCAGCCAGGGCTGGGGGACGCCGAAGCAGCCGCCCGGCGGCGCCGCCGACTTTGGCATCTTCCGCACGGGCACGCCCGGCGGCGCCGGGCGCGAGTTCCTGCTCGCGTCGCCGGGCGTGTCGGACAAGCAGCTGCCGCCGATGCCGCTGCCCTCGCCGAGCGGCAGGCGCGGCCGGCCGCTGTACGGCGCGGCGGCGGCGTCCGCGGCGGCCGCGGCCGCAGCCGGCGGACCGCGCAGCCCGGCCGGGCGGGGCAGGCGGGGGCGGGGCGGCAGGGGGAGGGGCCGGCGGGGCGGCGGCAGGGGCGCGAGCAGGGCTGGGGGGGCAGGGACAGCGCGGGTTCGAGCGGGCAGCAGCGGGGCGGCAGCGTGGGCGCTGGCGACGGCGGCGGCGGCAGCGAAGGCGCGCTGGGGGGCAGCGACGGGGAGGGCGGCAGCGAGGAGGAGCCGGAGCTGATGGACGCCTCGGAGCTCGCAGGTGACCAGGACAGCCGCAGTAAGGGAAGGGCGATGCATGCTGCTTTGTTAGGCATGCTGTGTGCTTTGTTCCGTCACAGCCGCAGCTTCACTGCCGCGACACGAGCATATGCATGTGCTCCACGCGTACCTACGCATCGCCCCTCATGCACTGCTGCATGCATGGCGCCGGGCGCCGTTCAACGCCGCATCAGCACGTGCTGCCGTGTGTCGGCTGCTGCTGGGTCGGCAGGCGCCGGCCTCAGCTCGCCCCACCTCAGGACGCACAGTGCCAGTGAGCCGCCGCGCAGCGTGGTGCTACTGGGCAAGCGCAGCGCTGCGGCTGCAGAGGACGTCGAGACGACGCCCGCCTCGCGACGCAGCGTGCGGCAGCGCATGGACGGAGGTGAGGGGAGGAGGGCCTGTAAGCAGGCACATGTCGCGCATGCGCGCTGCTGATGACCCAGGGACCGACCTCAGCAGCTGCGGTGTGAGTGCTAGGCTGCAGCGATCCGCCGCCTGGGAGTGGATGTGTTGCAACTGGTGGTATCACGTGGACGTACGTGCAGTCGGCATTGTGCTGCTGTTCACGTGGCTGCTGGTGGTGGTGGTGGTGGTGCTGCTGCAGGTCAACCTTTCATGGTGCCACAGCCGCTGTTCAGCGGGGGCGGGGCAGGCTCAGCAGCAGCCGGCGAGCTGGCAGAACTCGCCAGCGACATGGCAGCGGCAGCGGCAGCGGCAGCGGCGGCATCCCAGGACGACCAGCAGCTGGGCCGCACAGGCCGCGGCAGGGGGGGTGAGGGGGATGCAGCGGATGGCGAAGCAGTCGAGGAAGGCAGGGGCAGGGGCACACGCAGCGCGCGCGGCAGGCGCAAGCAGCAGCAGCCCGCGCCCCGCAACCAGCGCAAGCCCCGCAGGTCGACAGCAGCACCACGCGGCCAGGCTCGGGTGCGTCACGTGCGGTCGCTGCTGCAAATATTATATGTTGGGTGATGCAGCAGCCTCTCTTTCAGGCCAACGGGCTCCGTGCCGATTCTGCTTTGCCACGGCATGATGCCAGCCTGGTTGGCACTAAGCACGTGGGTATGCACTGTCTGCTGCAAGAATTGTCACATGCAGCTGCCCGCCTGCCGCCCACACTGGCACAGTCGCCTCAGCATCAGTGGACATCACTCTATCATCAGTCACAGTACCATTTCATCATAATAGGCGACCTTTCTTGACTTACTAATGCCCGCCCGCATGCTGATGCTGATGCTGATGCCGATGAATGCTTGGCCAGGTGTCTGAGATGTATGCCGCAGCAGAGGCCAAGCTGCGCCACATGATGCACAGGACCGCGCTGCAGCGCTGGGCGATGTACGAGTGGCACTACAGCGCAGTCGACAGGCCCTACTTCATGCGCAGCGAAATGCAGGCGAGTTGGCCGCTGCGCTTTACATGCGTGCGCGTGCGCGGTACAGCCTGGAGTTGGTGATCCGCAGTGCACGCGAAAGCGTGCGCACGTGCGATGCATGCCTGCAGCTGTTGGCGTGCCTGCAAGCTCCTTGAATCCTGGGGGTGCTGTGTGTGCTTTGTCGCAATAGCACGCGCAACCTTACCGCCCTGCTTGACGCGTGTGGCCGGAGACCGTCGTGCCGCACGGCTTCAGCTCAGCATGCACAAACAATGTGCATCGGCGGCAGGCACGCGCACGCACGACACCGGGACCTGTGCACCTGCTCACAGCCGCTCCCAACTGCACGCACGCACCACAGGACCTGCTGGATGGGCTGGGGCTGGGCCACGTGACGCACCTCTCGCGCGGCGAGTGGAGCGTCCTGCGCGGCGCGGCCGGCAGGCCGCGGCGGCTGAGCCTCGCCTTCCTCAAGCAGGAGCGCCACAAGCTGGAGGCGCACAGGTGCGCGACAGACAGGCGCACGGCAGCGCGCCGCTGCTTGGCGGGCGTGTGTCCGGTGCGTGTGGTGTGTGTGTCATGGACTGTGTTGGTGGCTGGCGGTGAGGTGCCGTGGTGGTGCTCTGTGCGGTGCTCAACTGCGCATGGCACGCCGCCCCGGCAAGCAGCTGTGGCGTGCGCGAGGCACACCTGCCGTGGGAACAAGGCGGTTGCAACCGGCCTGAGGGATGTGCCATCACCCACACACATACCAGGGCTTGCACAGGCAGGAGGGCTATGACTGCGGCCGCATGCACTGGCAGTCTGCTCAGCAGAGGCTCGTGCATTTGCCAGATGTAGTGGAGAGCACGCTCCGTGCCTGTTGGGCACAGCGTTGCAGAGCAGCAGTGCGCACATGCGGCTGGCTTGCCCGTCTGGGCTGAAGTGAGTTTCGGAGGGCTGTGGATGCTACAACAGCAGCAACACAGTCCACTGCATTTTTTCATCACTGCACCGACTGCACGCGGCAGTACACACCAGTTGTGGGGGTGCCTTCGTCGACGGCCTGCATGCTATCTACTGCGGCGGCGGCGGCTCACCGGCAAGCCTGATGAAGGGCGAAGAGCCCGAAACGTGCAGCTTGTAACCCTCATGAGCGGAACAACGGCTCGCTGGGCTAGTGCCTGAGGCAGGTTCAGTCCTGTACTACTGTATTGTATTGTACTGTATTGTATTGTATTGTATTGTATTGTATTGTATTGTATTGTATTGTATTGTATTGTATTGTATTGTATTGTAATGTATTGTAACTGTTTTCAGGTGGACGGGGTAATTGGATTCATTGAGCTGCAGCCGGTAGCAGCAGCCAGTCGCATCAGACGGTGCACATTCAAATCGCTGAGCCACCCGCCCGCATGTCACAGGGACCGCGTGCGTGCCGCGTACGAAGCTGGCCTGGGCATGGAGGTGCCACCGGAGCTGCCGCGCCCGCTGAGGGTGGCGCAGGCTGTGGTGGCGCGCCACCCTGCCACGCGCAGCCTGCACGATGGCATCATCCTGACCATCAAGTCCAGCAAGTACCGGGTGCAGTTCAACAGGTGAGGGCGCGCCATCACTGTGCGGTCATCTGTTGATGCCGCTTGCATCGTTGCATGGATGCATGGTTGCATTGTTTGGGTCGTTGAGTCCAGCAAGAAGCGTGTGCTGCTACGTGGGCAGCAAGCAGCCCATGTCAGTTGGCTTTTATTGATATGTACCAGCATGCTCACCCAACCTCCCTGCACCTCTGGCCGTGAGCTGCAGCACCCAGCAACCATTGCGCCTCAACACTGAACGCTGGTGCATTCTCATCCCTCACCCGCACCCACATCGGACCCACAGGTCTGAGCTGATGACCGAGGTGGTGAAGGACACTGACGTCATGCCCCAGGACCCCTCCGAGAACCTGCCACTCACGGGCGTGCTGCACACGCCGCAGCTGCTCAACGGCAGGCCGGTGCCGGGAGCAGCAGCAGCAGCAGCCCTCACCAGCGCCGCGGCACAAGCAGCGCTCGCCCGGCGGCGGCAGCTCGCCGCGGCGGCAGCAGCGGCCGCCGCAAGCCACAATGCCGCTGCTGCGGCGGCGGCGGCCGCAACCGGGCATGGGGTGCCGCACCATGCTGCTGCTGGCGCGGCTGGGTTGGGCGGGCTTGCTGCTGTCGGGGGGTTGAGCAGCGCAGCAGCGGCGGTTGGCGGCCTGCGGTTGCCGGATGACGGCAAGACTGATCAGCAGCTGCTGGCAGAGCTGGCAGGTGAGCTACTGTTTGTCGCGTGCGTTTCCTGCAAGGTGCGTGCTCTGTGTGGCTACACCAGTGATGCCGGCTGCAGGCAATGCCGTGTGTGTCGTTGTGGGTGCCTGCAGCGAGCCTCTGCAAGGCAGCGCTGTCTGCAAGCCAGTGGTGCCGGCTGCAGGCAATGCTGTGTGTGTGTCGTTGTGGGTGCCTGCAGCGAGCCTCTGCAAGGCAGCGCTGTCTGCAAGCCAGTGGTGCCGGCTGCAGGCAATGCTGTGTGTGTCGTTGTGGGTGCGTGCAGCGAGCCTTTGCAAGGCAGCGCTGTCTGCAAGCCAGTGGTGCCGGCTGCAGGCAATGCTGTGTGTGTCGTTGTGGGTGCCTGCAGCGAGCCTCTGCAAGGCAGCGCTGTCTGCAAGCCAGTGGTGCCGGCTGCAGGCAATGCTGTGTGTGTCGTGGTGGGTGCCTGCAGCCAGCCTCTGCAAGGCAGCGCTGTCTGCAAGCCAGTGGTGCCGGCTGCAGGCAATGCTGTGTGTGTCGTTGTGGGTGCCTGCAGCGAGCCTCTGCACGGCAGTGATGCGCCGACACAGGAGGGTTGCTGACGGCCAGCTGAAGGCGCTGCAGGTGCATGCCAGTGGTGGCGAATGTGCCCCACGTGCTCCGCTGCCTGCTTGACCAATGTGTTGGCGCTTCCGAATTCAAATACCTCAGTGCACCTGGTGTGCGTTGGGTAACTCGCAGGTGTGCTTGACCGCAAGCAGGGCCTGCTGTCCAAGCTGCGCAGCATGAACAGCACAGCAGAGGCGGGCGGGCACTTGGACGCAACGACCAGCAGGCCTGCCGACGCGTTCCAGGCCAGCTACGCAACAGTGCTGTCAAAGCTGCAGTCGATCAACGGGGAGCTGCAGGCGCTGCTCGCGCGTCTGCAGAGCAGGCCGCACCTGCAGCAGCAGCAGCAGCAGGCATTAGCAGCAAGAGCAGCTGCGGCGGCAGCGGCGGCGCCACCTGCGGCGGCAGGAGGCACCGCTGCAGCAGCAGCGCACACACCAGCAGCAGCAGAGGCCGCTGCTGGCGCTGGTCCTGGCGCTGCTGCCAGCAGTGGCACAGCAGCCGCAACAGTAGCAGCAGCAGGTGCTGGGCCTCTGTCGCGTCAAGCGTCTGCTGCAGCTGATGGAGCGCCGGCGGCTGCAGCTGTTGCAGCCGACGAGCCGCCTGCTGCTGTGCTTGCAAGGAACGCGGCAGCAGAGGCATGTGGCATGGTAGCACGCATCCGTGCCACCCAGCAGCTGGAGAAGCAGCAGCAACAGCAGCAGCCGCTCGAGTCAGCAGCAGCAGCAGTTGCCAAGGACGACGCGCTGCTCGATGACGTTATAACAGGCTGCATTGGCATGTTGGTGACAGTGCACAAGCTGACAGGCCCCCCAGCAGCAGCTGGAGACCAGCAGCAGCAGCAGCAGCAGCAGCAGGGTGCAGCCAGCATAGATGCTGCGTTAGATGCAGCACTGCAGCTTCTGAAGCCCAAGGTTGCTGCTAACAGCCAGGCTTATGCTGACATCGTCAGCAGTGTAGGGAGGCTGAAGGCACAGCTCGCGCGTGCTCATTAGCGCATTACAATCAGTCTCACTGGTTGGTTGTGAGCACGCCTACACGGCCATAGCGATGCATGAGATCTAGCTGGTGGCAGTATCGCGCAAGTAGCTGCATGAAGGTGCATGGCAGGCCCTGGATTGGTCGCCTATTTGAGGGGGAGGGGCTGCTGTGTTGATGTGCTGGCTATCAGAGATTATATCCTGCCCTCGAGCTCACCATTGTTCTTGCGGAAGCAGGGGGTGGCTTTGACCAAGGGTGGGCCAGGCGAGCGCAGTTGTAGCAGTGTGGGGCTACGAGGCTGTGCTGCTCTTGTTTTGCGGGCACTTGCTCTGGTCAACTGCGCGGGTATGCTACCGGCGTGGCGAACTCAGCTCGCCCACACCTGCTGAACCTCTGGGTCAGCTTGCTTGGGGGTTCCAGCTGGTATGCGCTGCGATGAACGCGCATTGCGGCCAGCGGCAGGGGACCTCGTCGTGACGGGTGCAGAGGTGCAGCTTGCTGTGGGTTGTGGGGGCGGTGTGTGCCAGCCGGCAACTGCCGCGCATGCTTGGCTGCTCAGCTGCCGGTCTCGTCAGCGCCGGCTGTGGCAGCGTCCTGCGCGGCGCTTTGGGCGGGCGTTTGTTTGCTGCCTGTGGTGCAACTTTGTCTTTGCTGCAGTGCCGGCTGCAGCCAAAGACCGGCTGTTGAGGTAGAAACAGCACATGCACGCAAAGCGATGGAAGCACAGCTGCACGTACCCAATGCACATCAGTGGTAGGCTGGTGCAGCTGGCCCTGCAGGGAACCGATGAGTACCGCTTGCCAGCTTACCATCAGCATTTTGTGGTATATGTTGCCATGGCTGCTGGTGTGGCTATGAAAGCGAAGGCATGTGGGCAATGTATGTGGTGTGTATGCTTGTGCAGCGCCACGAGCAAAAACGTGGCCACCTGCTTAGAAGGGGCAGTGCTGGTGTTCACAACATTTCCTCTGTGCGTCCACTGCCAGCATCATATATGTATATTAGGTGCGTGCAGCAGAGCTTGCTTGGAGCAGGTTATCTGCCTGTGGGGCACTTCCTTGCACGCATGGCTGTGTCAGTTGTTGACACTGTGACAGCGCAGTGGTTTCTTGTTAGGGTCATTGCTGCTGCATCTTACCTCGCGTGCGCCTCCAAAAGTGCTATTCAGTGCCAAAGTGCTTTACAAAGTGCCACTCCGGAGTGCTGCTTCAAAGCGCCAGACAGCCATGGCCGGACACCAAGGCGACGGCATTCGTACTTGAATTTTGTCACAGGCGGGTGTAAGGGGTTTTTACGTGCCCCTCTCTAAGGCGGTAGCGTTGTGTCTATCCCGATGCGGGGCTGTTCGTGTGGTGACTGCGGGGTCACATCAATCGCTATGCAGCAGATGCCGAAATCTGCAATTGTTCCGAAAGGTTTAACATAGTCCTTGCATTCAGATTGCTCATTATTGGCACCTCCGTGGATCGTCCCTCGTCCCGGCACCACTCCGGTGAAGGGTCATTCATAGCCCGGAGTGAGATGTTCAGTGGGTTATTACCGCGCAAGGACCTTGCCGCCTAATCAGTCAGGCTTGGAGAAATGTCTCAATGGGGCATTTAGCGTTGCCACATGCCTGTGAGTACGTGCACCTGGAAGATTAGGCGAACTCTGCACCGTAGGTTCACTCACTTGACGATTACCGCCAGCTCCGGGACAAACTAGGCGTAGGTGTTTACTTCATAGTGATAGTGGAGGCGCCTGCTTTGCTTGTGCTTGTTATCCTTCCCATTGCGTCAGGCCAGCCTCAGGTGGGAGTCTAACCACAACTCGCGTGTAGAGCAGTTGTGGCAGGGTTTATGGGCGCCAGCACAGATCGTGTGTGCTGACAGTTGTTCCTGGTGCGGGCTGTGAAGAGCAGCCTGTTCACAGCTTTGAGCTCGCCTGCTGACCAGCAGCTGCACACCCTGCAGCAATGTATGTCTGTGTATCGCGCTCTGCAGGTTGGTGCACAGGAGCTTGGTGCTTGCCGCATAATCTAGCTACTGCTTGCAGTACAGCAGTGGTACAGTATGAGCAGGCTAGCACTGCTGCTGGCCATGGCTGCCTGCTCTGTGTGGGCAGCGCATGCAGCAGCAGCAGCAGCAGCAGCAGGAGCAGCAGCGCACCAATCGCAGCGTACAGTCGCCCTCAGGCAACTGCAGCAAGAATTAGCAGCCAACCAAGCACTACCTCTCGCAGCAACAGAGCAAGGCTTTGGACCATCGCAAGCATCACCAGCAGAGGCCCAACCACACCAACCAGGAAGTGAACACAACGCAGCAGAAACAGCTACCAGTGCGACCATCTCAGCACCTATTTTTGCAGCTGGTGGCATCGCAGCACCACCTGCCGCCGTCGACCCAGCAGTAGCAGCGGAAGTGGCGTCTGCAGCAGCGCTTCTGCTGCAGTCATCGTCGCCCGTGCCTACGGAGGTTCCAGCTGCCAGCGCTGTTGCTGCTGCAGCTGCAGCAGACCCGGCTCCCCAAGGAGGCTGGCGGCGTTGCAGCGCGTCAGAAGGTAGCCGCGGGAAGCGGGCTGCTGTGGAGCGGCAGCTCAAACGCCTCACCGTCGCGCGCTCTGCAGGCGCCAGCGCTGCTGCTGCTGGGGAGGGCGTCGCCGCTGACGCTGCTGCAGCCAGGGGGCGCAGGCGGCAGGGGGGCACCGCGCGCACGGCCACCGTGTACTTCCACATCGTGACGTTTGCCGGCCAAGGAGGGGCGTACATGTACCAGATTGACAGGCAGATGGCGGTAAGTAAAAGCATGCACAGCGCAGCGTGTTCATGCCGCAGATGGGTGCCTGGTGCAGTTGCTGTGACAGCCTCACAAACCATCACCGCATCCGTCCTGCTGTCATTGTGCGTGTCAGCGACTGTGATTGTGTTACATCCTTTGGTGCACAATATCTGCAACCGCACACACACATGCGTGACTGCCCCTGCTCCTGCAACAGGTGCTGAACGCAGCGTACAACAAGCACGGCTTCACATTCACCCTGGGTGCCGCGCTCACCTACCGCGCGTCGTCCCAGTACCTGTACACAGCCGGCCCAGGTACGCAGGCGGAATACGAACTGAAACGACAGCTGCGGAGGGGCGGCGCGGCAGACCTGAACATCTACACCTGGGCGCTGGGCGAAGGCCTGTTGGGTTGGGCGACGTTTCCTTGGGACTATGAAGTTGGCAGTTCGAGGTCGGTGCTGGATGGCATCGTGGTGCGCACGGCGACGCTGCCCGGCGGCACCGCCGGCAACTACAACCTGGGCAACACAGTAGTGCATGAGGTGGGCGTGCGCGTAGCAGGCCTGTGCACAGAATGCCCCATGTTTGGTGCGGCATTCCCTAAGTGATGCAGAAGCTGTCCGCAACAGCAGTCGCATGGCAGCATAGAGCAGCACACCAGTTTGAGAAAGCACAGCTGCTGTGCAGCAACAGCATGTTTGCGGCACTGCTGGGCAAGCATGCTGCTGGAACAGTTGAAGCTGAGCTTTGTGCTACTCACCTTATGCGACGCTCCCGACTTTCCGTGTCTTGCTGCTGCTGCTGTGGTTGGTCATGCTTTACATAGGTTGGACACTGGCTAGGTGGGTGCGGCAACAGCAGCAGTGTCAGTGCGTGGGAGAACCACTGTCAGCTCATAGCTCCTCTTCTTCCAGATGGCAGTGCAGCTGATTCAGCCGTTCAGTCACGGCCACGCGCGTGGTTCGCTTGGCCTCCATCCACCCTATTGTACATGTTCTGGCACGCAGATGCGACACAGACATGCATGTAAGTATGTGCATGCGCATGCATAGCGAACAACACTTGATAATCAGCCTGCCAACGCTGCCGGTGCAAGCCTGTTATTTTTTCCGTCTCTTCCTGCTGCGTGCCCTCACCCTGAGGGTGCCGCTCCCTCTGCACGTGTGCTCAGGGCTGTACCACACGTTCACCAACGGCTGCAGTTGGGGCGGCGATCAAATCGACGACACGCCTGCCGAGGCCTCGCCAGCATCCGGTTGCCCCATGGGGCGGGACAGCTGCCCAGGGGACGGCCGGCGCGACCCTGTGCGCAACTACATGAACTACTCCTTCGACAGGTGGGGTGTCAGTTCAGCTGCAGGTTGTGTGTTTGCATGTCTGACATGGCCTGTTGAGAGTGACTCTGAAGAGTAAGTTCTGACCGTTGCAGCTGTACTTTTCTTGTTTGAGGGTGGCTGGCGAGCTGCCGCTTATGACGCTTCTAACCTGCCAATGAGTGCTTCTCTGCAATCTTTACAACTTACCACTGGTGCTGCCTGCCCCTGCAGATGCATGAACCAGTTCACCGCTGGTCAGCGTGCGCGCATGTGGAGCGCGTGGGACGCCTACAGGCAAGAGAAACCGTGAAAGCAGCCACGTTGCTGGCTGCAAACATGGCAGATTGGAGCGAAGAACAACTGACAGCTATGCTTCAGAGCATAGCGCAGCTTGGCAAGGTCGTGCAGCAGCACCGCTGCATATTTACATATTAAAAGACATCAAAGGAAACAAACGGAGCATTACGAGGCTGCTGTTGTTGTACCTGGCAGGACGACATGCCCTCCATGTTTGGTGCGGCGGTGGTGTGGGTGGGTACCTGAGGTTGGTGTTGTTGGGATGTGCCGCCAGGGTACACCCTCTTGCACGGAGGCAGGCAGCCGGCAACGGAGTGCACGCAGAGGGGGGCTGGGTTGCATGGCCGCTTACAGGCGTCGTTATCTGGCCACGGCTGATGTGCCATCATGCCTACGATCAGCATTATCACAACGATTGGAAGGAGAACTGCGGCAGCAATTTCATATCTGTTTCCCCTTTGCAACGGTGCTTCACTTCATGCACTCTGGTGTCGGGTCAATGGCGGCATGGACCGCACTGCTGGCAGTATGCATCCATGTGCGGGGATGGGGGCGGGGTGAGACAGAAGGCTGTGCTGATTACAGCGCTGCATTCGCATTGTTGCAGCTTTCAGGCTCACAGATGTCTTGCTGTCTCATGTAAAGGTTTTAGCACATATGCATGTTGAAGCGCTTGGTTGGGGGTCCATCGTGATCGTTGCGCATGCTATCACCAGCAGTGGCAGCTTCACCCAGATAACACAAATTTCTGTACAGCTGTCACTGACACAATGAGTACGCCGCCTTGTCAGCGCTTGTTGATGATGCAGCATGTTTGCACCAGCTGTCAGTTCTTGATTCCTTGCGAGGCACGCACACATTGTCAAACTCACAACATTTGATTCGACATTGCTTCCATTATTTTATGGCATGCTCCATTGTGCTTGGGGCAGTCTGTGCGTTGTATGGTTTGCTGCATTGTGTGGCAGCATGTCAGTAAGATGAAGCCTGCAAACTGGTGTTGCAGTGGAAGAATGCAGCATGTTCCTCGGCAATGCCCCCCCTCACGAGGTTCAACTTGTGGAGTGTTCTGACCATTCAAGCGCACGGAACCTTGTGGATTCCGCAGATGGCCATGTGCCATGTGCAGCATTGGCGCTGATTGCGAGAGGAGAATATGATGGTGAGGTGGCTCTTGGGGAGCACTCTATCTGCTCCGCATCACCTCCATGGTGGTTTGAATGTTGCTGCAAATGCATGCGGGCGGTGCCCGTGCAAGCGAAAGGACACACCGCATGTGTGTGCAGCTGCCGGCTTGTGCATGCATGTGTCTGTCAATGTAGCGCACAGTGATGCTAACGTCTTGGGCCATGCAACTTGCATCGGCTGGTTTTACAGGTGCGTTGTGGGTTTAAGCCATAATGATAGGCCTGAACCCTTTTTTTCAAAGTATAGCGGGCAGCATGTTGGCAGCAGTAGGTCGCAGCCTTCAAGCCTCCAAGTTGGACTGCATGCGAGCATGGCTTGCAGGTGCTGTGCGCGCCAGAACTTGCATGGCAGCTGTCAGTTCAATCACAACTGTGCACTCGTGACGCCTTTTCTCAGGAGTTGCAGATGGCGGTTATGCAGAGCGTGGGTGGCACGCTGTTGCCCGTGGTTGACACGCTGTGGCAGTGCTGGCCAGTGCTCAGTCACTGATTGGTGTCGAGGCCTGCCAGGGCTGACCGGTGCCGGCAGCAGGGGTGCCACATGGCTCTGTGCACAGAAGGTGGATGGACAGGCATGCCCACCGTGTGACCACTGTCAAGAAGAAGAAGCACTCTAACGCAGCAGCAAAAGGCAAGCAAGCAAGCAGAGTCACCCTACCCCTGCATGCGAGGCTGCGCATGTAAGCACAGCTGGCTCCACCCACTTCGTGTCTGGCGCCATGTGCAGTGCATGTGCTGCTACACTACCTAGACGGTATGCGGCGCAGCAGAGCTCGCATGCGGGTAGGTGGTGGCATTGGGCGTGGGCACTCCTTTGCGTTATATGCAGTGCATCCGCTGTGATCTTTTGTGCAGCATGCTGTGATGCAGCTCTTCCATGTTCAACTGATGATACGTTGAGTGGATCCTTAAGTGTGAAGGTAGATGCAACAAGGTAGATGCAACTGGCGTCGTCTACAGCCTCAAATGCAATGGGGCAGAGTATTCCATGGACTGGCCGGCTGTTACAGAGCTTCCACCAGTGGCTTTGCTGGCCACTGCTTTCTTAGCTCGCAGCTGCAGGCTGCTGCTAGTTACTGCAGCAGGCGAAGTCACTGCTGGCAGCACTGCTTGCATGCGAATAGTCGGTCTGGGGCATTTACTGTGCTTGCCAGGATTGCTTCACACTTTGGACGTGCTGCGTCATGTTACAGCGGTGTGTTCAAATTACAGGTCAAAGACAGGTACAGGCATGCGTTAGCTTGCTTGCATGCGCGGCGTTGCATGAGGGGGTCGGGGTTTAGGGTCGGGTAATTCTGCTTGTCCTTGCTTTGCTTCCCTGATGTGTTACGGTGCTGCTGCTTATTGCTGCAGCTGCAGCAACACAGCAACTCTTGGTTGATTCTTTGAACAAGCACATGACGGAAAAGAAGCCACCTAGTGGGTGCAGCCAGCTTTGCTTCCATGTGATCGGATGGAGCAGCAGGAAAGAAACTCTGCTTTCCCTGCATCTGCTCCGTTGTAGGTCGAGTGCAGCTGTCCTTGTTCAATGTACCTCTACAATATAGTGTCGGTGTCTGCTGCGACAGCAGCCAATACATGTGCACTGTAACCCTGCAGTAGATTATCTAAGTACTGTTTGAAAATCGATCAGTCTAGATACCTAGACTGTGTACCGGTGGTTTGGATGGTGGCTGGACTCACCGCTAGTCCAGCATGCCGCCCGTCGCGGCCTTGTGTGCGGTGGAGTAAGTATGGCTGCTGTTCATACGCCTTCGCTTACTTTGTGCGTGGTCATAAATGTTTCAGCCGATACTTAACCCACCCTACCCTCCTGCGGAGGGAGGTAAAACGAAGCGGCCAAAAACAAAACACCTCGGGACCGAGTACAGCAGTCAAACAGCAGGTAAGGAACACAGAAACCATATCCGTGGTCCTCGCCGTGCCATGGATGCAGGTTTGGAAATGTCGGTGTGTACTTGTCATGTTGCTCTTCAGGCTGCACTCGGAGGTGGACTGAGTTTCTGCTGCCCGAGCAGTTAAAGGCTCACAAGCTTCCTTGCTTAGAAGTCGTCAATCAAAGATAATCAACCACCAAACACGCACGCATGAATTCGTGTTGATTGCGTGTGGCAGCAGCGAGAGAAGCCCACAACATCAGGTTCACCTCGCAGTAGTACTTATCGTGCTTACAAAAGACAATCCAGGCGACGACGGCCCAGCAGCAGGTGGGTTGTGCACATGGGCCATGCAGCTCCAGTCAGGTTACTCGCCGGGTGAAACTGCAAGGAAAGTTCAAAAGCCTCACAGCAATAGTACTGCTTTTACTAGCTATATGGTTCAATTGCATGACCGGTTTCTCCTGCTGAACAGCATGCTATGTCATCACATGTTTATCACATGTGCCACCACACCGGGTACCTGGCCAAAGAGCTGCCGCGCAACCACTTGAGACCAAGCTGCGTCAACAGCTTGAAGAGCTTGGTGATGCGTTCAGCCTCGTTATCGCACCGCCCTGCTGGCAGCTGGCATTGCTAGCCTGCTGGTGACAGCACCCACCAGGCAACTTGCTGCCTGTGCGGTGACTCATGCTGTGCCTGCTGCCACTGGCGCGTCTGCTGCCCGTTTCTGCGTCACATCCACATGACACAACGGATCATCTGCAGGGCTTGTCTGGGCCCTTTGAGGTGGAAGCGGCAGCTGCTCCCTGAGGCAGGTGGTCCAAGGATGCCCAGCCAAAGACGGTCCCAATGTGCCCTGGTGCTGGCTGTTTGGATCAGCAGCCTGCTCATCACTGCACACACAGTAGCTGCTCATCGCAGCCACCACCACCACCAGCACAAGCAGATGACGCCATCACGCAGGCTACAGCAGCAGGAGCAATTGCAAGCAACACAAGCAGCAGCAGCAGCAGCAGCAGCAGCAGCAGGTGCAGCAGCTTGGGATGTGGATGTTGCAGCTGCAACATTTGATGTGCATGTTGCAGCAGCGGCGTTGTTGGAGACAGCAGAACCCATCCCAGCCTCCCCATTTCGGAACCGCACAAAGGTCGGGAAAGCAGCAGCAGAGGCATATGAAGACACAGAGGTTGAACCGCAGGGAGGTTGGCAGCGATGTGCGGCAAACGAGGGAAGCAGCTCTAAAAGGGCGCAAACTGAACGGCGCTTTCAAAAGCTTGTGGCTTCCATGCCTGTATCAACAACTGGGACAGCAGTGGTAGCAGAAGACGCTGCGATGCGTGACATCCAGGTGTTCATACATGTCATAACACTCAACAAGACAGCTGGCGTGGTATACAAGGACCAGGTGGATGCGCAGATGCGGGTGAGCATTATCAAATGCAGTGTGCCTAACATGACCGTAACAAAAGCTGCCAGCTAGCAGGGGAGTTTGTTGCCGCACAATTGCCATCAACATTGATGGTGAGAAACCTCTTCTTCTGATGTGTGTCAACCTTCACCTGACGGGCTACTATAACATGTGTAACATTACACTTTCTGCAGGTGCTCAACAAGGCTTATAACAAGTGGGGCTTCTCTTTCACGCTAGCAAAAGCCACAATGTACAGCACAGCCACAAAGGCCCTCTACACAGCAGGCCCAGGCCAGCAGCCGACCTCGCCAGAGTTTGCGATCAAGCGAGTGCTCAGGCAGGGCGGCGCAGCGGCGCTGAACATCTATGCATGGGCACTCGGGCAGTCGCTCCTGGGCTGGGCAACGTTTCCTTGGGACTACACTGCAGGCTCGTCTGCCAAGTACGATGGCGTGGTGGTCAGGACCTCCTCTCTGCCAGGAGGTGAGCGACATGGGGAGGAACATGCCGTTACATTGGTAGCGCAGCAGCAACAGCAGTAGCAGCAGCATCTGATGCACAGCAGGAAAACCCTTGCATGCCTGGAGCAGAGCAGTGGGCTTGGCTGGGCTGGACCACAGATTTTGGTGGCAGCAGCAGCAGCAGCAGCAGCAGCAGCAGCAGCAGCAGCATGAAGCACACAGCAGGACGCTGCCTGTGCTGGACGACCAGCACCTCAAAAGCGCTGGGGTGCCACAGCTGCGCATCTGGGTACGCACTCCATTGCTCTATCACATCTGTGCACTAGCATGTGCTGAGCGGTTGATGGCTTCTCGATATCTGAAGTGTTTTGTGCCCTGCAGGCTCAAGTGAAAACTACAACCTGGGAGACACAGCCACCCATGAGATAGGACACTGGCTTGGCCTGGTAGGTACTGTGTGGGGCCTGATCTGCTGTCTGCCACCCTGCCAGCTTTCAAAGTGGTAGCAATAACAGTGTGTCGCTTGCCACCAGTAGAATGTGCTGTTTGCAACAAGAGAGCTGTGGGGTGTTGAAAAAGTCCTTGTATCAAGGTTTACCACTGCATGGCCTTGTTTTCTTACAACTACCCAGCTGCCATGGCTGGATGAGCAGCAGCAGCGGCAGCCGTCCTCCATAAGCTGCAATTTGCAATGCATAGGTGTAGTCAAAGGCGCCATCTCCCTGATTGTTGTTGTGCGGCTCCCTGCTCTGCTGCTGCTGCTGCTGCTGCTGCTGCTGCTGCTGCTGCTGCTGCTGCTGCTGCTGCTGCTGCTGCTGCTGCTGCTGCTGCTGCTGCTGCTGCTGCTGCTGCTGCTGCTGACACCCTCCCATGTTCTCCTGCTCATCGACAGTACCACACTTTTCAGGTGGGGATGAACGCATGCAGCATCCTGCGTTATGAGTGGCTGTAGCACTAAACAGAGCATCCATGTCTAGCTTTGCTTACACGTGCGACCGCAACAACATATCCTTACAACAGCCATATGCATCCAGCTTGTCACTTCTGTGATTATGCCCATCTGCCGTCAACTTCTTTCACCGTCCACTCAGCCAGTCACAACAAACTACTGCGCGGCTGCTGGATTGGACCGGCACAGTGTGTGCATTGTGCACATCGCATGGGATGACAAGCTTGATGATGTCTCAAGCTCACGTGTTGTCCTTGCGCATTGCAGGATGGCTGCTCTGGTGCTGGTGACGGTGTGGGCGACACTGCAGCTGAAGCATCAGCTGCAAGCGGCTGCCCCACAGCACGGGACAGCTGCCCTCACCTGGCAGGAGTGGACCCCATCACAAATTTCATGGTGGGCAGCAGTCAAGCTGCAGTGGCGAAGTGATGAGGCTACAAGGCAGTGGCATGGTGATGTTGCCAGTGTCTCGGGTCGAAAGCTGGTGCATGCAGATTACTCGTTGTAGATAGGGCTGTTGGCTGCCATGTGGGCTGTTGGCTGCCACATGGGCTGCAGGTGGTGGAGATGACTCTGCTGAACGCAGTGATGATGCCCCTTCTAGGTGTTGTGTTGATCAGTGGGTTCCTGACCTGATCTGCGCTGCTGCTGCCTGTTCCCGCATGGCAATTTCCTCCTGGCAGGACTACTCGTATGATAGGTAAGCAGTGACAACAGCTCTCAGCTGGCCCGGCATTGTCTGCTGCTGCGCTATGTAACATCAACTGTGCTGGGTGCATAACTGCCTCACACAGGTGTCTGGTATCTTCCAGTAACCTTGTTTGGCGGTCAGCTTGGTGCTCCACCTGACATGCAGCAGCTCACCTTGCGCACTCATGCTGCTGCAGTCATTGCAATATACACATCGTGAACTCGCATATGCCTTTGTACCAGCCCTGCCCATGTCTGCTGTTACACTGTGCCTGCAGCTGCATGGAGACCTTTTCGCCAGGTCAGGCCAAGCGCATGAGGCTGCAGTGGAGTGCATACCGTGCAGGCAGATGAGCCTGCTGCTGGCTACGCCCCGCAATGAAACAACCGCAAAAGCCCCGGCAGTGTTGCATGCACAGCTGCTGCTACTTGCTGCGCCAGGCGCTAGGCACCGCCTTGTGCAGTGAAGTCACAGATCTGGACACACCTGTCCATGGCACGAACCAGCTGTCTAGTGGCACAGTAGCTGTGAAAACGATTTACAGGCTTTGACATCGGGATGGAGCACTGCTGATGCACAGCTCAGGCCGTGTCGCGCTGAGGTGGCGACATGCGTTCCTGATGGGTTGAGTCCTTGAAACATGTGGCTTGCAGCAGCCTTTCAAGGTGGTGTCAAGTGCTAGCATCATGTGCAACCTTGTGCACGCCGTACATTGACCGCATGCCTTCAGGGTGCATAACCCTTGTGCAATCAAACTCAGTGCAGCAAAGTGTTTTGATTTATGCACAGCTGGTGTTGCACTGAAGGCTTGCTGTCATTGCCAATATGGCAATGGAATGATTCCACCTGTGTGGTGCAGGCTCAATGATTGTGAGACAATGTACACAAGCATCAACAGGCATGTGCCATGCTACATTTCTGGTAGGTTTTCCTTGGTGTGGAGGTTTGTAAGCCTGATGGTTACATTACATGCCATGCCAAACTGAGTGTGCATGTCAGGAGTGGAGTGGCAGTGCACCAGCTAGCTACACTATGCCATTGTCAGTTGTTACATCCTGCATCATGGTCATGATTGCCAAGTGTGTTGAGCTGATTCAGGCTCATCATGCACTGTGCTGCATGCATCAGGCCCTGGGGCAAAGGGGCAAGGTGCACGTGTTTTATACTAAAAATTTGCCAGTTTGCAAACATCGTCAACAGGCTCTTCTCCATATGGGCATTTTGTTCGCTCCTGACAGGGGTTCCTACTCTCATGCTGAGTGTCGCATGTAGTGTGATACCATGCAATGAAGATGATGATTTTAGGTATTTCTTTTTAGTGCCAGCAACCGACAACAGCCAGCTGTATGTCAACATGCTGAAACACCAGCAAAACTACATACTTGGGTTTGAGGATGCATCTGCTGCACATTGCCAGTGTGTACCTGTCTGATGCAGACTGCAAACCATCTGGGACAGTGTCTGGCAGCACGTGTGCACGCCCACTGGTGTTGCTGCAGCTGACAGGTTCAGCATTTTACTTGCTGAGGAAAGTCCTCCATGACAGTCAAGCAAGGACTGCGGCGGCGGCATTAGGGCGGAGGCCAACGTGAGCATACCTATATGATGCGACAGATGGCCCAGGGTGTCAATGGCAGTGCAGCAGCAGCAGCAGCAGCAGCGCTCGCTATGTGCAGGAGCTATGCAGCTGCTGATGGCAGTGGCGTTGGTGGTGGTGGTGGAGGTGCGGACGGTAGTGGCGCATCTTCAAGACACGCGTGGTGTACGGGCAGCCACAGTGGCCGTGGCTCGATGTCAGGCGTGTGGCTGGTGGCAATGGCAGAAGTGTCAGGCGTGATGGCAGTTGGTTTGCTGATGTCTGAGTGCATCATCACTAGGTGCTGTGCCGGACTCCTGTAGCAGATGCATGTCAAGCAGTGTGTGTGCACATGATCTTTATGCAAAGACTTGTCACGAGGTCCTTGTGGCACCATATTGGGGTGCTGTGCATTGCTGTGCCGCACTGAGTGTTACTCTCATTTGCTGCACAATTTACGACTCTGTCAGCCGCACATACTACATGTTAGTAAAGTGTGACAGAAGCCGACATGCCTGGGCTGCTGTGCTGCGCTGTTTGCTGCATAAATTGCTGCTCTATCGGCTGCCCAGGGAATGTGACTGAAGCCGGCATGCCTGGGCTGCGGTGCTGCACTTTAAGCTGCACAAACTGCTTGCTCTGTCAGCCGCCCAGGGAATGTGACAGAAGCGGACATGCCTGGGCTGCTGCGCTGTGCTGTATGCTATTCAAAGCACTGCTCTGTCATCAACCCAGGGAATGTGACAGAAGCAGACATGCCTGGGCTGCTGTGCTGCGTTGTTTGCTGCACAGACACTGCTTGCTCTATTAGCCGCCCAGGGAACATGATAGAAGCCGACACGCCTGGGCTGTTGTGCTGCTCTGTTTGCTGCTCATTTGCTGCTCTATCAACCGCCCAAGGAATGTGACAGAAGCCGACATGCCTGGGCTGCCATCTCACCTTCGCGCTCATCTGGTGTTTGCTTGAGCAGAAAACTGGTAAATTCACAGCGGTCGACATGCCTTGTGTGCTGCGCAAGTCTTACGCCAGATGCGGACTGTGAGTAGCTTCACACCGTAAACTAGTCGGGCAAGGGTGCCACGTCACGAAGGGTACAGGTCCCTCTGTAGCCGGGCAGCGGACAGCTGGGTGTGGCTGAGCTTCAGCTATACTTTATGAGAAAATAATTTGCACTTACATGTGATATGTTCACAAACTGGCACGTCATTGGCCGAGGCTCAGCTACACCGGCTGTGGCTGGCCTGGCTAACTGACAGACCTGTACGACCGGGAATGAGATATCATTGGGAAGTAGGTAAAACGCTGCAAAAAAAGCTCACTTATCAAGGCACAAGGCATCGAATGCAGCATGAATGTTGCTAGGATGAGCTCCCCGCCACCATCATGGCGGCATGCCGTTTTTCAACCTCTACTCAGTCGCACATTAATAACTACTTATGAAAATGTCTGTCGCAACACTTGCTTGCGCCTGATCGACTGATTGAGTTGGGTGTCGTGGTTGAGCCCTGTAGGCTCATCTAATGCATGCAACACATGCGCACGTGACGTGTCAACAGTCTTTTTCTGAACAACCCACCCCTTCCATGTGCAACGTTAGCAGCAACAGTCGGTTACAAGGCTTTCTTTTCACTTGAGTTTGTAAATGCACAGCGGGCAGCTGTTACTGCTGGCTGCTGATCAACATTTTAAAATGCAGGAAATTTCATGCTGCACACCATTCTTGGCATTGCTTAATTCTGCACGGTTGTATCAGCGATGCCCAAACCCTGAACGGCTACAGAACCAGCAGCACTGTAAACTGGTCGGCTGTGACCTATTGCCAACACCGCGTTGGCGCCTCGTGACAAGCTGGATGATGCCCGGCTACACACCCTCCATTTCACCGCAATGGCGGTGCCAGCACATGTACACATATGCTAGTGCCGTTTCCTTACAAAAAGCATATGTAACTTTACATATGCTCAGGGTGGTAGGCTGCGGAGCATTCCTTTGCATGCATTCAGTGCTGTGTCCTAAAGATATGCTCAGCAGACGCCACTGTGAGGAGCAACGTCACTGTACGACTCTCGCTGAGCAGCGCAGGAGGCCTGCAGGCTGCAGCACACTGTGCAGAGCAGCGAAGCTGCTATCAGCGACGCGTACGGCCGCAGTCACGCTGCCTGCTGCTCAGCACGCCAGTCTGTCCAGTGGCTTGCAGGCCCTCATCATCATCATCATATTACCCATTCAAGCCATAGCATCAGCGCTTGCAGGCCCTGTGCTAGCCACTGCTGCGAAGCAGCCCTGAACATAGCTCATCCGACCGGTGGACCATTCGCATTGCGCTGCTTGCGGCCGGCCACGCGCCACAACAGTACCAAGATGCACTGACGCGACCCAGTCTGCAGCCCTGATCGCCCAAAGACCTGGATAGATCATTATCACTTGTTACAAAGCAGCTACACTCCAGTCCATCAAAACCAGCTACAGCTTTGGCAGCAAAGCCTGCATCCACCTCCCGCACACAGCTAAGTTCATGAAGCCAACCCCCTGCAATAAACAGCATGGCAGCAGAACAAGGCAACCGTCAGCCTGTTACAGTGTGCGGGATGGCAGCAAGGCGTCTCTGCTGTTGACATCAAACTTGCTGCTAGAACACGTTCCTCTGTTGCTGGAGGGTTACCATGCAACATCGTTGCATTGTAGCAGCTGCTCAACCACCAAACCGTCAATGCTGAGATGCAACGAGTCAAGGGCTCACCCGCACACCTGAGCCTGAGCCCTAAAGAAAGCTATATGGCAGTGCCCATCCCAAGTCAACTGTAACTGCATCCTGTCCGTGCGGACCCCTTACTGCCTGTCTATGCAAGTGCAGGCTGTCAACCTTGCTGCCGACACTCACCCGCAGCTGCTGCCCCTGCCTTACTTCACCTCCCGGTGCACTGTGTACTTCTGCAAATGGGGGTTGTACTTCTTGAGTTCAAGGCGCTCTGGTGTGTTTCTGCGGTTCTGCGCACGACAAAACCATGGTGTTGCACACAGACGCAACAGGTCAGCACGAGTTAAACCAGCACAGGCGGCAGCAGACAGCACAGATCTACGTGAGCAAGGGATATGTCAGAAAAGAGCAATGTCACCAAGAGCTACCTGAGCAGAATAAAGCATACGAGCTTCATGTGCTGATTGGCCTGCTGCTGGGGAGCTGACCAGGTCTACGCTTGCTGGTGTCTGCTGCTACTGCTACAACCCATGGATGCTGCTGCTGCTGCCACCCAGCAGCAGCAGCATCCATGGGTAGTATCAGTAGCAGCAGACACCAGCAAGCGTAGACCTGTGCATGCAGGCAGATGGATAACATTAATAGCAGGTAGCAGCAGAAAGCGGTAGAGCCCCCACAGTACTCTGCTAGTGTTGACGCCGTGCACACGGGGCGACGCTGGGGCAGCAACTGCATGCTGATGGCAGCTGACGCACCATACTGCACTGCCAAGCCCAATCCTCCTGCTGTAGGTGCGTGCATGTCATAGGCAATGATACAGCACTGCCTTCAGCATTGACACAAAACACAGATATCTTCCTGCTTGATCAGGCTAGCATGGTTGCTGCAGCGCTGCTGCTGCCCGCTGCTGCTGCAGCTGGTCCTCACCTTCTGTGTGCAGTAGCGAGAGGGTGTGGCACCAATGCCACGGGCCTCTGTGCACTCCAGGGTGACAATGATGCGCACACCCTTCTTCTTTGCCATGGTCACCACGCTCCTAAAGCTAGTGGTGCTGGGGGCAGGAGCAGCAGCCACCCTGTAGCTCATGCGGTTGCCCAGCAGCGGGTTGCTGAGAGCACCTGCCTTCATTATCGAGGCCTGCATACTGGCTGCTTGGTGGTGCGGTTCCTAGCACGAATGCAAAGGCTGGCTGCTTGTAAGGTGAACTCGTGGCGGAATCGTCCTCGCCGGCTTCGAACACGCAACAGCAATTGTAACTCACGCAAACCAGTCAGTTGCAGCTACATAACTAACAGCAGCATAGTAAACCAATGGACCTCCGAGTGCAGAGCTGTCATGTCGCCCACCTGTTGTCAAGGGCTTAGCACTCGGCCATTTGGGAGAACGATACAACTGTTTTGCTCAAAAATTGAGGCAGACATGCTCAGTATATGTATCAGCTTACTCACCTTGGTCACGGAGATGCGGGAATCCTCCGCACGCATGCTTTCGCGTCGCTGAACGTATGTCAATTCAAAGCTTAAACACCTGCTACATGTACCTGCCACCATCACCTGCTACGTTCGGCGTTACGAACCACACATGCAGTTTCAGGAGGTTGCTGCCCTGGTCATCTTTTGTGCAGTGATTGCTCTGGTACTGCTGCTGGTGCTGGTGCCCGTCTCTCTGCAGCTGCCGCCCTGGAGGAGGGGTGCAACGAAATGGAAGCTTCGCCTGCACTATTCTGGCGTACCAGTTGTTGGCGTCCTTGCCATGCTGGCGACTGGCAGTTTGAATGGCGCGACACTTGCTGCTGGCATAGTGGGAGACGCTACGCTGAAGCCATACGGCATCCTCATTCTGTTTATGGCTCTGGCTTTCATCTCCACAAGCCTTGACATGACCGGCTGCTTTGGCTGGCTGGTGAGGCAGCAGTGCTGCAGCCAGAACATGCACACTGTCACAATGTTGCAGAATGAGCGAGTGGACCTTGACCAGCGACAAATGTGGGCGGAGTTTAGTTGAGAGTGACACTGGCACTTTGTCTGAGACCCACGGGGCCTGTGGACGATGGCTAATTTTCTGCTGTCCACGCCCACGGGGTCTCAGGGCATTGCCAGAGCCCTATGGGGCAGGGCTGACAGCAGGCTGCACCACTGCACACTGCTGCTGCAGTGAAGGCCGATAGCATGAGCTGAAGCCGGCCATTTGACTCCAAACTAGCATGAATATCGAACATCAGAAGTGAAAATGTTGCATTGTTTCTACATCTGCTGAGGCTGAGCACTTGAGGTACTGGGGCCACCAATGCAAAGGGGAGGGGCAGGGGCACGTGCACCTGTGCCCAGGGGCGCCAGCCAGTCACCTGCCTTACCCTGGGGGCCGACAGCAGGGCGCCTTGCGCAGAGCGCCCCTACCGCCGAGGGCTCCCGCCGGGGCTCTGCTTTGACAACGTGGGGGTGTCCGTGTGGTGTTCTTTCAATCCCAACAAACTCCGCCTTGTGGTGTTCTGGCAGGAGCACTGTGTGGGCTTGTGTGTGCGCTTTTTGCGTCTACTTGTCATCGGACGTGTCTGTGTGTTGCTTGCAGGCGCTTCACATCACACAGCGCAGCAAGGGCAACGGCAGGCTGCTGTTCTTGCTGTACTTTGCAGGCAGCAGCATCATCACAGTGTTCACCAGCAACGACATCGCGATCATGACGCTCACGGTGAGCAGCCAGACAAGCAACAGCGACAGCAGACATTGTACAGACTGAAGTTCAAGTGCTGCAAGGCTGCCTGGTAGATGGTGTAGCACTACTGATGTGTCGCCCTTGCATGCACTTGCTCATGCCAAACCTTGTCAGTCTTCTAGCCCAGAATTTCAGCATGGAGGTGCAGGCTTAGAGGACTGGCGGGTTGAGGGAGGCAGCTCAGCACTTGCGCACGTGTTAGTTAGCCTGCCAGCAGCGCAAGCGACGCTGCTGCCTGCTGCCAATCCCTGCTGCCTGCAGCCCATCATCTACTACTTCTCAGCAGCAACAAGCACAGATGCAGTGCCGTACCTCACTGCGATGTTCACAGCAGCCAACATCTGGTCCATGCTGCTGTTTGTTGGTGGGTCCAGCTGGCGAGGGCACTAGGTGCCCACGTGCTTTTGCACAGCTGTCTTTGACGGGCTGCAGCACTGTAGGGCGCATCCCGTCATCCCTGTGCCTGCCACAATCTAATACGCAGCAGCAGGGTGACGTCTGTGATTGCCACAGTCTTACATACAGCAGCAGGGTGGTGCCAATGCATGATGCGTGACTGGCCCAATGCCGCAAAGCAATATATGTATACACAGATCGCACACACAGATACCTGCAATGATGCATCCTCTGCTGTCTGCTTGCAGGAAACCCCACCAACATCATAGTGGCAGTGGCCTACCAGATGAGCTTTGCAGACTACAGCAAATGGATGGCACTGCCAACCGTTGGTGGGTAGCAGCATCATGCACTTTGCAACCAGTGCCTCGCCCTGCCTGTTTGCAACAGTCCTGAACGCATGGCATCAGCGTTACAACAGCTGCCGTCATTGTGCTAGCTCCCATCTCTCCTCTGCTGTTCTGCATCGAGACTCAGTCTGATTTACTGTCCTTGGTTGGCGGCAATCGCTGTTGATGCATCGCCTCGCAGGCGCCGGACTAGGCTGCCTAGCCGCGCTGCTGCTGGTGCATGCGCGCAATACGCCGCAGCGTGTTGTTCTGCCAGACCTGCAGCCCGCCCTGCTGCTGCTGGACAAGCCAGGGGCAGCCTTTGGCAGCCTGAACATCCTTGCTTGCCTAGGGCTGCTCGCTGCAGCGCCTTCTCTGGGCTGGGAGCTCTGGCCTGTCACGCTCGTGTGTGCAGGGCTGCAAGCGGTGTACAACTTTGTTGCGTATGTGGCATACAAAGGTCGCTGGTGCCGGCAGCTTCAGCAGCAGCAGCAGACAGCTGTGCCGTGCCCAACCAAACTGGCAGCAGATGAAGGGGCCGCAGCATGGCAACAAGCTGCTGCTGGCAGTTGTCATGCTGCTGCTGGCCGCGATGCTGGCAGCGATGGCAATGCTGTGTTGGGGCTGCAACGCCCGCCTGCAGCTGCAGAAGCAGATGCAATCGTTCCAGCAAGCAACGGGATGCACACATCACACGCAACAGCAGCAGCAGGTGTGGCACCGCATGCTGCAGCATCTCTTCGGGCACTTCCTGACCTAGCAGTGGGAGCACGTGCTGCTGACTGCGACTTGCATAAGCAGCAGTGTGCAGGCGTCAGTGGCACCCAGCTGACATGTGTGGTGGCAGAGCAGCAGCAGCAGCAGCAGCAGCAGCAGCAGCAGCCTTTGTCTGAAAGGCAGTCCAGCTGTCAAGCAGAGCAGGGTGTTTGGCAGCAGACTACAGGCGTGTCAGGAACGGACTTGCAAGTGGGCAGCTGTGATGCCAGCAGTTGCGGCAGCAGCAGCAGCAGTACATGCAGTTGTCGCAATGCAAAACCTGCAGCTGCAGGCACTGCAGCAGCAGCAGCAGCAGCAGCTGGTGGGGCTGCCGGGCTTCTGCAGGAGCGCAGGGCTCCTAGCTTTGGCAGGGTGGTGCGAGCGCTGCCATATGAGGTGAGCAGGTTGGGGGTTGCACCGTTCTGGGTAGAGGTTGCAGCTGGAGCTGATGCTGCACTTTGCGCAGAGGCTGCAGCTGATGGTAGAGGCGCGTTCCTGTTGAGGCATACATATCGCAGCCCTCAGAGTGACCTCAAAAACTTGTTTTTGAGCCGAACCCTATTTGTTGGTACCTATGTTTGAAGCTCTGAGCCAGTGTTACAGAGAGCTACCTGATGTGCCTGACCTGTGTGCTGCACTGCACCTGGCAGGTGGTGCCGTTTGTGCTGGGCATGTTTGTGCTGGTGGAGGGCCTGAACGCGACAGGCTGGGTGGACCGGCTGGCGAGGTGGCTGGGCAGCGGCGTGCGTGGCAGCACCTGGGCCGCACTGTTTGGCGTCGGCTCCTTCAGTGTGCTGCTTGCCAACCTGGCCAACAACCAGGTGTGCGCTGGGCCTGAGCTGTGGTTGACGCATTTGTTGTGCGTTGGCAAGAGTCAGGGTTGATGGTGCGGCTGCAAAGATGTCTGCCTGCTGCCACCTAACGAGCTAGTCCGTGTTTGGAGCAGGCCCCGCAGCAGTGCGTGCCTGCATGCAGCCGCCACCCGCCGCCGACCCATCCACTTGCACTTGGCAGCTTTGCTCTTGACCGTGGGTGCCGGTGCCGTCGCTGGCATACACCCAGCTTGGTACAGCCCATGCTTGACGGCAGGACCATCTGAGGTACATGCTGCGTGCACTGCACTGCTTGTTGCGCCACTGTGTCTGCTGCAGCCCATGACGATCCTGATGACCCGGGTCTGCATGAGCCCAGCATTTGCCCAGGCGGCAGCAGCAGCAGCTGGCAGCAGCGGCCAAGCCGGCGGCAGCAGCAGCAGCAGCAGCGCTGACTTGGCAGCTCCCTCCAGCATGGCCAACATGGTCGATGGCAGCAGCAGGGTGCCGATTGGTGCCGCCTTTGCTGTCGTCATTGCTTCCAACGTTGCTGCAAACTTCACAGTCATGGGGGCGCTTGCAGGAATCATGTTTGTGAACATCCTGCAGCGCAAGGGGCTTCGCGCGGTGAACTATGCAACGTTCAGCAGGCTGATGCTGCCGTCCGGAGTTGCCAGTGCTGTGCTGGCGCTGGCTATCCTCGGTGCCGAGCTGGTGCTCTGGCATTAGCACTGTGTGTACAGTCATTGCTGCTCGGCAAACAGGAAGTCACCCATTGGGACTTGAGATGCATCGAAGGGTACCCCCTTGCACAGCTGCACATGCCGCACTTGGGGGTGCCTTGCTGCTGCGTATGTGTCTGTACTCAGGACAAGCACTGCCGTGAGAGCATAAACCTGCCTGGCCGCTGGAACCGCAGCCACAGTGCTATTACTGTTGTACATACCTGTTGATTAGCGTGCTGGGAGGTTCTGGTGGACTTTCATTGTCAAGCAGCCAATCTCTGTATGCCGCAGCCTTTTCATCTGGTTATGCACGCACGGTTACGTGTTGGTGGGTGGTGGGCCACCACGGACCTTCCTTCCTTTTGCATGCAGTGCTGAGCCCTGCCAGCTGGCAGGCTTTTGCAGACCTGCCCTCAGGGCCTGGAGGATCACTTGTACTGCATACTGGTTAAAGTTACTACAACCTCAGCACGCGTGCATTGTGCTGCAGCTGGTGGTGGAGTTTGTATAGTATCAGTTGGTCTGCTGCTTGCAGCTGTCAACACACATGATACTGCACCGTTGGCCGCAGCTGCTGCTTGCACCAGCAAGCAGAACATGTCACACACATATTAGCAGGACTGCTACATCATCATTGCCAGCGCTGTCCTTCACACGCGGTTTTAATACATTTATAATGTACTACTCAATGCTTAGGCGTGCTTGTATCGGTCATCAAGGGCTGCATTGGCATCTCGACCTGTCCAGCATTGGAGTGTAGGCCTCCACGCACGCAGTGTAACTCCAGTCACGATAATTCCTGCAGTGCAGGCTGACTTCGGCTATTGCTGAAGTCTACTTTGATTTTACGTCGCGTTTCTGCGCGTCAGTTTATTATCACCGCGCATGCTTGTCAATTGCGGTTTGCCGGGGACGCACTTGGGGGACGAAATGTCACCACACGGCAATTAGTGCTTTCGGCGCGCTAAGCAGCCTGTCTAGGACACTGGCAATGAAAATGCTAATACGGAGATATCATCAGTGTCAATCGCAAATCAATCCACTAGCAGCAGCGCTGCCTTCCCGCTGCAGTCTTCAGTCCTCACGTCAATTGCATTGTTTAAAAACAAGTACGGTACAATGCAGACATTAAACCATAGACAAGCAGCCAGCGGGCCGCGTGTGGCTTGTCCTGGGCCCCGCCTTGCACCACACAAAGTTCAGCACAGCAGGCTCGCGCCCGCAGCACGAGCTGACAGTGGCAAGGAACCTAGCGAGAAGGATTTGCAAGAAAAGTTCTTCAGTGCACCTAGCAAGCAGCCAGGACAGCCAGCCTCCGGCAGCAGCAAGCAGGAGCAGGAGCAGCAACAGCAACAGCAGGGCAACCTCTTAGACAATCCGCTAGTGAACCCGTATGCACTCGGACGCCAGGCTCGCCGCGCCTTTGATGACGTATGGGGGCAGCTCAGCTCAATCGCACAGCCAACAAAGAGCTATGTCTTTGACGACGTGCTGGACCCCAGCCTGCCACTAGAGGAGGACCCAATTGCTGCAGGAACTAAGGTGCTGGTGGTTGGTGCCACAGGCAGGGTTGGCCGCATCCTCATTCGCAAGCTGCTGCTGCGCGGCTACAAGGTGCGTGCGCTGATTAGGCGCCGCGAGGGCATCCGCGAATCAGCAGATGACATTGAGGGCCTGCCAAGCGCTGTTGAGATCGTCAACGGCGACGTGGGAGAGCTCAAAGACTGCCAAAAGGCAGTACAGGGCGTCAACAAGGTAGGTCTCATCTGCAGTTGAGTGCAGGCATCATGGTGCTGCAGTTGTTCTGGCGCCTGGTCTGTCAGGCTGCGAGCCTGAGAAGCAGAGGGTGATAGAACCAGCTGTGTTGATGCGGCAAATGATACCTGCATGTGTGTGCATACACGGGTTTGTAGAGCGTGTAGCTAAGATGCGCATGGTGTTGCAGCAGTTTACACACATCATGAACAGCGCAACGCAAAACATACCTAGTAGTATGCTTGCACACCCTCCGGCCACACCACCATGGTTTGTGGCAGCTCACTGGACACCCCCTGGTGTTACAACTTGTAATCTACAAGCCCAGCACACCAAATCTGTTGTGCCTCTTGTATTCCTTGATGCTTCTGCCTGCGCAGATCATCTATTGTGCAGCAGCCAAGACAGCATTCACAGCGGACCTGCTGCGAGTGGAGGAGCGGGGCGTGGCGCACATTGCGGCAGCAATGCAGGATGAGCTGTTCAGGCGGGCACGCGCGAAGGGCTCCAAGCACAGCCCATACGCGAAGAAGGAGGTGGCAGACTTTGGCAAGATCTATCATCAGCTGCGCTGGGACATTGGCTTTGTAGGCGTGCAGGTGGGTTTGGCATGTCTCTGGGCTCGCAGGGCGCTCACATGGGGTGTTTAAATGCGTTGAGCAGCGTGCTGCTTTGTGTGTCGGACCGTTGTCATAAGGCATGCTTGCACATGCAAGAACAGCAGCATGCGTGGTACGTTTACAAAGGTTGGTCACCATTTTGTGCAAGGTTGTACTGCCTTGGCCCGTCTCGTGCTGATGTCCCCTGATGGATGTCCGCCGTGCCGTGCTTGAGAGGAGAGCAGCATCAGGCTGGCGTCAGCGGTACAAACAGCGCCGTCCTGGCAAGCTGCCAGCACGCCCACTCTGTTGGTCTCGCGCTGCGGCTCGCTGCCGGTGCGCCGCAGGGGGAGGACGGCAGCATCAGCAGGGACAGGGAGCGCGCCAACCTCGCAGCAGCAGAGATTAGCGAGGCCAACAACCTGGTCTTCACGGGCGCGCTGTTCACGCGCGGCGCGTTTGCAGAGGTCGGCGCAGCGCTGAACCCGCTGCTGCCTGGAGGGGAGGACCGGCTGGCTGGCACTGAGGGCATCACCATGCGCGTGAAGTCCGAGGGGCACACGTACGCATGCGTGCTGCGCACAGGTGGGCCAGGATCAACAACGGCGGTGTTGGGCACGTGGGCAGCTGGTCGGAGGCGGCCGACGCTGTGCAGGAACCTGGTGTGCGACAGAGTGTGTGCAGCCGGCAACAGAAGGTGCTTTCGCAACATGCTGGTGGTCTCCCTGGAGTAGTGGCAGCCAGCCGTGGGTTGTGTGTATACTGCTGGGTGTAGATCCTGCGGATTTCATGTCGTTCTTGCTGTTGCTGTAACATATGCTGGAGCGCCCTGCCGCTGAATGCTGCGCAACAGCTGTCCTTGCTGCTTGAGTGCTTGGCATGCCTGCGCTGCATGGCCGGATGCCAACCTCTTGTACTATCATGCAACTGCTTTGACCAATCGCAACAACAGCGGAGGGTCACAGCTACTCAGCTCGCTTTCCCACCCGAAGTGCCCGGTACAGCACGGTGCGCCTTCCGTGGGTACTCTTCAGGCCAGAAGCAGAGGGCCTGCCGCCGTTTGACCCGGCAGCCATTAAGCACATCAGCCTGCGCTACGAGCTGCGCAAGCCAGTACCAGCAGCGACAGCAGCAGCTGCAGCCGCAGCAGCCACAGCAGCACCAGCAGCGGCGGCCGTGCCTGCAGGAGCCCGGCTGCCGATGGCGGCAGCTGGCGTTGCAGCGCCGTCACGGGTCCTGCAGCTGCAGCGGCAGCGGCTCCTGGCACAGCAGGTGGCTGCCAACACCAAGTTTGAACGCTTCAAACTGGAGGTGGACTGGATCAAGGCCCTTCCTTCAGGTGGGGGCTGTCGGCTGTCCTTTCCCTTTGCAACATAATGTCCAGCGCTGCTGCCGGCAGGACGCAGCAGGGCAAGCAGCAGCACGGCAGGTGTGGCTGCGTGCTGCTGAGCAGCAGTTGCCAGCGGCACGCGCTTGCTGCTCACCGCTAGGGCTGCTCCTTGCTGTCTTCAAGCTGACACGTTCGCATGACACAGCTGATGTGGTGTTGCCATGCAAACGAAATGTTTCGTTTTCACAGCGGGCTGCTTGACAGCACCGTCCCTGCCGCCTCACCCACCACATCCCATGTGACCTGTGCTTCAACGCCTCCTGCAGGCGTCGAGCCGGAGATCATCCTGGTGTCCTGCAGCGGCGCAGCACGGCCGGGCCTGGATGCAGGAGACGTGGCCCGCATCGTCGCCGCCAAGCGCCGCGGCGAGGACCTGCTGCGCTCCACAGGCCTGGGCTACACCGTCATCAGGCCAGGCCCGCTCGTGGTGCGTCGCGCTGCGGCTGCGGCTCTCCTGCAGCCAGCCGTGCTCAGAGCGTGCATGCTGCAGTTGGTTCCTCTCGTGATAGTTATCAACTGCAGGTCAGGTGCTCTTGTGGGGAGCCGTGCATGCTGCGGTGCGGTTGCACATGTATGGTGTGGTGTGGCTGCTGCCTTGCACGTTGTGTGTTGCGTACGCGCATGGTGCGTCGCGGCATTGGCCTGCGAAAAGTCTCCGGCGACCGTCCATCGGCTGCTGCTGCTCCCTGGTCCGATCCTGCCCTTGGCGCTGCTTGCAGGACGAGCCTGGAGGCTACAAGGCGCTTGTGTTTGACCAGGGGGACCGCGTCGGCCAGAGCGTCAGCGCAGCAGATGTGGCAGACATCTGCCTGCGGGCACTGCACGAGTCAGAGGTGCGCTCAAAGGGCAGCGGCCACCTTTGTGGCGTGTTGCTTGTGTTGCTATGCTTTGCGCGGACTCGCTCGTGAAGCAAACTGGCTGTTGAGGGGGTTGAGAAGGTCTCAGGCCAAAGGCCTGCAGGCTGTCCATTGGCTGCGTGGGTGTTTGCTGCTCTGTGCTGTCAGCGAACGACGAACCACTTGTATTTTTAACAACATCTTTGAGCTTGGGCTGCACCATGCTGCACCCTTGTTCACATCTCTTCGCAGTCCTTTGGCTGAAGCTCCCTTGTCCTTCTTGCTAGTCCATGAGATTAGAACCAACATGCACATGCACGCTGCTGCCGTCCCTACAGGCACGCAACAAGACGTTTGATGTGTGTTACGAGTACCAACCGGACGAGGGGCTGCAGCTGTACGAGCTGGTCGCCAGCATCCCCAGCAGCAGCGGCAACTACCTTGCGGCCGCACTGTCCACGCTGCAGAAGAACACATAGCTCATGTGTGGCGCCGCCGGGTGTGCAGTGTGTGTGGCTTGGGGTTACGAACATCGCCGGCATGGTAATGAGGGGCAGGGCAGGGCAGAGCGGCAGCCTGTGGCTGTGGCGCTGATTTGCACTGCAGGTGCAGCTGTGCTTACTTACTGGAGGAGTTGGGTGTCGTTGTTGGTGTGTGTGCATACGTTTGATGTGTTGTGTGGCAGTTCCTGGAGGTGAAGCAGGAGGCCGTACACTGACAGAAAATGTTGGGCCTTCTTCTTTGAGGCGAGTGCGGCTCTTGCTGCGCGGCTGTAGAGGGCAGCAGGCTGGCAAAGCAAGCAGGTGTTGAGGCAGAACTGGCACAAGGAGCGTGTCTTCTGTTGTAGCTTGATCACAGAAGTTGCAGCAGCTGCTGCAGTTTCCTGGACCATCAGCAGCTGCGCCGTTTGAGTGCGCATGGCTGGCGCTTGGCATCTGACATTCATGTCGTGTTGCTGTCTGTTGGGCGTTTGTGCTCACCCCACAATGCACAGTAGGCCAATTTTTATCAGCTCAGCAGCTGGCATCTGACTTGCCCTGCACGGGTTGAAAATTAGGCTCCTTGTAGTAAGCAGCAGTCCTGTTGTGTAGCCGACGGCCTGTGTCTCTCAACCAGGAGTCATGTCGACGTGCTGTTGTGATGGGTGGGGTGGAGGGGCTCAACTTATTGACGTGCACTGTATTGATCTAATACGTGCCAAACCGGCTTTCCCCTGCTGATTGGCTGTTATTGTGTCACTAATCACTTCATCAATGCGGCGTGCTTTGCAGCAAGGGCTGGAATGCTGTTTAATTTGCGTGGGAACTGGTGGTGTGACGCTGCAGCCAGTGAATCTAGCAAGGAGGAGAAGCAAATAATTTCATGCACGACCATGGTGGCGGGGGCCCCATCGTAGCATTTTTCTGCCGCGTTTGCTGCATGGTGTTCTTTAATACATGTGTTCCCTGCAACCCCGTTTAGTGCCCGCTGCCTCCGCTACCAGCAGGGCTCGCAACCACATCGACGGGTCGAAATTCAGGAGCTGAGAGCTCCGTTTTCACAATATACGGAGGTGGGCTTCGACGGGTTGGTCGAGTTTTTGGCGGCTTAACAGGGGTTGTCGACCAGATCTCCCGCCAGTTGCACCTGTCTCCCCCCCACACACCCAGAGGGCCACCTGGTCAATATTCGCCAAGGCCTTTCACCTGAGTGGTCGATACAGCGAACTGATGGTTGCGAGCCCTGGCTGCCAGGCCATACGTCAAGTGCAAGCAGGGTTGTTGCAGAGACGTGAAAGTCAAGAAGTTGACATGCATGTGCAAATGCATACGTTCAGAACAGCAACCGTTCGTGATGCAACGTATAAAGTCTGCAACCCTTTATAAGTTAATGCCAGGGCTGCTGGTGCTGGGACCTGCAGTTGCAATCATTATCATGGTCGTGCAGCATCAGCATGCCATGTGAAAGGCCGCATGTGCTGTCCATCATGCCATGTGCGCCCGCTGCAACTGGCAGCTAGCTGTGGTGCTGCCAGAGTCTAGCAACCCCTCTTAGTTGGCATTGCCAACTCAACAAGCATTGTCAGCTAGTACGTTCATGTAGGCCAGCTGGTAGGCTCATGTTGCAGAGGAAATCCACAGCAGGTGTGAATGAGCTACAAGAGCACTTCCCCGCACCACCACTGGCTGGTGGCACCAGCTCCTGCAGTTGCCGCAACAGCCTGATCCACAACGCCGCCAACCCGGTACAGCCCGTAGATTGTGCTGCCGAGTTGGTCCATAACCGTAGATGCCTTCCACCAGCGCAGCATGCATCCATTGACAAGGCAGTGCCTGATCCATAAAACCTCAGTGATCGGAAGAATCTGGCTGGTGAGTTTGGGCGCTGCAGGGGCTGCATGATGCGTATACCTAGTGCCAAGCCCTGCCCAGCCGTCTCCACAACGCTCATCAGGCCAGCCTGTCAATGCTGCTCAGCCTGCGGGCCTGCCCCAGCTGCCAGCTTAGGTGCAGCGCCAGCCTCCACCACGCTTGCATCAGCCTGGTACAGCTCGCTGAACGCCTCATAGCCTCCGTCCATGACAACGACCTGCTTGTCAATGCCTAGCTCCTGCAGGCGCTGCTTCAGCAGGGCAGCAGATTGCGGGCCGCGTTGCACGCTCTTGGCGCAATGCACCACCACCTGCAGCGCAGCGCAGCAGTGCAGACGTGATCAGACAAACAGTTGGTTACTGGGGCGTTGCGGCAGCTTGCGGTGCACTAGTAAGCTCTGATGAACTGTAACAAAAGACGCAACAAGCGTGCATTGCAGTTGCAGGTACAGTACACGGTACTGCACTGATGCCAAGTCAGTTGGCGAGCTATCAGCTGCAGCCCACCTGGCTTTTTGCCTGCAGCTGCTCTACCAGCTTGTCCACAAGGGAATTGTCAGTAAATGCTGTGCTATCCAGGTTGAGGGCGCCTTTATGTGCCCAGATGAGAACTCCTGCACCACCAGAATGCAGCAGCATCAGAACAGCAGCAGCAGGGGCATCAGCATCAGCACCAGCAGCAGCAGCAGCAGCAGCAGCAGCAGCACCAAGGAGGGAAACAATATTGGGCAAACATAATGAGCAGCACAGGCAGCACGTGGTGACGAATGCAGAGCTACTAGAAATCTCATCAACAATGAAGCAGTGCGCAACAGCTGCCCGAAAACCTACATCGGCCTGGCTTACAGCAGGCCCCAGTTCCAATGTTCCAACAACACCGCGTTCCAACAGCTGCCACCAGCCTAGTGATATTCGCGGTGCTTATCTCTGGTGCGGTCGCTGACAAAATTGTCCTGAAGCCTTATCTCCCAGATCGAACTCACTTCGCTGTTGCGCACATCGACCACTGCAGTCTCCTTGCTCTCTGCGCGCACCCCCTCGGCGACAGTGCTGGGCTGCACCCGTTCCAGTTCTGCCTTGGTCATGCTGCCTGGACAATCTCAACGGAACACTTGTGTGTTTATGATACAATTGGACACTGGTGGCATACAAGAGCGTTCGCTCTGTGATAGAAGTCGCTGCCAAATGCTGCCAATGCAGTAGCTTGCTTTGCACAGCATGTGTGCTTTTAGATAAACTTGACACAGTGACATTGCCTTGAAAAATCACGATCACCTCGTCATTGACAGCCGTCCCTTGTCAAAACCTACCGTTCCAACTCTAACATGAGTCATCACACCAGGGATCCGTTGGTGTGCAACGCAAAGCCATTGTAAGGAGTTACAGGAAGATGCAATCTGCAAACCACAATGCAGCACATGCGGCACTCACATTGGACCCCTGCCACCATGGCTGAACTGTGTTGCATCATGGATATCTGCTTCTCCTTGATAGATTCTAGTGTTACCTGCATTCAAAATGAAACCTGGTCAGTGCTGCTTGAATGCATGTGAAGCTTTTGATGATCATGTAGTACATACAACCATGACGCTCTATGCGCGTAAATACAGGTTCTGTGCCCTGTGCAATGAACCAGGCTTCACCCCCCCTGCATGCAGCGACCCCTGTACACCCCCCCAACCTGGGGTGGTTCCATCATCAATATGGCTTGGGTGCCAGGCTACGACACTTGTCTGTTGGTGCTTCTGACTGCTGCGGGCATGGGACAGGCTTCCTAGCACTTACTCCATATTTTGCATTGTGTTCAGTGTTTCAGAACACCTGCAGCGCCTGTGCAAACGCGTATGATGTACATGAGCACAAACAACTGAAGACCATACTGTCACAGCCAACAAACGGCTTGAGCACTACACTGTACTGTAACCTGGCGCATGCTGGCGCCACGTGCTATCACTGCCTGTGTCTTGAGCATATAAATGCTAAAGCTATTTTTCTATAATTGAAAATGGACTCAGACAGCACACACTCGCAGCATTGTCTACACTAGCGGTTCACATACACGTAATCAGGAGCAGCCTGGCACGAATGCTGCTGGTAGTGGCCTCTGCTGGGGTTGGAGCCAGCCTCTGTCGAGGCTACCAGCCGCCGCTGTTGCTGCTGCTGCTGCTGCTGCTGCGGCAGCGGCTGTCCCGCCATGCCCCTACTGTGGCTGTTGAATAGCCACCTCAGCATGCGCTGTGGGGGCGGCCGCTGCTGCTGCTGCTGCTGCTGCTGCTGCTGCTGATGATTATGATGATGAAGATGTTGACACCCTGGCTGTGTGTGCTGTGCAAAGTGCTGCTGTTGCTGGTGCTGTTGTACGGCACCCGGCCGCTGCTGCAGCTGCGGATGCGAGTGCCAATGCTGCGGGTACAGCGGCTGCTGCTGCAGCGGAGGTAGCAACTCCAACCGCTGCTGCTGCTGCTGCTGCTGCTTCACACACTCGTTGCTGCCACCACCAGCTGCAAAGCCAAAAAAGTTGGCACTGTCCTGTCTGTGCCGTGGCCTGCTGAAGCCATCATGCTGCTGCCGCTGCTGCTCCACCCCCATGGGCTCCTGCTGCGGCTGCTGCTGCTGCTGCAGGCCGCCAGTGACAGAATCACAGCTGCTCCTGCCGGTATCAGCTGCTGCTGCTGCTGCTGCTGCTGCTGCTGCTCCCGCCATGATTGAGCTGTCAGAAAACTCGCCACCTGCCGGGTACTGGTGCAGCTGAGGCTGCCTGCAAACGCAGCAAGACATAGCGGCGGGTGCCACATACATTCTGCTTGAGAGCACATCATGTAGGAGCTCAGCGCGCTGCCAAGCCAGCCCCTCCGCAAAGCAGCGGCAGCACAGCAGACCGGGGACCGTGCTGCCCAGCAAGCAGGTGTCACACACTTCATTATGCAAGCACCACCATATGACAACAAGCAGTGACGCGCTGCACCTGCCCTGCACCACTTCCCCCTGCTGCCGACGCTTGGCATACAGGAGGGCCCGAGCACGCAGTGGTGCTGCAGCACCGACCACCGACAGGCACAGCTGCATCACCCCACTCTGATCGCTTGCACGCACACACCTCAGACCCCCCAACACCACACCACCACCCCAGGCATCCGACACCACTCCTGTTCAGCGCTGGTGGCCCAAACCAACCACCTACACATGCAAGCCAAGCAGTAGTAGAGATACAAAAAGAAATGCCTCAGCGCACCTGCAGAAGCCCGGCATGCAGGAGTGTATGCGTGCCAGCGCGGAGCACACGGGCTCCACGCCATGCTCAGCATGTCCCAGGGCGTGGCCATGCCCGCGGCACCGCCCACGTACTGCACGTACAGGTACGCGTCATACACCTGCGAGCCAGCAACGCAGGGCACGCGCAGCACCGCTTGACCCAGCACCCGTGCAGTGGCGACGCCGAGCAGATGCGCCAAAGAGGCGGCGCGGTGACAGCGCCGCATGCGCAGCCTGGGGTGGGCTGTGCACGCCGCCACACCCGACCGGCATCATTGTGCAGCAACGGCTGGCGCCCTGCAGGGGGGGGGGTCCAGGTCATGAGCTACGCCTCTGCGTCCGCCTGCAGCAACGGGGCTGCACCGTGAACCGGTCCCGCAGCAGCCTGCGGCACGCCGGCTGGTCGCACCTGGGTGCTGGGGTCTGGCTGCCGCCCCGTTGAGATGTAGTAGAAGCGCGACAGCCGCGCCACGCACGCAAAGCCCTGCATGGTGTACAGCGCCATGGCCTGCGTGTTGTAGGCGATGACGTGGAGGAACAGAGCACGGCACCTGCAGCGCATGCGCACACAGGGGGGCATCAGGCCTGTGCCAACTGCACATGTAGGGCCCGCACTGCAGCAGTGTCGGCACATGTGTGCTGAACATGTGCGTACTTGACCGGCTTTTCAGCTGAGCAGTTTGACGGCCGTGTGCCCTGCACGGCACCTGCAAGGCGGTGTGCTGTGCCACGCAGGTAGGCGCTGCTGAGCCAGGTGCTGACCCATGCATGTGCACGAGGAGCTGGTGCAACGCGACGCTCGCAGCAAGAGCAGGATCTGCAGCGCTGCACAGCGCCATAGCTGGCAGGGCAGGCTGCACTTCCCCCAGGCCCTGCAGCACTGCCTGCATGTCGTCAGCACGCGCGGCCAGCTTGCGTGCCGGCCTGCAGGGCACACCCTTGTACGCCACTGCTGCATCACGCAGCCCCTCCTGCATGCTGTACCGCGCACCTGCAAGCACCACCAGGTTTGAATGTTTACAACATGCATGCTGCATGGGGCCGGCCTCACCTCGTCTCGCAGGCGCGCTGGCAGGCCGCCTGTGTGAGTGATGATGCGATGCCCTGCCCCCTGAACCCCTCCAGCACCCCGAGCGTCAGAATGTACAGTGACTGGTCGTGGTCGACGATGGGGCTCAGCAGCCCCATGTGCTGCCGGTCCTGCAAGACAGCAGCAGCAGCCAGCAGCAGCAGCAGCAGTGCTCACTGCACTGCAGGTATACGATGCAGTGCTGCAAGAAGAACTGGCGACATGGCTGTGCGATGTGGACTGCAGTGAGGTTGCTGTGGACAGACCAAAGGAAGGTGCTGGAGCTGGTGCTACGCTGCTGCCACGCTGGGCGACAGACAGAAGGGTGCCTGCTGCGTGACACTTTGCACTGCCGTTGCCACGACGGTTGATGAGCACCATGGCTTCAAAGTCAGCGACATGCATACGCCACAACGGCAGGCTTGCTCACAGCAGCTGCTGAGCACCACAATGGCCACACCAGTGCATTTCAGTCAGCATTGGTTTCAAGCAACAACATAGCAACACCCAGCTCTTGCGCCAACTGCTGCTGCTGCTGCCACCAAGGCTGATGGCATAGCCTGGTTCTCCTTCTGCTGCTGCTGCTGCTGCTGCTGCAGGTGGCTCACCGTGACCTCGCACTCGTGCAGGAACACTGTTTTGGCTGTGATGAACCCCACCAGCCGCTCCTCACCATACGGCCCCACCGCTGCAAACGCTGCACACGACCAAATCCTGCAGGACCAAGTACAACACAAAAGCCATGAGAGCAGCAGCGGCAGCAGGTGGCGTGATGTATTAAATAAAAATTAGCAAGTGCAAAGTGCAATAAGGGAGATCTCTGAACCAATATATGCAATTGCACTGTGGAAGTAGCTTCTCTATATGTGTCGACGTGAGGCTTGCTGCTGCTACTGCAACATGCACTAACAGAGCATGCTGGCAGTTACAGAGCATACCAGTACCAGCAGTGTGAGAGTGCTGGCAGCTGGCCAACTGACCTGTCCAGCGCGTTTGTTGCCTTGTGAAAGAAAGCATCATCATAGTCAATGGGGAAGAGCGCAGCGTGTGCAGCCTGCAGTAGGCAGTAGAGCAGGGTCATCTGCTGCAGCAGTGCCTTTCTCCCCTGCAATCACACTGTTGTGCCACATGACGCTGCTCTGAGATGCCTGTGGCATTACAGGCGTGCCTTGCAACTGAATGTGCTGCTGTTCCTGCTCGTCACAGCTTAAGCTGATTCACAGCAGCCACGCCCCAACAGCATGTAGTACCTACGCCTTCAGGTGATGCTGGCGCAGTGCTGGCAGGACAACCCAACTCTGCAGGGTACCCTGACGGCGTTGCATCACAACGAAGAAGACACAGCGCTGCTGCTTGGAGCAAGCATGTACAGCTGTGGATCTGCAGCATGTGTGCATGGATACGTGCTGCATGCGCTGTTGCGCTGCTTCCTTCCCGCCCTCACCTTCAAGGCTTGGAAATCCTCGGGCATCAGAGGCCGGTACCTCAGTGCTGGCATGCCCCCTGTGACTTGCTGCACGGCCAGCAGGGGCTGCTCCAGAGCTCTCATGGCTCCAGCCCCTGCTGCCCTGCCTCCCAGCACAGGTTCACTGCTGCTTTCTGCCTCCGTGCGGCACCCGATACGCTACCCAAGTTTGCTGGTTCGGTTCCAGAGTAACAAATAAAACTTTGTGGTGCGCGCAAGAAAATAAGCAGAGGCCAGGCTTGCCTGGGTGGTTGCTCAGACAGGAGAAGAGGGTACCCAACCACGGTGTTGTTCGCATAAAGCAGCCGTGCAACTCTGTTGTATTGCAGTTCAAAGCAGGGACCGTCACGCGCAGAATTTGGGTGTGGGATCTCCACAACTGTTTCCGTCAATGGCACAAGGTGGTTTCAGGCAGGAGCAATGCTCAGCATGTGATATGGTTTGCCTGCATATCGTTAAAGAGAATAGCGACCAAACATGATATGGCCACCCGGTGTCGCACTGCGGTCGGGGTCTGCAGCTGCAGCTGCAACGCTGCTGCTGTGATGACATGTTGCCTTCAGTCGACAAAGTTGCTTTTGTAAGCTTAGTAACATTCAGTGATCGTTCGAAGCCGAGTGAACACTGAATCAATGCCCTTGGAGGTACTCTGCGGTCTGTAACCCAGACAAAAAGGTTTGTACAGCAAACCGGGCATGTGTCACACTGTGAGCAACACCTGACCTCCCAAATGTTGCAGCGTCTAAACAAAGGCATCCACAACACTTTGCGTTTCTGGTTACCAGTTTGGCTGACTCTAACCGTCTGCAGGAAGCACATGTATGTGAGAAAGTACAGGCATGGTGGTGTCAGCTTGCTGGCATGCGCAGCGTTGCATGCAGGGGGTTGGGTGACTCTGTTTTGCCTTTCTTTGCTTATCTATTAGGTTTCAATGCTGCTCAATTATGTGAGTGGTTGAATGGCGTGACTGATGTCTAAATTCCGCCTAAACGAGGCGCCGAACGGGAAAAAAGACCGGAAATGAGACTGAGCAACCAATAAAACAGCATGCAGCGCTTATCAAACTCAGGAGCTTGCGAGAACGAGAAGTTGACTAACCACATGGAACGAATATACGTGGTAGTTTATTGGCAGCCAATCATCAGCACAGCTGTTAAGAGGTCTTTACGACACGCATGATTTCAATAATTTTCTATGTGTGCTGTGCATGACTGCTTTTTTAGCACCTGCAGCAGCAAGCGGCCGTTCCAAACCTGCAGCTTTACGCGCAGAGGGCATACTTGCTTGAAGCTGCAATTCAAGAACCCCTTGTGGAAGCAGCGTGTTTTGACGGTGCCATACATTGAGCCTCGCTCAACTCTTGGCTTACAGCGCAGCCAGAGCAGCAGCTGTGTGCCAAACACAGCAGCATCGTCATGGCATCGACCGGTCCAGCCAACAACAAGAGTGCAATAGGTCTACCCCTTCACAGTGCAGAGCAATCTTCTGGCGTGCACCAGCGGCGGCATGGCGCACTTGACATGGAGCAGCGCAGCAGCAGTGGCCCTGACACATCAGCGCCAGATGTGGAGGCGGCAATTAGCAGCAGCCCAGGCGACGGCAAAGATACAGGCGCTGCAGCACAGGCAGCAGACCAACAGCAGGTTGAGCAGTATGCTGATGTCAGCTACGCCGACATTGCCAAGCAGTTCTCCATTCTTGGCTGGACTGCCTTTGGCGGGCCTGCTGCACACATCGGCATGTTCCAACGGGTGAGCAGCAGCTGCACTGCTGCATTAACCTGTTGCACCCTACACAAAGGATTGCAGGCGCTATCAAAGCTGACTTAGCTTGAGGCATGTGTCTTTTGTACGCACAGGTGTTCTGCAGAAGCCTAGCAGAATTTAAGGGTCAATGCAGATATCAGCAGCGCCCGCAGCAACGCGTGCTGCAGCCTCTTGCCCTGCCCAATTGCTGGTGCTATCACACACCCCACCCAGGCGTGTGTATGCTTCGTTGTACGCTGCTGCTGCCCGCACCTTGCCATTGGGCACCATGCCCTACTGCACACTGCTGCTGCTGCTGCTGCCGCTGCTGCTGCTGCCTGCAGCGCCTGGTTGAGAAGCTGCGCTGGATGAGTGACGAGGTGTATGGGGAGCTGTTTGCGCTGGGGCAGTTCATGCCGGGCCCCACCAGCACGCAGGTGTCGTTTGCAGTCGGCATCGTCAAGAAGGGCGTGAAGGGTGAGTCATCAGCCAGTGATGTTTTCCTGTTGCAAGTGGCAGTTGATCTGATTGGTAGCAGCGCTGGTCAGGAGATTATAGCAGCACTGCAGATTAGCAGCTGGGTCCAGCAGGCAGCTGGTTCTGGGCAGGATGCTGCTGCTGCTGCTAGTGCAGCTGGCGCTGTTCAGATGATACAGCGTGACAGTGATGGTCAGTCTGACTCGTAGGGTCACTGCTTAGAAGAATACATCTCCCCTGCAGATCAGCAGCTCATATTCAGCAGTGAGTTGGTCTGAGGAGAGGTTGCTGCTGATGCTGCTGCTGCTGCTGATGCTGCTGCTGTCAACAAACCTGCAGATGTGCGTCCTCGTGATGCAGCGTGTTTGCATGAGGCAGCTCACACACTCTTCATGCGCATGAGTAAGGGTCAGACTGTGCATCGGTGCGGAACGGCCCTACCCTCCTCTGTGTACTGCTGCTGCTGCAGGTGGGCTGCTGTCTGGCGCGCTGTTCCAGTACCCCGGCGCCATCATCATGACGGGCGTGGGCGTGTTTGCGGCAGGCAACCTGGTCAACCCGCAGGGCCCACTGGCAGGCGTGGCGTCAGGTGGGAGACACAGCACAGTTATAAGATATGAAGAACAACATGTGTGTGCTGAGTCAGCATGACTCGAGTGGGTAGGCCAGGCCTTGCTACGCTCGGGTGGCCCAAACAGCTGGGGGGGTGGGTGGAGCAAAATATGTTGTACTGTCAAAACTGTCCACTTCATCTCTTGCTCCAGCCAACTGTATTCAGCAGGAGTGTAACCTACACATGCCTCATGAAGTAGCAGCAGCGGTGGCCTTACGTGGTGCATTGCGGCCTGCTGCTGCTGCTGAATCGCCAGGGAACAGCGGTTGCATGAATGATTGGTCTTGAGCTTTGTGCCTTGATAACGGTACGTGCTTGACAGCACCGCCTGGTTCGAACACAACACTCTTCAACACATGTTGCACAGCAGCCCGCTGACCTTCGGTGTGTCCAGCTCTTGTGCCATGTTTTTTTTTGGGCCCTGCTGATGTGGCGGCGCCTGTGTGCTGCAGGTGTGGCAGCCGTTGGTGTGGCGCTTGTGGCGTCTGCTGCCAAGGGCATGGCTGGCAAGCTGTGTGCAACGCCGCTGCTGTCCATCATTTGCACGCTTGCTGCCGTCGTGGCTTACTACTGGCCCAAGGCGTACACCTTCCCTGCGCTCATCGCTGCTGGAGGGCTGCTTACTCTGGGTTGGAGCTACTTCAAGAAGCAGACACCACCACCGGTCAAGGTAAGGCCGTTATCATCAAGCACTGAGTTTTTCTGACAATTATCATGAACCTCCATGCTGCTGTTGGGCTGCTTAGTCAGCACTTGAAGGGTTCATTGCAACCGATCACCGCCAGGTAACGTGTCACATTGCGATGTTACTGTGGAAATACATTTAGTCATTGCAGGCACTGTGCAGGGTGGTGTTGTGTGCCGGGCGTTGGCAAGCCGCGTGCCCATGCATGCTGCCCACATACATTGCAGCACGAAAGCTGCCAGCAACGCGCAACACCTGCAAGTTATTCACTTGTGCAAGTTCCACCCCAGCCATTCTTCAGCTCATCTCCTGCTTGTGCATTGGCAGCGCTGCTCTGCTGACCTATCTCCTGCTATGCTGCCGCTGCTCCCATCACCTGCCCGTGCTGCTCACAATGTATCCGTCAACAGCAAACAGACGAGTCGGTGCGCAGCCACGGCCTCAACATGTTCTGGGGCAGCCTGACCATTGCAGTCTGGCTCGTCGTGCTCATCGTGACAGTCGTCCTCGCCTCGACCCTGCCGGGCGCGCCGCTGCCGCTCAAGTGGTGGGAGGTGTTCTTCCGCACCGGCAGCATCATCTACGGCGGCGGCCAGGTCGTCCTGCCGATGCTGTACACGGACGTGGTGCAGCAGACCTGCGACGCCAACGGGCAGAACTGCAGCGAGGCCAACTCCTGGGTCACCAGCGAGCAGTTCTACGCAGGCCTGGGCGTGGCGCAGGCGATGCCGGGGCCGCTGTTCAACTTCTCGGCGTACTTGGGGGCTATCATCGCGATGCGGGCAGGCTACGCGTTCATCGTGGGGTCCCTGCTGGCATGGTTTGGGCTGTTTAGTCCCGGCGTGCTGCTGATCTTTGGCATCATGCCGTTTTGGGGCAAGTTCAGGACCTGGTCGCTCTACAGGCGGGTGAGTGGGAGTGCGAGGGTTTAGTGAAGCACGCAGAAACCCTGGTCGCAGCGACCAAAGCCATGACTCACGCAACCACGCAGCTGCTGAATCTGTGGCCAGAATCCTGGCCAGATGCGCATATGCACTTGCTTATGGTGGTGGCCCCGGTGCAGCGCACTGCTGTTAGCCAGATGCCTGCCTGCGTACTTGCATTTGCCAGTTGTCATCACATTCAAGCTACGCTGCACGCTCTGCTGCATCTCTGCATGCTCCACTGATGTGCCATCCAGCACTTGGGTTCTGGTCAACCTGAGTGCTGTGCTCCCCGCATTGCGCATGTCCTGCAGGCGCTGCCAGGCCTCAATGCAGCTGGCGTCGGGCTCATCATAGCCAGCGTGTTTTCGCTGACGTTTGGCGCACTGAGCGTCAGCGACTTCAGGATGACCTCGCTGTGCATCGGCATCATCGCGTTCACGGCCGTGGACCAGCTCAAGTGGTTTGAGCCGGCTGTCGTGGTCGCCGGAGGCGTGCTGGGCATCATTGCGTGGGCGCTGAAGATGATGTGAGGTGGCTCTGCTGCAGCTCCCCTTTCAGTGGCGCTGCTGATGCGGCACCGCCAGCTGCTGATGCTGATGCGGCACCGCCAGCTGCTGCTGCTGCTGCTGCTGCTGCTGCTGCTGCAGAGCCGCATGACGGTGGTCGGGCAGGGTGCAGCTTGCAGGTGTAGCACATGAGTAGTACTGTTTACGCTGCCTACGTAGGCAGGACGGCAGCTCATGGTATGACTACTGCGTGGGTTTCTAACCTGACGTCTTTCAAGGCTGCCGCTGTTTGCTTGGTGCCCTGCTGCAGCAGTGTATTGCAGCGGCTGTTGGGGCAGCGGGCAGTAGCTCCACACCAGCTGCGGTGGCAACTGCCGCGGTGTCATTGGCAGCGGGACCAGCAGCTGCAGGCAATCGCTGGTGTTGCTGTTGACAAAGAACAGGGACTTGCTGTATTTGCATAGTTCTGGCGGCAGACTGGTTTCTGCTGATGCTCTGTGAAACTGTATCTGGCTGATGGTTCATTGCTGTGCTGACAATCTGTATGCATTGTTATGTCAATTGGCTACGCACAAGCCCAGTAACACTGTGTATAGCTTGAAGGGCGTCCATTTAGATGCATTGCGACAGCGCTGTTACGCTGCGCAAGCAGCTCAGAGACCGTTGGTATATGGTCTAGTTGCACTGGCAGTGATGAGGTGTGAAGGCTGAGCGAGTTGTGCTGTGTTGCTGCAGCTGCCGCTGGTGTGCCTAGTATTGCAACCTGCTGGTTTCTGCTGGTTGGCAACGGCGTGGGGACCTGCCTCATGGCGGTGAGAAGCATTGACAGCCTGCCCTACCCTGTCAGCATGATCTATGTTGTGGAGTGTGAGCTCTTGCTGCTGCTATTAGTGGTGCTGCCCCAGCTGATACTGGCTTCCCTGCTGTTGTAGTGGTGTCACTGCTGCACGTACAGGTGATGCGGCATTGCTTACAGATGCCAATGCAGCTGCAGCTTTGCATGAGGGAGGCTGGTGACTCTTCTTCGGTGCTGTTTGGTTAGAGTGCTGCTGCTTGTTACAGGTGGTGCAGCCAGCAGTGCTGCTACTGCTCATCCGCGCTGCAGTGACTGCAGCTACCTGGGATGGTGCATCTGGTCGTCAGCAGGTGAGACATGTGCTGCAAGCAAGCGCGTCTAGCAACTGCACAAAGTGCTGCTTTGAATCCGCCCAGTGGAGCTCAGTTGTCGTCATTTGTAGAGAGCCCATATTTTGTCTTTCAGGCTGCTGCTGTTTTGCATTGCATTGCGCGGTGCACCACACCCGTCGGAGATAGGCTGGTGGTTGATGTCACCACCTCTGTGATATTGTGCAATCAGTAGCCTGATGGTGTGTGGTCAGTGTGCACCATTGTGGGTTCACTTGAAGCACATCCAGGCAGTCATAAGCAGCTTCTTGCAGTCAGAGCTCCAACAGCACCACCTGCAAGCATGCTGGTGTTGCAGTTGTGTGCAGGTATGCAGCGCAGCAGGTGCTGCAGTGTGCACCCTGCGGCTGCTGCCTGGACACTGTGACACTGAAGTTGGCACGCATAGCGCGGCAGAATACAGCCGCTTCCTGTTTTGGTATCAGAAAGGTCATGCTGCATGATGCTGCTTCTTCACATGATGTTGATCGATTGTGATCTGCACTCTGATTTCAGCCAAGCTCAGGGAGAGTACACAGATGGTTGACGACTGTGTGTCCAGAGTTGCGGATTGTTCTGTGTCTGCTGCATGGGGTTGAAGCAGCTGCTTCGAATCCCATACAGGCTGGTCTGAGACCCTACGGAGGGCTTGTGGCGCCGTGCAGGTCATGATCATCATCATCATCATATGATAATATGCATATTACCCATTCAAGCCATAGCATCAGCGCCATCGGCCCCGCGCCCCACCGGGGCGGAAAGAGGAGGGAGCACTGCTCCAGATTGTTTGTATGCATTGCGCACATCCAAGACTTGACAAGAAAAGCAGCAATACACGGTGACACCATCCGACATCTTCCAGAACTGCCGCAAATATCATCAGATACAAAACGCAACACCTTGATTGACGAATCAGCCATGGACGAAACGCTGCGCAACTTTTCAGCGCAACCAGGCAGGGATCTGATCTCAGCGAACATACTATCCCTCTGAGCAGAAGTAGCAGGGCAATCAAACATGAAGGATGTGACAAAGACTCAACTTCTGCACCACAACAAGGACATCCTGAAGTGCAGGTCAGACAGTGCTGAATGTGTCCAGGGTCAGCACAGCAGGCA